>JALIGW010000005.1:65746966-66336966 GCA_023053685.1 Diadophis punctatus similis
AAACAACATAAATGTTTTAATTAGAATTGTAAGTTTCGGATTCTTTTCTTTGAGTTAGCAGTCATGAGGAGGCTCGGTCTATTCTCCTCTGATTTATGGCTTCCCATAAAAGGGGGGGCTACGGAACTTTGTTTTCATGTTCCAACAATATGTACAAGCCATTTCTATAACAATAAGCCTGTCTAATTTACAAAAACAGAATCAAAGTTTCATTATTATTTTTCTCATTACAAACACAAAATCCAGAAGCAATTTCGAACTAGAGACAAAATTAAATATAATCTCTTGTTTGGCTAAAAGAAACATTTTAACCATCTCAGCGTCCCTTGCTGTGGGGAATAATGTATCATTCATTCTCATATTTTCAAATCTAGTCCATAATATTTTACCAACTTCAAAATATTGTTCAGCATTACTTAAAAAGACCGGCATACCTACGTATACATGCATAATCATTTTATACATACAAAACTAACTTAAAGCTTTCTAACAATACATATATTACTTTTTTTTAAAAAAAATCCATCTTAATTAATTACCGTATTTTTTGGAGTATAAGATGCACCTTTTTCCTCCCTAAAAGTGGCTGAAAATTTGGGTGCGTCTTATACTCTGAATGTAGCTTTTCCGGAGCTATTTTTCCAGCCCTAACTAGGTGCTAACGATCGTCCCAGCTCTTACCTTGCAGGCTCTTTCATTGTTACTCTCTCCGAAGAATGTTTTTCCAGCCCTAAGTCTTTGCAGGGTTTTTTTCATTGCTCTACTTACTTCGAATAAGTTTTTTTCTAGCCCTAACCAGGTGCTAATGATCTTCCCAGCTCTTACTGGCTAGCAGGCTCTTTCATTGCTACTTGCTCTGAATAAGGTTTTTTTAAGCCTTAACCAGGGGATAAAATAATGTGCTGAAGCTGACCAGACTAAGGACGCTAGCCAGATGAATACCTGGTAGGCAGATTTTCCCCCCTATTTTCCTCCCCCAAAACTAAGGTGCGTCTTATACTCCGGTGCGTCTTATACTCCGAAAAATACGGTAAACCATATTTAGATCACTCCCTGCAGCGTATCTTCATATAATAGAGTCTTTTTCTTCCTGGGAGAGTCTATCAAGTCTCCTTTCCTAAAGAAGTTCTCAGCTTTATTTATAGCCATAAAAAAAAATCCCAAAGTTGTTCTGTTAGATGTTGTAAATTAAGAACGTATATATTTTTTGAACTAACATTTTCACACAACAAAGAGCATACCTACCAGCTAAAACTATTTTAGCTAACATTTGAAAGAGGCAAACTCTTAGGTGTAGGCAGCATTACTATAAATATGAGGACAGCCCTTCACAAAAGGAGAAGATTGCACAGATGGCAGTGGCGGTGGTAGGAGTAAAGACAAGAGAAACAGTAATAACCACTCCATCCTCCTCAAAGCTTCCCTTTCTTTCCCGTGCCAAGATTCTCTGGATGGAAAAAACGGTAAGGGCTGCATTCCATCACAAAACCAAACAAACCTCCCTATTTTGCTAAGGAAATACTATTTTGCAGCAAAGGTATTCCTGGAAGCGACATTTGTCCGCTGATTAGGATGGGCATTTCTTGAATATTGACAGTGTTTTGAAATGTGCCAAGACTTAGGAAGCAGAATAATTGTGTGGCTCCCGTGTCTTTTCAATAGCCTTCTGCTGAGATTTCTTCCTTATGTGTTAATAAGTACAGTTGATCCTCACCTTTCTCTGCCAACTGAACAACAAAGGTCAACCAAAACAAGGCAGTGAAGATCTATGACAGGGGTGTCAAACTCAAGGCCCAGGGGGTGGGATCAGGCCCACGGGGCTGCCCTGGAAACAGCAACGGACTGGCCGGCGGTGCCTCTGTCAGCGAAAGCGGAGCTCCAATTTCACCGGCAGAAGATTGCAAGAGGCCATCGCAGCCGAAAATGGAGCTTGCGAGGGCTGCGTGCGGCCATCCCGAGCTCTGTTTCCGCCATCTTTTTCTGAGATGCAACCCTTTCTGTATTGCTCTCTTAATTGACTGACCCTGAAGTTTGGATTATTTTCTTTTGGTTAAGCATGCAGGAAATTTATGAGTCATTTTAGCTTCTAGTCCCCAAGTCGAAGATGCAGCTCAGGTCACAAGTTGCAGTTTTAGAAGTCACTACATGTTTTAGAAGTCACTCCAATTTAAATGACCGGATTCTACAAGTCATCATTTATCCAGATTCAAGTGGGCACCTGGATATCTTTAGTGAATGCTTCACATACACACAGCACAAACTGAATCATTTCTGAGGCCTATGAAATCCCTATCCTTTCACAATAAACATCTGAACCATTTTCCAAGTTAATTACAACTGGGCATAAATCTAGAAGTTGTGTTATACAGGAAAGAGAGTTGGAAGGGACCTTGAAGGTCTTCTAGTCCAACCCCCTGCTCAAGGAGGAAACCATACATCATTTCAGAAAAATGGATGTCCATCCAATCTCCTAAAAACCTACAGGGTTGGAGGACCCACAACTTCTGGAGGCAAGTTGTTCCACTGATTAATTGTTCTTACTATCAGGAAATTTCTCCTTCCAGGTTGGATCCCTCCTTGTTTTGTTTCCTTTTCCTTATTTCAGCTAAAAATGGTCATTAGCTTTGAAAAAAGCTGTAATATATTTATGAGAAGGAGGGATGCATGGCTATTCAGCTCCCGCACCAATAAAAATGAATTTTTTGTTATCTGTCCTATACTTTGACATTTCATATTAGATATGACATGCCAAGGAAACCTAAATGTCGCCTTTGTAGTGTAAGATAAAATGAAGGACATTTCACGTTATCACTGACATTCAGGCAAAAATGTGCAGAAATAGAGGTGAAAAACCTCTCTGCTGAACATTAGCTTTCTGAATTTTGCTTGGACCAAAATAGAATGTCAGTAGTACTGCCCTCCTATCCCAGTGCTCAGCTATTTGTATTCTAAACATTATACTGTATGGATTCCAGATGTGTTTCTTTTTTATATTAAATGTTTTATCTTGACTGTGTCTTGGGTCACCATGAAAAAGTCATTTTATTTAAATGTACTGTATATCTGCTGGTCGGAGAGCCTGTATGAATAGAGGGCTTGACTTGGACAAGGAAAGTAAATATTATCTGCCTGCCCATAAAATTAAGATAAGATAACCTTTATTGTCATTTTTTACTGTGAACACACTGGCACACATTAAAAATGAAATTATGTTGTCCACTCTCAAAAGAAAGTGTGTGTGTGTGTCCATACATAACACACACACATGTATGTATATGTATATAGATGTGTGTTATGTGTGGGTGTATATATACTTTCTTTTGAGAGCGGACAACAGAATGTCATTTTTAATGTGTGCCAATGTGCTCACAGTACTACTTGTTGGCACAATGCACTATATCACAAAGTAACTTGTGGTACAGTGCATTGTGCCAACGAGTAGTAAAGGTTCTAAAGTCACCCAGTTAAAGTAGAGTCTGCCTCTGTATGCCATGTGGACTATGTAGTTGAGGTCATTGCCATGTGGCACTACATTTGTTCCTTAATTCCTCTAAAACAATTTGAAGAGGCCTGTGATCAATGTTCCCTGTAACATCAGAAAACAGAAAATCAGAAACTGCCCCGCGGCGTTCTTTTGTCATGTGCGCGGCCGCGCAGGTGCGCAGCTTCTGCCATTAGAAAATGCCGCACAGAAGTTAGACACTTCCGTGCGGCGTTCTCTCGTTACATGCACGGCCCCGCGGCTGTGCAGCTTAGAGGGAACAGTGCCTGTGATTGTTTTATTCCAAACAGTCTTGAAATACCGTGCAGGGGTGTCAAACTGATGGCCCATGGGCCGGATGTGTCACGCACAGGCCACACCCACCCCAGCTCCGTGAAGGGAAAAAACATTGCGATACGTCACATGACAGCAACGTGACACACGAGTTTAATACCCGTGGAATAGAGCATATATAGTGAGTTAATCAATACATTTCTTCCAGCGGACCATCCAATCAGTTCCTGCCCAAACTTGTGCCATTTAATGAAGCAAGAAAAATTCAAATTAAAAGGAAATGAAATAAATTGAAAATGTATTTTTAAAATTACTTAATAAAAATTATTTTTTAAAAAAGAAAGAAAGAAATTGCTAATGTCCCACCCTGCTATCTTTGTTTTCAGTAGATTAATTTGCTTAAAACAAAATTAAGCATTTGTGATACAGTGAAGCTGCTAAGCTATCGTTCTTTAGCAAGGGGCGAAGGTGGTGTGATAACGTTTTGGAATCTGCAGTTAGAACTTTCCACAGTGCCACAAACTAGGATTGCAGACTGCAGGGGCAGCTGAGACAGATGAAGGAGTGATAAGTTGGAAGCAAACTGTGTATACTTTTTTAGATTGCAAGAAGTGAAAATGTCACCGTAAAAGAATGTCTGTGCTACCACCATTTCCATTCCACTGGAATAACCAACATCCTGCTCACCCCCTGCTCAGAGTGAAAAGGCAATAAAATAAATTTCAGAAATTCAGCAGCCTGGAACTTTACCTACTTATTTCTTCCCACAAAGTTTTGGGGAAAACTGAATTCTTGTTAATTTCAGTCTTGTTAAGTCAACCCACCATTCATCTTATTAAAACGTACGAGAGAAGCTGAACCTCAGAAAGCAGAAGGACAGAGGACGCAAGAATTCCTCCCACTGGGAACAGACCATCTATAAACTCTACACTTTCACTTTTCCCACAAGGTTTCCTGTCTTTTTCTTTCCTCTCATAATGCCAAGTCAACCAACCATTCTTAATAACCTTCTTTGGGTGTCAAGTAGAGGTGGGTTGCTCCCGGTTTGGACCAGTTCTATAGAACTGCTAGTGGGAATTTCCCCCCGCTCGCCGAACTGGGAGCAATGGCTGGCTGGCCACACCCCCGAACCGGCTCTCTCGGTGGTGCCATAGGCACCGCCATTTTGATTTTGGCTTCTATGCACGTGCAGAAGCTGTTTTTGGCTTCTGCGCATGCGCAGAAGCTGGGTTTTTGGCACTCCACATGCGCGCACGCCCATGCAGCACGGGAGGAAGCGAACCGGCGGCGAGGTAAGTTAGAACCCACCCCTGGTGTGAAGGTGAAATAATATATAAGAAAGGGAAGAAAAGTAAGCTATTCCATGTTCCCCGGAAGAAAGATGGCGTCAACAAAATATATAGAACACATCAGAGGTGGGTTCCTGCCAGTGCAGTTAACAGCTGTTGTTCGGCGCAGAGCCGAAGACACTGCTGCTGTTCGCGGCACGGGGGCTTTCCCCGGGCACTGCCGCTGCCCGCATGGATGCCGCCGTTTGTGTTCTTTTGCCCTCTGCGCATGCGCAAAGCGTTCTGCATGCGCAGAGGGCAAAAGAACGCAATTGGCAGCGTCCATGCGGGCGGGGAAAGCGCCCGGGGAAAGCTCCCGCACCGCGAACGGCAGCAGCGTCTTCGTCTCTGCGCCGAACAACAGCTATTAACCGCACTGGCAAAAACAGGCAGTGGAACACATTGGAAAACGAAATGTGATATTTTAATTATGGTTTTAAGATAGTAAAAGAGGAGAGTGAGGTCAGCATATGACAGAAAAGAGAGGCAGCTTGCAAAACATTGCCTCCTGGCCCTAGTCTGTTTTCATTCCTCCTTGCTATTATAAATCTGGGATGGGAAGCCGAGTTTCTCTTTAATGATTCTGTTTATGATCTGGTTCAGCGGATTAGTGAAATGCAATTGAAAGAACTCATGATAGATCTGAACTAATTGATAAACCCCAATCCAGCCTTTCGTGCTCTTTTCTCCTACTGATGTTCCTTTGTTTGAGATTACTTTCAAGGCCAACAACAGCGTGTCTTGGAGGACAAATGCAGAATGGATATTGCACGATCTTACCGCGTTACATTAATAAAATTATTTTATAACAAGGCATTTTCAAAACAGAAGTTTTGTGACTGAAGTTTTGTGAAAACAGAAGTTTTCATATGCGCTGTCTCCAAAGTATCCTTGGCATCACCTGGCATGACAAAGTTCCAAATAGCACAGTCTTGGAACGTGCTGGAATTTCTAGCATGTATACACTGTTGAAACAGCGACGTCTTCGCTGGCTTGGGCATGTTGTGAGAATGGATGATGGGCGGATTCTGAAAGATCTCCTGTATGGTGAACTAGTGCAGGGAAAGCGCCCCAGAGAGAGACCACAGCTGCGATATAAGGATATCTGTAAGAGGGATTTAAAGGCCTTGGGAATGGACATTAACAGCTGGGAAACCTTGACCTCTGATCGTTCAGTTTGGAGGCTAAAGATGCAGTATGGCCTTCTCCATCTTTAGGAGACACTTGTTCGGCTGTCCGAGGCAGAGAGGCAGTCCCGGAACCAGCGAAATCTGAGGGCCAGGCAGGGGACAGAATGGATCTGCCCTCAGTGTGGAAGGGATTGCCACTCTCGGATTGGCCCTTTTAGCCACACTAGATGCTGTTCTAGGAACTCTTTCTAGAAACTCATTCCAGAGCACGATACCATAGTCTTTCGAGACTGAAGGTTGCCAATGATTTTCAAAACTGTGACTGATCACTACAGCAGTCCTCACTTAGCAACTGTTCAAAGTTAGGATGGACCTCCCATATGTACGTACAACCCATTTTCATAGTTCCACTGTTCTACCTCTCCCAGTCACACAGCTGCATTTTGAGTGCTTGGCAACCCACTAGCATGCATGGCCTTTTGCAACATATCATGGTCACATGACTAAATTTTGGCATTTTTGACATTTTCTTCTGGGTTCCAGCAAAAACCACCCATTTGGAAAAACAGACCCATTTAACAACTCCAGTGTTTGCTTAACAACTTGCCGTATTTGCTTAATAACTGCCACAAAAATGTCATAAAATAAGGCACGGTCATATGCTTAATGACTGCCACAATATGCAACCGTACTCCAGGCTCAATTACAGTCATAAGTCGAGAACTTTTGTTTTAAATATTCTTCTACAAGCTGAGTTCTTTATTCTGTGCATTTTAAATTTTCTATACATTCTAACCAGTGTGGTAAACTGTTAAGATTGGAATATAAGTTTGGTAGATATTTTAGAGTTCAATAGTAACTCCATTCTTGCTGCCAATGATTGATGCTAGATAGTCACCTTCAAAAATTTTGAATGGGCAGTCTGTCACCAGAAGTATATTACTAGCGTTCTTTCCAGGGGTGAAATTCTCCGAAGTCTGCTACTGGTTCGCTTCGCGCGCACTTTGCACACCGCAGGCACTACCGCCCAGTGCTGAAAAAGGAGAATTTTGAAGCTATCAGAGTCTGCAAAGGTACTGTAAGTAGAACAGCAAGGGCTGGGGATCAGCTGTTCTGCGCCATTTAGATTAGCTAGAAAGCAGGAAATCCTGCTTTCTAGCTAATCTAGATCACGCGGCACAGCTGATCGGATATACTGATTCGCCAGAACCGGTAGCACTTTTTTACTACCGGTTTGGGTGAACTGGTCGGAACCGGTTGCATTTTACCTCTGGTTCCTTCAGTTGGTGGGATCTCTAAGCAGGATGGAAAGATCCATTTTCAATTCTCTAGTCAGCTATGAACTGTTGTCTGTGTTTCTGTCTCGGTCCACCCCCACAAATGGTGTAAAGCTACAAAGATGAGCAGAAAACCATCTCGTTTATAACTGTCAATCTTCTTAAATAGGAACTTCCTACAGGTATAATAATGCTGTACATGGGGATTTGTATGTATGTTCAACTGTCTTGAGTTATTACTTACAAAGTAAGAAAGGTCTGGTTTTAAAAAATCTAATAGATATATAAATAGAATTTATGTGTGGATTCAGGAGCTTGGGGAACTGAACGCAGGAATATTATTTGTAAAAAATATTCTGAAGCAGCTGCATTAGCATGGAAACAATATCAACCCGCTCTGCTTAGATACAGCATGACTTGCTGAAATTTCACTTGTTGAAAACAAAAATGCTTTGCACAAATCTGACATTGTTTGAGCAGTAATGATCACCTGGCTAGAAGGCTGTACTGTATTTGCTGTAAGATAATACTATTTGTTGCATTTGCTCTCTACAAAGGGAGGGCTCTTTGGAAGCTTCTGCTCAGCCGAGACAGGACCATCTGGAAAAGGGAGACAAAGGGCTTCTGTATTTGGTTTTGTATAGTTCTCCAAACAGTGTAAGCTGAACTGTGGGTTTGGGGCTGTCCTGTGTAGTCTTAGGTTGCACTTCAGGTATGTCAAAAGGTTGGAGGTAGATTCCTTAGCCAAGTGGTTCAGAGTCATAATATAATTATGTTGTTACTAGTAGCTGGATACCCATGCTGCGTTAGGAAACTATGTGATCGGGCTTGATAAATGGACAGTTAAAGCTTGAAAATTAATGTCGAATGTGTAACTCCTTACCATCAGAGCGTGTTAATATAAGACAACTGGCAGTTGGAACAGAGTTCTTTTCAGGTGGGGAGGGGGAGTAGAATGTCTAAACTTCCAGCCCGCAGGCCAGATGTGTCACACACTGGCCATGCCCATGCCCGGTTTAGCGAAGGGGTAGCATCAGAGCTTTTCAGGTGGGGAGGGGGAGTAGACCGTCTAACTCTTTAGCATGGAGTAGAATGTCTAAACTCCCAGCCTGCAGGCCAGATAAGTCACGTGCTGGCCACTCCCACTGGTAGTTGGAACAAAGTTCTTTTCAGGTGGAGAGGGGGACTAGAACGTCTAACTCCTTAGCATCAGTATATTAATATAATACTGTATAAGAAATACTAATGATCTGATGGTCATTTCAAAAAAAATCCTTTCTCAGTGAGCACCTAGAAACTAAGAGGAACATATGTGCCAAGTTTCGAGTTTGTAGGCTTTACGGTTCTGGAGATTTCGTGATGATGCATGAATGGTATTTGGCTTTTATATATACAGATTCAAACATTACTTTGCAACTGCTTTTAAGTTTGGTGGAGGAGGAATTCTTGAACACCCTAGAAAAATGGCAGAGTTACAAGTAGTCCTCGACATACAAGTTCATTTAGGGACTGCTCAAAGTTACAACGGCACTGAAAAAAGTGATTTACATTACGGCCATTTTTCACACTTATGACCATTGCAGGATCCACATGGCCACGTGATTTACATTCGGATGCATGACAACTGATTCACATTTACAACGGTTGCAGTGTCCCAGGGTCAAGTGATCACCTAGTTGGGAATATTTTGTGAACTTCTCGCAAGCAAAGTCAATGGGGAAGCCAGATTCACTTAACAACAGTGTTACTATTGCAGTGATTCACTTAACAAATGTGGCAAGAAAACTCGTAAAATGGGACAAACTCATTTAACAAATGTTTCACTTAGCAACATAAATTTTGGGATCAATTGTGGACTACCTGTATTTCAAATCAGTCAAGGTAAATACCAGGTAGCCCTCGATTTATGACCACAATAGAGCCTAAATTTTTTGTTACTAAGTGAAACATTTATTAAGTGAATTTTGCCCCATTTTATGACCTTTCCTGCCACTGCAGTTGTTAAATTAGTAACAAGGTTATTAAATGAATCTGATTTTCTCATTGACTTTGATGGTCAGCAAAGGGGATCACCTGACTCTGGGACACTGCAACGGACATAAATGTGAGTCAGTTGTCAAAGATCTGAAATTTAATCACGTGAACATGGGGTTGCCGCAATGGTGTAAGTGTGAAAAATGGTCATAAGTCACTTTTTTTCAGAGCCGTTGTACCTTTTTACAGTCAGTAAATGAACTGTTGTAAGTCAAGGACTACCTCTAGAGCTCTTGATCAGAGATGCAAAAGTTTTTTAAGGCAATTTGAGGGTCTCCTTTGTCACTCCGGTTGTTGAAGGAAGCAAGCATTAAGCATCCTTCCTATTGGACTCTTTTATATATATTTTTGGCTTCGATTTTTCACTTATATCAGTGCTTCTCAATTATTTTCTGTTACGCCCCCCCCCAGGAAGAAGTAAACATTTCATGCCCCCCCCAACTCTCAGATCTGGGCCCCAATGGAATTTTAGTGTTAATATTTTTTATTTTACTTATTATAAGCTGCAAGCAAACTATTGGCTGGGGAAGGCTGCTCTACCCACTTACCTGGGAGTAAATCACACTGAACTCAGTGGAGCCTGTTTTTGGTTAGGCAGGCATAGGCTACCATGGTTAGGGCCCTCTTTTGACATGGGGCCAGGCCAGCTTAATCAAGCCGATGTTTTGGGGTTGCTGGCCTGGCCCATAAGCGTTGTCTTTGCCGGGCATTCACAGCGAATGGTGTGAAAGAAGGCTTTAGGGTGCCGTTTCGAAGCTTTCGCCCAGCTGCAGAGGATGGTTCTCCTTGTCTAGCAGCAGGTTCGCCACGCCGTTCATGGCTACCGCGGCTACCGCCAAGAACAAGAACCCACACAGCCACCCCGCCCCGCCTGGCCGCCTTCTCTTCCAGGCTCAGAGCAGCGTGCAACTGGGAAAACACTCCCCATCCGGGGGAATCGATCAAGAGGGACCACGCATGTTCCCCGGGGTCACACGTGCCCCCCTGGCATCACTCCGCACCCCCCCCCCAAGGATGACATGCCACACTATTTGAGAAACACTGACTTATATGAATATGCATTTCATTACCCAAGGTTGGGAAACATGTTGGCTTAGGTGGCCCCAGGGGTCTATGACCATTCGCCGCAGCCAACTTGTCACGGCCAACTCACCGCAGGACAAGAGTTACACTAATATCAAAGAAATGGTGGAATAGAATCACTAAAGAAAGGATGCAAAAGGAAGGAAAGAATGAAATGTAAATGGCAAAAATTAAAATAATTTTTATTTATTTTAAATAATTAAATAGAATTATTCAATTGTCCTGCAATGACTTCGCTTGCAGTGAGTTGGCTGTGGGAAGTTGTCCCATTCCCTCCCCCCCCCCCGGGTGGTCTATGACAATTCGCCACAGCCAGCTTGCCATGGACCCTTAAAACCACCTTTGATCATGAATTCTGCCAATAGATGCCACAAGTTTCTCTGCGTTACATTTTTGGGGATTGTTTGGCAGTAAACTCACTAAACTATTTACTTAAGCAAATAAATAAAATAAATAAATTGAACCCTTTCAGGTTGGGCCCTGTAACTTTTGGTGGTTTAAAGTTTGATGATCCTGCTTTCACGTTTTAATTCTGTGTTTATGACTTTTGGGAAGTTGCTGATAGACTTTGGTAGTTAGCAATGAGAAAAAATGGTTTACAGAAATAAATAATCTAGGAGCGGATTTTTTCAGTGTGGAGCCAATGGCAGAGGAGGCTTTCTTCCTGGATCCCATCAGTCAGAATTCTTTATCCCACGGGGTCTGTAACATTGCTTCTCTACCTGACCAGGTGCGATGAGTTGCTATGATGGGATGGAAACAGTACCCAAGATAACCTGATCCCATGCCATGTTGGGCTTTAAAGATCATAACCATTATCTTGAATTGGAAGTGAACTGGCACGCACTTACTGTCAGGCAGTGATTTTTATATTGCCTGTTATATGTATATGCAGGGAGATGCATCCCTATCTAGTATAATGGTTTATTCCTGAGCACGTGATTGACATGTTCCTAGTACGCATGTGTGCATTCCATTCAGTCCTTCTATTCCTAACTTCTGTGGAAGCAAGATGTGTTTTTATATCAGAGATGTAATTAATGAGGATTTATTTGTTTTGTACCGAAATAAATATTTTTACTTAGAACTTTAAACTGCGGTTTCATTTCTAATGTCAGAGTTCCAGGAAAAGATCTATTTTCGCCTCTGATGAGAGTTATTCTCATCTTGACACTTACTCATGCCACAAAGGTGTTACATGTGGCTATTCTTTACAGTTGCATGCCCCTTGATAATGCACATTGCAGCTGAATAGAAACAATATGGCGTAGCTTCCTCGGGAATTGGTTTACTCCTGCAAAATGTTGCAACATCAAGCAAGACAGCTGTATCCATTACTAATAGAGGCATTTTGACAGGACACCAGCATGGATATTTTTCCCACAAGGACCAGATGTGTACAGTACATTGCTATTTTCCTTTCCCTTTCCAATTCTTCCCCGCCGTGCCCCCATATTTTTTTTCTCTGCATACAGCTGCGAGCCATGTCATTTTCTTTAGAATATTGTAGGTGTGGTGTTTGCAATATTGCTGTCAAGAAGGAAGAATTTATAATAAGGATAGGATGGAATAGTTATGTTGTGACTCAGTAGGATCTGTCAGCTGAAAAAAAATCTTGTTTTAAGAGAATGTTAATGTTTGCCCATTATCTTTCCATAGGTGTGTTTATTTTCTCTTCTGTTTTATTTTGCCTTGCTCATTCAGGCACACTTTTTGTTCCTTGTAAGTGAATATCCTCTTTGTGGCTCTTGTAAACAAAATGTCAGCAGACAAAAATAAATTTGAAAAGTTGCCCTACATGCCTTCTGGCTACCTTGTGTTAATGGAAATTGAACCTTAGAGTTGAGGGTATTGCAAAATACTTGCTGTTTTATTATAGCAAGGTATTATCCTTTTTTTTTCTCCTAAGTGGTGGTTTCTTTCACCTGATAGCTACTTGAAATCACAGTTGTCTACAAGAAGTGGTTGGATTTTAAAAAAGGGAGAGACATTTGGGGATACTCTAGAAGATAAATTATATCCTTGTGACAGTATTTCCAGCTTGCCCTTTAACACATAATATCAGTTATCTTGGGTTATGCATTGTTCATTTCCAAGGGCTTTTCATCAATTCCTAAGCCAAGGGGAGGCACTATTAGATACCCAATAGGGGAGATAGAGGAAGAAAATCCATGCAATTTTTGTTTCAATAAAGGTAGGGAAGCATAAGCAAATACAGGTAGTCGTCGAATTGAGTTCATTTAGTCACCATTCAAAGTTACAACGGCACTGAAAAAAGTGACTTATGACTGGTTTTCACACTTACAACCATTGCAGCATCCCCATGGTCACGTGATCAAAATTCAGGTGCCTGTCAACCGACTCATATTTATGACGGTTGCAGTGTCCTTGGTCACGTGATCTCCTTTTGAGCCCTTGTGACAAACAAAGTCAATGGGGAAACCAGATTCACTTAACAACTGTCTAACTAACTTTAACAACTGCAGTGATTCACTTAACCACTGTAGCAAGAAGAGTCGTACAATGGGGCAAAAATCTCTTAATAAATGTCTCACTTAGCACCAGAAATTTGGGGCTCAGTTGTGGTCATAAGTCGAAGGCTGTCTATATTTATTTGTGGAAGCAGTCCTCTGAATCACTCTTGAATACTTGCCTTTTAAAAAAAAAGAATGGGATTTTCTTCAGTCAACCCTACATTTTGAAGTCCAATGTTTTGAAACTCAGCAAGCTGAAGTTGGTTTCCTGTGTTACTGAAATCATCTGTTTTCCAGCTGTAATGCCAATTAACAAATGCTTAATTTTGTACAACCCATATTTGTGGGAGGACGTCTCCCTTCACCCCCCATTCTTGTCTATCCTTCCAACCCAGGAGAGAAATGGCAGAAGTTCATCATTATCAGTCTTCTGTCTCTCAGCACTTAACCAGTGGATGTTCTTTACTTGACCAAGCAATGCCATAGGATGGGATGTGACTGGAGATTAAAATCCTGAAAATAAGAAAATCTACCTACCTTCATAAGTATTTTTATGGAACTGGAAGAAGAAGGAAAGTGTAGTAGGAAAGTGTAATTTTGCTGAACCTAGTGCCTTCCAGATATCTTGGGATTAATCTTGGGGTGAGTCAAAAAGTAATTCCATTTTCTTTAGGACAGGTATAATTACCAACACAGGAACATGTAGCATACATCAAAATGAAGCTGGTCCTCTGTGGATCACATCCCTACTTCTCATCATAGTCACCGTTTCTCTCAATAGCAATGTTCCACCTTTGAATGAGTGAGCATGTATCCCTGCCTCATAAAATTTTGTTGACTGTTCTTTGAGCTACTTCTTCACTGCAGGTTTCACTTCCTTGTCACTGGAATAATGTTTGCCTCTCAAACCCTCTTTCATGGGGCCAAAGAGATGATAGTCTGAAGCCCCATGAAAGAGGGTTTGAGAGGCAAACATTATTCCAGTGACAAGGAAGTGAAAACTGCAAAGAACAGTCAACAGAATTTTACGAGGCAGGGATACATGCTCTCATTCGAAGGTGGAACATTGCTGTTGAGAGAGATGGTGACTATGTTGAGAAGTAGGGATGTGATCCACAGAGGACCAGCTTCATTTTGATGTATGCTACATGTTCCTGTGTTGGTAATTATACCTGTCCTAAAGAAAATGGTATTACTTTTTGACTCATCCTCGTATAATGGGAGGAATTCTAATTTATCATTTTTATAGGATCTCCTGAATTAAAGAGCATCTTACTGTGGGAAACCTTTGCACTGGCAGAATCTGCAGACTAGAAAATTCAAGGAATCTAGCAATAACTTGCAGAGTGGTTCACTATCTTTACAGTGGCCTTCAATTTTTTTGTAAGCATCTCGGTGGAATGTTTTAAAATAAATTCTTGGCATGATAGTAACATTTTGTGACCCAATTGACCTGACTTGGTAATCTTTTTTCCCTCCCCTGATAATGAAAAATGCAAACAGTATTTAAATCAAGTCGTTGATACAAGTTCCTCCCCATTCTAATTGGAGGCTTGTGAAAACATCACTCGATCCTTTTGTATGAATATAGGAATTGGAACTGAAAATCTGTTCATTTTAGAGTTTTTTCAAATTAAAAAGAGGTATTAACCTAAATGTTCAGGATACGATAGAAATGAATCGCTGAGGTTGTCTCAGAACAAATATTAGTAATTGGAATCTTACAATAATAGCATTTTGCTTTTTGAGATATGTTGCTATAATTTCTAAATTTATCTGTTCAAGGCAGTATACTTGGGATAGGATGACCAATAGGAAAAGGAAATACAGTTCCAGAACAGATGACTACAGAGGATATAGCTGTACAAATTTAGAAAAATAATAATACATAAAATTGAAATAAAATCCAGTATATGCCATCCCAGCTGGGAAAATCAGATGTGTGTGCTTGTTTATTCTGCTGTCCAGTATTAACTGGAGGAGACTTTTAAAGTTCCTGCTGTCTTTTATTCCATTTTTTAACAAAGAAATCTCCAAGCTCCTTAGGCTGGACATTCCTGCAAGAAGAAGTTATTTTCATATTTGCTTGTTGTCCAAATAGGAGGCCCATGGCCATTGTAGTCATCAGGAGTACAGGTAGTCCTCAACTTACAACCACAATCGAGCCCCACATTTCTGTTGCTAAGTGAAACATTTGTTAAGTGAGTTTCGTCCCATTTTACAACTTTTCTTGGCATAGTTGTTAAGTGAATCACTGCAGTTGTTAACTTAGTAACACGGTTGTTAAGTGAATCCGGCTTCCCCATTGACATGACCCAACCGTCATAAATATGAGTCAGTTGCCAAGTGTCTGGATTTTGATCACATGACCATGAGGATACTGCAATGGTCATAAATGTGAAAAAGGCCATAAGTCACTTTTTTCAGTGACGTTGTAACTTTGAACGGTCACTAAGTGAACTGTTGTGAATTGAGGACTACCTGTATACGGTCTTGTTTAGTGATTGTACAAACCAATTTACTTTTTAAGAGAAAGTTTCTGGATAGCTCTCTAGAGGGAGAATTATTTTTTTTCATTCAGTGAAGCAATCATGGTTGAAAAAAAAATGAGATTTGTCTTCTCCCATATTGAGCATTTTGTTTATCTGTGTTATTGTTTTTCTATATGGCTTTGACTCCTGATATGCTACATATGTTACACATTCTGAAATGGTATAGGGCAGAGGTGGGTTCCTGCCGGTGCGGTTAATAGCTGTTGTTCGGCGCAGAGCCAAAGACGCTGCTGCCGTTCGCGGCGCGGGGGCTTTCCCCGGGCACTGCCGCCGCCCGCCTGAACGCTCCAATTGCGTTCTTTTGCCCTCTGCGCATGCGCAAAGCGTTCTGCATGCACAGAGGGCAAAATAACGCAATTGGCGGCGTCCATGCGGACGGGGAAAGCGCCCGGGGAAAGCTTCCGCGCTGCGAACGGCAGCAGTGTCTTCGGCTCTGCGCCGAACAACAGCTATTAACTGCACCGGCAGGAACAAGCAGGAACCCACCTCTGGTATAGGGTTTCCTGCCTAAACAGGGGGTTGGACTAGAAGACCTTCAAGGTCCCTTCCAACCTTGTTATTCTATTCTATTCTCCTCTTTCCTTGCTGAATTCCAGTAATTTACAAAGTTCAGTGTTCCAGGACTGGGACATCTAATGACCAAAATCTATCCGGCAAGACAGCAATATCTTTCTTCCTGCACTTGAATGTTTTTGTTATTCCGTGCAATTATGTGGAGGCAATTTTATCAGTCTAGTTCTTAGCCAATAGATCCACTTGCAATCTTAATGCTGCTCCCAAAACCCTCAGATAGAATTGGTGCTTTAGAGAAAATAGAGCTACGTTTGTAGTGGGTCGTAGATGAGTGAGGCACTTGAATAACAATTCTTGGGGAACAAGAAAAGGCTGGCATATTGCTTTTCCCATCTGACATTGTATTCCTGAAGGTATTTGTCTGAATCAATGAGAAACCAAGTGATGAATAAGGCTGATAAATTATTGAATTCAGCTACTGTTTATTAGCCAATAATTCTTTAAATAGTCATCTAATATTTTTGCGTAACCCAACTGGAAACCCATATTTACATTAAAATTGAAGGGTTATACAGTGGTTTTTTTTAATGTATCCAGCTACTTTTGTTCTTGGTAAAACTTACATACTTTCCAGTCTCTTAAAAGTAATGTTTTGAAGTAGAAATATAGAACATTATTAATGTAGGAAAGTACTTTCGTGGTATTACATTTTTTCCAGTGGTGGGTTCCTACCAGTGCGGTCCACTCTATAGCACCGGTAGCGGCCTGCTGGTGACATCACAGTACTGGTACAGTCAGTTGCCGGTGCCTGGGTGCCGCCATTTTTTAAAAAATTGTTTTTACTTTTTTAAAAAAATTTCTTCTGCGCATGCCCAGAAGCCGAACTTCCAGCACTGCACATGCACTGCCTTCCAACCCCACAGTGAGTCCAAGCAGGGGAGGATGGCTGAGGGAGCACATGAGACACTGAAAGAATGGGCTGCAGGAGCTATCTCCATTCCCCTCCCTTCAGCAGTCCGAGAAGCCACGAACGCGCGGTGATGATCCTAGGCATTTTCACACATTTGAGGCTTCTCGAGCTGCTGAGGGGAGAGGGAATGGACGGCAGGACCTATCTCAGTTCCCCTCCCTTCAGCAGTCCGAGAAGCCACAAATGTGCGGTGATGATCCCAGGCATTTTCACACGTTCGAGGCTTCTCGAGCTGCTGAGGGGTGGGGGAACGGGCGGCAGGAGCCTAGGGTCATCAAATGGGGAGAAGCATTCAGGCTGGACGGAGCCTCCTAGAAGAACCGCTGCCGCGGTTTTGCTGCTCCCGCTGCGGGAGGCTGCATTGTGGGTGGGCAATGCCCCCATGCTTCTCCGGCTGCTGCCAAGCTCCCAAGGCCCATGCCCACCCGGTCACATGGCTGGTAAGCCACACCCACAAAATAAACCACACCCACAGAGTGGCAGTAAAAAAATTAGGAACCCGCCCCTGATTTTTTCCAAATAGAGAGTAATGAAACTAAAAGTAATACCTTCTAAAGATCACCCTAATGAGATAGAGGAAAGGGGAAAGGGAGGGAAGGGAAGGAAAAGGAGGGGAGGGAAAGGAAGGGGAAAGGAGAAAGGAAGAGAATATTCTGTTATTTTTTTTATTGTTTACAGACATTTATTACTTACCTTCATTCATTTGGAGATAAAACAGCCAACCCTCAAGGCTCATTGCTGAAAAGTGATGCTTTAAATACCACTGAAAACACTATATTAAGTTGCCATTTAGGAAGGAAACATTCCTCTGAAACAGCTCATTTTAGTTAAATGATTGTTTAGGGGGGAAAAACAATATGAATAAAAAAGCCACCCAGAACTGTGTTGCCATTTTAGTCTCCTCTGAAAGCTGCCAAAATTTTAGGTGGGGGGTGATGGTAATGAGAGAAACCTTTTGGGTGTCTAACCAGGAATTGTTGATATCAAAATCCCACTGGCCCACTAGTGTCTGAATTTGCCATTATTACCACTCACTGAAACTAATTTTGAATGGAATCACTGGAAAAAGAGCTGCTTTGCAATTGATTAAACCGGCTTTGGGGACTACTTTTCAGCCTGTGAATTTGGACTCTGGTTGGAAGTTATAGATCAGTGATGGCGAACATTTTTTGGTTTGCGTGCCAAAAGGGGTTGTGTGCGCACGCTAGCGCACGCACACGTACCCACACCCATTTCCTCCCCCCACGCATGCGCACAACCCCCCCACACTGCCCCCTGCGCATGCGCACACACCCCCACCCCCACGCAAAGGCCTTACTGAAGCCTGGGACGGTGAAAAACGGCAAAACGGGCAAACCGGAAGTTTGGAAAAATGCACTTCTGGTTTGCCCATTGGGCTGTTTTTCACATTCCGGGGCTTCAGGAAGCTTCCCTGAACCCGCCCATCACGTGGTGAATATTGTCAGTTATATGTATATGCAGGGTGATGCATCCCTATTCTAATATTATGGTACATTCCATTACAAGCAGGACACGTGATGTGATCTTGTACACATGTGTGCATTCCTGATTCTCCATTGTTCTCTTGTGGTTTGGCTCTGACGGGAGCGGTCGCATTTAATTAACAAGAATGTAATTATTCAGAATTTATTGGGTTTTTTTGTACCGAAATAAAATATTTTCTATTAGACTTTTAACTTCGGCTTTATTTCTAAATGTCTGAGCTCCGAGAGAAAGATCAAACATCGCCTCTATGGAGATTTATTCTCTTTAACACCTCCGGAGTGCAAAAAAACAGCCCAACGGCAAACCAGAAGTGCGTTTTCCAAACTTCCGGTTTGCCCGTGGAGCTGAAATAGGGCAAAGCCACATGTGCCCTCCGATATGGCTCCATGTGCCACAGGTTCGCCATCACCATTATAGATAATCTAAAGAGGGTAAAGGTGAACTGGGAATGATCTAATTTGGTTTAATGTGAGAAATTCTAATCATTGAGGAAAAATATACCTAATACATATCTTGTAACTCTTATTTAACATGCTCTGCTACTTCTTTCATGATATCTAAATGTCCCTAGTTTCTATTAATTCCGATCTGAATTCTAGTGGCAACAGCTTGAAGAAATAGCTACTTGTTCTCCCTTTCATTGTAGTTGATGCTTTAATTTCCAAAATGCAGGTAATTGATAAAACAGCAACATTTCCCCAGATTTATGAGGGGGGGGGGAATCCATTTTTATGGCCAGCCAACCTACATATATGTGGAAGCAACATGTATGTCACATTTCTAGATAGACATTGTGTCCTGAAATTTGAGTACTATTTCATTTGGACAATTATTTCAACTTTGGCTCTGTAACTGGTCAATGAATGAATTCATTGGACAGGAGTTACCTGACTCAGTCATGTATCACCCTGCTTATTAAAGAGACTTTTATTTTTTTTAAAAAAAATTACAATTTTTTAAAGAGCCAATTTGGTGTAGTGCCTAAGGCTAGAAACCAGGCTAGAAACCAGGAGACCATGAGTTTTAGTCCTACCTTAGGCACAAAGCCAGCTGGGTAGCTTTGGAGCAGTCACTCTCTCTTAGCCTTAGGAAGAAGGCAATGGCAAACTACTTCTGAAAAACCTTGTCATGAGTACTGCAGGGACTTACCCAGATAGTCTCTGAAAATCAGATTGAACAGAAGGAAACAAGAAATTTGATCATTCCCAGGTTTAAGGCAGCAATAGCACTTAGACTTATATACCACTTCATAGTGCTTTATAGCTCTCTCAGAGTGGTTTACTCTCAGTATATTGCCCCCAACAATCTGGGTCCTCATTTTACGGGCTTTGGAAGGATGGAATGCTAAGTCAACCTTGAGCCTGTCAGGATTGAACTCCTGACTGTGGACAGAATTAGCCTGCAATACTGCATTCTAACCACTGTGCCACCATGGTTCTTGTGAGTAGTAGCTACATTCATATAGTTAATTATGTTGTGGAAACATGTAATCCAGTCAGTTTACTAATTTTGCATACCTACCATATTTTTCGGACTATAAGATGCTCTGGACGCACCTAACTTTTGGGGAGAAAAAAAAATCTGCCTCTGCCTCCCAGCATCCATCCGGTATTCATCTGGCTCGTTTGCTGCAACCCGTTTGCCATGGCCTGTTTGCCCCGGCCCATTCGCTGCCACCACCCGTTCACTGCCGCTGCTGCTGCCCGTTCTAGAACAGCTGATCCAGCCCCCTTCTCCCCCACTGCAATATTCACTGTATAAGACGCACAGACATTTCCACCAGCAGTGGGTTGCTCCCGGTTCGGCCCGGTTCGGCAAACTGGTAGCGGCAGCGGTGGGAGGCTCCACCCACCCACCCGGGACGCTTCTGTGCATGCAGAAGTGTTGCGCGCACGCGCAAACCAGTAGCAATGGGATTTAGAACCCACTACTGATTTCCACCCTCTTTTTTTGTGGGTGAAAGTGCAACTTATACTCCAAAAAATATGGTAATTCTCCAAATAAAAGAAAGAGAGGTTAAAAAAAATTAAACCTATCCATCACAGCAATGGTCCCCAAACCCCAGGCCATGGACTGCTAGCAGTCTGCAGCTGTAGGAACCAGACCGCACAAGTGGCGGGTGAGTGCACAAATGTTAGTTGCACATGTGCGGCATTAGGTTGCATATGGGGAACCACCCCCTCCCGCCACCAACACTGCAGGACTGTGATGCAGAAAGATTGGGGACCACTGAATTACAGAATTCATCATACGAAGAAACCCACCCAACACGTACTGGCTGCAGGATCAAGCCACTTCTGCTACTACTTGTCTGCCAATAGGGAAGAAGCTAGAGATGTAATGGGACCATGCCAGAACTCTCCTGGGGAAAGTGAGAAAGTGAGAAGGGCGTCTCTTCCCACAGATTATCACCAGTTGATTTGATTTTGAATTTTTTCTTTAAAAAAGGAATTCCAATCACGATTTAGTGGCTCCATTCTTTTTTTTCTCCTCTGTGGGCTAAGCTGTAGGCAGGAACCATGTAATAAACAAACAATAAAAAACCCCATAAAACTGTACTGGTTTTATTTTCTATGCATTATAGTCTTGCTGCCTGAGAATTCTTCATTGGTGCTGATTTCTAAATACAGGTAGTCCTCAACTGACGGCCAAAATTTATGTTGCTAAGTGAGAAATTTGTTAAGTGAGTTTTACCCCTTTTTATGACTTTTCTTGCTGCATTTGTTAAGTGAATCACTGCAGTTGTTAAATTATGAACACGGTTGTTAAGGGAATTTGGTTTCCCCATTGACTTTGCTTGTTGGAAGGCTGCAAAAGGATCACTTGACCCCGGCAGAGGTGGTAATTCTGCCGGTTCAGACCGGTTCGGGCGAACCGGTAGTGCTGACTGCCGATGGGCCCGCCTACCTTCCTGGACATAATGCCGTCCTATTTAGCCACGTTTTCGTGGCTGGGTGCATGCACGGAAGGCGCGCGCGCGAGTAAAACACATGCACGGGAGGCTGTGCGCATGTGTGGAGGTCACATTTACGAACTGGTAGGGAAGGTAAGTGAATACCACCCCTGCACCCCGGGACACTGCAACCATTGTAAATATGAGTCAGTTGTCAAGAATCTGAATGTAAATCACATGACCACGGGGAATGCTGCAATGGTCATAAGTATGAAAAGTGGTCATAAATCCCTTTTTTTCAGTGCCGTTGTAACTTCGAACGGTCACCAAGCGAACTGTTGTAAGTCAAGGACTACCTCTAGAACAGGGGTCTCCAACCTTGGCAACTTTAAGACTTCTGGACTTCAACTCCCAGAATTCTTATGACCACTTTTCACACTTATGGCCACTTATGAACTCTGGGAGTTGAAGTCCAAAAGTCTTAAAGTTGCCAAGGTTGGAAACCCCTGCTCTAGAAGATAGCAAGCTGAATTGCGTTTTTCTTGTATTTAAGACATCTGGTCCACTGGTTTTAGTGAGCAGTAATTGCTTTTAGTTTCCTTATATGAAGAATGAAAATTCTGTTGGCTTCCTTAAAAAACAAATTTAATGTCACTTTCTGTGTGGTTTTTTAGCTCAAAATAGAGCAAGTGGCTTGGAGCCCTCTGTGAAATGTTTGCAGAAGACATATTGATTAACAACAATGCACAAAGATTGAAGTCTTTCTTAGAAGAAAATGCCTCGGAGCTACATTGGCCTTGGAATACCAGGCATTCATTTAACGCCTGTGGTTTCCAAAATACCTATATTTCATTGCAGGAAGCTTATTATGTTCTTTAAAAAAAAACACCAAGACAACTAGACACAAGAACAGTTTTTTCCCAAACGCCATCACTCTGCTAAACAAATAATTCCCTCAACACTGTCAAACTACCTCATACTTCCCTTCGACCGGTTAGGTCCCACAGAGTGGGTCTCCTCCGGATCCCGTCAGCCAAACAATGCCGGCTGGCGGGGCCTAGGGGGAGGGCCTTCTCTGTGGGGGCCCCTGTTCTCTGGAACCAACTACCCCCAGAGATCCGAATTATCCCCACCTTGCTGGCCTTCCGAAAAGTCATTAAGACATGGCTCTTCCTACAGGCGGGGTGATTTTGAGACAACTCCACAGCCTAGGTCTCCCCCATGTATGCATGGTTTTGTATGTCTTTTTAAACTCTTTTAAATTGCTTTTAAATTATTATATTATTTAGTTTGTTCTTTAAATGTTGTACGCCGCCCTGAGTCCCCAGGAAGTAGGGCGGCATATAAGAACAATCAGTCAATCAATCAATCAATAAACAAACAAACAAACAAACAAACTATTCACTAAGGCTGCATTACTATTGCTATTAATCTTCTCATCGTTCCTATCACCCATCTCCTCCCACTTATGACTGTATGACTGTAACGTGTTGCTTGTATCCTTATGATTTATATTAATATTGATTGTTTCCTGATTGCTTATTTGTACCCTATGACAATCATTAAGTGTTGTACCTCATGATTCTTGACAAATGTATCTTTTCTTTTATGTACACTGAGAGCATATGCACCAAAGACAAATTCCTTGTGTGTCCAATCACACTTGGCCAATAAAGAATTCTATTCTATTCTATTCTATTCTATTCTATTCTATTCTATTCTATTCTATTCTATTCTATTCTATTCTATTCTATTCTATTCTATAAATACTTTTGGGGCAGAGGCTAATCTAGTCCGTGGAGCACTTGACTGGTAAATAATCTTCAATTCATTAGAAGAAGGCCCTTATTTTATTGCCAATAATTTTTTGTTAATTTTATAGTAAAAGCCAGGGAACAAGGCGTCAGGCAAAGTTCATCGGAATATTAAAAGAGGTTCCCGTATTTTAGTAACATCAGATAATCTCAGAGCCCATCAAGCACAAGGATGCAAATTGTAGATTTATGAGAAAATATACAACTTTCAAATACAATATCTCAATCAGCAGACAACAAAACTAAAAATTCCAAGAATTGTATACTTATGAACACAATTGAGCCCAAAATTTCTGTTGTTAAGGAGACATTTCTTAAGTGAGCTTTGCCCCATTTTATGACCTTTCTTGCTCATTTACAGTTGTTAAATGAATCACTGCACTTGTTAAGACAGTAACACGATTGCTAAGTGAATCTGGCTTCCCCATTGATTTTGCTTGTCAAAAAGTTGCGAAAGTTCATAAGTATCAACTAGTTGCCAAGGATCTAAATTTCGATGATATGATCATGGGGATACTACAAAGGTCATAAGTAGAAAATGGTCATGTTATTTAGAAAATAGAAAATGGTCATGTTATTTTTTCAGCGCCATTGTAACCTTGAACGGTCACTAAATGAACAGTTGTAATTTGAGGACTACCTATAGTCCAAATTTCTGAGGAATCAGTTGTATTTCATATCAATTTGGACACATCAAAAATCTGTGTCTAAGTCAGAGGTCTTCAAACTTGGCAACTTTAAGACTTGTGGACTTCAACACCCAGAATTCTCCAGCCAGCTGGAGTTGAAGTCCATAAGTCTTAAAGTTGCCAAGTTTGAGGACCCCTGGTCTAAGTTATAGACATCTTGAAATTCGAAATAAATCCGAGGCATATTTTGCAACTTTCTGACAAGCAAAGTCAATGGGGAAGCCAGAGTCATTTAACAACCATGATAGTAACTTAAGAACTGCAATGGTGCACTTAACAACTGTGGAAAGAAAGGTTGTAAAATGGGACAAAACTCACTTAATTAATGTCTCACTTAGTAGTAGAAACTTTGGGCTCAATTGCGATCATAAGTCAAGGACTACCTGTCTATCGTATCCTCTTTGGAGAGATTAAGCTAAAGAAATATGCTTTGGAGGGATTCTCGCTGTCACACCTTGTGTGTAGGTTTCCTCAAGGCTTCTGCTGAATTAGTTGTACTAATCTGGATGGACATCATATACACTGCAATACTGTTATGAGCAATATTAATAAAATATTGGGAGATTGGTTCATGGGTAATATTTGTACTCGATCGATCATTACATGATTGCAGAATAACACAGTTGGAAGGGACCTTGGAGGTCTTCTAGTCCAACCCCCTGCTTAGGCAGGAAACCCTACACCACTTCAGACAAATGGTTATCCAACATCTTCTTAAAAACTTCCAGTGTTGGAGCGTTCACAACTTCTGGAGGCAAGCTGTTCCACGGATTAATTGTTCTAACTGTCAAGAAATTTCTCCTTAGTTATAAGTTGCTACTCTCCTTGATTAGTTTCCACCCATTGCTTCTTGTCCTGCCCTCAGGTTCTTCGGAGAATAGTTTGACTCCCTCTTCTTTGTGGCAACCCCTTAGATACTGGTTTTCAAATACTAGTCAAATTGCAGGAATAAGATCTCTCTATGTCGCAGAACTGGAATTATCCTTGCAGTTGCCTTTAGGCAATATGTCGAATTAAAACACCTTGTTAGTGTGAGGGGGAAAAAATGAGTGTCTATATTAGCAGAAACTGAATAAAGAATACTGCAGCGCAGAGGAGTTAAAGGATAATCACCTATATGCAACTTTCAAACATCTGCCTGCTTGCATAGGTTGCCATGGCTTGGTCTGCAGCTTTCTTTTTGCATGGCTAGAATTTAATTTAAAGTAGACCACTGAGAGGGGCACATTAATTTTGCAGTGCTCTTTTGTCTCAGAATTCTCTTTGTCATTTTTGAAGCCTTTGGAAGAACTGGGCTAAAGAGTCTTAAATTGTGATCTTAGAGAAGGTTTCTTAAACTGAAGTATGCAATAGAGATCTAACGCTGGAGTACCATATGGGTGATAATAGAAAGAAAAAAACAACCAGAAGTTTGTCTGTGCGAAAGCAAGTTGTCACCAGCTGCTTTCCACCAGCTATGCTCTGAACTTTTAAATTCCTTTCATACTTGGCATCCATCTAAGAGAACATTTGTGTTGCCCGAGAAAGTAATTATCAGATGTGTAGCAAATTGCTCTAAACATCATCTGGAAAAGTCGTATGTAATATAAACCTGTACTTGTAAGTGAGTATGATGCTGTTAAAATGTCAAATTACTTGCATTAGTTTGGAATTTTTTTCTTTATGAGATCTAAGATAAGCCTAGAGATAAAATTCTTGAAACTTAGCTTTCATTCAGCGTAAAGTAAAGAATTGTTAAGATAGAGTATTCCATAATCTGCTTTTGTACCTGTTTTTTTGGGGGGGGATTTGTTGTTAATTACAAAATCCACTTTGCTCATATGAAAGTTGGCAAACATGGTGGTATTAATGATTTCAAAGTAAAGTTTTACAACTTATGATTTTGCTAACATTGTCTTTAAAATTAGCTCATAGAACTTGTTCCCCCCCCCCAAAATGGTTTTAATAAGACAGATGGCTGAAAATAGAGACTGTCAAAACATTTATTCCAACTATCATTTTCCTATTTCTCAATCTAATTTTGCATGTCTCTATAAATATATAATGTATATTTTGTACATTTATATGTTATATAAATGTACATAATACATTTATGTTATATAAATGTACATAATATACATTATAAGTAGTCCTCGATGTAGGACCCGCAATTGAGCCTAAAATTTCCATTGCTAAGCAAGATAATTGTTAAGTGAGTTTTGTCCCATTTTACGACCTTTCTTACCACAGTTGTTAAGTGAATCGCTGCACTTGTTAAGTTAGTGATACAATTGTTAAGTGAATCTGGCTTCCCGATTGACTTTGCTTGTCCGAAGGTCGCAAGAGGTGATCACATGACCCCAAGACACTGCAACTGTCATAAGTACATGCAAGTTGCCAAGTGTCTAAATTTTGATCACATGACCATGGGGATGTTGCAACGATTGTGTGAAAAATGGTCTTAAGTCACTTTTTTCAGTTCTGTTGTAACTTTGGTTACTAAACGAACAACTGTACATTGAGGACTACCTGTGTACATATTATATTTTTGTGTGTGTGTGTGTACACACATACAGAGAAACATATAGTACCGTACTTTTCAGAGTATAAGATGCAATTTCCCCCCACTAAAAGAGGGTGGAAATGTTGATGCGTCTTATACACCGAATGCAGCCATTTTTGGCCTCCCGAAACCCCACCCTGCCCGTCCTGTTTTCGCCAAAAGCAGGCTGGTTTTTCACAAAAATGGGGCATGCAGAGGCTTTGGGAGGCCTGCAGAGTGCTCCTGGGGGCTGGGGAGGGGCAAAAACTTGACATGGGGGGGTTGGGAGGCGAAAAACAGGCCCGTTTTCCGCAAAAATGGGCATTTTGCCCTCCCCAGCCCCCAGGAGCACTCTGCAGGCCTCCCAAAGCTTCTGTGGGCCCCGTTTTTGTGAAAAATGGGCCCATTTTTTGCCTCCCAATCCCCCCACGCATCGTGCTTTTGCCCTCCCCAAACCCCAGGAGCACTCTGCAGGCCTCCCAAACACTCTGCGCACCCCATTTTTGCAAAAATGTGCCTGTTTTTGCAAAAATGGGATGCACAGAGGATTTGGGAGGACTGCAGAATTCTCCTGGGGGCCGGGGAGGGCACAAAAAAAATTCTTATTTACTTCTTTAAAATCTTGGTGCGTCTTATACTCTGGTGCGTCTTATAGTCTGAAAAATGCGGTATATATATTTTTGTGTGTTTGTGTATGTGTGTGTGTGTGTGTGAGAGAGAGACAGAGAGTCAGAGAAAGAGAGAGAGAGAGAGAGAGAGAGACAGACAGACAGACAGACAGACAGACAGACAGACAGACAGACAGACAGACAGAGAATATTTGTATATAATAAAGAGAAAGGATTTATGCCAGGAAAACATTTTTCCAGTTTAAGTTCACATTTGTCGGTGAGCCAGGGAAGAAAATTGTGTCTTCAAGCCTGCAAACAAATTAATCTCAGAGCTTTAGCAAAAGAGTGCTATTGTGTTGCTTAGCAACACTTTGCATTATGTTGTTGGGTTGTCATGACGAAATAATGGCTGCTGTCGGTTCTTTTTAGACTATGGAGATTCTATTACTTACCGCCAGAAAGTGACACGAAGGCTTTTTTTTTCTTTATATCTGACTTTCTTTCAAGAAAGATGATTCAACATTTAACGACCAGTAGTTCTTATATTCGGGGTGGAGGGGATCAAATAATTATTAGGCTATGCCAGTGTTTCTCAAATAGTGGGGCGGGCCACCCTGGGGGACACGTAACGATGCCGGGGGGCGCGTGTGACCCCGGGGAACATGCATGGTCCCTCTCGATCAATTCCCCCAGACAGGGAGTGTTTTCCCAGTTGCATACTGCTCCGAGCCCAGAAGAGAAGGTGGTCAGGTGGGGCAGGGCGGCTGCATGGTTCTTGTTGTTCTCGGCAGGCGCTGCGGTAGCCATGAACGGCGTGGCGAACTTGCTGCTGGACAAGGAGGGGCATCCTCTGCAGCTGGGCAAAAGCTTCGAACGGCATCCTAAAGCCTCCTTCCACACCATTCGCTGTGAGTGCCCGGCAGAGGTGGCGCTTATGGGCCAGGCCAGCGACCCCAAAACATCGGCTTGATTAAGCTGGCCTGGCCCCATGTCAAAAGAGGGTCCTAACCACAGTAGCCTATGCCTGCCTAACCGAAAACAGGCTCCACTTACTTCAGTGTGACTTACTCCCAGGTAAGTGGGTAGAGCAGCCTTCCCCAGCCAATAGTTTGCTTGCAGCTTATAATAAGTAAAATAATAAATGTTAACTCTCAAATTCCATTGGGGCCCAGATCGGAGAGTTGGGGGCACGCGAAATATTTACTTCTTCCGGGGGGGGGGGGGCGTAACAGAAAATAATTGAGAAGCACTGGGCTATGTTAATAGTCTTCATCTGTGAATAAAAGCCACTTACTTCCACTCAATTTTTTTTTTGCCTTGCAGTCTATTTAGTTATATGATCGTCAACTAAATTGGAATTTTCCGAAGTTTTTCATGTGGCCTGTGTATGTTCATACACTGTGTATGTTCAACTGTGTATGTTCTACAGATGCTGTAGAAGGAAAAGCTACTCCCAGATTCTGAATTCACTCATGGTGATTACAGCAATGCTATCATTTTATGTCAACAGTACCAACATTATTTCCATTGTTTTCTTCTGGGATGTTTTTCAATTTCCTGGATTAGTCAACACCCTTGGAATTTCCTTGGGGGTCTCCCACCCGAAAACTAACCAGGCCTAGTGTTGCTTAGCTTAGCCAGCATCTGTCAAAGGTCATTGCACAGTGGCACACAAAGTAGTTGGGGTTGAGTTTTGTTGCTGGGCATTTTGAAAAATACTATTTAGCTTATTTTTAAGCATTGCAATAAGGGCAAGTATCAATAATAAATTACAGAAGTGAAGTATTTGGATCTCCATTGGTCTGAAACTGTAGGAGTGGCAGAATCTGGGGGTGGAGCTAAAAGGGGGATCAGCCTAGAATCCCTGCATAGCCACAAGTCCACGGAATCCTCTTGAATTCCATGGACCCTTATCTAACTCCAAGCAGACGCTAACCGTTCCTGCGCATAGGCTGTTTAGCAATAAATCAATGTATTTGGACCTTCAGTATGGACCTGGTCTTTCAGGTCTGACACAAACAAACAGATATCTCTTGTTTTTCTAATCCATCTGATAGGCATAATTGAAGGAAAACAAAGGTCATGGGATAAAAAAGACCAAGAAAGACAGGATATCAAAATTAGTTAAGGAGATCGTTAGGGAACTTTGGGCAATTGTCTGAGAAAGCATATTGTTGATGTGATCAGAGAGGTCAGGCTATCTTTTTACAAAAAGACCTGAAAGTAGGGATTGTTCTAGGTTCCTGACTTCTTGGTACTTCCACCTTTAATGACCGTGGGGGCAGGCCTTCTCTATTGCTGCTCCTTCTGCAAAAATAGTATGTTTCAACTACGATGGGTTGCTCCCGGTTTGGCCTAGTTCTAAGAACCGGTAGCACCGGTGGCGCGAGGCTCCACCCACCCACCTGGGACGCTTCTGTGCATGCGCAGAAGCGCTGCACATGCGTGAACCAGTAGTAAAGGGTTTTAGAACCCACTACTGGTTTCAATCCTCTTATGGATTGGGTTGGCCATTAAGATAAAGTGACCAGATTTTTTTATTTTTAAGCGGGACGGGGGGCGGGCCAGCCTGGGCGCCGCCATTTAAGTTTTGCCCTCTGCGCATGCGCAGAACGCTGCGCATGCGCAGCGGGCAAAACAATGCAAATGTCGGCGTCCAGGTGGTGGTGGTGGGGAGGCAGGAGGCCTTTCCTCGCCTCCCGCCTCCCCTTCGGGAGCCGGCAGTGGCTTGCTTGGGCTGGCAAGCGACGAGCAGGAGGCAGGGAAAGGAGGCAGCCGGCAGCTTACCTGCGAGGCGGCGCTCCCGTAGCAGCCCATGGCGAGCTCGGGGCTAGGTCTCTGGCAACGACGGCAGCGGCTCCTCGTCCCTCACCCCTCTACCCGCATCCCAACAGCAGCGGCACCTCCGAGGGCGGGGCTAGGGATGGGGCGGGGGAAGGAGAGGAGGAGCAGCCCCCCTTCCCCCTCTCCCCAGCAGGCAGCCGGCTTGCTGAAATTCCGCTTTGCCCGACTTGCTTCCGGTTTGTATTTCGGTGTAGTACCTCTCTTTTGTGCTTCCCCTTCTAAGGTGACCAGACGTCCCGCTGTTTCGGCATTCTTTCCAAAAAAGCGTGACTTTTTGGAAAGAATGCAGGACGCAGGACACACGCTTGAAAAGTGTGTCTGTTCCGCCAAAAGCGGGACGTCTGGTCACCTTACATTAAGAGCTGGATGTTTGGGGGATGGTTTGAATCTTGGGTCTTTTTGAGAAATTGTATTTGCTTCCTGCTAATGCATAGCTGTCATATTTTTGTTTATTACTGTATTTATTTTTGGTTTTAGTCTTTTTACTTTATCTGGAGCTATATGCTATATGCTGCTCAGCCTGGCTTTGGGTTGGAGCTAGGGGTGGGCTGCTGGAGGTTCACAGGGGTTCGGGAGAACCTCTAGCTAAGATTCTGTGCAGTTCAGAGAACCCCCAAATCCCACTCCTGGCTAGCCCCTCCCCTCCCAGGAGTCCCCACGCGACCCGTTTTGGACGCAGGTAAGTGCAAAGCATGCGTGGAGGCTTGGGGAGGCCGAAAAACGGGCCTACCAGAAGTTCAGGAAGACCAGAAACAGACCGTTTCTGGCCTCCAGAGGGCCTCCAGAGCCTGGGGAGGCCGTTTTTGCCCTCCCGGAGGTTCGAAGAAAGCCTCCGGAGCCCAGGGAGGGCAAAAATGCCTCTCATTGTGGTGCAGGAGGCCGACTAGGCCATGCCCACCATGGCCATGCCCACCCAGCAACCAGGCAGAGAACCCCTTGCCAAAATGTTTGAAGCCCACCCCTGGTTGGCGCTGCAGACAAGCTCCAGTAATTGGATCCCATATTCTGCTGGTGGCATGTGAGTTTTAAAGGAAGTTGTGCATAGCTGCTTTTAAAGGAAACGGTTTGGTAGAGGAAAGGCGATAAAGTCTTTTGTGAAAATACAGATAGGGTTTTGTTTTATCCTATGTATCCTCTGGCATTAGCACGATGTTCTCTTCGTTTCTGAAATTTCTTTCTAGCATACTTCTGTTGCAACTTAGCAGAAGGTGGGTTTTATTTGTCTCCAGCTGGTTTGTGAAGTACAGGTGACTCTTGAGGTGTGTTTTTGAAGAGTTCAGAAAAGAAAGAAAATGTCTTTATGTAACTGATAATGGCTTGAGTTTCACTTTCTTTTTTAAAAATAACTTTTTAACTGAAAAGTGCAAAATGATGACTGTGTTTAAGTCTCCAGTTTGTTTAAACATGGTTTTGAATTCTTCCGGAATAAAACTTGGCAAGAGGGCTCACCTTTATACATGTGAGCAGTTTTAATGACTTTCTAACATCTTTCCTCAGCCAGGTGCCTTCCGAATGTGCTGCAAGTCAACTCTTACAACCCTTCTCTCAGATTGTGAGAAAGCTGCATTCCAGGCTTGATGTGGAAATAATTTGTGGTTTACAGTCAAGCACATACATAAAACCCCACAATCCAATTAAATCTTGAAGCTGCTCAGTTGTTTATTTAGGAAATGTATATGGCTGCCCAACTTGAACAACTCTGACTGTAGGCAGGGTACAGTCAACCAACAGAAAAGCAAAGAGCAACAGACCCATACAAAGGGCAGGAGGTGGCGCAGCCGTTAGAGTGCAGTACTGCAGGCTACTTCAGCTGACTGTGATCAGCAGTTCAGCTGTTCAAATCTCACTGGCTCAGGGTTGACTCAGCCTTCCATCCTTCCGAGGTAGGTAAAATGAGGACCCAGATTGTTGGGGGCAATGTAAATATACATTGCTTACTGGTGTAAACTGCTTAGAGAGTGCTTGCACTGTGAGGCGGTATATAAATCTCACAAAATAAAATAAATAAATAAATAAAATGCATAGGAAAACAAAGGCAATGAAAAGGAAAAAGACAGATTTCCCAGAAAGTGAGAGGAGTGGATTGTAATTTATCTGAATGGTCAGTTTTTACTTGAAAATCTAAAATGGAAAATAATCTTACAGCTCTAGCTTATATTTCTTCAGTTTTAGGAGATCTTTCATTCTACATCTCAATGAGCAGACATGAGAATTCCTTCCTTCCTTCCTTCCTTCCTTCCTTCCTTCCTTCCTTCCTTCCTCCTTTCCTTCCTTCCTTCCTTCCTTCCTTCCTTCCTTCCTTCCTTCCTTCCTTCCTTCCTTCCTTCCTTCCAATCTGGGTCCTCATTTTACCTACCTCGGAAGGATGGAAGGCTGAGTCAACCTTGAGCCGGTGAGATTTGAACCACTGACCTGCGGATCAGTGTCAGCTAAAGTGGCCAGCAGTACCTGCCTCTAACCGCTGCGCCACCTCGGCTCTTTTTTCATCCTCTTTTTCAGTTTAATCACTTGAGTGATACTCTCCATGTGAAATCATATGAACACAGTTTTGCAGAATTTTGTTGGATGCAAAAATGAAAAAATTACAATGAATCCTGGCCTTTTACATACACACACACCCCAACCAATATGCTGGCATGTTGTACTTGGGTTCTTTGCCAGGGGGAGTGCTACAAGTACCCCAAACCTCCGTAAGGAAGAGAAAAAAAAGAATAATCCAACAGCCATACAGTATATCCAGATAAGAATTGCAGGTTTTGGCCATGTTGGGTTCTGTAGGAATTTCCAATAATATATACTGTATCAGGGGTGGGTTCTAACTTACTTTGCTACCGGTTCAGTTCCTCCCGTGCCGTGTGGGCGCGCCTCATGGGCGCACGTGTGCTTTGCACGTGTGCGCATGCGCAGTGCCGAAAAATCCTAAAAAAAAGCTGAAAACAAGATGGCAACCACATGCACAGTGCCGGCAACTCGGCTTCTGCGCATGTTCAGAAGAAAAAATAATATTTTTTAAAAAAAAATTCAAAAAAATCATACAAAAGATGGCGGTGCCCACAGACCAGCACTGACCGAACCGGATCCGTTACGTCATTGTGACGTCACCAGCGGGTCGCTACCGGTTTGGGCGAATCGGTCCGAACTGGGAGGAACCTACCCCGTACTGTATGTTCTCAGCCAAAAACAATGAGAATCTGATTTTCAGAAGGCAGGCCATTTTAGAGCAAATCTTTCCAAAGAACACTAATTCCTAAGAATGCATGAGAGCTGTTTGTGTTCTAATTGCCATTTATTTCCATTTTCTGCTTATTTTGCCATAAACAGCTGTGATTTGAATCAAGGCTTCACTATATGCCAGTCCAAATGAATCCCATGGCCTATTCTGAAGTAAGCAGTTTGTAGAGTACAACAAAGACTGGTGGAAACTATTAAAAAGATATTTATAATGTTTCTGATGATATTCACAGGTACCTTGAATTCCAGAGTCATTTATTTATTTATTTATTTATTTAAACGCTCTTATAGGCCGCCCAATCCCGTGGGACTCAGGGCGGCGTACAGCATAAATAAGAACGTACATTTAAAAACAATCATAATTTAAATTAAAATATAATTAAAAAGAACATTATAAACACAACATTCAGGGGGAATCTGATTGTCCTATTCACCCCATCTGCCGGAAGAGCCATGTTTTTAAGGCTTTACGGAAGGCCAGCAGGGTGGGGATAGTCCGGATCTCTGGTGGAAGTTGGTTCCAGAGGGACGGGGCTCCCACAGAGAAGGCCCTCCCCCGTGGCCCCGCCAGTCGGCATAGTTTGGCCGACGAGACCCGGAGGAGGCCCTCTCTGTGGGACCTAACCGGTCTTAGGGAGGTATGTGGTAGGATGCGGTCCCGCAGGTAACCTGGCCCTGAGCCATGTAGGGCTTTAAAGGTAACGACCAACACCTTAAATTGCAACCGGAGACTAATTGGTAGCCAATGCAGCTGGCGAAGGAGAGGTGTTACGTGGGTGTATCTTGGTACACCCACTACAGCTCACGCAGCTGCATTCTGTACCAGCTGGAGTCTCCGGATGCTCTTCGAGGGTAGCCCCATGTAGAGCGCGTTACAGTAGTCTAGCCGTGAGGTGACAAGGGCATGAGTGACTGTGAGCAAGGCCTCCCTCTCCAAGTAAGGTCGCAATTGGTGCACAAGATGGATTTGTGCAAAGGCCCCCCTAGCCACAGCTGAAAAATGTTGCTCCAATTTTAGCTGTGGGTCTAGGAGGACACCCAAATTGCGAACCTGTTCTGAGGGAGTCAATTTTTCTCCCCCGAGAACCAAGGAGGGACAGTCGACATAGTCCTTGGGAGGCAATATCCAGAGCCACTCAGTCTTGTCTGGGTTGAGCCTGAGTCTGTTCACTCCCATCCAGACCCTCACATCGTCCAGGCAGCGGCACATTACATCAACTGCTTCACTGAACTGACACGGGGTGGAGATGTACAACTGGGTATCGTCAGCATACTGCTGATACCTCACCCCATGTCGTCGGATGATCTCGCCCAGCGGTTTCATGTAAATGTTAAACAGGATGGGCGAGAGGACCGAGCCCTGTGGCACCCCGCAAACCAGGGGCCTAGGGGTCGACCTCTGTCCTCCTGTCAACACCGACTGCGTCCTGTCAGAGAGGTAGGAGGAGAACCACCGTAAAACAGTGCCTCCCACTCCCATCTCCCCAAGACGACGCAGAAGGATACCATGGTCAATGGTATCGAAAGCCGCTGAGAGGTCAAGTAACACCAGGATGGAGGAATAACCCCCATCCCGGGCTCGCCAGAGATCATCCATCAGTGCGACCAAAGCAGTCTCCGTACTGTAGCCGCGCCTGAAACCCGATTGAAAGGGATCCAGATAATCAGTATCCTCCAAAAGCCGCAGGAGTTGGAGCGACACCACCTTCTCAACAACTTTACCCAAAAAGGGTAAGTTGGAGACTGGACGGAAGTTCTTTAAATCCGCTGGGTCCAGGGAAGGCTTCTTGAGGAGGGGCCTCACCACCGCAGCTTTTAAAGGCTGTGGGATGGATCCCTCTCTCAAAGAAGCGATCACAACCGCCTGGAGCCAGCCGCGTGACACCTCCCTGCTGGCAGAAACCAGCCAGGAGGGGCACGGGTCCAATAAACAAGTGGAGGCGCTCATCGCTCCTATGGCCTTGTCCACATCCTCAGGAGTGACAGGTTCAAACTCGTCCCATATAACAGGACTAAGACTCACCCCTGTCATCTCGGCTTGCCCTGTCCAAATGGAGTCCAGCTCTGTCCGAATCTGAACGACTTTGTCCGCCAGAAACTGAGAAAATTCCTCAGCTCTGCCCTGCAAGGGATCTTCAGCTCCCTCCTTAGCTAGGAGGGAGCGAGTCACCCTAAACAGGGCGGCTGGGCGGGAGTCGGCGGACGCAATAAGAGCGGAAAAATACGCGCATTTTGCCGCCCTTATCGCCACTAAGTAAGACTTAATGTAAGTTCTTAAAAGTGTCCGGTCAGACTCAGCTTTACTGGCTCTCCATCGTCGCTCTAGGCGTCTCTTTAGGCGCTTCATCTCCCGGAGCTCCTCAGTAAACCAAGGAGCCCTCCGGGATCCGCTGCCACGGAGAGGCCGCAAAGGCGCAATCCGATCTAAGGCCCCCGTTGCCGCCTGATTCCAGGCAGCCACTAGAGCCTCAGATGAATCGTGTACCAGGGAGTCAGGTATTTCCCCAAGTTCCCTCTGAAATCCGTCAGATTCCATTAGGCGCCTGGGGCGGAACCACTTAATCGGCCCCGCCTCCTTGCGGTGGAGGAGTGGTGCCATGAAATCCAACCTCAGAAGGAAATGATCTGACCACGACAAGGGTGCTATGACTAAACCCCTCAGCCTCAGATCATCTCTCCACTGCCCCGAGAGAAACACAAGGTCAAGCGTGTGACCTCCCTCATGAGTCGGACCCTGAACTACTTGGGTCAGGTTCATGGTTGTCATGGAAGCCATGAACTCCTGGACTGCCTCCGAGGTTTCACCGGGCGATGGCAAATTAAAGTCCCCCAGCACCATCAGCCTGGGGAACTCAATCGCCAGCCCTGCTACCGCCTCGAGCAGAACAGGCAGGGCCTTTGTAACGTAGCTAGGAGGCAGGTACGCTAGCAGAAGGCCCACCTGGACCCCTAAGTCCAACTTCAGAAGGAGCGTCTCACACCCAACAATCTCCGGGGCAGGGCTCCTTCGAGGATTAAGGTTCTGGCGAGCTATAATTGCCACTCCTCCACCCCTTCCCTGGGGTCGCGGCTGATGCTGCACTAAGAACCCGTCCGGGCACATCTCGGAGAGGGGGACCCCCCCTCCTGGCCTAGCCAGGTCTCAGTGATACATGCCAGGTCCGCCCCCTCTTCCAGGATTAAATCCCGTACAAGGGGGGCCTTGTTGGTAATTGACCTGGCATTCAACAGCAGCAGCTTGAGCCCAGGGCCCTGACATCCCTGGTTACCAGGACCTCGGGTTGAGCAAGATGGAACCAAACCAGAGGGGCCAGAACAAAGAATCGCTTGGAGACAGCGAGTTCTCGTTCCCCGAGAGCGGCCTACCCCTCTGCTCCCGCCATACCTACCTCTCCCTGTTATGACCGTAATACTCCCGCTCCCCCTCACACCAGAGATCCCCTCCCCTCCCCCACTAGTCTCCCTCCCTTCCGGCAAACCATCCATACCACTCATTCTAAGTCGGGGATCAGGTTCCAGAACCCCTCCGCTTCTGTTTTCACACTCAGTAGAGGAGGCCGGAGCCCAAGCACCCGCGTTCTTCATTTCTTCCAATCATTCAGTCTACTCATATACCCAGAATCATACACTCATTTATTATAAAATTTCATTTATTTATTATAAAAGCTGGAAACGGGGCAGGATGCAAGAGAGTGCTTGAAGCCTTGTGCTTTATTGGAAGGTGTTTTTTTTTGTTCCACCATAAAGCCTCTCCTAATGAGTTACTAGGGGCCCACAGTAACTGGTTTTCTTTGCTATGGAGTCAGAGGAATCTTGCTGTTTGCTGAGTAGATGGCTGTTTTTACTGTCCAAACACATGTACATTTGCAAACTGTGAGAGCATACTGGAGTTTTCTTAGTGCTCCACTGTGACTTGAATGGTGGTTCTTGTCTCAGGCAATGAGACTCAAATATTTTTTTTTAGATCTTATTAAGGCAGATACAGTCTTGCTGAACCTTTTAGCAAGTGAAAGCTTTGATTCTTCCAAGCAATTTAAATGCATCTTGCTTAGGATGAGCTTACTCCTTCTTATAATTTGGCTTTAACCGTGATGAAATTAACAGGTCATCAATACTCTTACACATAAGCTCACTTTTAAGGTGGTTATTCCAAATTAAGGGTTCTAGATTGATTGATTGAGTGAGTGAGTGATATAATATATAGCAATTGATTGATATAATATATAGCAATGGCACTTCTATACTGCTTCACAGTGCTTTACAGCCCTCTCTAAGCGGTTTACAGAGTCAGTATATTGCCCCCAACAATCTGGGTCCACATTTTACCGACCTCAGAAGGATGGAAGGCTGAGTCAAACTTGAGCCCCTGAGAATCGAACTGCTGGCAGCTGGAAGTCAGCAGAAGTAGTCTGCAGTACTGCATTCTAACCACTGCGCCACCACAGCTCATAACTTAGACTTATAAACCGCTTCAGAACACTCTGTAAGCAGTTTACAAATGTCAGCATATTGCCCCCAACAATCCGGGTCCTCATTTTACCGACCTTGGAGGGATGGAAGACTGAGACAACCTTGAGCCAGTCAGGATCGAACTGCTGGCAGTTGGCAGAATAAGCCTGCAATACTGCATTCTAACCACTGCACCACCACGGCTCTTGACACAATATCACACAATTTAAGTACTCTCTCAATTAGGGTAGTCTTAAATCCAGGATTCTGGAATATTAGCTCACTGCAATAAAGTTGCCTATTCTAAATCTATAAAAAGCTTGCTTTCTAGATTCTGAGTGGCTATAAAGGAGTTGATAGCAATGCTGCTACTTTGTTGGTCTCTTGTATACATCCATATAATTTTAATAAATATCTGGAGTTTTAATTCAATCATGAATGTTAACTCACCCAAAGGCATGCATGTGAGTGTGCTACCCAGTCACCTATTAAAAGTCATTGTGTAATAAACCCAGTTACGTGAATTTGTCAAAAAATGTTTTTACTAGAATCTGTCAAAAAGTATTGGATGCCATTGCAAAAATATTCCATTACTGCATTCTTAAAGCATTCATACCTTTCAACTGGCACAAATAGGATTTAGGCTAGACTGGTCATTGATGTTATGAAGTCGAGGCTGATTTTATATTTTCAAGTGCTCTCTATTTTAGGAAAGCAGTTTTACTTAGAATTTAAGCATGAACAATTTGCTGGAGCTTAAATTGGTTTAGCTAATGGGGTTACTCGATTACTTTCAAACTCAGCATTGTTCATCAAAAATAGATTGACGTTTCTGTAAACGAAGAAGAAAATAGAACGTGTGGGATTTTATGGTGGAGAGGTTGCTTACTTTTTATATACCTTCTTTGGTTTCATGCAAATCAGTCCTCACAAATGTTGGGATGAGAATAAAATCTCATAGAGGCGATGTGGAATTCAGACAGTTAGAAATAAAGCCGAGATTAAAAGTCTAATAGAAAATATTTATTTCGGTACAAAAACAATAAATCCTGAATAATTACATCTTTGCTAAGAATCCCGAGGGTTCAGGTCAAGAGCCAAGTCAGAAGGTGATTAATGGTGGATCAGGAATGCACACATGCGTACAAGATCATATCACGTGTTCTGCTTGTATTGGGATGTACCATAATATTAGATAGGGGTGCATCACCCTGCATAGACATACAACTGACAATATTCACACCTTGACAACAAATATGCACCAGTTTGGTTGAGGGTTTTCTCTCTCTTTTTCATCTGATGGGAAAACAGAAGCGCAGAGAAGTTATGTGGATCCCCTCTAAAGTCATAGAGGAAATTGGCTTTAAAACTGGGATTAGCAAACATCTGAATCGCTGTCCTGCCTTCCAGCATCACAGTTCTTCCCAGGGAAGAGGAGAGAAACAAAGAATAACTTGTTGAAAAGTATTCACTAATAAGAGGTGGCTGTGCAAACAGTTCTGTTGTTTCTATAGAAACAGCTAGTTTTGGGGGGGGGGAGATTGTTGTTACACATGCTCATGAATCTTTTTAACAAGGGGGAAACTGATCCATTATTGCGTAGGGAGACACAGAAGTACTTGCTGAAATTTCCTCTTGTTTTCTTTTTCTTTTTTTGTTTCCCCAAGACTTTCCTGTCCTATTTGTACTCTCAATTTTACAGTCATTTCACACTATATTATATAATTGCAGCTGGATGCTAATTCATTCTCTAAGGTTCCCATAGTAGTATTGGCTGGGGGAAAAAAACTATTACGTTACTAGGATGTAATGTAAATTAGCAGGAATACAGAAAAGACATACAATTTATTGAAACAGAGTGATTTCTGTTTTTCTTTAGAAATCATTCAATCAATTCACTGTTCACTTAAACCAGTGTTTCTCAAATAGTGGGGCGGGGGCCCCTTGGGAGGTGTGGAGCGATGCCAGGGGGCGCATGTGACCCCAGGGAACATGCGTGGTCCCTCTCGATCAATTCCCCCGGATGGGGAGTGTTTTCCCAGTTGCACGCTGCTCCAAGCCTGGAAGAGAAGGTTGCCAGGTGGGACGGGGCGGCTGTGTGGGTTCTTGTTGTTCTCGGTGGGTGCCGCAGTAGCCATGAACGGCATGACATTGATTAAGCTGGCCTGGCCCCGTGTCAAAAGAGGGCCCTAATCATGGTAGCCTATGCCTGCCTAACCGAAAACAGTCTCCACTGAGTTCAGTGTGACTTACTCCCAGGTAAGTGGGTAGAGCAGCCAATAGTTTGCTTGCAGCTTATAATAAGTAAAATAATAAATATTAACACTAAAATTCCATTGGGACCCAGATCGGAGAGTTGGGGGCGCGCAAAATGTTTACTTCTTCCCGGGGGGGGGGGCGTAACAGAAAATAATTGAGAAGCACTGACTTAAACCAAGTTTATGTGTAGACCAAGCTAATGTAGACTTGCTCAAGGTGACTACTGAAAAACACAACTACATAGGAGAAACAGCTCTTTCTTCATTCATTCAGGGATATTTTGCCATTCCATATGCTTGAGCATTAAGATGCACAAGATGTTTTGGTCCCTTCTCCTTCTCCTCCTCCTCCTTCTCCTCCACCTTCCACTTCTTCCTCCTCCTCCTTCCTCTTTTCATTGTATTTTGCATTTGGAAACAAGACAAGAAGACTTGAGGACTCACACTGATCATGTAGATAGCTAAATATGAAGTCGGAAAGTTGGGTGGAGGAAGATGGCAGGAACTAAGGAAAGATGAGAAACTTCTTTGTGTATTTCTGCAAAGACAATTGTGAAATTCATATGTCACAGCTGGAGAATTTGGAAAGCCGTAACATCTGTGTTTGTAGAACAGTAAATTGTTCGTTGCCGTTTTGAATCTCAGCTTTATAATCCTTCTGTGCCTCAGCCCCACCCCTGGTTTTAAATAGCCTTCCTGGAGCAACATACAAGTTGGGTGGCGATATTTTAAAACTGATCTTAGAGTGCAAAAGATGTGTTGTTCTAAACAAAAATGGTCAAAATTTATTTTTAATCAAAGAATGTATAATATTTTATCATATCTATGTTTCTGGATGCTACACACAGAATAGGGATTCTTGTTTGAGCTGCTTTGAGTTTGTCTGTGTATTCTGAGATATTTAATCCAGTACTTCTGGAGGCCCTTTGGGTATAGTGTGATTTTCAGTAGGATAAAGTAGAATTGTTCCCTGATTAGGGGACTGGAGGCTCAAACATATGAAGAACGGTTGCAGGAACTGGGTATGTCTAGTTTAATGAAAAGAAGGACTAGGGGAGACATGATAGCAGTGTTCCAATATCTCAGGGGCTGCCACAAAGAAGAGGGAGTCAAACTATTCTCCAAAGCACCTGAGGGTAGGACAAGAAGCAATGGGTGGAAACTAATCAAGGAGAGAAGCAACTTAGAACTAAGGAGAAATTTCCTGACAGTTAGAACAATTAATCAGTGGAACAACTTGCCTCCAGAAGTTGTGAATCCTCCAACACTGGATGTTTTTAAGAAGATGTTGGATAACCATTTGTCTGAAGTGGTGTAGGGTTTCCTGCCTAAGCAGGGGGTTGGACTAGAAGACCTCCAAGGTCCCTTTCAACTCTATTATTATTATTATTATTATTATTATTATTATTATTATTATTATTATTATTATTATTATTATTATTATTATTATTATTATTATTATTATTCCTCATTATCCCAACAAATCATCTTCTGCTGAACTATAATTGCTGAGAACAAAAACTAAAAATCATTATGGGCCATGGTAGCGCATGATTAGAATGCAATATTGCAGGCTGACTGTGCCAACTGCCAGGAGTTCGATCCTGACCTGCTCCATGTTGACTCAGCCTTCCATCCTTCCAAGGTCGGTAAAATGAGGAGCCAGATTGTTGGAGGCCATATACTGACTCCATAAAACTGGTTAGATAGGGCTGTAAAGCACCGTGAAGTGGTATATAAGTCTAAGTGCTATTGCTATTATTGTGTCCTAAGCTGCCACAGACCATAAAATAACAATCTCTGTAGTTCATATGCCCCTCTGTTCTCCTGTAGAACAGAAGAGGAAAAACTGATAGTACCGTACAGATAGTCCTCAACTTGCAACCATTTGTTTAGTGACCATTGTAAGCTACAATGGCACTGAAAAAAGTGACTTATGACTGTTTTTCACACTTAGGATCAGTGGTGGGTTCCTACCGGTGCGGTGCGGAGCAGAGCTCCGGTAGGAGCCCGGCGATGACGTCATTTTTTTGCGCTTCTCCTTGTCCTGAGCTGTCGGGAAAAAGCCCTGCCACCCGCCCTTGTGTGAATACTGACCTTTATTCTTCCTCTGAAGCACAGCTGAGAAGCTCCTCAGCTGTGTTTCGGCTTGTAATGTCGTCCTGAGCATACGCGGAAGTGAAATCGCACAGTGGGACGCGATTTCACTTCCGCACATGCTCGCGATGCGCACCGGTAGCGAACGTAACCGGAACCCTCCCCTGCTTAGGATCATTGTAGTGTCCCCATGGTCACATGATTAAAAGTCAGATGCTTGGCAACTGGCATGTATTTATGCCGGTTTCAGTGTCCTGGGGTCATGTGATCATCTTTTGTGACCTTCTGACAGGCAAAGTCAACAGGGAAGCCAGATTCACTCAGTAATCATGTTATTAACTTAACAACTGTGGCAAGAAAATAAAATGGGGTAACACTGTCTTGTCTAGCCACAGAAATTTTAGAATCAATGATGGTCATAAATCAAGGATTGCCTGTAATCAGTTTCAACAATGCTCTACTATTAAAGACTTCCTAACGTTAAAGCTAAACAATGCAAATGATCTGCAAGTGTTGGCCTTGCAAGGTAGTTAAGAGTAACATAAAGAACATGAAAAAGCAAACATCGAAGAATGTAAGGATTAAGAAAATTAGCCTAATAAAGAAAATATTGGCTTAGCACCAGAAAACTTGCAGAGGCTCTGGAAATCACATAACAGCAATAGCTGGGAAAATTGAACGCTACAAGGCACAGATAATTCAATTTAAAGCAACTATCAGCTCTTTCAATCAAACCAGAAGCGATTCTACTGGTATAAATGGCAATAAAAATTATTAAAATGGAAAACCAAACTAAAAGGAAACAATTCAGTTTTGGAAAGATCTATGGAAAACTCAAAAAGACTATAATAAAACTAGCTGAATGGATAAAAAAATGTTTTGAAGATGAATATAGTAAAACTCAAATGGAAGAACTAATAATAACAGCAAACGTAGTTACAAATCAAGTGAAAAGGATTGAAAACTGGACATTATCTGGAAATGATTCATCGCATGGCTGGGCTTAAATATATGACTAGGTTACATCCAATTATAGCTAATCAGTTTCCATAAGGGACCTCAGCAATTCGTTAATAAGTGGCAAAACTTATCTGATTCAAAAAGACCAGCAAAAGATGCAACACCAGGAAACTAGAGTCCAATAATTTTATTTATTTATTTTTATTTATTTATTTATTTATGTCAAGTACATGTTGGTAATATACATAGATATAAGATTGTTTATATACATAAGATGGGTATTGATAAGAGGGAACATTAGGACAGGGACCGCAGCTAGACTACTATATGCCCAAAATTGGAAATCTGATATTATTCCCTCCTCAAATATGATAATTCGGAAAATTTTAGAATGCTCAGAAATGAGCAAGTTAACGATGGACATCCATCAAAAAGACAACTCTGATTTCTATGAAATATGGGCAAAATGGTATTCCTGGTTACAATCAAATAAAAATTTAAAACTATGGACATAGAAGAAGACTTGATCCGAAAAATCTTTCCTTACCATCTCCTTTATAACAATAAAAATGATTATTATCGATGCACATAATCCGAGGATATAAATATGAAAAATAATGTAAATATGTATAAATACGTTTTAGATTAGTTTGAACTAAAGAGTAAAAGGGATAAAGGTTAAAAGCAACCAATGTAGTAAGATTGCAAAACTGGATTTAGTTACATAAAGATATAGCTGTTAAATTGAAATGCTGTTTTTTTTTTCTTTTGTGTATTAGTGTTTGTATTTTTTTTTCTCCTTCTTTTCCCTTTTCCCCCCTTTCTTAATGTTTTCTTTTTTCTTTTTTCTTTGATGTTGTGTGTTATTATGTATGTTCTTTTTAAAGCTTAAAAACCAAATAAAGATTATTATTATTTTTTTTTAAAAAAAGGACAGGGACAGTAGGCACGCTGGTGCACTTATGCATGCCCCTTACTGACCTCTTAGGAATAATAAGCTTGTCCATAATATTTCTGTTAATTCACAAGGATAATAGTTGATAAAATCCAAGATTATTTAGCAGAAAACAACATCCCTCCAGTAAAACAGAAAGAAAAAGCAGAGATTAAAAAAAACAACTTTTGATTGATAACATGTCTGGAAAATAGCAAAAACTGAAAACCAAGTTATGTATGGTTTACATTAATTATAAAAGGCATTAATTCATTACTACATGATTGGATCATCAATGTTTGGAAGCAACTGATGTCAGTAAAACATTAGAATGTTTATGTAGAAAATAATGAAGCCGTGGAAGATGGAGTTGATGGTTGGAAATGAAAAATATGGGCTTGTCATTATTAGCAAGACATCTGCCAGGGTGTCTCATTATCACCCTTATATTTGTCATTACCATAATCCCACTTTCAGTGATTTTGAAGAAAACAAATTCTGGCCATCAAACAATTTTAAAAATGCTAATAAATCGCACATTTGGTTTATATGGATGACCTGAAGCTTTATGGAAAATCAGAAATCGGAACCTAGTCATTAACAATCTGTAATTATTAGCACAAATAAAGCAATGGAATTATAACTGTAATTTTTAGCACAGATAAAGCAATGGAATTTAGTCTAGAGAAATGTGCTATATAGCAATAAAGCAGGATAAAATCACAAACAATAATGGAATTGAACTGCCAAATGAACGGGCAAACTACCAGGAGCTATCAGGGTGAAGCCTACTAGTATCTGGGTATGAGGGGTCCTTGGTGCTCTCTGAGCTTGCTTGTTTCATGCAAACATTTCATTATCCTAACTAGGTACTTAGTTAGGGTAATGAAAGGTTTGGAAGAAAACATGATCAGTGCTAGTAAGGCGTTAGTAAAGGTTTGGAAGAAAACATGATCAGTGCTAGTAAGGTGTTAGCACTTCCAGGTTGAAAGGATTGAAGGGTGACATCACCGTTGCCCGGGGTACACTCAGTTGGGTGTTCCTTTCATGTCTCTGTTAAGTTGCCCACCAAAGTGGTACCCATTTATCTATTTGCAGTCACCCACTTTCAAACTGCTGGGTGAGCAGTAGCTGGAGCGTGTGATGGAAGCTCAACCCGTTTTGCGGCAGCAACCGGGTCTCAAACACATGCCTGTCAATTGTTAGCCCAGCATCCTACCCACGTCCGCCATGTATTGCTGGAATTATTAAGTGAACACAAACTGAAATGGTTAGTTTGGACTGAAAAACCAGAAAACTGATGACTACGCATTACATTCCCATAGTAAAATTGATCAGTTATACCTGCCTCCCCAGACTTGAGGCAGAGGTTGACTTCAAGTCAAACTAGCTCCATGTTCTAGCCTTGTCCAGGAACATCTGGAATGGGGACATTTTAAGACACTGCAGCTGAATGGTTGCTTTTAGCATTTTTCTTCTTGATTTTCATAAAGGCCCAGGCTGGGCCGCCGCGTTGGGGGGAGGAAACTATGAAGGTCATCTGGGGTGGTAGACCACAGGGCAGCGAGGGTGGTAATTTTTTTTCTTGCAGAAAAATAGTAGTTTCGTTGCCCTTTCACCTACAGGCACAATAGATTAATTTGGATCTTCAATCCTGCTGATGGCATGTGATTAGAGAGATCTGGGGTTGCTTTTGCAGGAACTTTATGGTAAAAGTCTACATAAAGTTTTTTGCAGCATTTCTCCATTTTTTTAGACCGCAGTCCCTCCCAATCGTATTTGAGAAGGCTGCAGTTGATAAACCTGAAGTCTTCTGCATGAAATCTACTGTGGATCATGTCTGTATATACTGTGGGCCTATGTTTAGTTTTGCCCTAGCGATTGGGTCAGAGGGGACAGACGGGAGGAAGTTGGTAAATATTAGAAATCAGACACTACCTAAATGTTATTCCTCCATGAATAACATTTAGGTAGTGTCTAATTTCTAATTTGATTCCATGTTTGTTGTGCTGCTATGATTCCATGTTTGCAGTACTGCTTGGCACAAGGAACTGCAGATAGCTCAAACCTGGACAAACAATGTTGCTTGGCCATTTCTTCCTTGATCTCCATTAATCTGATAAATTATTGCTTTCCTGCTATTGCTAATGTGCTTCAGAGGGTCTCCTCCCATTGGCTGTACTGGTTTAGGATTATGGAAGTCGAAGAAGGTTGCTGCAGAACTCATGAGGTTAAAGGAGGCTTCTGCAGAGGTCTTCGACCCATGTTCAGAATTCAGGTAGTCCTCAACTTACAACCGCAATTGAGGCCAAAATTTCCATTGCTATGGAAGACTGTTGTTAAGTAAGCTTTGACCCACTTTACTACCTTGCTTGACAGAGTTGTTAAGTAAATCACCGCACTTATTAAGTTAGTAGCATGCTTAGGTGAACCTGGCTTCCCCATTGACTTTGCTTTGTCAGAAGGTCGCAAAAAGGTAATCACATGACCCTGGGACACTACAACCATCATAAATATATGCCAGTTGTCAAGCATCCAAATTTTGATTATGTGACCATGGGGATGCTGCAATGGACGTTAGTGTGAAAAACCGGTCATAAATCTCTTTTTTCAGCGCTGTTGTAACTTCAAACAGTTACTAAACGAATGGTTGTAAGTAAAAAATTACCTGTACATCAGTAGTGGGTTCCACTTACCTTTGCTACTGATTTGGGAACGGGAGCGCGTGCGTGCAATGTATGCGCATGTGCAGTGTTTTTTGATGGCGTCCGGGCGGGTGGGCGGAGCCTCCTGCTGCTACCGGTTCGCTGTACCGGATCGAACCAGTAGCAACCCAATACTGCTGTACATGCCTTTTCAATTATGCCAATTCAGGGATTGCTTTCTACTTAAAAAAAGAAGGTGGATTATTAGGGGAGAGAGAGAGAGAGAGAGAGAGAGAAAGAGAAAGGGGAAGAGAAGAGACATACAAGTTGTCCTATGTACTTGGTTATCCTATTTTTTCCTGGATGTAGAACAAGGTTTCTCCCCCTAGTTTTAGTCTGTAGCAATCTAAGGCTGATAGAGGAAATGAAAGGGAAGCAATGCACATGTGACTTGCATTGACATAAAGCTGGTTCATTCAGCAGGTTAGAGATGAAGTGCATACCATACATATCTGTTGGGAATACAAACATTGAAAGCAGACATTACGTAGCTGATGAATATTTGATAGGTGCCTCAATGTTGTGATAGCGGAAATTCACACGGATTCTAAGGCCTTTCCTCTCACTCTTTGAAAATGTAATTCAAAATATCGGGTTCAGCGTCAGCTTTATTCCATAATCAGTGTACTGAGTTACATCTTAGTCTGAAATGTTTTGACTGCTGGCTGATGATGAATTAATTTGATAGAGCTGATTTTAACATACTCCATGGATTTTCCCCTTCAGTAGGTGAAGTGATTTCTTTAACAGTATTTGCTATTTTAGACCGATGTTTGTCCCTTGTCTGGTAGTCTAGAGCAGTGATGGCGAACCTATGGCACGCGTGCCACAGGTGGCACACGGAGCCATATCTGCCGGCACGCGAGCCGTTGCCCTAGCTCAGCTCCAGCGCACATGTGCGCCCCAGCCAGCTGATTTTCGGCTTGCACGGAGGCTCTGGGGGGGCATTTTAGGCTTCCAGAGGGCTTCTGGGAGGACAAGGGAGGGCGTTTTTGCCCTCCCCAGGCTCCAGGGAAGCCTCTGGAGCCTGGGGAGGGCGAAAAACGGGCCTATCAGGCCCACCAGAAGTTGGGAAACAGGCCGTTTTTGCCCTCCCCAGGCATTGAATTATGGGTGCGGGCACTTGCGCATGCGTGATAGCGCGTGCGCACACGTTTTTGGCACCCGAGGAAAAAAAGGTTTGCCATCACTGGTCTAGACCAGTGTTTCTCAACCTTGGCAGTTTGAAGATGTGTGGACTTCAACTCCCAGAATTCCACAGCCAGCGTTGCTGGCTGGGGAATTCTGGGAGTTGAAGTCCACACATCTTCAAACTGCCAAGGTTGAGAAACACTGGTCTAGACAGATGTGATTTACACATTGTAGCCTAGCTGATAAATTGTTCTGGGACTAAAGCTTATTTTCAGTGCTTGAAAAGTCTACGAAATAATCTTTGCTGGTAGCTTTCCATGATTTAATGTGTTCAAGAGATAGACCACAAGGTAGGAAAAGAAGATAAGCAGCAGAGGTGACTTTTAGTTGTTTGGCTAGGTGGTAACTTTAACTCCAAAAGCCCTTTAAAAGGCCAGGAAACATGATATTTTATTAGAACATTTTATTAGAAATTGATTTATTACTTAGATAACTAGGTGTGAGCTGTCACTATTTTCAAGTGATGTATTGTCTCACCAAGCCAGCCAACATCCTTTTTTTTAAAAAAAGTGATGAGCCCAGCTATCATATTTGTGGTCTTACACACATGTCCTACATATTTTCAAGATTCATGCCTGCCAGCTATGTGCAATGACAATCTGTTGCCCAGTATGACGACAATCTGTTGTGCAGTATTCTATTCTGCTAATTAGGGTTTGTCTTTATTGGCAATCCCAAAAGTGTTTTTTTCAGGAGGCAACTGGGCTTTCTTGTTTTTCTTTGAAGATGTTTCGCTTCTCATCCAAGAAGCTTCTTCAGCTCTGACTGGGTGGTAGGGAATGGAAGGATTTATATTCCTTGCAGACCAGGGGTGGGTTCCTGCCGGTACGCTCTTACCTGTTGGTCGCCGCAGAACCGAAGAAGGCGGTGGCGTTCGTGGCGCGGGGCTTCCCCCGCCCGCCTAGATGCCGCCATTTGCGTTCTTTTGTCCTCTGCACATGCGCAAAGCGTTCTGCTTGCGCAGAGGGCAAAAGAACGCAAATGCTGGCGTCCAGACTGGCGGGAGAAAGCGGGCGGGGGAAGCCCCGCGCCACAAATGCCACCGGCTTCTTCGGTTCTGCGGCGACCAACAGGTAAGAGCGTACCGGCAGGAACCCACCCCTGTTGCAGACCCTCTTTGTCTTCTGGAAGGCCATAAAGAAGCTGGTTATTCCCCATTGGAGCTTGGAGGATGGGGGTGATTGGCTGCATCAGAATAAAATGACTAAGGCATCAGGGCTTTGAACTTTTTGCCCAGTGTTGCTGTTGTGAACTATTCAGAGTTGCGATTCTTAACATAGGTAGCCATAAAGTCAAATAAATAAAAAGGAATAGTTCAACATGATAGCAGTGTTCCAATATCTAAGGGACTGCCACAAAGAAGAGGAGGTCGAGTTATTCTTCAAACTCCTAAAGGCAGAACTTGAAGAAATTGATGGAAACTCATCAAGGAGAGAAGCAACTTCGAACTAAGGGGAAATTTCCTGACAGTTAGAACAATTAATCAGTGGAACAACTTGCCTCCAGAAGTTGTGGGTACTTCAACACTGGAGGTTTTTAAGACGAGATTGGATCACCATTTCTCTGAAATAGTATAGGGCAGTGATGGCGAACCTTTTTCTCCTCAGGTGCCGAAAGTTTGCGCACGGGCGCCATCGCATGCGCGCGCGTGCCCACACCCATAATTCAATACCCCCCATGCGCCCTGCCCCCTGCGCATGCACGGGTGACACCCCCCTGTCCCCCCATTTCCCAACTTCCGGTGGGTCCGGTAGGCCCGTTTTCCGCCCTCTTCAGTCTCCAGAGGCATTCTTGGAGCCTAGGGAGGGCAAAAACACCCTCCCCCGCCACCCAGAGGCCCTCCGGAGGCCAAAAATGCCTCCCAGAGCCTCCGCACAAGCCGTAAATCAGCTGGCCGGCACACACATGCGTGCTGGAGCTGAGCTAGGGCAAAGGCTTGCGTGCCGGCAGATATGGCTCCGCGTGCCACCTGTGGCACGCGTGCCATAGGTTCGCCATCACGGGTATAGGGTTTCCTGCCTGAGCAGGATATTGGACTAGAAAACTTCCAAGGTCCTTTCCAACTCTGTTATTCTGTTAACATGATATAAAACTAAGAACTCTTCCTAAACAATTTTCTTGAAGCAACTTAATTGAACTGGATGTTACTTGGATTATTTAAAGTAGGCCACATAGAGAATCCCATATTCTATATTATATTTAACTGTTTAAATGGGATTTTGTATTTTGTAAACCATCCAGAGTCTAATGAAGTGAGCATCCCTATCAAATGCAATGGAATTGAAAATTACATCTTCTTTGACTGTTCTACTTGATTTGTGTAGGCTTTGGAGCTTTAATTTAAGAACTCTGTGAAAGTTAAGTTGATCATGACCTTAGTTTTAAAGCAAACGCTTGACAAACGGAACAGGTAGTCGAAAATTCTTATTATGGTTGTGAGGGGTAAACTCTCTGCAGTGGGTATTTGGCTGTGTTTCATATCATAAAATGCTGTTCTTTTTAATGACAAAAAAATACTGTCAAAAAAACAAAAGAAATCGATAAACTTCCTTAATTGAATTTTATACTGAAAAAACCTGAAGAATATCTTAGGTATAATGGTACAGTATAAATTTCAAAATTTAAACATAACACTGGGAGGCATTCGAATTTTCATGTAAAAAGAAACTTCTGTAGAATTTTTCAGGGAAAGAAGAAACCTACAAAAGGGCGTCCATTGACCATGTTGGCTGGGGATAATGGGCCCAAGAAATCTAGAGCCTATTTGGTTAAGGAAGGCTAGACTAGAATAACAATGAAAACCAAAATGACACAAGGCAGTATTAATGATAAACTCATCCTAGATCAGTGAAGGCGAACCTATGGCACGCGTGCCACAGGTGGCATGCGGAGCCATATCGGAGGGCACCCGAGGCATTGCCCTGTCAGCTCCACGGGCAAACTGGAAGTTCGGAAAAACGCACTTCCGGTTTGCCGTTGTGCTGTTTTTCGCACTCCGGAGGGTTCAGGGAAGCTTCCTGAAGCCCCGGAATGCAAAAAAACGACGAAACGGGCAAACCGGAAGTTCAGAAAACACACTTCTGGTTTGCCCGTTTTGTTGTTTTTTACCGTCCCAGGCTTCGGTGGGGTGTGTGCACACGTGCAGGGGGCAGCATGGGGGGGTTGTGCGCATGCGTGGGGGAGGGAATGGGTGTGGGCACGTGTGTGCGCGCTAGCGTGCGCACTCCCCCTTTTGGCACGCGAACCAAAAAAGGTTCGCCATCACTGTCCTAGATATTTCCTGCACAGTACTCAAAGTAGTAAAGAATATAAATGAATTAGTTAATGACCATGTTAAAATGATACATGAGCAAGCAAATATTGTGATCTGTGCCAAATAGCAAAAAAAAACCAACTGTTGCAGTATTTTTTTTTTAAAAGGAGTTGGGAATTAAAAACGAGAGGGTGATTAATCAGACAGAATTTCCTGAAATAAGACATGACTTCATTCTGGAAACCAAAAAAAAAAAAGGAAGATAGTAATATGGCGACTTCCATCATAGCGGAATTGTGATTATTTCTGGAAAGTGATGCAAACTTGAAGGACCTGGTTGGGCTGCTGGATTTAAATCCATTCACTCAATAAGGCAAAGTAATTAGTGTGCCAGCTAATAAGTCACAGAAATAATTGGCTTCTTGTTTTATTTCTTTAGTATTTAGAACCCAATAGCTTTTCATATGTTCATATATTATAGTGCCATTCATTCTTTTCAAGTAGGCCAGATGTGAACTGACTGTGGTACAAGATTGCCATAGTGAACACCATTCTTTAGGAAAATTATTTTCTCCATAATGGGTGGAGCTATCATCCATGATGGGTTGACCTCGTCCATCAGCCAATGAGAACTGAGTCTGTTAATTATTTAAAAACTGCCTCCGTCTCTAAGGCCTGCTTTTGGCTCAGTCCTCAGACTGACAGGATTTGTGGTCAAGTTCTCCCATCGTGGATAACATCTTCACTCCTCAGTTTGACAGTTAAAAGCTCTTTGATCGGATTCATCTCACCGTGAATTTTCTCCCCTGCGTGCTCTTCTGTCATCTTCGAGCCACGGGGTCAAGTGACAGAGTGCGGCAATGGAGCTTGCTCCAGCCGCCAAGGCCGTAGCCTTCAGCCGCGAGGTCTGGAATTCTAATGGGAGGATTTTTCCCCTCGCACTGGCCTCGGGAGGGGCTCATGTTCCCAGTGTTATCGTAGCGGCTCGCCTTTTTGCTTCAGGCAGCGGTAGTGGCCAGGGAATATCATACTTCCAATAAGATCAAAGGGAGACACCTTGCAGGAGTGGCAGTTTTTTCCCCATTAAGGACTACGTGCTGTTTCCACTGACAACTTACCACCAACGCATGAGCTTTCGCGCTCGTGCAACAATAGCCACAAGAGCTCAGAGCTCTTCTCTTTCTAGGCTTACAGCCAGGGAGGCAGCCTTTCCGAACTTGTTATATCAAGTTGAGCTTTCGCGCTCCACCAACTTGCTGCCTACTCCTTTTGGTGTTCAGAGTCTGACTCCCTTGCCGATATCAGCTGTTGAGGTGCCAGAACTTTCAGGAGCTGAGATAGCGCAGTGGTTAAAAGCAGCATTGCAATCTTCAGCTGATTGCTAGTTCAGCAGTCCAGCTGTTCGAATCTCACTAGGCTCAAGGTTGACTCAGCCTTCCATCCTTCCGAGGTGGGTAAAATGAGGACCCAGATTGTTGGGGGCAATATGCTGAACTCTGTAAAACCGCTTAGAGAGGGCTGGAAAGCACTATGAAGCGGTATATAAGTAAAGTGCTATTGCTAAAAACGCCACCAGACTAAATTGGTCAAAAGACCGCCTGCCAGCTGCCGGCTGGTTCTCCTTTTGGCTTCGTTGATTGCGGCTTTTTGCTCAAGGGACCTCAGGCGCTGCCCAATGCCTTTCCATTATGTGTGTAAAATATCAAAGTTTTAATTTCATTAATGATGTTTCCAGTGAGCGATCTGCTTTTATTTCACTTAGGACAGATTTATTTATTTAGACTATTTATACACCCAACCAAGATGACTGTAGGCAGTGCAGGGAGGTTTGTTCTTGCACTCCAAGGTTCCTCAGCAATTTTCTCTAGTATTGTACCACAATTAGGAGGAATCAATTTTTCATTGTTCAGTTTTGCTGATTACCCAGAAAGATATTACATTTGGAATAAATATTGCTTTGATGACATGTATTTAAGTTGTCAGTATTCTGTATTTTTTTTCTAGATCAGAGGTCTCCAAACTTGGCAACTTTAAGACTTGTGAACTTCAGGTCCTAGAATTCCTCAGTTAGCCATGTTGGGGTGGGGAATTCTGGAAGCTGAAGTCCACAAGTCTTAAGTTTGGAGACCTCTGGTCTAGATCTACCATAGTCAAATAGTAGACATCCATTTATTTCATGGCTATGAAACCCATCCCTGTGACTTTTTGTGATTATAGAAAATGAAGTTTGAATGCAATGTCACCTTCCTGTCTGCTTACTTCCCACTGGGTTGTCATTGCCTGTTGACATTATCTGTTCTTTGAGCTTCAGCAAGAGTTCCCTTAAGTCTTCTTCTCTAGCTCTCATCAAACAGATACCTTCAGCATATCTGAGCCTATCTCTGAAGGATCATAATTCTGATATATTGAATCATTCAGATATTTTAAGTTGTTATATAGATGCTTCTTTGAATGTCATCATTACATGTGAATAGCTCCCTGTGAATGTAATTCTCCAGAATTATTTTGTAATATGTAGTAACACCTAAGTTTTTTATTACCATTGTAAAGCATCGATCAACATCAGAGGCTTTCTGGTGCAGTTTAGATTTTGAGACATACACTAACAAGAGCTACTACTATTGGATGAAGACTCATCAGTCATGAAAGTCAGTAGGATTCTTTCAGCCTTATGTTGTTACTCCAAATGTAAACCAGGATGTATCCATGTTTGATACTCAAGCTTTGTGAATCAGATCTGGGTATAAGCATGATAAACCAAATAGCTCAAAGTTGACATAGGTGTTCAATTATAATTATGAATGTTGGAAAGCTTACTGCACACTCTTAACAGAAACATTCTTTAGATGCACCTGGAGAGATATGGCTGCTCTTTGTGTATTAGTTTCTTTCACATTACTTTAGAAATAGTTGTGCATGCTCATAACTATCATCTAGATATGTGAGAAGAAAAGTATTGTTTGCACAAGGTGTAAATACCAAAGGAAGCCAGAGGATATTAGAACTAGTGGTTGCTTTAACATCAACAATACCGTTACAAGGATAGAGGCAGCCCAAGTTTGTCTATCATTTGTTTTTCATTTGTTAGTATTTATTATCTACCCCAAAGCCGGAAGATTCTAGTACGCAATGAATGCAAAACCACTCAAGATAGATTCTCACAACCAGGGAAATATGCATAAAATGTGACTTCTATGTAAACCCCAAAATACATCTTTATAACAAAATCAAATTATCCTGGAAATTTTCAGCACAGTGCACTACATTGAGCATTAATTCTGTCTCCGTTGTTTAATTTTCTTTTTCTTTTTCTTTTCCTGTCCCACAGGACCTGCAGAGGTACCCATGATGTCCCCCAATGGATCTATTCCTCCCATACATGTGCCTCCAGGTTATATATCACAGGTATGCTTCCTTCATCAGGAGAATGTAGCATGGCTGAGTTGTGCGATCTCCACCAATTCTGTAATGGCATTTCTGCTATTTTTCTCCTTTTCGTTTTAAGAAAAACAGACAAATGTCAAGCTTTCAAGGGCATGATGTGAGCGTATGTGGACAATGACCAGTTAAATCTACAAAACAGTAGATTTCATTCCCAGCAGTAACTCTTTGCCCTGTACCTAATTACTATGAGCTGTAGGGAAAGAATTCTTACTCACTGTGACATTACAGTTCATTGCCTTATTTTTTCCAGGCCATAAGGGAGATAATTTTGACACTGGTTTATAAGCCAGGCATTTCTAGTAATTCTATTTTGGCTTCTTTTATTGTGACAGTTCCTATTTTTTTACTCTGTCAGTTGAGATGTTTATTATGTCATCTCTTGGGTTGAGTATCAACCGCTTTTTCCACCTCAACTTAATGCATTTCCATTGCGAAAATGGATAAGGGTTTCATTTATTGTTTTTCCTTTCTGTCTTGGTCGAAGAATCCAATACATTTTGTGACTGATTTCCACACATTTCAGCATATAGATCAGAAGGAGCTGAAATATTTTCTTAATAGTGTCGCTAGTCTCCAGCAACTGACCAGGTATTTGTAAAACTGGGAAGACACCCAGAGCTCTGCCTATCTTAAAAAGACTCTCCCATTTCCATCTGGTAGGCCCTGTCAGCTTATTTTCTTTTAAGTGCTCCAGGATGAGATAGTTATGGTCCTTTTGCTGATGCTGAACTTGTAAAAGAATGTAGAACTGACCTTAGGGACAAGGAAGGAATGGAAGCAGGGGTGAAATCCAGCAGGTTCTGACAGGTTCTGGAGAACCGGTAGCAGAAATCTTGAGTAGTTCAGAGAACCGATAGCGGAAATTTTGAGTAGTTCAGAGAACCGGCAAACATCACCTCTGGCTGGCTCCAGAGTGGGGTGGGAATGGAGATTTTGCAATATCCTTCCCCCAGGAGTAGGGAGGGAATGGGGATTTTGCAGTATCTTTCCCCTGGAGTGGGGTGGGAATGGAGATTTTGCAGTATCCTTCCCCTGGAGTGGGGTGGGAATGGAGATTTTGCAATATCTTTCCCCCAGGAGTGGGGAGGGAATGGGGATTTTGCAGTATCTTTCCCCTGGAGTGGGGTGGGAATGGAGATTTTGCAGTATCCTTCCCCTGGAGTGGGGTGGGAATGGAGATTTTGCAATATCCTTCCCCCAGGAGTGGAGAGGGAATGGGGATTTATTTATTTTATTTATTTATTTATTTAAACGCTCTTATAGGCCGCCCAATCCCGTGGGACTCAGGGCGGCGTACAGCATGAATAAGAACGTACATTTAAAAACAATCATAATTTAAATTAAAATATAATTAAAAAGAACATTATAAACACAACATTCAGGGGGAATCTGGTTGTCCTATTCACCCCATCTGCCGGAAGAGCCATGTTTTTAAGGCTTTACGGAAGGCCAGCAGGGTGGGGATAGTCCGGATCTCTGGTGGAAGTTGGTTCCAGAGGGACGGGGCTCCCACAGAGAAGGCCCTCCCCCGTGGCCCCGCCAGTCGGCATTGTTTGGCCGACGGGACCCGGAGGAGGCCCTCTCTGTGGGACCTAACCGGTCTTAGGGAGGTATGTGGTAGGATGCGGTCCCGCAGGTATCCTGGCCCTGAGCCATGTAGGGCTTTAAAGGTAACGACCAACACCTTAAATTGCAACCGGAGACTAATCGGTAGCCAATGCAGCTGGCGAAGGAGAGGTGTTACGTGGGTGTATCTTGATACACCCACTACAGCTCGCGCAGCTGCATTCTGTACCAACTGGAGTCTCCGGATGCTCTTCGAGGGTAGCCCCATGTAGAGCGCGTTACAGTAGTCTAGCCGTGAGGTGACAAGGGCATGAGTGACTGTGAGCAAGGCCTCCCTCTCCAAGTAAGGTCGCAATTGGTGCACAAGACGGATTTGTGCAAAGGTCCCCCTAGCCACAGCTGAAAGATGTTGCTCCAATTTTAGCTGTGGGTCTAGGAGGACACCCAAATTGCGAACCTGTTCTGAGGGAGTCAATTTTTCTCCCCCGAGAACCAAGGAGGGACAGTCGACATAGTCCTTGGGAGGCAATATCCAGAGCCACTCAGTCTTGTCTGGGTTGAGCCTGAGTCTGTTCACTCCCATCCAGACCCTCACATCGTCCAGGCAGCGGCACATTACATCAACTGCTTCACTGAACTGACACGGGGTGGAGATGTACAACTGGGTATCATCAGCATACTGCTGATACCTCACCCCATGTCGTCGGATGATCTCGCCCAGCGGTTTCATGTAAATGTTAAACAGGATGGGCGAGAGGACCGAGCCCTGTGGCACCCCGCAAACCAGGGGCCTAGGGGTCGACCTCTGTCCTCCTGTCAACACCGACTGCGTCCTGTCAGAGAGGTAGGAGGAGAACCACCGTAAAACAGTGCCTCCCACTCCCATCTCCCCAAGACGACGCAGAAGGATACCATGGTCAATGGTATCGAAAGCCGCTGAGAGGTCAAGTAGCACCAGGATGGAGGAATAACCCCCATCCCGGGCTCACCAGAGATCATCCATCAGTGCGACCAAAGCAGTCTCCATACTGTAGCCGCGCCTGAAACCCGATTGAAAGGGATCCAGATAATCAGTATCCTCCAAAAGCCGCAGGAGTTGGAGCGACACCACCTTCTCAACAACTTTACCCAAAAAGGGTAAGTTGGAGACTGGACGGAAGTTCTTTAAATCCGCTGGGTCCAGGGAAGGCTTCTTGAGGAGGGGCCTCACCACCGCAGCTTTTAAAGGCTGTTTAAAAGGATTTTGCAGTATCCTTCCCCTGGAGTGGGGTGGAATGGAGATTTTGCAGTATCTTTCCCCTGGAGTGGGGTGGAATGGAGATTTTGCAGTATCTTTCCCCTGGAGTGGGGTGGGAATGGAGATTTTGCAATATCCTTCCCCCAGGAGTGGGGAGGGAATGGAGATTTTGCAGTATCTTTCCCCTGGAGTGGGGTGGGAATGGAGATGTTGCAGTATCCTTCCCCTGGAGTGGGGTGGGAATGGAGATTTTGCAATATCCTTCCCCCAGGAGTGGGGAGGGAATGGGGATTTTGCAGTATCCTTCCCCTGGAGTGGGGTGGAATGGAGATTTTGCAGTATCTTTCCCCTGGAGTGGGGTGGGAATGGAGATTTTGCAATATCCTTCCCCCAGGAGTGGGGAGGGAATGGGGATTTTGCAGTATCTTTCCCCTGGAGTGGGGTGGGAGTGGAGATTTTGCAGTATCCTTCCCCTGGAGTGGGGTGGGAATGGAGATTTTGCAATATCCTTCCCCCAGGAGTGGGGATGGAATGGGGATTTTGCAGTATCCTTCCCCTGGAGTGGGGTGGAATGGAGATTTTGCAGTATCCTTCCCCTGGAGTGGGGTGGGAGTGGAGATTTTGCAGTATCCTTCCCCTGGAGTGGGGTGGAATGGAGATTTTGCAATATCTTTCCCCCAGGAGTGGGGAGGGAATGGGGATTTTGCAGTATCTTTCCCCTGGAGTGGGGTGGGAATGGAGATTTTGCAATATCCTTCCCCCAGGAGTGGGGAGGGAATGGGGATTTTGCAGTATCCTTCCCCTGGAGTGGGGTGGAATGGAGATTTTGCAGTATCCTTCCCCTGGAGTGGGGTGGGAATGGAGATTTTGCAGTATCCTTCCCCTGCCACGCCCACCAAGCCACACCATGCCCACCAAACCACGCCCACAGAACTGGTAGTAAAAAAAATTGGATTTCACCACTGATTATTTAAGGGCCATTTAGGAGGGACTTGAGAACAGATTCTGAGAATGAGAAAGAAGTTCAAATCTCACCTTGATTTTTATTTTATTTTATTTTATTTTTTGTATATTGTGGAACAAGGAGCAACTTAGTCAGGTTTTTAAAATTCTGGTACTCTACCTTACTTCAATAAGCTGCATTCCTAGAATCTTTGCCATGTCTATCTCTTGATCTACCCTACTTCAAGGAGTATTTATTCATAATTCTCTTATGATAGAATTACCATATTTGACATTCATTTTTGATATCGTATTTTAAATTATGCTTTATTGGGGCATTTATTTATTTATTTAATCAATCAACATTTATAGAATTTTTCCAGTCAACACTAACTTAAGGTGATGTACATGATTGAAAACAATGAATAGTAACAAAAATGGTGTAATAATATAGCAAAACCATATAGCAACAGCGGCAACTTCAGAGAGCATAAAACAGTCAGAGATCATCAAGATGGGCACAAAATCTCTTGATTTAATGCTTAGGAGAAAATAGGTTTTCAGAAAGACAGAGAGAATGAAGTAGATCTGAATTTGAAGGGGTGGATGTTGTTTCATTAGACAGGCACAATGACAAGACATACCTTCTGCAACCCACAAGATGGCATTGTTTAAGTCAGGGGTCCCCAAACCCCCCCCCAACCCGGTCGATTAACCGGCACCAGTCCATGGCATACCAGAAACCGGTCTGCGCAAACAAGCGAAGCCCCATTCATGGGATGCAGGCAGCACACAAAAACATGCCCACTCCAGTCCGCGGAAAAACCTCTCTCCGGGGAACTGGTCCCTGATTCCCAAAAGGTTGGGGGCCACTGGTTTAAGTGACTAGACCAGGGGTGTCAAACTCAAGGCCCGGTGGCCAGATTCGGCCTGCTGGGTGCTTAGATGTGGCCTGTGGGACCGCCCTGGAAACAGCAAAGGACCAGCCCGGAGTGCCTCTGCCAGAAAAAATGGAGCTCGGGAGGGCCGCGTGCAGCCCTACCAGGCTCTATTTTCATCCGCGATGGCCTCCTGCAGCCCTCTGCCAGCAGGGAGCTCTGTTTTTGCTGGCAGAGGGCTGCAGGAGGCTGTCGCGGCCAAAAATGGAGCCTTGATTAGTGACGTCGAGCTGCCCATGCCCATCCTGGCCACACCCATCCTGGCCCCCCGAGGTCAAACACAACCCTGATGCGGCCCTCAATGAAATCAAGTTTGACACCCCTGGACTAGACCTAGAATATGCCCATCCTAACTCAACGTTTTGGGCAGGTAGAAGTAAGGAAAGTAGGAAAGGCCCTCAAATGACCTGGCTGTGTACCATGAAAGGCTTTATTATAGGTGGTAACCAGCACCTTGAATTTATTTATTTGCTTATTTATTTATCAAATTTGTATGACCCCCCCCCCATCTCATGAAAAGTGACTTTGTACTATAAGGATATAAATCCATAACTTATGAAAACTGATACTCAGTGGTGGGTTCCTACCCATGCGGTCTTGCCTGTTCGTCGCCGCAGAGCCGAAGAAGCTGTTGGCGTTCGTGGCACGGGGCTTCCCCGCCCGCTTTCCCCGCCCGCCAGGACACCACCATTTGCGTTCTTTTGCCCTCTGCGCAAGCAGAACGCTTTGCGCATGCACAGAGGGCAAAAGAACACAAACAGCGGCCCGGCGGGCGGGGAAAGCGGGTGGGGGAATCCCCGCGCCGCGAACGACAACAGCTTCTTCGGCTCTGCAGCGACGAACAGGCAAGACTGCACCGGTAGGATCCCACCACTGCTGATACTATTAAAAATGTTGTCAAGATCTGAATAAGATCTGAATTGGAGTAAAATTAGGTAAGAATGAAGTTAAATCAAGTCAAACTCGACTTCTGGTATCTTCACAAACATGTCTGTAAGATTTTCTTGGCCAATAGATGGACTTGGTTTACCATTTCGCTCTTCTAGGAAACTTTTTTTCCAGATGTCCAAATTTAGTCACTGATTGTGGGATTTCTGATAGTCTCCCATCCAGTGCCAACCATATCTGAGTATGCTTAACTTTTCAGTATCAACCAGGATTGGTTCAATGCTGCAATTGCACTACCCTGTTTCCCCTAAAATAAGACATCCCCTGATAATAAGCCCAATCAGACTTTTGAGTGCATGGCAATAAGGCCAAGCGCTTATTTCAGGGTTCAAAAAAATATATATGACAGGGTCTTATTTTTGGAGAAACACAGTACATTAGCAATCTCTAATTAAAAAAAAAATAGCACATGCTGGTGAAAATTTGAGAATAACTATCACTCAGAGTAAGTTCAACGTCTGATGAAAATGTCTGATTTTGTATAAAGCAGCCTCTTCTGCAGTTGTGTGGCTTAATGGCTCCCAGTTTGCCTGGGAATCAATTGCTTATCATTGTTCTCAAGTCCCATGCAAAGCAAGTTTTGTGAAAACTCTTTTTTTTTAATTTAAATAAAACAGCTGGTTGCATAGTAAAAAGAAAAGGCTATATGTTATCTTCCCCCCCTCTTGAATCAAAATCTATTTCTCACCATATGGTAAATGAATGTTCTGCTTTGCAAATAACTTCATACCAAACAACAGCTTGCGGCACATAGTAGTCACTTGGTTAAGTTTCTTGTTGTTTGTTGATGGTGATGTTATAATAGCTGTATTTCCCTTGTTTGCTCTTGCCTAGCTTCAGTGATGTAGGTAATTAACGGGATTATTGAGTGATTCTTTAATTTGCCTCATGTTTGTTTTCGCCCCGGGGAAGATATGAATGTAAAGGAAATACGAACATTCCAATTTGTGAAGAAAAACATATTTTGACTTCAATTTGCTCAGCCCTCAAAAGCCTACATCTCAAAGATTGAACTGAAAACGGATATCCCCATGGAGAAATAACCTGTTAAACAAAAGCCATTAACTTCTTTTTTCCATTTTATTATGCCAGCTTTCGGACTGTGATGGAATATGCTTGAACATTGTCTCGACTTTCCATTGATTGCAAATCCAGATTAAAATGTTGCATTTATTATATACACTGTATAAAAATGATCAGCAGAAAAAGAGGTTATCATTTATTGGTGTGGAACATGCAGGAGGACTTGATTAGTTATTCATCTGTTTGTTTGCCAGAGTGTTTAATAATATACTTAACTGGGCCAGGTTGAATTCTACCAGTTGCATACATAAAACTTGCTACGTTTGGGATGTGTTAACTGTTGTTACTTTTTTGTGACTTGCATTCTGTGAAGCCACTGTTTTTGGACAGTTTATGGTTTGATGTATTATCCAGATGCAGAAAATAGGTTAATGCACAACTACGCATGAGCACATTGTTGAATGCAACCCAGGTGTCCTTTGTGAGTTGCTGGAGTCCAGTGTTCTATTCCGACTGTTGTAGAATAGTTTGAGATGGCTCTTCATCCAGGAATTGGGATAGAACCTTGACAATATCAATTGACCAGCCTGAGGTCAAAAGATACGGTAATAAATAATACACTGCTCAAACTGGGAAATGATCCATCCCAGCAGTTTGGAGTAGGTGTTGAAGAGTGGGGGGGAGAGAATTGTGCCCTTTGTCACCCCCAAAAAGAGGGGCCTAGGAAGCAACCTCTCCCTCCCAACCTGTACCAATGCAAACCACCCTCATAGGAAGGAAGAGAACCCTTTCCCTTGGTGGACACTCCAAGATGCAACCTCTTCCCTCCAGAGCTGTCCCAGAAGACTGGGAACAAGGAGCAGAAGGAGCCATGGTGGCGCAGTGGTTAGAATGCAGTATTGCAGGCTACTTCTGCTGACTGCCAGCTGACTGCAGTTCAGCAATTCAATTGTCAGTGGCTCCAGGTTGACTCAGCCTTCCATCCTTCTGAGGGGGGGTAAAATGAGGACCCAGATTGTTGGGGGCAATATGCTGACTCTGTAAACTGCTTAGAGAGGGCTGTAAAGCACTGCGAAGCAGTATATAAGTCTAAGTGCTATTGCTATTGTTGCAAATCTATATTATTAGAAACTACAGGTAGACTTACAACAAACCCAAACTGCAACATTCCCCCAAATTATTCACACGATAACCTCAAGACATTCGGATTTAAGTAAGTGTGTTGACCCAGGGTCTAATCCATCAGCTATGAAATCGTATTGGGTGATTTTGCACCAGGCAATCTCTCTTAACCCAACTGGCTCATAGGGTGGTAGAAACTAGGCACATTGTAAACCTGATAACGGCATTGTAAACCTGATAACGGCATCCATGCGTATTTATACCTCTGCCATTTTTCTTTCTGCCATCCGCCTAGACCCCCATGAGGATCTGTCCTCTCCTGTCTCCGATTCACAAAAACGTAGAGAAAAGTTGTGATAACACTGTCCCCCAAGGACATATTTGCCCTTTTTAATCTGCTTGCCTCCATTGTCAAACCCCAGTGATGCTACGTGACTCGTTGGCTCTTTAAGTGTGTCCTAGCAGCCCAGCCACCAACAAAAGAGGAAGGGGAGGCTTTCCTAAAAATATTGCTTACAGTGGAAAATAATGGAAGATGATTCCCTCTCTGGCTTTAGACATACTTCCTCCCTTTTCTGTGTAGCCAAGGAATGAACGATCCATCTTTTCCTGGCTGACACTCTCTCTTTGCTAGATCACCCTGGGGAATTAGTGACAGAACATGGAGCAAAGCCCTTAAGGAGCGCAAGCATTTGATAGGCTGGAAAGGTTGTTTACAAATGTTGCCTTAATAAATAGTTGTGTCTTGCCTGCCTCGTTGGCAAGCTCACGTTGCTGGAGCTCAGCAATGGGTTCCTCACAATTGACTTGGCAAAGCTTGACTGGATTTAAGGACTCAGACCTTTGGCATGGCACAAGACAACTCTTTAGAGCTGTCAAAGAATGGCACATCAACTTGCAAAACTGGGTCTTGACGTGTGAAATAACTATGCATTTGAAAAGGAGAACTGACCTAGAATTTAACTCAATGTGGAAACCATATTGGATTACCTTTCCATGCATGAGTTTCTGGTTTGAAGGGTTTTTTTTTAAATAAAATAAAGTCTTCATATTTAAGTCATCCATGATCTATAATAGAATAGAATAGAATTCTTTATTGGCCAAGTGTGATTGGACACACAAGGAATTTGTCTTTGGTGCATAAGCTCTCAGTATACATAAAAGGACAAGATACATTCGTCAAGAATCATGAGGTACAACACCTAATGATGGTCATAGCAATCAGGAAACAATCAGTATCAATATAAATCGTAAGGATACAAGCAACAAGTTACAGTTCTGCAGTCATAAGTGGAGGAGATGGGTGATAGGAACAATGAGAAGACTGATAGTAATAGTAATGCAGCCTTAGTGAATACTTTGACAGTGGTGAGGGAATTATTGCTTTAGAGAGTGATGGCGTTTGGGAAAAACCTGTTTTATGGCATGTGGATGGATGTCAAGTTGTATTCATGCAGGACAGCAAATGGGAAGCTGTTTTTATCACTAGGGAACAAAATCAATGCCTTCATTAGGACTAATTGAAATGTCACAAAAGAAGACAGTTTGTAGATACAGATGATTGACTGAGTATTGCTAATGTACTTACAAATTAACTATGGAGTGGTTAATATGTAATAAATGTTTGTCAATCATCTCCTTAATTCAGTCTTAAAAGGAACAGCAATTCATCCATTTCTCCCAAGGTATCCCAGTATTTAGCCAAAATACTGTATGCTGTTCAGATAGCCAACATTTTGCAAATGTCACTTCAAACTTCTGTCAAAGGTGGATTACCATTGCTTTCCTTATTCACACACAGCAGCTTTGGGGAACAGATAATATAATTAAAGCACAATATTTAATAAGTCTTAAAAGCACCTACAAAATTCATATTTACCGTATTTTTCGGAGTATAAGACGCACCTTTTTCCTCCCTAAAAGTGGTTGAAAATTTGGGTGCGTCTTATACTTCGAATGTAGCTTTTTTCCAGCCCTAACTAGGTGCTAACAGATCTTCCCAGCTCTTACCTTGCAGGCTCTTTCATTGTTACTCTCTCAGAAGAATGTTTTTCCAGCCCTAAGTCTTTGCAGAGTTTTTTTTTCATTGCTCTACTTGCTCCAAAGAAGGTTTTTTCCAGCCCTAACCAGGTGCTAACGATCTTCCCAGCTCTTACTGACTTGCAGGCTCTTTCATTGTTACTCTCTCAGAAGAAGGTTTTTTTAAGACCTAACCAGGAGATAAAATAATGTGCTGAAGCTGACCAGACTAAGGATGCTAGCCAGATAGCTGGTAGGCAGATAGTTTCCCCCTATTTTCCTCCCCAAAAACTAAGGTGCGTCTTATACTCCGAAAAATGCGGTATATATTTACAGTAAGAAATCCACCCTAAGTGTATAATAATTGGAATAGGGCTTGGGATAATTGGAATAATTGGAATAGGATTAAAAATAATGAGATATGGAAAGATCTAACAGTTGAGTAATAATTAAAAGACTGACTTTTTTTTTGAACAGCCTGACGTTTCCATGCATTCTCCCCCCCCCCCTCCCTCTTTTGGCTCAACCCTATTTCTAACATAGTCCAAACCTCTTGGGATAAATTATGGAGGGAACTTTTATAATTTATAGGCTAGAAATCTTGGAGCGATGGGCCTCTGAAATTAAATAGAAGATTATCTAAGACTGAAGTAACTGCAGATTCAATCACTTGATGAAGCCTTGGGTAAAGGTCCAAAAGGACAGATGTATGGAGCATCTGATTCCCATGGCAATAATCAAAGTGAGCCTTCTCTAAAGCTAGAATCTTTGAAGCTACATCATTTTCAGGAAAACAGCTGAACTTGGAAAGCCAAGGACATTTTGGAACTTGGCACTTTCTGGGGGTTAAGCCTGTTGTAGTGGCAACTGTCCCATCAACTGTTCCAACTATAGAATTCAACTGCTAAATTATTTTATTCTTCCCAACATTTTTGGGATAGCAGCCACTACTCTTTTTTTTTTCTACAAGCCTGAATTCCTTTATACTTTCCAGCAGGAAAAAAATGCAAGTAAGCCAACCATCAACCGCTGCTCATTTGCCTTCTTGTTACCATTCAAAAAAAACCCCAACTCAATACTTTCTAGGCAACATAGAACCCGCCCCTTGGAGATGACCCAAGATGCTCCTTTTGGTCAAGAAAAATAAATAGACACTCAGTGAGTTTTATTGTCTTCCTCTCATCCCTTTTTCTCTCACGCTCTTTTCTTTCAATCACTTGATTCAGAACTTTCAGCTCTGGCATCTTGGAGAACAATCTGTGGACAATACAGACATTTGGAAGCAATCCATGGATGATAGAGACAGATTCTTCTTGCCCTTTAGCTTTTAAAACCAGCAACCAGTCCAAATGTATTTGGTGTTTTTTTTAATATAAAATTTGTATGGCTGCTCACTCACTCTCAATGATTCTGGGTGGCTTACAAAGGTAAAAACCCAGTATACAAGTAATAAAAAAACCCCACTCATCAACAACAATTAATCAGACAAGCCACTAGATGAACTCCATCCCACTCTGGATTCCCCAGGCCTGTTGGCAAAACCAGGTTTTCAGGGCCTTGTGAAGGAGTGTCAAAGTGGAGACCAATCTAATCTCCTCAGGGATGATATTCCAAAGGGAAGGAGACACCACAGAGAAGGCCTTTCTTCTGAGCCCCGCCAGATTTACCTCCTTAGGAGTGGGCATTTGCAACATTCCTTGTCTCCCCACTCTGGTGGGTCAGGTAGATGTGACTCAGGGGGGTGTTCCAGTTATCTTTGCTACTGATGCGCATCGTGACATTTTTGCGCACACGCTCACTCCGCTCACACACACATGCGCGTCCCATTGAGCAATTTTACTTCCGTGCATGCTCAGAAGGACGTTTCAGGCCGAAACACAGCTGAGGAGGTGCTCAGCTGTGCTTCGGATGAAGAAATAAAGGTCGGTATTAAGCCGGGGTGGGTGGGAGGGCTTTTTCCCAAAGCAGAGGACGAGGAGAATCCATCCAAAACCGAAAAAATCACCGAAAACTCTGATAAAAATTATGTCACCAGTGGGCCGCTACCGGTGCGCAGTACTGGTCCACACCAGTAGGAACCCACCCCTGATGTGACTAGAAAAAGATGGTCAAGACATTCAGATAACTGGATCCCAAGTCATGTAGGGCTTTGAAGGTGACAATCAGCACCTTGAATTGTACCCGGAAGGAGATCTGCAGCCAATGCAGCTCCCTCAGGAGAGATGATACCTATGCACACCTGGGTCTGCACAAAACCATGCAGGCCACTGCATTTTGAACCAATTGGAGCTTTATAGGAAATATACTCCGTACAATGATATAGTCTTGGTTTCTCACACGTCTGATTTCCTTAGTTTTTGAACTCATTACTTTTTCTATCAATCATCAAACTCCACAAATAATATTGAACAAAAGGCCCTTGTTGGTATTCACCCAGTCCTTTACGTTGGCATTTGAATCTGTGCAAAAACAAAACGTGTCCTTTAAAGGGACAAGTAACTTATGCACGCTGGTGCTACTTTGATCTCCGTTCAAATCCTCATTGTTAAAGCAATTACAAAATGTCTTGCTATAATTAGGACGGCTGCCTGAATGGCTGCTGTGAGTGAGCTGTTATCATGGAAATTGTCTGGCATCGGGACTTTCTTAGATAGAGATGATCTTCCTTACCCTAAAAAAAAAAGCTTTTCTGTTTATTGAATGGAAGGAAAAGAATGACACATCACTCTTATTATTTCAGGCAAATATATATATGTATATGCTAATTTTATTCATCCGGCTGCCTTTCCTTTGCAGGTATTAGAAGACAGCACGGGCGTTCGAAGGGTGGTGGTCACGCCTCAGTCTCCAGAGTGTTATCCTGCTAGCTATCCTTCTGCCATTTCTCCAACGCACCACTTACCACCATACCTCACTCATCATCCTCATTTCATTCATAACTCTCATACAGCTTTCTACCCGCCTGTTACCGGGCCTGGAGATATACCACCTCAGTTTTTTCCTCAGCATCATCTTCCGCCTACCATTTATGGAGAGCAAGGTAAACTCAACCGTACACCTTTCAAATCTAGGTTACGTGTTTTGCCGCGCTGCCTTGATTGTTGAAACAGGACGGGCACAAACCACCCTCAACTTACAACCACACCTGGGATCAGGGGTGGGTTCTAACTTACCTCACTGCCGGTTCGCTTCTTCCCGTGCCGCGTGGGCACACCTCGTGGGCATGCGAGCGCTTCGTGCACGCGCGCATGCGCAGTATCAAAAAATCCAATTTTTTTTTTTAAAGCCAAAAAACAAGATGGCGATTGCATGCACAGTGCCAGAAACTCGGCTTCTGCGCATGCTCAAAAGAAAAAATAAATTTAAAAAAATCTGATTTTTTTTAAAAAAAATTCAAATAAAAGATGGCAGCACCAACAGACCGGCACCGACCAAACGGGGTTGGTGACATCATTGTGACATCACCAGCAGCTCACTACCAGTTCGGGTGAACCGGTCCAAAGTGGGAGGAACCCACCCCTGACTGGGATCGATATTTTCATTGGTGTTAAGTGAGCCGTGTTGGATGTTCTGCTCTTTTTTTTTGTCCCAGTTGTTCAACGATTCATTGCGGTTTTTAAGGGAATTGTGTGGTTATTAAGCAAATCTAGCTTCACTCACTGACTTCGTTGATCAGAAGCCAGGTGGGAAGCTCACAGGTGTGGCAATCACGTGACACACCAGGACACGGCAACTGGTTGCCAACATTTACGATGGTTGCAGTGTCCTGGGGTCACCGGAGTCACAACGGGGAAGCCAGATTCACTTAACAGCCGTGTTGCTAACTTAACAACTGCAGCGATTCCCTTAGCAACCGTGGCTATAAAACGGAGCAAGCCTCACTTAACAAGTGTCTCGCTTAGCAACAGAAATTTTGGCCTCAGTTGTGGTTGTAAGTCGAGGGCCACCTGTAAAGAAATGCAGGTGGCATTTGCATTGGAACCTGAACTGTATCCCCTTTACCTTGTTTCATTTCAGAAATCATATATGGAATGTCAAGTTTCATAAACAGGGAAGATCAGTACAACAAACCGCAGCACAAAAAAATGAAAGATAGGCAGATTGATCGGCAGAACCGTTTGAACAGCCCTCCAGCCATCTACAAGAGCCATCCAGCGTGTACGACGGTCTACAATGGTACCCTCAAGACTCAAAATGGGGCCACCAATGGGGCAGGAGGCATCGGAGGCATAAGTGGAGGGGGGATGCCAGTCATCAAAAAGGCAGAACGCAGAGCAAGAAGCAGCCCCAAGACCAACGAACAGGATTTGCATGGTAAAGTTAGCTATGTTTGGTTCTCCTTCCTTTCTTTTTCTTTTTCTTTTGCATTTCTTCCTATTGTTTCAGATTTCAGGAAACAAGCTAGGAGAAAAATAAAAGAAATACATGGGACTCGCACCATGTGCAGATGATAGATAGATAGATAGATGATAGATAGATAGATGATAGATAGATAGATAGATAGATAGATAGATAGATAGATAGATAGATAGATAGATAGATAGATAGATAGATAGATGATGGATGGAAGATAGATAGATAGATAGATAGATAGATAGATAGATAGATAGATAGATAGATAGATAGATAGATAGATAGATAGATAGATAGAGTACATATATAGATTTTTGTATATATATATATATATATATATATATATATATATATATATATATATATATATATATATATATATATATATATATATATATATATATATATGACTTTCATATAAAATATGAGTTTCTTAAAACTCAAGTTTTCAAAAGAAAGAGGAAACCATTGTTTGCATAAGCTCTCTGACTTATAGAAACACGAAGCAGGTCTCTCCAGCTGTTCTTATATCATACTCATTTTAGCAAACATTTCTTAGGTCAAAACCATGCAGATAGCAGACCTGATATATTTATTCTTTTTATTTATTTATTTGTCAAGTACATATTTGGTAATATACATAAATATAACATTATTTATATACATAAGATGGGTACAAATAAAAGGGAACATTTGGACAGGGACGGTAGGCACGCTGGTGCGCTTATGCACGCCCCTTACAGACCTCTTAGGAATGGGGTGAGGTCAACAGTAGACAGTCTAAGGGTAAAGTTTTGGGGATTTGGGGAGGAAACCACAGAGTCAGGTAGTGAGTTCCAGGCATTAATCACTCTGTTGCTGAAGTCGTATTTTCTGCAGTCGAGTTTGGAGCAGTTCACTTTGAGTTTGTATCTGTTGTGTGCTTGTATATTGTTGTGGTTGAAGCTGAAGTAGTCATTGACAGGAAGGACGTTGTAGCAGATAATTTTATGAGCTATGCTTAGGTCATGCCGAAGGCGACGTAGTTCTAAATTTTCTAAGCCCAGAATTTCAAGTCTGGTTGCATAAGATATTCTGTTGTGAGCAGAGGAGTGGAGGACTGTTCTCGTAAAATATCTCTGGACATGCTGTATTGTATTTATGTCCGATATGCTGTGTGGGTTCCAGACAGATGAGCTGTATTCAAGAATTGGTCTGGCGAATGTTTTGTATGCTCTGGTTAGTAGTGTAATATTACTGGAGAAGAAGCTACGTAAGATTAGGTAGAAACAAGAAACATTAGGTAGAACAAGAAAATTCTTGTTCTTTTAGGCTGCAGTTTTATGTTCCCCAACCTGGGACTAAGTTCCACTGAATTTCATCTTCTGAGTTGATGTATATTAATGACATGATAGCATGTGTTCCAATACTTGAGGGGATGCCACAGAGAGGAGGGGGTCAGGCTGTTCTCTATGGCACCAGAAAGCCAAACAAGGAATAACGGATGGAAGCTGACCAAGGAGAGTTTCAACCTGGAAGTGAGGAGAAACTTTCTGACGGTGAGAGCGATCAACCAGTGGAACAGCTTGCCAGCAGAGGTTGTGAGAGCCCCAACACTTGCGACCTTCAAGGGGAGACTGGACTGCCGTCTGTCTCAAATGGTGTAGGAACTCCTGCTTGAGCAGGGGGTTGGACTAGATGACCTACAAGGTCCCTTCCAACTCTAATAATAAATCTAAAAAAATCTAAAAAAATGTTAGACTACACAATGAAAATAGCTCAAAAGTGATTGCTATCATTCTTCCTTCATAACTTAGCTTGTCGGTAGATGTGCTTATTCTAAGCCCTATCACATTCAGTGGACCTTTTTAAGTAGATACGGAGTGATATTTCAGTCAATTCCCAGTTTGTGCTAAAAGAAATTAATTGAAAACATACGTATTGTTTTTTTCAAATATTAGGCGATGCTCATTTTATAAGTAGAGTAGTCCTCGACGTAGAATCACAATGGAGCCCAAAATTTCCATTGCTAAGTAAGACAGTGAGTTTCCCCCCCATTTTACAACCTGTCTTTCCACAATTCTGGAGTTGTTAAGTTAGCATAATCTGGCTTCCCCATTGACTTTGCTTGTCTGAAGGTCACAAAAGATGATCACATGACCCTGGGACACTGCAACCGTCATAAATATGAGTCAGTTGCCCAGCGTCCCAATTTTGAACACGTGACCATGGGGGATGCTCCAATGGTCATAAGTGTGAAAGACTATCATAAATCACTTTTTTCAATGCCATTGTAACTTCCTATGACCAGAAATGAATGGTTGTGTATTGAGAACTACCTGTACGTTTCACTTAAAAGAACTTGGCGGGGTCTGGTTTCTCCCTTGACTGCTTTTCGTCCTTCTTCCAGATCCTATTCCTCGTCTATTCTTACTGGCTGCTTTGATCAGCTCCTTCTTCTCCCTTGCAATTATTCTTCATCCCACATAAAGGTTCTGGTTGCCAGGCCTTATTTTTAGTGCCACATCAGACACAAGAGATCAGCATATGCTGGCATGTAGCTCTAAGCATCTACTCAAAAGCTGGCTTGTTGTCCTGGTTGCTAGTATCAGTATTCTGAAATAAACTTGCTGTCAGGGTGAATGCCTGCTGTAGGAAGTCACCAGTCATCATCCTGTTAATTGGGGGCATTGTACTTCTTTGACAGAGTTCTTTATATACAGAAAGTCTTGTATTTGTTCCCTGGCTTATTCAGAGAAAAAGGTCAGGGAGCAATTAAATTTAAAAAAAATATGTTCTACTGGAGATCCTTTTGCCAGGCAAAATAAACTTACTTGTCTCAATTTAGGGAGTTGCTGATGTGTAGGGATTATAATTTCCCAGAATTTTTCAGCTGGGAATTCTAGCATCTCGGAATATTTGGAGGGCATTGGGGATGGGGAAGGCTGGAACAGGTAGTAGCTAGTTGGATAAACAGAAATAAGGAGTCTCCTGTGTTCCTGTTTCATTGCATCTATGTTGGAACCAAATTCTACTGGCTTTTGTCCCTTCCTTATAAACGAAGTGTTTATAATGCTTGTAAGCTATAGTGTTTATAATGCTTTATTAGCTATAAAATAATGAATTGCAATGACTGTTTTGACTGTGGAAACATTTTGGAAGACGGGGATAAAGGGCTGAACCTAGGCAGGAAGAAAATAAATTTACCGTATTTTTCGGAGTATAAGACGCACCAAAGTATAAGACGCACCTTAGTTTTGGGGAAGGAAAACAAGGAAAAAAGGCCTCTGCCTCCAAGCAATTTGCCAAACAGCAAACAGCAAACAGCACAGATGATATACACTGTTTGCTGTGTATTTCTGTGCATGTGTGCCTGACCCATAGAAATAGCAAAGAATTGGAGAAATGTACATTATGCCAGAAAGTTTTCTTAAATGTAGTCACACTAACTCCTCCCAATTATTTAAATAGATCTACTCCAAGGTAACTAAACTCTAATACTAAACAGGACACTGTTACATTTCAGACTATACTTGTACAGAGCTGTTAAAATTAATTAAAATTTCTGGAAGTATACATTATTCTCTATTATTTAAAAGACGATACAATAGCATTGGGCCTCTTCAGAGCAAGCATTTATTTTAAAAAGCTTCTTTATTTTGTTAAGTTGTCTAGATTTACAGGGATCTCCAACCTTGGCAACTTTAAGACTTGTGGACTTCAACTCCCAGAATTCCACAGCCAGCAAAGCTAACAAAGCTGGCTGTTGAATTCTGGGAGTTGAAATCCACAAGTCTTAAAGTTGCCAAGGTTGGAGACCCCTGGCTCTAGAACAATAATAAAGCAGTCTTTAAAAAATAAGACTAATAATTTGAACATTCTACAGACATTTATAGTTATTCACTTACCCCTTTGCAGCCAGTTCAGCAAAAATAAAAACCTGCGTGTCTAATCTCTCCCAGCTATTTGCCTCTTTCCAGTTAGTTTCACTTTCATTTTCCCACGTGGCAAACCTAATCAGCTGTTCGTCGGGAAACTGCTACTGACTTGCTTGGCTTTAAAGGCTCTTCCCTCTTTCTTGCAAGCAGGTAAATTGCTGGAAGACAGAGGCCAAAGGGTGGGGGTGGGTGGGGCTACATTCGGTGTATAAGACGCACCCAAGTTTTCACCCTCTTTTGGGGGGTAAAAAGGTGCGTGTTATACTCCGAAAAATATGGTAGTTTAATTGCTAGAGTAAACTGACTGAGTAAAGTCTGGTGATGTCTGAACACGTTCATGAACCAGCACAGGTAGTGGCTATCAAATAATACCCAACTCTTCCTCAAACCAGCTGTGGTATGCAATTTAAATTCTGACCATATTGTATGGCAGCTAAAATTAGTACTAATGTACTTTGGAAGACACTCAGTAAGAATGACTTACGGTCAGGTCAGTCCTTCCGAGTTCCCTGTCCTCCAAACTATCATCAGATGATTGCTGCTGTTTCTGAATGCCAGTAGAGCTCTCTTTGAGTTTTGGGGATTGCTTTTGAAATTGACAAATCCTAAATAGTAGCAGACTATTTGCACAATAGCGTGTGCAAATCTTCCTTGATTCAGAGTATCTCAGTTGCAGAATGGAATCCTTTTGGAGAAGGAAAGAGAGAGAGAGAGAATTGAGTCCTTGGTGCGCTCTGAATGTCAGCGTTCCAAGTAATGCACCCATAGAAAACAGAACTCTGAGGTAGATTCCTCAAAGAACAAATTTATTGGATACATCATATTGGCACAACTGGTGAAAACCGACTCTGAAAGTTCCCGCGGTTTTCACCTAATTAAAAGATAAAGTTTTTCCCCTTTCCCCAAGTCAGCAGTCACATGGTCCAGTAGAGGTGCTGGCCAGTTGCTTGGTTACTTTGCTCCTCTCCCAGCCACCTGTTCTAATGACCTTGGTTCCCACAGGAAATTTTTTTTGTTTTGACTGAAAAACTCCAGTTAACTATTTCCCTCCCCCTCCCATCTAGTGGCAACCCTGAAGCCTCAAAGATGGACCAGCCAGGTTCGCTTCAGGGTTGACACTGAACTTGGTTGCTTTCTTGCAGATGTTTCAGTACCAAAACTAGGTAACATCATCAGTGCCCAGGTGATGATGTTACCTAGTTTTGGCAATGAAACTTCTGCAGGAGTCATCTGCAAGAAAACAACCAAGCTCAGAGAGCACCAAGGAGCCCTCATTTCAACCCTGAGCTACAAATATTCTCCTTTATGAGAGACATTGAGCAAAACCAAGTTGAGGCTTGCAACAAAAGTTCATCTAAGATCTGCATGTGTGTATGTGCTTGTGCTTTTCATCACCTCCTAGGTCTACACCCACTTCACCTTCAGGCGTGATAAGAAAAATTACCTTGAGACTTTCTTGCCAGCACAAGATAGCTTCCCATTTCCAGACAAAACAAACAAAATGGTGAACTGCAGCCTTTTTCATACTGTCACCCTTCAAGTGTCTTGGATTCCAATCCCTCAAGTAATTTATATCAAGGGGTAAATGCAGCAGTTGAAAAGGGTTCACTGGTTTGTTTGGTAACTCTTGTGCTTCTGTAGGCAAATGTAGCCTGAGTCTGAATCAGTGGTGGGTTCCTACCAGTGCAGTCCACTCTATAGCACCGGTAGCGGCCCGCTGGTGACGTCACAGTACCGGTGCGGTCGGTTGCCGGTGCCTGGGCACCGCCATTTTTTTAAAAAAGTTTTTTTTAATTAAAAAATTTTCTTCTGCGCATGCCCAGAAACCTGACAATTAAGTCTTTCCCCGTCCCTTCGCTTGAAAATAATAAGAAGCTCGCATTTGACACTTTTCCTTCGCTTTTGCCTAAAACTTCCCAAAGTGGGCGTTTTCCGAAAGCTTAACTTTTTATACTGTTAATTTTATACAGTTTTATACTGTTATTCTTTAAACGAGAACATTGAGGACTGTTAAAAGATACTGTTCTTTTAACAGTCCTCAATATTTTCATCTAAGGAATCCATGACTGAAACCAAAAATGCTGTATGAGACTTGCTTGTCTTTTAACTATAGCATTTTCTGCATATAAAGGTTGCTGTGTTGCCATGGTGTAACACGCACTTTGTATGCAAAGCTTTCCTGTAAGGTATAAAATAGCAAAAATAGTAGTAACATCTCTGAAATAACTAATATATGACTGGCAAGCCATGCCTACCCGGTCACATGGCCGGCAAGCCACTCCCACAAAATAAGCCAATCCCACAGAGTGGTAGTAAAAAAATTAGGAACCTTCCCCTGGTCTGAATGTGCAGTTGAGATAAGGGCTTCAGGTGTCAGAAGACAGAATCGGACAACACCCTAGTAGAGTTACAATGTTATGGTTGTCCTGGCCCATTTTCTTCAGGTGTGTAGTTGCAACTGTCAACTGAATCACCTTGTGCGCAAGCTCAGTATTTTTGTTTCCCATGGAGAATGCCCTGCATGACAAAACTAACAGGGGCTTATCTGTCCTATCTTCCAATCAGCTGGCCACGTCCGTTGACTTCAGCAAGGAACTTCAACAGCTGAATTGGGAAAAGGGCAGCATTTTAATTGTTAGCCTTTTTCTTCTTTTGCTTTTCAAGCTGGCAGGGTTGAGATAGTCTTCTGCCTTCTTTAAAGAAAACAACCAGAATATCAAATCATTGGTTGTATAAACTGAGCTTGTGCCTATAAAACTGGCTTTCGAGAACAAAGGATTTGACTTAGTTAGTACCCTGCCTTTATTATTTTTACAAATAACATAGGGTGGCAAACATATATAACACACCCAAGGGTGCTTTTTCAAGAGGCAACTAGACTTTCTTGGTTTTCTTTGAAGACATTTCACTTCTCATCCAAGAAGCTTCTTCAGCTCTGACTGGATGGTGGGGAATGGAAGGATTTATACTCCTTGCAGACAGCTCGTCATTTGCATTGAGGCCACCTGGAGGTTTATCTCTGTCATCAGAATCATCTGAGTAGTTCCACATCCATTTGCACTACTCAGGTGACCCTGAGGACACAGTCAAACCTCCAAGTGGCCTCAGCCACTCTCTAAAAGAATGCAAATGACCAGCTGTCTACAAGGAGTATAAATCCTTCCATTCCCCACCATCCAGCCAGAGCTGAAGAAGTTTCTTGGATGAGAAGCGAAACATCTTCAAAGAAAACCAAAAAAGTTCAGTTGCCCCTTGAAACCCTTGGGACAACTATACCCTGGATGACTGAGAATCTCCATAGACATATACAACACACTTTCCTCCTCCTCCTCCTCCTCCTCCTCCAACAACAACAACAACAACAACAACAACAACAACAACAACAACAACAACAACAACAACAACCCTGTGAGGTGAATTGAGCTGAGAGCGAATGGCTGGCCCAAAGTCACCTTTCGTGGCTAAATGGCACTGGAACTCAGTTTCCCATTTTCTTGCCTGGTGCCTTAACCATTAGATAACGACAGCTCTTTTTTTTAATAAAATGTAGAGTGTTAAATTTTCATACACATCCCTTTAATACCCATTTCTGTTCACACCCAGTTGTTGTCTATATCTCTGCTAAACCAACAAAATAAAACGTTTTGCTTTTTATAAAAAAAGAAGTTACATAGACTTGAATTCTTTCTGTTTCAGTGTCAGAAATGCTATTATTGCAGAAGCAACTGTTCCAATGAGGTGGTTCAAAATGATTTCTATTGTTGGGTTGGTGTGCACGGTTTTGAATATTTTTATAGCCATATTAAAAAAGAAAACCATATTGCGATGAAATTCTCTGTTCATTCTTAGCTTTTTTGTTTCGGTAGTCTGCCTGAAAACAGAATTGTCCACCCTTTTTCCATTCAGTCTTTATCCATTCTATATCTTTCACTTTGACATAATGATTCATTTTGCAGTTATCTGCAGAATTATACTAAGCTCTTTGCATGAGAATTGAACTTACCTTTCTATAAATGCAAGCAGGAATTATATAAATCCTGGGTTTTTCCCCCTTATTCTTTGCTGTTTCACCTAAAAGAAAGAATATGTGTGTGTGTTTGTACATTTGTATGTGAGAGTGAATTTGTTGGCACATACAGATGGGGTTCATTTGATTTTGTAAATGAGTTTTCTTACTGCAGAGTTAATTAATTTTTAATTAGTTTGTTCAATTAATACAAAAATTGTTCTGCTTCTGCCCTTTTCTCAAACATGACTTTTGACACATATACATATGTGCTACACAAACATATTTATTAGCCAGGATTGGTTTTAACTAGAGTTGGCAATCACAGCTTGCTAAGGAAGGAAATCTGGGCATCATTTATGCATCTGGACGGTGTCTTAAATTCAGGGTAATTTCTCTGCACAATAAACATCTTTTGCTTTCCAGTCTTCATATATTTGTCCATGAACTTTAAAAATGTTGAATTGATTCCACTGCCAGTATTTAGCTTACCTATTGACATCTCACATCTATGTAAACTAATCCAAGCTTAGCACCTGCATTGCACGCACACACAAAATAGCAATTCCTTTCCTAGGAATATGCCAAAGGAAAAATTGTCCTCTAGGATAGCTGTATATTTACATAGATTCAAAAAAAAGGTTCAAGAATCAGTTCTGCAAATTCCAGATAAGTGGATATTCTTCAAGATATCGGTTCAGGTGTCTTGGCTATGTAATATAGTCCCTGACCTTGGTTATTCACCCAGATTTTGCAATGAGAGAGGATATGCATGAAACACGTTTTTTTAATGCCAAAATAGGTAGTAAAATTGTCTAACACTTATTAGCAGTCTCTGGAAGTACCATATCATTGCACTTCTTATTCGGTGCCCATCCCTTCTCCCTATTGTATCTGAAAGACTAAAATTAGCACAGGCTTAGATAAAGAATGGATATCAGTCACCGTTAATGCAATAATAGAATAGGGGATATGGAAGAACATCAAGCTAATAGGGTTCAGAGGAAGATGGCAGGAGATGAAAAGAACTTGTCCATTGTGTGACAAGTACAAACTGGGCAGTCATGTTAAACTTTTAATAGAGGAATGTTTTGGGACAAAAATAACTTAGTATAGAGCTGAGAAGTTGGCGCATTTTGCATGTCAATCTTCTAGAACAGGGATGTCAAACTCAAGGCCTGGGGGCCGGATCTCGCCCGCGGGGTGCTTAGATCTGGCCCGTGCAGCCTCCCTAGAAACAGTGATGGACCGGCCTGCAGGGCCTCTGCCAGCAAAAATGGAGCTCGGGAGGGCCACACGTGGCCCTCTCGAGCTCCATTTTCACTGGCAGAGGGTTGCAGGAGGCCGTACCAGCCGAAAATGCAGCTCGGGAGCCCGCTTTTGCTGGCAGAGCGCTCAGGCCACCACTGGCGCCCCCGACATCAAGCTGGCCATGCCCACCCTGGCTATGCCCACCGCAGCCCCCCCGAGGTCAAACACAACCCTGTTGTGGCCCTCAATGAAATCGAGTTTGACACCCCTGTTGTAGAATATAGAAAGTGATCCTGTGTTGATGAGTATTTTGCCAACTGTGTGGGAAAAGTTCTCATGGGTTGGAGGCATTTTAATGAGGTAGTAAACAAAGTTCTTCAGGAGTTTATTTTGTGCCCCTGTGGGATCCTGTAAATATTCATGAAAGCCACTAGACCAAATCAAGATCCAATAATCTTATGCCAAGCATCATCATACATGATTGAGGGTACAGGTTATAACTCTGACTAGGAATTTCAGTGGTAATGAGATGCCAGTTGAGGTGAGCCAAAACTTTTAACAATTCTTTGTTCCATTTTGGGTAACCCTGTTATATACGTAGTCCTTAACTCATATCAGTTCATCTAGTGAGCGTTCCAAGTTACAATAGCACTGAAAAAAGTGACTTATGACCGTTTTTCACACTTACGACCATTCCAGCATCTTCATAGTCATTTGATCAAAATTCAGATGCTTGGCAACTGACTCATATTTATGACGATTGCACCATCCTGGGGTCATATCCTCACCTTTTGTGACCTTCTGTGAAGCAAAGTCCATGGGGAATCCTGATTCACTTAACAACTGGAGCAAGAAAGGTCGTAAAATTGGGGAAAATTCACTTAACTGTCTCGCTTAATAACAGACATTTTAGGCTCAATTGTGGTCGTAAATTGAGGACTACTTGTACATTATGGGGGAAAGCAATGTTTGTCTGTTCTTCTCAGCAAAGTGTTATATGGAAATTAAAAAATATTATGAGGATCCTCTATCTGTGAACATGCATGTGAGTCCTATACTTTGAATAAGTATCTCAGAAGTTCTTTGGTGACCTCATAGAACTATTTTATTTGTTCAAGAATTCTTCAACTAAAAGGGGATGTATTTTTCTCTATCCTGGCTCTGATTATCAGATGCTTGGAAGCTCCATTTTCTGGGAAATTCTACAGACTTTACAGCTGCAGAAGATGAACTGAAAAAGACCAAGACATTGAGTGAAGTCAGGTCTCTAGAACATCCACTGGGCCAGCCAGAGAATGCTTTTTCATTTTTTTAAAAAAAATGCACAAACAAGGCAAAGATTGCAAGCAACTTTGATCAGATTAGTGTGTATAAGAGAACAGGGGACTGTAGTATGAGAGTTTATTTTTCTGGACAAATGTTAACACCCTTTTCAGGTTATATCAAAGTTTGGTCCCACCTCAAACTGCAACAAAAGGAAACTCATAAATGGCTTCAATTCTGCAGCTCAAATTCTCGCTAGACCCTTAAGGGGAAAATTAAAGCAGATGTTTCCACCAAAGACTCCAAAGCTTATTTGGAAGGTTTTACCAAAGCTTATTGGAAGGTTCTGCACCATGGAGGCCCTTCATTTGAAACCTGGAGCCAAATGTAGAATAAGGTTTGAAAAAAACCCTGTTGATTGGCTGTCTTACCCTTAAATGCAGGGATGAAATGGTACCGGTTCGGCACAGTTCAGGCATACTGGTAGCGGTGGCCGCCGGTGGTTCAGAGAACTGGTAGCGGTGGCCACGTGAGGCTCCGCCCACCCGCCCGGATGTCACCATTTTCTTTTATTAACCCTCTGCGCATGCACAAAGCCTTCTGTGCATGCACAGAGGGTGAAAAAGCACATACGATGGTGGTGTGCACGAAGTGAACTGGTAACGAACCGGTAGTGAACTGAAACGCTGCGTGCACGCTTCCGGACCGGTAGGGAAGGTAAGTAGATTTTACCACTGCTTAAATGAACTTGGGAAGTCTTACCACTGTACTTGAAGGGACTTATTAGCAGGATATAATGAGCTTGTTAGATGACCATCAAAGGTCACCCAAATTGTGTGCACCGGTTTACAGAGAATTGCACTAAAAACCTTTCACTGCTGGAATAATTAAGATTTTGATAGTAGATAACTATAGCTGGATAGGCAGCTAAGTAATGCAACTGACTAGATTATGCAAGAAATCCAGACCTGCAGGATCTCCAACAGCTGCTTGAATACCTCCAAAGAAAGCCAGGAAAGATACTTTCAAAGGTATTTTGATATTTTTAAAAATTTATTTAGTGCTTGCCTTTGAACAAAATACCGTTTTGATTCAGGTAACCTGAGCCTCCCCCCCCCTTCTTGCTTTTTCTCAAAAATAAAAAAAAGGATCCGTCTTTACCATTTCCAGTTAAATGGCAATATCTAGCTGACTTTAGCTGAGGTCAAAAAGACAGATACAGTAATCCAGGCTGAACCTGATGAGACATCCACAATAAATCTCAAAGCTATAGGCTACACCAGAAAATAATATTTGTTTAAAAAAATCCTAGAACAGGGGTGTCAAACTCAAGGCCCGTGGGCCAGATCCAGTCCACAGGCTGCTTAGATTTGGCCCGCGGGTCCGGCCTGGAAACAGGGAAGGACCGGCCCACAGTGCCTCTGCCAGCGAAAACGGAGCCCTCCCAGGCTCCATTTTCTGCCGCGGTAGCCTTTGGCAGCCCTCTGCCAGTGAAAACGGAGCTCGGGGAGGACACACGCGGTCTCCCTGGGCCCCATTTTCAGCCGTGACAGTTTCTCACAGCCCTCTGCCAGCAAAAATGGAGCTCAGGGGGCCACGCTCACCCCAGCCACGCCCATCCCCCCGAGGTCAAACACAACCCTGATGTGGCCCTCAATGAAATCGAGTTTGCCACCCCGTCCTAAAAGAAGGAAATAGCAAAGTACTGCTATACTGTTACCAAGAAAACTACACGGAGATGCCAGGAGTCAAGCTTGACTCAAAAAGGAGATTTTACTTTTTTCCACTTTGTTTTAAAGGTAATTAGGAAATAGCACAGCTAAGAATGCTTTGTGGTTCACAGCCTAATTTTAAAAGAGCGTCCCAATCCAGTAACAGTGGAGAATAAGGATCTTGCGTGGCAGCTGCTCCCTTGTTTGCAACAGTAACTAAAACAGTTCGTAACAAACCTAAAATCCCAAAAGAAACGGATCACATTTTAAAGCGAACAAAGAAAATTTATGACTGTTGGATTGGCTGGGACTGAAGCAATGTTCGATAAATTCTTGACGTGTTTAAGGATGCAAGGAGGAGTTTCTGCGGCAGTTGTAAACGTAAGAGCTTTTACGAAATACCATACACTGAGCAAACGGTGTATGGTATTTGCAAAAGAAAGTCCACCGTTTAGCTGACATCTGTATGAAATGGCAGCTGGCAGCCTCCTTCTGGATCTCCAAAGCTATCTGCAGAGCCAGCTTCTGCGATGTGATTTTGGCAGGCAGGTTACTGTCAAACAACAACAGCCTTGTTGCCACACAAGCAGCTGAGGAATGGTGCTTCAGGATCCCTATACATAGCTGGTGCTGAAATGCTCTGGGATTGCATTCTGCTTGCAGAATAAGTAAGTATTTGAATATAGGAGCACCAGAGGGGTTTATAATCTAAGAGGCACGTTGTTTATAAAAATTTAGAATTTTTGATCATCATTTTATGGACTTTTCCAGATTGTTGTTCATTTGTACAATAAGGAAATTAACTGGGGGTGGGTGGGTGAAAGAGCCTCTCTTCCCACAGTTGCTTCATCTCCTGTATCAAAAAATGGTGTTTTAACAGTTCTCCTCAGTGGCGGGTTGCTGTCTTACCGGTGCCGGTAAGCAAAATCTCGCCGAAATCTCTCTCGCGTGCATGTCTCCTCGCGAGATTTCAGCGCGATTTTGCTTCCGCGCATGTGCAGAAGCAAAATCGCCCAAAAATTAATGAGAAAAAATGGCAACACGGGAGGTGGACCGGCAGAGAGGGCTCCAGAGCGGTCGCACGTAAATTGCGCAATCAGCCGCTCCCTACCGGAGCTGCGCATGGCAGGAACCCATCTCTGGTTCTCCTACACAAAATGTTTCTTGCAGAGCAATGTGATTTTGATCCAAATAGCATGCTTATTATACTAGTAGATGTTGCATCAGTTCTGGAAGTGTCATGGCTACTTAGATGGAACATTCGTATTTATCAAAACCAATTTCATTTATACTCCTTATTTCTATCATTCATTTTTCCTATTTTAGAGACTAAGCGTATCCCCAATACAAATAAAACCCACATTGTGCTAATGCTAGAGGATACATAGGATAAAACAAAACCCTATCTGCATTTTCACAAAAGGCTTTATTGCCTTTCCTCTACCAAACGTTTCCTTTAAAAGCAGCTACGCACAACTTCCTTTAAAACTCACATGCCACCAGTAGACTATGGGATCCAATTTCTGGGGCTTGTCTGCAGCTCCAACCAGGAGTGGGCTTCAAACATTTTGGCAAGGGGTTCTCTGCCCTGTTGCTGGGTGGCCGTGGCCATGGTGGCCACTGCCTAGTTGGCCTCCTGCACCATAGTGGGGGACATTTTTGCCCTCCCCAGGCTCCAGAGGCTTTCCTCAAGCCTCCGGGAGGGTGATAACGGCCTCCCCAGGCTCCAGAGGTTCTCTGGAGGCCGGAAATGGGCCATTCCTGAACTTCTGGTAGGCCCGTTTTTCACCCTCCCCGAGCCTCCGTGCACGCCCTGCACTTACCTGCATCCAAAAAAGGCCGCGTGGGGACTCCTGGGAGGGGTGTGGTGTGGTGGGCAGGGCCAGCCAACAGTGGGATTTGGGGGTTCTCCAAACTGCACAGAATCTTAGCTAGAGGTTCTCCCGAACCCCTGCGAACCCCCAGCAGCCCATCCCTGGTCTGATCCTCAGCCTGTCTCTGAGCCACTCTTTATGCCCCTATTACCTTCTTCAGATCCTCCATGGTCATCCAGCTGTCATCCTTTACAGTGTCCTGCCATCTGTAGTTTTCAGAAGAAGAAACTGTGTCCAGAGTTGGGCTGGCAGCTTATTATTTAGTAATAACTGCAATACACTTCAATACATAAAGACTTTGGTGAATTAATATATTCCATGTAAGTTCTGGGGGAGATACTACAGATACCATCAAATGGGGCTTGGAGGAAAGAGCACTGGATTCATGGAAGGAATCACGCAAATTGCAGAATGCATAGATCCAAAGCAATGCTAAGAAAAAGAATGAGGGAAAGTGAAAATAAAGATATGTATGGTCATTCTTTTAATCTAAATCTATAGGCAGAATCTGGGGACGGAGTGAAAAGAGGAATCAGCCTAGAATCCTTATATAGTGACAAGCAAGCTATGTCCAACTTCCCTTTGAGTGTGGTTGATTCTTATCTAACTGTAACCAGGTGCTAGCTGTTAGTTGAGAAGATTCCTGTGCATAGGCTTTTAGCAATAAATCAACTTAACCGAACCTTCACGTGTGGTCTTTTGCACCTAACAAAAATCTAGCTATTCTTCAGTATAAAACTGACCTCCAAGCATGTTTACTTTATCAAAACAATGATTTGACCATAGGGACTCCAAAGCATATGCTTCAATTAAATAAATAAACTATGGTTGTATGATTTTCCTCTTTCTTGTTTCCCCCTGAGAATTCTTACAGTAATGTAAGCATCTGAAGATGGAGCAAGATTTGCTGATTGCTTATTTGTACCCTATGACAATCATTAAGTGTTGTACCTCATGATTCTTGACAAATGTATCTTTTCTTTTATGTACACTGAGAGCATATGCACCAAAGACAAATTCCTTGTGTGTCCAATCACACTTGGCCAATAAAGAATTCTATTCTATTCTATTCTATTCTATTCTATTCTATTCTATTCTATTCTATTCTATTCTATTCTATTCTATTCTATTCTATTCTGTTTCAAAGTTTATTTATAAGGCCCAAATTCAGATTCTGATGTGACTGTCCCATCCAAATCATTGCTTGTCTGTCTTAGTACAGGTTAGAGTTTGGTATTACACATGACTTATCTCTAAATTGATTGAGTAGGATAAATGCCAATTTATGGCTGTTTTTTGTTACTTGCAGACTGTATGTGCAATACAGGTAATCACTGACTTACAATCATTCTTTTAGTGGCCGTTCAAAGTTACAGTGGCTCTGAAAAAAAGTGACTTATGACCGTTTTTCACACTCTTGCAGCACCTCCATGATCACATGGTCAAAATTTCGATGCTTGGCAACTGGCTCATATTTAGGACAGTTGCAGTGTCCTGGGGTCATGTGATCCTCTTTTGTGACCTTCTGACAAGCAAAGTCAATGGGGAAGCCAGATTCACTTAACAACCATGTTACTGACTTAACAACTGCAGTAATTCAGTTAACCGTGGAAAAGAAAGATCTTAAAATAGGGCAAAACTCACTTAAGAACTGTCTCTCTTAGCAACAGAAATTTTGAGTTCAGTTGTGGTTGTAAGTCAAGGCCTACCGGTATTAAGAATCACTTTTACTATCACTTCTGCCCTCTCTTATGCCAGCTGCTCAAATGCTCAGGTTCTATTGCTACAAGAACCGAAGTGGCGCAGCGGTTAGAGGCAGTACTGCAGGTCACTTTAGCTCAGTGTTCCCAAAGTGGGCAGTACCGGGGGGCGGTGGGAACCCTTAGGGGGGCAGTGAGAGGTAAGGTGAAAAGAAAGAAAGAAAAAGAAAGATGGTAGGAAGAAAGACAGAAAGAAAAAGAAAGAAAGAAGTGGGAAGGTAGAGAAGAAAGAAAGACTTATGACCACAATTGAGCCTAACATTTTGGTTGCTAAGCAAGAACGTTGTTAAGTGAGTTTCACCACACTTTACAAGTTGGCCACGCCCACCCGGTCACCTGACCACTAAGCCACGCCCACCTGAGGGAGTGGGGTGGGGCCAGTGAGGATGAGTTTGTAGCACCAAGGGGGCGGTGGACTGAAAAAGTTTGGGAACTACTGCTTTAGCTGACTGTGATCCGCAGGTCAGCGGTTCAAATCTCACCGGCTCAAGGTTGACTCAGCCTTCCATCCTTCCGAGGTAGGTAAAATGAGGACCCAGATTGTTGGGGGCAATGTAAATATACATTGCTTACTGGTGTAAACCGCTTAGAGAGTGCTTGCACTGTGAGGCGGTATATAAATCTCAAATAAATAAATAATTAATAATAAATAAATAAATAAATAAATAAATAAATAATCCTGATAATAAACCACGCCGTAACTTTTCATGAGTTGGCTACTTTCATAGTTCACATTGCCCCATTTTATAAAAAAGAGGAACATACTAAATCGAACAGAGTTCAAACCAAGTTCACCATAAGATTTCCATTAGCCATGGCCAGCTGTACCACATTTATGAAGAATGACTCTGTGGCTCACTTTATTCTCTAATGATGATTCTTAAAATGCAGGATTTGTAGTTCATTCAGACAGTGTAGAATCTTCCATATTTTCAAGTGACCTAACGTAGATTGGAACAAGATTGATAGTTGCTCCTTCCATTCATGTTACTGAGGGTCCATAATAAAGTCCCTCAAAGAACAGCAGAGCCCACGCATGTGACCTCAAGAACTCCAGATTTCAGTGACATTACTCGTGTCCATTCAAGGAACAACTATGTCACACCACAGATGAAAGGGAATCAAATCTGAATTTGGCTCAAAGCATATATACTTGACAGGGAGCAGAAACTAGTCTTGGTTCTCTGTCAAATCTGTCTACACTTGCAAAATGATGTTGCATTCAGACCTTGCGTTTAGGCCTAATACTGGGAATGGTTTATAAGTACATTTGAAAATGTGATTTCTGAAGTGGCACATCAATGACGAAAGTTGATCCTTGACGAAAAGAAGATCTAGGGGTGATATAATAGCAGTGTCCAATATCTAAGGGGCTACCACAAAGAAGGGGGGGGGTGTCAACCTATTTTCCAAAGCATGTGAAGGCAGGACAAGAAGCAATGGATGAAAACTAGTCAAGGAGAGGGCCAACCTAGAACTAAGGATAAATTTTCTGTCAGGGAGAATAATTAAACAGTGGAACGACCTGCCTCCAGAATTGTGGGTACTCTAACACTGGAGTTTTTTTAAAAAAAAAAAATTGGACAGTCATTTGTCCAGAATGGTATATGGCCGTGATGGCGAACCTATGGCACGGGTGCCACAAGTGGCACGCGGAGCCATATCAGTGGGCACGCGAGCTCAGGTCCGGCACGCATGCCGGCTGATTTTTGGGCCTTCTGGGCCCACTGGGAGTCAGGAAACAGGCTGTTTCCAGCCTCCAGAGGGGGTGGGGAAGGCCTTTTTCGCCCTCCCCAGGCCCCTAGAAGCCTGGAGAGAGCAAAAAATGGGCGTGCCATTGCATGCTGGGAGTGGAGGGGGTCATACGCGCATGCGCGGGGGTGCATGGAATTATGGGTGTGGGCACGCACACACATGATCCCACGCATCCCCCCCCCCTTTTTGGCACGCGAACCATCTGGTATATGGTCTCCTGCTTGAGCAGGGGGTTGGACTAGATGACCTACAAGGTCCCTTCCAACTCTGTTAATCTGTTAAAGATTATGTGCATTTTAATGCAGAAAAAAGAATGTCCCAATTGAATATTCTTTTCTCCATTTGTTTAACTTTCTCATAAATATTTCTCCACTTATGGTTTGATTTAGTATAATGTAATGGTTCAGGGATCAAAATATGGAATTCAGTTGCTTGTTTGCCAGAAATTTAATTACCTGGACAAACTACTTGTTCACTTAGCAATTTGTTTCTAGCTGCAACATGGAGATAGTAATTCTGACCTAGAACCTGGGCTGTTGTAAGAGTAACTAAATTAATTCATGTGGAATGCTTTAATACTTACACCATTTATACATTATAGGTTTCCATCATATCCTTACCACTATCTTTAAACATAGAATACCTTAAAATTCATTACGAAATATGTTTGGTTTTCTGGAAGAAAGAGGAGGAGGCACCTGAAAAAAAGGACTTGGTGCTTTTTTTCTTCTTGGAAGAAGCAGCATTTTTTTCCCTTTATAGATTATTACTTAAACCATCAGTGATTTATAAATTGCTGTGATCCATTATAAACAGTGCAATCAAAAGCCCGTTTTCTTATGGAGCCAAAATGGTATTGATCCACACACAAAAGCAAAGTATCATTAAACTCTGGGGGAGATTTGCAAAAGTCTCTCTATCTGTGTATGCACAGTGTTAAGAAATTACTAATCTGCCCCCAAATTGCCAAATCTCTATTTAATGGTTGTGGGGCACTGCATAATTACCTTTGGGAGCAGAGTGGGAGCAAAAACAAATAAACGTGACAGAAAATCCTGTGGCCGTAACATCCAGCAAAACACTCTACATACAAGAACATTTTGCTGGAGTTGTCACATGCGTATAATATTATGTAATATCACATTTTGCCTTGATCAGCAACCGGTTTCCAAGCAGGAAGCAAAAGAGCCAAGTCACCTTAATGAGAGGCTTGGGGAAATGAAAACAGATGGTCCTGGATGACCAAATGAAAAGGGAGGAAAAAGATATTTATTGACTGAACAACATGTTGAAATTTAGAATCTGGAGCCGATATGTTTGGGGGAAGGTTCTGTAATGTAAATGAATCACTAGTTTTGCATATAAAAGGATGATTTGCATTTAATATACTTCAAAGATGCATCCCAGTTTTAGGCTGAGATCTTCTGTTGACACTCAGCCAAGGATGCATTCCTGCATATCTTTCTCTTAAGTGTTGTCTTTGATAAACAGCTGAAATTACATATCGGGAGGACCTTAGTATTGGGTGCCCGAGGCAAAAATTCCAAGCAATAGGCCCTCTGTCACAATGCTTGAAATAAAATAATTGTCAAGCAGATTACTTGATAATTTTATTTACTTATTTTGAAAACCTATATGGATGCCCATCTTATATATACCCTAACTCTCGGCACTTCATAGCAAAAGCAATAAAACACATTACAAAAAACCTAATAACCAGAAAGACATCTGCTTTACCTAAGGTGACCAGACGTCCCGCTTTTCAGTCCCGCTTTTTAATAATTTGTCCCGCGTCCTGCGGCGTTTCAAAAAAGTCCCGCTTTTTAAATTTGAATTTGCGCAAAGCACCTTGCTTCCCTCAAGTGGATCTTGAGGGAAACAGCCGCGCCGCACGCTAAGATCTCGCCAGCTCCGGGCCGGGCAGGGAAAACCCCCCACCGCGCTCCGACGTGCCCGAGGGCCCAGTTCAGCGCCTCGCACGCTCAGCCCCACTTGACGGCAACAGCCAGGAATGCGCTTCCGGAGGCGTAGAGGGAGCAGTGGCTTTGGCGGGTCTGGCCGTGTCCTTTCCCCGGGTCTGCCACATGGGGGGGAAGGAGCGGAGGCATGAGGCACCCGCCAGATGCCGCCCCGGAGAGAAGACCAGGCCTGGCTGGCAAGGGCCAGGAAGGATTTTTCCCGCGCCACGAGCCAGTTTGTCCTCCGGGCCAGATGCAGCAGAGGTGAGCCCTGGCCATGGCAGCGGTAAGGGCTGCGATGAAGGGGGCGTGCACAAAGCTGCAGCAAAGCAATCCTGGGTTTGTGTCTTCACCTTTATTCACGTGGATAGGCTGCGGGATAAGAGAGACGGACCCCTCCCGTCTTGCTCCCCTTTTCCGAAGGATCGACCGGGGTCCCTTTTCAGAGCCCCACCCCACCGACTCAGCATGGGTCTTTAAGTGTGGAGCGGGGCGGTGGGGCTGCTAAGTGAAGGAAGGGAGAAGATCTTGAGGTTTTGGAGCGAAATCCGGGAAGTAATGAAAGTCCTTCCTGAAGTCTTTTGTCCTGGCGCGGAAAGGGGAGGCGTGGATCATCTCTCCCGCCCCCCCCCCCTGGTCAATGGTGTCCCCTTTACCAAGGTTAAAATCTGGTCACCTTAGCTTTACCACACTTTCAATTACGGGGTCAGTCTTCCTTATATATTGTGAATTTTTTAAAATCTGCTGCATGAGTATGCCTGTACAGGAGTCAAGAAATTGCATTTTCCCTTTCTCTCTTTTAATTAAAAGATAGGGCCGCTTTGGTGATGGCACCACAAGTCTAGAATTCCACTTCTCTAGAACAGTACTTCGTCCTTATAATGTGAATCAGCAGCTTTGTTTTAAAAGGGAGCCTGTCCTAACGGGTGGGGGCTCATAAGATGAGTCTTTTGTCTGCTTAGAAGCATGTTTCCAGGGATATTCTACTGTATATAATATTCTGCCTTTTAATATTTCCTAGGATATTTCATTTTTCCAGGAGGGGGTGGCTGCTAACTTCCTACAGGTCTTATTCTAGAGCAGGGGTGTCAAACTCGATTTCATTGAGGGCCACATCAGGGTTGTGTTTGACCCCGGGGCGGCGGGGGAGTGTGGCCAGGGTGGGCATGGCCAGCTCGACGTCCGTTTTCGGCTGCGACAGCCTCCTGCAGCCCTCTGCCAGTGAAAACAGAGCTCGGGGGAGCTGCGCGCAGCTCCCCTGAGCTCCATTTACGCTGGCAGAGGCACCGCAGGCCAGTCCTTCCCTGTTTCCAGGGTGGCCCTGCAGACCAGATCTAAGCACCCCATGGGCCAGATCCAGCCCACGGGCTTTGAGTTTGACACCCCTGTTCTAGAGGTTCTGCAGTTCCTGTACCAGCAATTTGCCATTTGTTTCAGGTCTTCATCTTTGTGTAGAGTTAACCTCTGTCCTGCTCCAATATTTCTGTAAAAAGATAGATGTTTGGTACAGTAAGCACCAGGATGCCTTGAACAGTCCTCTAGAGCAGTGGTTCCCAACCTGTGGTACGTGTACCACTAGTGGTACGCGAGGGCCTTCCAGGTGGTACGCGAACACTTTCGGGGTCATGAACGATTTTTAGTTAGTTATTTTTTACTTCACAAAAATGTTTACTGCCTAACACAAGATAATCTGGCAACGATTTGCAACTGTTGCCACACGCCACCCACCTGGTCCCAGCGGCCCGAGAATCCAGTTGCTGGATGCGCGGGGCCAAAAAAGGAACCAGGTGGTACGCGGCGACTGTACGGGACCTCCAAGTGGTACTCGATCACAAAAAGGTTGGGAACCACTGCTCTAGAGCACTGTTATGCATATATAGCATTTGCTGAACAGAAATATCTGTTTAGAAACTGGCAGAGGAAAGGGGAAAAAGATTTCTGGCCTTAAATGCAAAGACAAAGTTTGAAGAACCCTAGATTCTTACAGGGGACAAGCCGAGGTTATTAAAGGGGATTAGAGTACGCAGCTGCTGAGCAGATGGAATGTTTGCAATTTCAAAGCTGCATTCAGCCGTAAACCAAAATTTACACAATACCACAATATCTATTAGCTTCTCCTTCTTTAATTAGAAGTTAAGTTACTGCTACCTGGCTGCATAATTCAATTCACTTTTTGAAGCTTGGTTAAAACAATATCTAGCTATTCAACAAGCTTTTTATTGCTTTGGCTGAATTCTAACATGGCTCGGAGTTGAAAGACTAATTTTGAGAAATTATTTATCAACTTTGCTTTCTTTCTTTTTTTAAATTGAAACATGACTTGGCTAAGGCTTCCTGTTCAACCTTGTCTGCATCCAATAAGCTGCAGAAATAATTCCCTTTTTCTCCCCTTAAAAGTCAAGTGGCTCTTGAAGTAGGTGAATGGGGAAGCCAAGAGATTAGTCTGAACTTTCAGCTTCCCTTTCATTGCTTTTGGAAATCTGTCTTTTCAAAATTGGTATCTTACCTCTTGAAAAACCCACTGAGGCCCAGGCCTTAGAGTGCAAAATCATTCCCCTCTCTCTGAAGGCATGTTAATTATAAAAATGGACAATAACACAAAACCAAACCTAATTGAATGAAAATTGGATTACAGTGTTTTTCCGCAACCAACTTTTCCTTCTCATGGATTGGACTTTGACATGGCCAATGTCAAAATTGGAAGTCCAGCTCTGCTAGAATAGCACCAAGTTGGAGAAAGTTAGATTTTCAAAGATGGGTTAGGAAACTCCACCACAGTTTCATTATAAGAAAAGATGGGTCTGCTTTGAAGAATTACACATCAGTGCTACATTTGATCTACCCTTTAAACTTTCCCATATATTTGGACTGAACCTGTGAATGCTAAGCCTTGAGTAAAATCTTCATCTGCAATACCAGCTGTAGAAGGGATGCTGATCTATGCCTAACCAGTTAGAGTCAAATTAATAGTCTCAATTTAAGACTTTATGGCTATGAATGAATGGAAAAAAACTTCAGGCATTATTGCAAATGCTTCATTGTAGTCTTTTCTTCTTCTTTTAATAAATGCTGACTTATTCTGGATATACAGTACTCTTATGACTTTCTAGGAAACTTTGTAATTACCTTGGTTACAAATCTCTTTCTAGTCCAGAATACTATGTAGTTTTATGTGGAATTAATTAATAGTATGCAGATCAATATGCTCTGTTGATCAAACTTTGCTGCTTATTGTCTTTCTTTTTAAAACCATATGGTGAAATTCACTCTTCCCCATCATCCCATACCCAGACATAATTCGTATTTCCAAATAACCCATTAAAACAGAGTCTAATAAGATTCTTTTTTTATTCCTTCTCCATTTCCTCCATCTCTTCATCTTTTTAGAAGCTTATGAATGGAAACTCTGTCAAACCCAGTAGAAATCCCTTTGCATTTTTAAATATTTGTTCAAATCTTACTTGACAGGCATACTCTTCACTCCACTGCACTAAACCGGCTTCTCTTGAACTCTGCCATCTCTTCTCCAGGTCCAACGATCCCATCAGCCTTCAGATATTACCAACTGCACTTTGCAACCAGGCACCAAACAGCTGATTGGTAGCATCTCAAGGAGAAAGTCTTCCAGTGCTTAACCGTTGATCTGTAGAATTGTTGCTCCCACCCCCAAACATCTGATCCCTGGCCCCATTTAAACTATTCCACTTCCATCTTGGTCATCATCTACAGCACCTTCTTTGGCTTCTGGATCCTTTCCAATAATACCAATCGCACTGTCAGAAGCCAGCTTCCTATTGGGCAATGTCAAGCCACACACACCATTAATTCCTGAGGCACAAATCATCATAGTGCATTGATGGCTAACCTTTTTGTCATCGTGTGCTGAAAGTACGCGTGCGCGCAACAGCACGTGCGCATGCCAGCACCCATAATGCAATGTGCCCCCCTGCATATGCGCACATGACCCCCCCATGTTTCCCCCCAGTTCATTTTAAATCCAGAGAGTGAGTCAAAAATAGAAGTCTGAGGTCCATGTGTGCTTCTCATATAAATGCAGAATAACTTTTTGAAAATAAAGATTACCTATCAATCCTATCCCTAAGTATTAGTAGACCCAAAGGTGCTTTTTCAAGAAGCAATTAGACTTTCTTTATTTTTCCTTGAAGATGTTCTGCTTCTCATCAGATCTGAATAACTTCAGTTCAGTTCTTCAGAACAGAAGAATCTTCTTGGGTGAGAAGCGAAACGTCTTCAAGGAAAAACAAAGAAAGTCCAGTTGCCTCTTGAAAAAGCACCTTTGGGACAACCATGACCTGGATGACTGAGAATGTTCATAGATACTAAATATTGATAATTCTCTGCTAGTTGATATATTTGCAGTTTTGTTTTCTCGGTAGTCAAGTTGTTTTAGGATTATAATATGTTTATTAATAATTTTTATCTGCTTTCGACTGGGGTTTAAGAGCCGAGGTGGCGCAGTGGTTAAAGAGCAGCACTGCAGTTCAGCTGTTCAAATCTCACCGGCTCAAGGTTGACTCAGCCTTCCATCCTTCCAAGGTGGGTAAAATGAGGACCCAGATTGTTGGGGGCAATATGCTGAACGCTGTAAACCGCTTAGAGAGGGCTGTAAAAGCACTGTGAAGTGGTATATAAGTCTAAGTGCTATTGCTATTGCTATTTAGGATATATTTGTCCCAACACATCTAAAGAAAATTAAGCGAAGAAAACTGCTCTAAAATAATTATAGTTTTTGTGTCTTATCCCTACTGTGTGCTTGAACTAGAAGACACTAATTATCATTGAGTCGGAAAAGGGTTAATGTAGGGATGTATTATGTTAGAAAACCTGCCGCATTTTCACAGTTGAAAGAAAATGTTCATTGATCTTTGGGATTTTATTTTTATCTCATTGCCGAATATGCTATTTTTGAATAAGCAGGGGTGTCAAACTCATGGCTCAGGGGCCAAATCCGGCCCACAGGGTGCTTAGATCTGGCCTGCAGGGCCACCCTGGAAAGAGCGAAGGATTGGCCCATGGTGCCTCTGCCAGCGAAAACAGTGCTCCAGCGGACTGCATGCCCACCAGAGGTGGGTTCCTGCCGGTGCAGTTAATAGCTGTTGTTCGGCGCAGAGCCGAAGAAGCTGCTGCCGTTCGCGGCACGGGGGCCTTCCCCAGGCACTGCCACCGCCCGCATGGACGCCGCCGTTTGCGTTCTTTTGCCCTCTGCGCATGCGCAAAGCGTTCTGCATGCGCAGAGGGCAAAAGAACGCAATTGGCGGCGTCCATGCGGGTGGGGAAAGCACCCGGGGAAAGCTCCCCTGCCGCAAACGGCAGCAGCATCTTTGGCTCTGCGCCGAACAAAGCTATTAACCGCACCGGCAAAAACAGGCAGGAACCCACCTCTGATGCCCACCCCAAGCCTCCCAAGGTCAAACACAACCCTGATGCGACCCTCAATGAAATGTAGTTTGACACCCCTGCTCTAAAGCAGTCAAAAGAGAGAAAATGTGGTCCATATGTTAAGGTTTAAAGGTCAAGAATGACTCAATTCCTACTTCTGGTAGCTAAGGTGATGTAATAACAAAGAATGTTGTTATGGGGAAAAAAGCAGGAATCCCTCTCCCTGTATTTGCAGAAGCAGTGGAAAACCCTGGAAACTATGTTGACTCTTAAGGAGCCAGACTGGAGGAGGGGGGAAATCGGTTCAGAAATTTTGCAAAGTGAATATTGCGAGATGAAATGGTTTGGCTCGATTTAATTATAGCTAGAATGATACATGCCCCTGAGTTTCAATTCAGCGCGTACAAAAACTTGAAACAAGTTCCATGTTTCTGCAAAAAAAAAATCCATTTTATTTGAATCCTACATCATAGTTTCTCTACACTAAGCTGCGGTGGCGCAGTGGTTAGAGTGCAGTACTGCAGGCTACTTCTGCTGACTGCTGGCTGCCTGCAATTTGGCAGTTCAAATCTCACCAGGCTCAAGGTTGACTCAGTCTTCCATCCTTCTGAGGTGGGTAAAATGAGGACCCAGATTGTTGGGGGCCATATGCAGACTCTATAAACCCCTTAGAGTAGGCTGTAAAGCACTGTAAAGCGGTATATAAGTCTAAGTGCTATTGCTACTTGTTAATTCATATCAAAAAGCTTCAAATTAGGGGCAGGCTATGTTAGGCTTAGAAACACTTCCCATGTACCTGGTAGTCCTTGAGTTACAACTGTAATTGAGTCTGGAAATTACAGTTGTAAGTCATGACAGTCGTAAAATGGCTCAGTTCATGAAAGGCAGTGTCCAATAAATGAGTTGCTAATATATTAGTGCTATAATGAGGTCTCTATCAGCAAATGAGTAATTATCCTATTTTTCCATGGTATGTCCCTGTGCAGCCAAGATAAACTAGCTGCTGGATTGTTGGAATGTAAATAGGAATTGATCTGGATTCATGTATCAACAGGACAGGACAATTTTGCTAGTTAGCTGTACAGTAAATTTCACACCAGTAAAAATTACAGGCAGAAATAGAAGTCTTCTGCTCTGCAGAACTTAGAATTTTGCTGACATAAAATAAACCAACTATTTTATTTATGGCACTATGAACAGTTCTGTTTTTTTCAGACAATGCAAAATACTCTTCTGTATCAATGCATAGGAAATGGTTTTTCTCCCCTCTAAAATTCAGGGTATGGTTCTTGTTTAGTTGTGGCATTAATAACGTGAAACCCAAAGGACCAAAAAAAAAAGCAATTCTTTCCAACATTCACAGTTTAGCCACATGATGTGGCGATAGCCAACAACTCTGATGGCTTTGAAAAGGAATTACAAATTCATGGTTAAATTCCAGTGGAATTTTTCTAGCAATGGAAATATTTTGGTTTCTGGAATCCAGAAGAGGCACTTCGCCCTTCTCCTTCAGACCCTCATGCCAGACCTTCAGAATTTGCCACAGATGGCCCTCTGGTCCTGCAGACTAGAACATAAGGAAGACAACATACAGAAATGTGGTTGTGCAGGATTGTTTGGGAGTGATAAAGCTACTCGTGCATATGGGTAGTCCACCACTTGTGCCCAAAATTTCTGCTGTTAAGCAAGAACAACAAAACACTTACGACCTTTCTTGCCACAGTTATTAAGTGAACACACTGCAGTTATTAAGTGAATCTGGCTTCCCAGGTTGATTTAGCTTGTCAGAAGGTCACAAAAGATGATCAGATGATGGTGGGACCCTGCAACTGTCATAAAGTGAAAATGAGACCAACCAGACTAGATATGGGTCTCCCCACTTGGTTATGAATGTTAGATCCTTTTTTATTTTTTGTAGTTTTTAATTGCTGTGTCTTTTTATATTGATAAATGGATTGACATGTTGTGAGCCGCCCAGAGTCCCTCGGGAGTTGGGCGGCATATAAATCCATTTAAATAAATAAATAAAATGAATAAATATGTCAATCAATCAATCAATCAGAATAGAGCTGGAAGGGACCTTGGAGGTCTTCTAGTCCAACCCCATGCTGAGGCAGGACACCCTACATCATTTCAGATAGGGTGGCTGTCCAGTCTTTTCTTAAAAACCTCCAGCAATGGAGCACTCACAATTTCTGAAGGCAAGTCTTTCCACTAATTAATTGTTCTCACTGTCAGGAAATTTAATTAAAAAATCCTTAATTCCAGGTTGCTTCTCTCCTTGGTTAGTTTCCATCCATTGTTTGTGTGTGTGTTTGTGTGTGTATACCAGTGTCTGAATTTTGATCACGTGTCCATGGGGCTGCTGCAATGGTCGTAAGTGTGAAAAACAGCCATAGGTCACTTTTTCAGCACTGTTGTAACCAGGGGCGGGTTCCTAATTTTTTTACTACCACTCTGTGGGCGTGGCTTATTTTGTGGGTGTGGCTTGCCAGCCATGTGATCGGGTGGACGTGGGCCTCGGGAGCTTGGCAGCGGCTGGAGAAGCGGGGGGCATTGCCCACCCGCAATGCAGCCCCCCGCAGCGGGAGCAGCAAGACCGCGGTAGCAGTTCTTCTAGGAGGCTCAGTCCGGCCTGAATGCTTCTCCCAATTCGATGATCCTAGGCTCCTGCCTCCCGTTCTTTCAGCATCTCACATGCTCCCTCAGCCACCCTCCCCTGCTTGGACTCACTGTGGGGTAGGAAGGCAGCGCATGCGCAGTGCCAGAAGCTTGGCTTCTGGGCATGCGCAGAAGAAAATTAAAAAAAAAATTAAATTTTTTTTTTAAAAAAATGGCGGTGCCCAGGCACCGGCAACTGACCGCACCGGTACTGTGACGTCACCAGCGGGCCGCTACCAGTGCTATAAAGTGGACTGCACTGGTAGGAACCCACCACTGGTTGTAACTTTGAACGGTCACTTAATGAACCATTGTAAGTCGAGGACTACTTATACCAGTCATCCAAACATTTGCAACAGGAAAGTTCTGAAGATCAATTGCTAAAGGGACCAATGTAGGATAAAACAGCTGTGAGAAAGAGGATGCTAAACCAGCTAGGACTTTGGGTCTGTTCCAGCCGGCTCATTGGAATGGTTCATTTTACCATTTCTCTACATCAGATTCATTTGGCACATCCAGTAATTCCTGAAGCCAAGCAGCTTCTAGGACAAGGAATTTGCCCATTAGACCTCTGAATCACAATGCTGGGCTTGGTAGAAGGCTAAAAATGTTCCTCTAATAGGTTTCCGTTTTCCAAGAATCTGAACTTAACAAGAAGAGCTTAGCTGAAAGCCTGAAATGATTGTTCTACAAAGTACAGTGACTTTATCTTAATTAGCCTCTTGGCAAAATCCAATCAAAGCAATGTTCACATGACTTTTCCAACTTAAGTTAGAAAGGAATAGTAGATGTTCTTTTAATTTATACCCTGCCTTACTGTCCAAATAACATGCAAGGAGGAAAACATGGACCTACAGCAACATAAACTGTCTTTTTAAACTTGTGTGTCTGCTAGTTTTTCCTCTTTCCCTGCCTGCCTGCCTGCCTGCCTATCATCTGTCTGTCTGTCTGTCTGTCTGTCTGTCTGTCTGTCTGCCTGCCTGCCTGCCTGCCTGCCTGCCTGCCTGCCTGCCTGCCTGCCTGCCTGCCTGCCTGCCTATCTATCTATCTATCTATCTATCTATCTATCTATCTATCTATCTATCTATCTATCTATCTATCTATCTATCTATCTATCTATCTATCTATCTCTATCTATCTATCTATCTATCTATCTATCTATCTATCTATCTATCTATCTATCTATCTATCTATCTATCTATCTATCTATCTATCTATCATCTATCATCTATCTAATTTAGACATCTCACTGTCTAAGCCAACATCCAGGGAAGACAGAGAATAGCAATAGCACTTAGACTTATATACCGCTCCAAAGTGCTTTATAGCCCTCTCTAAGCGGTTTACAGAGTTCAGCATATTGTCCCCAACAATCTGGGTCCTCATTTTACCAATCTCAGAAGGATGGAAGGCTGAGTCAACCTTGAGCCAGTGAGATTTGAACAGCTGAACTGCTGAACTAGCTGTCAGCTGAAGTAGCCTGCAGTGCTGCATTTAACCACTGCGCCACCTTGGCTCTTACAAATACATATGATACAATATTTATCTATCTTTTATCTAATCTTATTTATGACACATAACTTTTGCACTTTTATGCAAAGTGCAGAGCAGGAGTAATAAAGAGAATAAGGAGAATAAACAGAATAAACAGAATAAACAGAATAAACTGAAGAAATTAAAGTATGATTGGGGTAGAAAAAAGGAACAACAGCCAGCCATATCTAGGCTATATCAATACCATTCGCTTATACCTCGTCATAGCTTTCAATGCTTGCAAATCATCCTAGCTTTCACCCAATCCATGCATAGCATCATACACTGCTTTTTATTTTTTAAACTTTTCATTTTTGTTCTTAAAGATCTCGGGTCTCTTTAACCATGACTTTCACAGTCTTCCTGTTCATCTTGACCCATTGACTCTTCCTTCTTACATTCCTTTTGTAATAAGTCCTCATTCATTCTCTTTCCATGACCAAACCAACTGGATGTACTTATAGTGGTTGCTCCTTCTTGTATTCAGTCCACATTCTTTCACCATCTCTTCTTTCTTGACCTTCTATCTTGTTTGATGACATGAACAAGTAGAGCTAGTCCTTGATTTATGACCACAATTGGGATTTGAATTTCTGTTGTAAGTCATTGCAGTCATACAGTTGAGTCAGACCCAATTTTGCTCCCATTTAGCAAAATTAAGCAAACATAGTTTCCCCAATGGGTGTTTTTGCTGGAAATCAGCAAAACAGGTCACAAATCACAACCATGATTGCAGAATGTTGAAACCGGTCTTAAAAGCAAGGTGGCTGTTGAGTGCCCAAATTGTGATCATGTGTCCATGATGGTCATAAGCACTGTTCCCTCTAAGGTGCGCGCCGGCGCGGCCGCGCACGTGATCAGAGAACGCCGCGCGGAAGTTTCTAACTTCCTGCCGGCATTTCCTAATGGGAGAGGCTGTGTTCATGCGCGGCCGCGCAGATGAAATGAGAACGACGCGCACCGTTTTTTTCTATTACAGGGAGTCATAAGTACAAGTTGTAAGTAATTTTTGCAAGGTTGTCATAACTTTGAACCATAATTAAATGAACGATCCTAAGTCAAGAATTACCTGTATCCCATTCCCCCCTTTTTTGTTCTAACGTAAGTCTTTCCTTATTACCCAACTCTTACTTCCATATAATAGTGTGGGCAGAAGCATGCCTTTAGACACAATGTCATTTATTTCAACAAACATGAATTCCTCAAGGCAGATCACATAATACCTCCTACTAGGATTTGCCCATGTTTAAAATTTTGCCATCCATTTTCCTATGTTTAATAAACATTACACCAGCATACTTCCTATTTATGTATAATAATTATGTTTAATTTAAAATTATCTCTGGAAAAAAAACCCTATTTCATCATTAATATATTAATTTTCAGATCCATGGTCTTTGCTTTTTAATTCAGTACAAATTATTTGGGTTCTCAGACAACCCAACAATATGCATCTCCACACAAAAATATAGATACATTCACATTCCCAACCAGCACACCTCTGCCATCACAATGAGCATTCTGTATCTATTTATCCATAAGTACTTTATACAACCAAGAGGATATCAAACATCCTTGTTTAACTATTTGCTCAATGTTGAATTATTTGCAAGCATTCCATTTATACAAAAATTGCTGAGTTACAATTCTCAGGATCCCTTACTGTAGCTCACATTTGATAAGACTTGTATTTCACCAACTTCTGGTTCTTCATCTCTAAGCACATGGTTGCTAAACCCATGCTAATTTGTTTATAGCCCAACTCTGATTATCTGTGGTGAGAACATTTAGCACGCAGTGCCTCAAATGCACAAATCTTATGTAGAAATTGGTTAGACCTCATTGGCCCTGAAGGTAATGTATAACTCACCTGCCTCCCTCTTTGTCTTTCTCTCTTGCATAGAATGTGACACAGAAACAAAGAAGGTTCAAGATGTTCTTTCTGGAATTGAGAAACCACAGGTATGTGACAGACAAGCTTAACCCAAAGTAGCAACATTAAAGACAAGTTGTATATTATGTCAAACTATTGTAAGTACCATACTTTTCGGAGTATAAGACGCACTTACCCCCCTCCCCCAAAAGAGGGTGGAAATGTTGGTGTATCTTATACACCAAATATAGCCAATTTTGGCCTCCCAAAACCCCACCCCGCAAATCCCATTTTTGCCAAAAACAGGGCTGTTTTTCACAAAAACGGGGTGCACAAAAGGTTTGGGAGGCCTGCAGACTGCTCCTAGGGGCTGGGAAGGGCAAAAACGTGATATATGAGGGGTTTGGGAGGCCAAAAATGGGCCCTTTTTTGCAAAAACGGGTGCATTTTTCACGAAAATGGGGGCGTTTTTGTCCTCCCCAGCCCCCAGGAGCACTCTGCATGCCTCCCAAACCCTCTGCACACCCTGTTTTTGCAAAAAACTGGCCCATTTTTTGCCTTCCAAACCCCCCACACATCACGTTTTTGCCCTCCCCAGCCCCCCAGGAGCACTCTGCAGGCCTCCCAAACCCTCTGTGCACAAAAACGGGATGTGCAGAGGGTTTCGGAGGGCTGCAGAGTGCTCCTGGGGGCCGGGGAGGGCAAAAACTTTTTTTTCTTGTTTACCTCTTTGAAATCTTGGTGCGTCTTATACTCCAGTGCGTCTTATAGTCCAAAAGATGCAGTACATTTTATTTGCAAGATGGTGTGAATTTAATTGGTCTTATCATTATAAATACTAGGTTCCTAGTATACTAGCTATTGACTAGTCAAAGAGGAGTACACGCCATACTATGAATTATAACCTTTTTTTTTGGGTCTGGCTTCCCATATGCTAAGCCAGCGATGGCGAACCTTTTTTGGTTCGCATGCCCACGCCCATTGCCCCCCCCCCACGCATGCGCACAATGGGCAAACCGAAAGTGCGGAAAAATGCACTTCCGGTTTGCCATTGGGCTGTTTTTTGCACTCTAGAGGGTTCAGGGAAGCTTCCTGAAGCCCCGGAATGCAAAAAATGGCAAAATGGGCAAACCGGAAGTGCAGAAAACGCACTTCTGGTTTGCCCGTTTTGCTGTTTTTTGCATTCTGGGGCTTTAGGAAGCTTCCCTGAACCCTCCGGAGTGCAAAAAACAGCTCACCGGCAAACCGGAAGTGCGTTTTTCCGCACTTCCGGTTTGTTAGTGGGCAACGCTCGCGTGCCCTCCACTATGGCTCCACGTGCCACCTGTGGCACGCGTGCCATAAGTTCACCATCACGGTGCTAAGCAATCTCTTCTTTCCTCACCCTGTTTTAGTTTAGCACATCGAAAGAACTGAGTTAGCTTCAGATCTGATTCCCAAATCAGTATGCAGGGACTTCTCTGCAACTCTTTAAAACGGCTTTGTCTTTTCCCAGAATCGCACAGTTACTTTTAAGGAGTTTTAATATCACATTTTCTCCCTGCAAGCTCTAGAAAGTGTCCCAAAGGTGCTTTTTCAAGAGGCAACTGGACTTTCTGATTTTTCTTTCAAGGTGTTTCGCTTCTCATCCAAGAAGCTTCTTCAGAGCTTCAGAGCTGAAGAAGCTTCTTGGATGAGAAGCGAAACAACTTCAAAGGAAAACCAGAAAGTCCAGTTGCTTCTTGAAAAAGCACCTTTGGGACAACCATGACCTGGATGACTGAGACTCTCCATAGACTCTAGAAACTGTTTTTAAGTCTGCCTCTGAAGGACTGCAAATCCATAGAACTCAATTATGGTTTACTCAACGAAGTAAGATGAAATCAGCCTTCTTAACATAATACCTGAATTCAATGAAAGACTCATTTCTCCAGATAAAGCTTCTGGTTGTAACTATTCATTTTAAGATTTATGAGTTTAGATTAAACTCTAATTGATCTAATTGATTTCCAGTGGGAACATGAATGTATGTCAAATTAAACTACCCCAGCCATTAAACATGACCATATCTTCCATCTCATTACCCATATTCTGCACATGTGAACTCAGAGCAAATAACTTTAATGATTAAACAGAATTTTAAACCAACAGCCATGATTTCAAATTTCTGGTCCATGGTGGCTGATCCAGCATTGCTACATCCTGCTAACATATAGAAGAGCACTAAATGTGATTAATGAATTAGGTAGAGAGTGTAATAGTTCTCATTGATCAGCTCCAGTGGGTGGTACTTCAGAATAGTTTTCTCTGCTTCTGAACTCATGTGCGATTTCTGGTTGTTGTTTTTTTAAAAAATACCCATTTAAAACGCTGACCCCATCCAAAAGGTGGGTTGCAACTCAAAGCAGCAAAGACCAACAAAGAAGTTAGCCCTAGAATTATTTTCTCTCGCTTCGCTCAGCCTCAACAACCGTTACAATGCTAAGCTGACATCACCCTGATTCCTTATCTGAAACTGTTTATTGCTACAGCCACTGCTACAGTCAGATTGTGAGTCATATGCCTTTTCAAAACAAGCGGATGTATAGCAACAGATCCCATAAATAAATAAAACATTATCTCCGGCGTTCCTTGCATTTTACTTCTAGCTTTCTTTTCACGTGTGGGGTATTCAAAGATCGTGTAGGAAAATAGCCTAATGAAAAGCATTTACTATCATTCATTTGTGATTATCTGTATGCTTTACCTGTAACTTTTGTGGCCTGTCGGCCACCGGCCCCTCCAGCAGCCCAATCAGATGAGGAGGAGGCGTGGGAGTCAGGGCCAGCATCAAGGCAACCTGAGAGCTCTGAGGGGGAAGAGGGAATGGAGCTGGCAGAGAGTGAGACAGAGGCGGAGCCTGGGCCGCCCTCAGATAGAAAGTCAACAGCCCCAGGTCTGTAGGTGGCTGATGAGGAAGAGGAGGAACAGCCCCCTCGCTACATGCACGCGTCCCCTCGCACGATTTTGCTTCTACGCATGCGAGGAAGCAAAATCGCACCGAAATCTCGTGAGGGGACACGTGCGCGAGAGAGATTTTGGCATGATTTTGCTTCCGCGCATGCGCAGAAGCAAAATCTCACCAAAATCTCTCGCACGCGTGCATCCCCTCGCGAGATTTTGGTGCGATTTTGCTTCTGCGCATGCGCAGAAGCAAAATCGGCCAAAAATTCACGGAAAAAATGGCGATGCGCGCGATGGACCGGCAGAGAGGGCTCCGGAGCGGTCGTGTGCAAATTGCACAATCGATCGCTCCTTACCGGAGCTGCGCACTGGGCAGCTCCGGCAGGAACCCACCTCTGACACATACGTACATACGTACGTATGTACGTACGTATGTACGTACGTATCTATGTATGTGTATATGTGTGTATAAAATGGTAATATTTTATTTGCTTTTTTCTGCAGATTTCTTACTGTTTTGTTTTTTAATTGTTGCAAGATGTCCGGCATCATGTATATAAATAGGGCAGCTGTACCAAAATCAATCAATCAATCACTAGAACAGTGGTTCCCAACCTTTTTTGGGCCATGCCCCACCTAAACATCTCTAAAATCCTGACGCCCCCCCCCCACTTGACATATAATTCTTACTATTCAAAAGGTTAACTCCTACTCACGAGGAGGAAGCCTAAACTTGGTTTAAACAAGGTTCCAATTGCCCCCATTAAAAATCAAATTGTCCCCCCTGTGGGGCGTAGGCCCCACGTTGGGAACCACTGCACTAGAGTATAATCCTGGAACTTTAAAACAGATTGTTCATGGTCAACCTCATTTAAAGCACTGCCAACTTGCCAGTATTGAAATGTTTGGGAAACAGGACCAGGGAGCTGAGAATTGGGGGATTTGGAAGATCAACACTTCTAGTGGATGCCAAATGGGAGAAAGTTGTTTTGCAATATGACTTAAACCACGTAAGGTGGTTTTAAAAGGATGAAACCAATTAAATGAATTACTGTCAAAGATGAATGCAACGTTTCTTTTACTTACTCATTGACTTGAATGCAGAATGCGGGGGGGGGGGAACCCCCAATTGCTATGTAATCCAGACCTTGAGTTAATATGCATTTTGGAAGTGTTTCGTGGAAGATTTAAAGTAGTGTTTTAACTTGAAAGATGTTTATTTTTTGACAGGCACATACACAGAATGAACTGTCATCTGCTTGCATAATTGAAAACAGACCGTTTTGCTGGGGAGTGTAATAACTAGTAATAATTAATGTGCAGAACTAAATAACATGTATGGCCACATAGATAAAATGTTCCTTTGGACATTCTACTTGCATTTGATTCTGTGTAGTAAGAAATCTTTCTCATAACTTAAAAGAAGCTTATAAAAAAATAACAAACTTATCATGATTCTAGACAAAAATATAAATCTCTCTCATTTTGGCTGCACTTTCCCTGTATGTTTTCAATGGAATAGTCACAATGGACAAATGACCTTTGAGAATAGATTGTGTGCATCAGAAACATACCTCATACATACTAGTGGTTTCCTCCACTTCCAATGAATGGGGTCTTCCTTAGCTATCCATACAAGTAGACACATCAAGTTACACATAATGTTCTAAATATTCTACAAGGCTTTGTGTCACTGTGTTGGACAATCGGAAGATCTGTGGGGAATTTTGTAAAATGAACATCTACCCATATGCAATTGCTCTTTCCAGATAAAACTATAACCAGGAATTGGACATCAGTGCAATCTTCTCTAAAGCCTTCCTGGTGGACGGCTTAGACCAGAGGTGTCAAACTCAAGGCTCGGGGGACGGACCCAGCCCATGGGGTGCTTAGATCTGGCCCATAGGGCCACCCTGGGCTCCCGAGCTCCGTTTTCACTGGCAGAGGGTTGCAGGAGGCTGTTGCAGGTGAAAACGGAACTCGGGAGCCCATTTTTGCTGGCAGATTACTCAGGCTACCACAGATGCCCCTGACACAAGTGACATTGAGCTGGCCACACCTGCCCCAGTCCCCCAAGGTCAAACACAACCTTGATGCGGCCCTCAATGAAATTGAGTTTGACACCCCTGGCTTAGACTGACTAAAAGCCGAGGTGGATTTGAACGAGAAGGCCCATGGATCACTGTTTTTAAGAACCTGGCCAAACAGCCTTTTGCTACTACACTGCATCTTCAGGAAACCAAATCTTAGTAACAGAAGTAACGCAATCTGTTTAGCATTTAGCCTGGTCTTCTCTCCATTTTCCATATTTACTTCTACTGTACAGATAAGAACACTATTCACTTTACTCTTTGGATTTTCCAAATTATTAAAGTTCATGAAAGGATAACATGTTTTGATTTATTTTTTATTTTATTTTATTTTTTGTTCGGCCATATGTTCCCCATAGCTACGTGTGTCCTAGCTGGTGCTCATAAAAGAAAGAAAGCACTCCAATTTAACATTGGCTGGCTATGGTACATTAAGTTCCAAATCCCTGTGTGAATTTATGCAAAACAGTTATGCAACCATATGTCCATAATAAAAGAATTGGGGAAAAGCCCTTTCTCCTTAACTGTACTGGTTTATGTCCTCATGCCAGAAATCCGATTCAGATGTCCGTTTGTCCTCATATTCCCCACTCTTTTTTTTAGTTCATAAAATCCTTAATTGAGGTCAAATATGGTATGCTCACTGTAAATATCTTTCTTCTTAGCTACCATTACAGTCCTTTAGTATAATTGAGGCGGTTTAATTGCATCATCTGATCTAATCTGAGATTACATGATATTTCTACAGATGCCTGGCTTAATTTAATGGCCCTCTTAACTAGTCCAAGTTCTCAAAGCAATCAGTGTTAGAATGTTACAAAAGTTCCAAAAAAAGTGTTAAGACTACACAAACTCTTCCACTGGCCAATAAACCTAAGTAGGTGTTTTGAATTTGGAGGGGTGGTTTTTTTTACACAACAACAAAAAAAAAAGAATCTAAGCAAGATCACAATAGAACGTTGTGAAAACATTTCACGTGATACGTGTTTTGGTTCAGGATGAATGGAACTACAATGATAATCCATAACTTTGTGGTCCTTGGTGCTCTCTGAGCTTGGATGTTTTCTTGCAGACGTTTCATTACCCAACTAGGTAACAACATCAGTACTGTCCCAAAGGTGCTTTTTCAAGAGGCAACTGGACTTTCTGGTTTTTCTTGGAAGACGTTTCACTTCTCATCCAAGAAGCTTCTTCAGAGCTGAAGAAGCTTCTTGGATGAGAAGCGAAACCTCTTCAAAGAAAACCAAGAAAGTCCAGTTGCCTCTTGAAAAAACACCTTCGGGACAACCATGACCTGGATGACTGAGAATCTCCATAGATATTAAGCTAGTACTGTATTGATGATGTTACCTAGAGCACCAAGGATCCCACAGTTAACCCTGAGCTTCAAGTATTGTATTCTGTTGGTAGTTCATAACTTTTCTGACTCCTCAAATATAGGCACTCTAAAATATCAATTTGCCTTTTGGCATGAAAACTAACCGCATCTTGTTTTTATCTCCCAAGGTGTCAAACATTCAAGCTAGAACAGTTTCGCTCACTTGGTCTCCTCCAAGTGGTCTCTCAAGTGAAGATAGACTCAGCAATGGTTTGCCTTATACTTGTACTTACGAAGTTGCCTTATCAGACAAAGGGAGGGATGGAAAATACAAAACAATCTACAGGTAAAATTCTGCATGTGTACGACGTTACGTGTCATGTTTTCTATTTGAAGCAGCAAGGCATGGAAGCAAATCCATGAGTGTTTTTCTAGAGTTAAGTACCATTTCACTATCAAAATGTTTCCCATTTTTGTCATCTCCTCCTCCTCCTCTTCCAAGAGGTTTTTCCGTGATGTTCACCAGCTGGAATAGTTTCCTGTGAGGTATCTAAATGCATATTCTGTTGTGTGCCAAACTGGAATATTAGGATCCTTGTTGACTCAACTATTGTGCATTTCACCTAGAACAGGGGTCGGCAACCTTAAACACTCAAAGAGCAACAAAGGTCTTAACTGGAAGCCCCTTGTTCAATTTTGGAGCCAACCGGATGTCGACTTCCCCCGCCATAGAGTCTCCTCCTAGCATGGCGTCCTTTTTCCTCTGCCGACCGAAACTCCAGTTCCCCCACTATAGAGTCTCCTCCTAGCGTGACATCCTTTTTCTTCTACTTGTCCTAACCGAAAGCCCTATCAATTGTGGAGCCGACTGGCAACAGGGAGCCGCAGGAGAGGAATGAAAGAGCCACATGCGGCTCCAGAGCCGCGGGTTGCTGACCCCTGACCTAGAAGGAGGGGGGGAATAACCATAGGAAAGAAATGTATAGAACTGTCCAGTGACTCTGAAAGCAGTTCCAAAAACTGGATGCCACCTCATTGTAATAAAAAGTCCTAGAATTTAAGCAGATTGATCAAGCTTATCTTGTTCCTGCCAAACAGGTAGTCCTTGATTTAGAACTAAAAATTGGAACTAGAGTTTCCATTACTAAGCAAGGCGGTTGTTAAGTCAATTGTGCCTGATTTTACAACCTTTTTTTTTGCCACAGCTGGTAAATGAATCACTGCTGTTGTTAAGTGAATCACATGGTCTTTAAACGAATCCAGCTTTCTCTATTCACTTTGCTTGTTGAAAGCTGGCTAGGAAGATCACAAAAGGGGATTACATGACCCCAGGATGTTACAACCATTGTACATGATGTAGGGCAGCGGTTCTCAACCTGGGGGTCGGGAGGCTTCGCCCGGACGCTGCCATTCGGGTTCTTTTACCCTCTGCGCATGTGCAGAACGCCTTCCGCATGCGCAGAGGATAAAAGAACCCAAATGGCGGCAGCAGGGTGGCGGTCGCAGCGGCGGGATGGGTAGCGGTGGGGCGGGTCATGGTTTGCGGCATTAGGAAGGTTGAGAACCACTGATGTAGGGGTTGGACTAGAAGACCTCCAAGGTCCCTTCCAACTCTGTTATTATTATTAAATACAAGCCCATTGCCTTGTGTCCAAACTCTGATCACATGACCATGGGGAAATGCTACAATGGTTGTAAGTGCGAGGACTGGTCATAAGTCAGTTTTTTCAGTGCCATTGTAACTTTGAACAGTTGCTAAACGAATTGTTGTAATTTTTTAAATGACATAGTACATTATTTCAATATAGTGTTGCTGATTTAAAATTTCACTAGATCAACATTCTATTCTTACCTTATGTTGTTCGTATGTATTGAAAAGTGAAAAAGAACAAACAGGTTTGACAATGAGTAGAATACCAATAAGTGAAAAAAGAGGGAAAATCTATTAGATTTCTAACTCCCTCCTTTTGTGCACCTGTTTACTACAATATTAATAAATGTTTAGGTCTATTAGAAACCAAAATGATTATATTTACCATGCTATGTGATCTATGCATGCAAATTCTTGTTTACATTTGGTTAGGGTTAGGGTTAAACTTCTGTTGTGAATATTTGTTAATTTTCCCATCGTTGCATGTTCCCAATCAGATATCGTTGGGATTATATTTTTCTTTTGGTATTGGGCAAAATTTGTTCTCATTACTGAGGTCGTGTATATAATTGGAATATATTGGATGGGATCTTAATATATAGGGCATATTTCCTAATATTTCAGTACCGCACTTTTAATTTTGTTTGTTTGCTACAACTCTGTCTCTTTTCCAGTGGAGAAGAATTGGAATACAAACTGAAAGATCTTAGGCCTGCGACAGAATATCATGTCAGGTGAGACTCCGTAATTTAATACATTCCATTCTAGATATCATAATAGACGTTCCAAAATTGATGGGTTCTGGCAAATGCTAACAACAGTAACAATGCCATGAATGCTTTAAAATAAGCATTTTTTAACTTTAGGGATTTAGCCAAGTGAATGCTGACAAATGTCCCAAACTGACTATCAGCTTTCAGCAGTTTGTCATAGAAGAGTTTGGGGGGTTTTTTGTTTGTTTTTTTTAGCTCTTTGCAAGGCTTAACACAGCATGGAACTTTTTGGAACATGGTAGTAAAGTAGGTAAATTAAGGCTGTGAAAATGCTGTGTCTTTTTAAAATCACATTGGACAAGGACCGGTGATTCTCTTTGCCATTTGTCTATTTTTTTTTTCCTTTCTGATGATTCCTAAATCTCAGGTTTAAGTTTTTTAGAACGGTTGTTTATATCATTCTCAGATTCCTTACAAGAAAATTTGGCAACCTGAAGCCTCCATGCAGTGCTTGGCCTTATTCTGGCCAGCTGAAGCAATCATGACCATTGATTGATTTATTAAATTTATATCATATTAATTTATCATTGTTTTTCTATTTCTGTAAAACCCTTAACCAGGGGTGGGCTTCAAAAATTTTAGCAATGGGTTCTCTGCCCGGTTGTTTGGTGGGCGTGGCCTAGTCGGCCTCCTGCACCACAGTGAGGGTGGCATTTTCGCCCTCCCCGGGCTCCGGAGGCTCTCTGGAGGCCAGAAACGGGCCATTTCCTGCCTTCTGTAACTTCTGGGAGGCCTGTTTTTTGCCCTCCCTGGGCTCCGGAGGCTTTCCTTGAGCCTCTGGGAGGGTGAAAACAGCCTCCCCCGGGCTCCGGAGGCTCTCCAGAAGCCGGAAATGGGCCCGTTTCTGGCCTTCCGGAGCCTCCAGGAGACCCATTTTTCGCCCTCCCCGAGCCTCTGCGCGGGCCCTGCACTTACCTGGCATCCAAAATGGGCCGCGTGGAGATTCCTGGGAGGGGAGAGGCAGGGTGGGCAGGGCCAGTCAGGAGTGGGATTTGGAGGTTCGCCGAACCGCGCAGAATCTTCCCTAGAGGATCACCTAAACCGGGCAAACCCAGAGCAGCCCACCCCTGCCCTTAACTTTCCATCATCCCCAACTCTGCAATCTCAAAGGAACTGCCTTTAAAAGCCTGGATTTCAAACTTTTCAAGCTTTTTAAAGATTTTCTTCCTGACTTGAAGAAAAGGGGGTTTCCTCTCTCTCTGTTCTGAATGCTTTTTCATCTAAGCATGCTGGAAGGATAGTCATTCCTGACAAACAGGAAGAGTTTGTCAGCATTACTGGGGGATAAGAATAAAGTCATTAGAATCAGTGTTACTAGATGGCGTTCTAAAAACAGAAGCAATCATTCAGCATCTCTTTGTAAGATACTGAACCAGAATGACATTTTGCATCTATGGTCAGGAAATAATTCAGCTTTTCACATTTGAATAGTGTCTTAATCATGCCAGCCATTTCAGGAGGCTGAAAGAAAGAAATAGAAAATCTGTTATGGAACATTCACTATAGATAAACATGCCAGAGTGAATAATCACAGAGGCTTAGAATTGTGGGATGGATCTAGACTTAGACTCAGTTAAATTTAGAGGACCTAAATTTGTAAGCATCTTGGCCCCATTGGTTTCTATGGAACCACTCTGAGCATTGTGCCAGACTGAGAGACAGATTTCTGATTTCTCTTTATAATCAGAAACCCCTTCTGACTAGAAATAATCAACCAAAGCCAGGAGTATATTCCTGAATCATGAAAAGAAATTTGCATTAGCCCATCACCTTAACAAAGATTATTTGAACTCCTGTTCTTCCTTCTGAGAAAGATTGCTGCTTTATTTTTATTTTTGTTTCATATCTTATTTCATTTCGTATTCACATATCAATAATAAAGGTGGTTGTCAGATATAATAAAAGAAAGTGGGCTCCTATCCAAACACTAACCAAGGACTGTCCTGCGTAACCTGTGAGACCAGCCAAATGCTGCCACCTGTTGAAGGTTTTTTTGGGTTTTTTTAATGAAGGTATCCAGCAGATAAAGTAATTTTATTTTATTTTTTTAATAAATAATTTTTATTAAGTAAATTTAAAAATACATAGAACATGAAAAACAAAAGATATATGAACATAACTACATATATACAAATATATAAATGAAAATAGATGTAAATTTTATAAAAAGTATACAGTACAAAACTAACAAAACCCACAGAAAAACAAAACAAAACTTGACATCTCAAGTAATTTTATTATTATCCTAAATTATGAAAATGAAGTTTACATCAAGGCAAACCATTAAACTACACAAAGATCAGAATGTTATTTTAGGGCTAGATTGCAGTCATTAATAATTGGATGTTGTTTTACAGGGATAAACTGTTCTGAGAAATACCTATTTATCTTTTGTTCCAATGCAACTAAGCAGGCTATTCACATCTATCATAAATAACATCCTTTTGGAATTAGGTGTCCTTATTTCTTCCCAAGGTGATATCAATGATATTTTTTTCAAAAACTGCAATTTTCTATATGATTTCTAGATAAGCATTGGCATTTATTTATTTATTTATTTATTTATTTATTTATTTATTTATTTATTTATTTATTTATTTATTTATTTATTTATTTATTTATTTATTTATTTATTTATTTATTTATTTATTTATTTATTTCACCTGCACTGACTCTGGGGGAAATTCAGTCCAGTGACTATAGTCCAAAGAGTGTACCTGGAACTGGGCATTCGTTCAGTCGAATGCATGGCGTGGATTAACACCTTTAAATGGTGGTTTCGGGTGCTCTTTTCGGCAGTCCCTGGTAGCTACCTTTCCTTGGTGTTTGCTGACTCTCATACTTCTCGTTGGGAGAGGGAGCTGATGAAGAAACTCCACTTGTTGGGTTTTACGGGGGATGCTCTGGGAGACTATGGTCTCAAGGAGGCCCAGTTTAGGGTAGTCCAACGGCTTGTGGACATAGGTTTGCAATATTTAAGATCCAGAGCCAATAAAACCTGCTCCCCTTTGATCTTCAGCCATTCTAATAATTATGGATTGAGGATGGCTTCATATCTCTATGCTCTAACCATCCCCAAGTATAGAAGAGTCTTTTCCCTAGCCCGTTTTAATGTTTTGCCCTCAGCACTACTCGATGGGTGATTCAAGAGGCTCCCGATTAGTGAGTGACCATGCCCCCGTGATAGGGCTGAGGTTGAAACTGTGGAGCATATCTTATCATACTGCCCTATGTATAACACAGCCAGAATTAAATTATTGTCTCTTCTTGGAAATGATCCCTCTGCTCTAATGCTAGTAATTTGGCATTATATTGTCTAGGGCAGTGGTTCCCAACCTTTCCAATGCCGCGACCCTTTAATATAGTTCCTCATGTTGTGGTGACCCCCAACCATAAAATTATTTTCGTTGCTACTTCATAACTGTAATTTTGCTACTGTTATGAATCATAATGTAAATATCTAATATGCAGAATGTATTTTTATTGTTACAAATTGAACATAATTAAAGCATAGCGATTAATCACAAAAACAATATGTAATTATGCCAGATAAGAAATTCTCGGGCCAGTCTTTGCAAGAGCACAAGGAATATCATCTTCCACAACAAGTCTACTTCTGTATTTAGACTTGATAACCAACAAGAGTACAGCAATATTTCTCAATCTCAGCAACTTTTAAGGTGCCTGGACTTCAACTCCCAGAATTGAGAGCAAAGCTGGCCCCTTAGCTGATGCTGCCAAAGCTCGGCCGCCAGGCGTCACAAACGCCTCTCACCGAATGGCACCTCTCCCCACCTCTCTCGGCTCGGGCGAGTTGAGTCGATATGGCCAGGCTTGTGGCAGTGGGAGGGGAGCTGAGGATGCCGGGGCGACCCCTGGGAAATGGTCATTCGACCCCCAAAGGGGTCCCGACCCCCAGGTTGGGAACCGTCTAGGGGATGATTCCTCCTATATTACTTCTCAGGTTTCAAAATTTTTCTTAAGAGCTTTAACTATTAGAGGAGAACGTTGTAATTCCCTTTAGCCAAGACTTCTGGTGTTAATTGTTTGTGATTGTATTTTGGTCTGTGACTGTAAAATGAAATTTATTATTATATAGTCCAAAGAGGATTTTTTGCACTCAAATATTCTATGCTATGGAGAGTTTTGGACAACTTCTGTAAACTGTTGTTATGGAAGGATTTGAGTTTTATATTATTCTCTTGCAGGGGAACCTTAACATTTCTAGGTCTTGTTTGCAAATACTAATCCAATCATAATACCTAATATATATTCTTAGTCATCTTTAGGACCATCCTGATAAAGTAGATCAGTATTCCACCCGTATTAAGGAAGTCTGGCAGTAGATATGGGGCTAACTCACAGGTGGTGCTGTTTCTGTACCCAAAGCCCTCGTTAACATCAGAATACACAAAGCTTCCAATCAGTGTTTCCCAACCTTGGCAACTTGAAGATATCTGGACTTCAACTCCCAGAATTCCCCAGCCAGCGTATGCTGGCTGGGGAATTCTGGGAGTTGAAGTCCAGATATCTTCAAGTTGTCAAGGTTGGGAAACACTGCTTCCAATTCTAGCACTCTCCATTCTATTTACCATTTTCAGTCTTGTATAAATCCATCTATTTATATGGATAAGTTGACCCTGAAGTTTGTGAGCAAATTATAAATGTACACAAAATGTTTATAGATTTTATCTGAGGGACTGTCTCTTGCTGGTCACATCTACCAGACCTACCAGAGCAGGGGTGGCCAAACTATGGTTCTTTGAGGACCTGTGGACTTCAACTCCCAGAGTACATGCATGGCTGGCTCAGGAATTCTGGGAGTTGAAGTCCACAGGTCCTCAAAGAACCATAGTTTGGCCACCCCTGCCTTAGGGAGATACACCTGGTGGGGCCCAGAAGAAGGGCCTTCCTCTCTGGAACATCACCCCCTCAGAGGTTGGCATACATTAAAATGAAATTATGTTGCATACAGCTCTCAAATAGTTGTATGAAAACTGCAAGGTATTTTGAGTCCTGTTGCTAGCATTATTGTTAAAGAATGCCACAATTCTTGCTTCTCCTGATAAATTCTGATTCATGGAGATCCAGAGAGAGAGGTGCGGGAGGAACCATTCAAAAGCACAAGGACAGAAAAAGACCCTAAAACATTTTCAGCTCAGCGATGGGGTTAGATCGGGATAGTGGCATCGCCATTTGAAAAATAAAACTAAATTTAGCTGGACTCAGAGTTGGCAAGGCGTTTGTCTAGACTTGAATGCAGTTAATTTTATGTACTCTGGAAGATTCTTTTTTGGAAACTGAGTAATAACCCTTAAGCATTGGAGCTGGTATCTTTTTTTTTTTTTTACCCAGTGGTGCCACAATCCTTTCCTACCAATATCAGCACAATATAGTTCTTCTTCCCTTCAATCAGTTGCATAATACAGTTGGTTTTTTTTAAATCTGCCCTAACCTGACATCTTTATTTCATTCATTTAAAACATTTCTATCCTGCTTCCTTACAACTAAAATGACCTGGTTATCCAGTTCTTTTTCTGTCTAGTCACTTTCCATGAAATTCAGTCTAATTAAAAATTTTGCCCCTGGATAATTTAGGGCTTTGATTAGGGCCCTGTACAGGGTATGAATGATTAAACTATACCTCCAGATAGGGGAAATTTGTAAATGAATAAATTTGTTGTAATTCTCACCAATGTCTCATATTTGGAGACACAATAAGGGCTTAAGGTGTAAATGAGAGCCCTGAAGTTGCCTATTCCTGCTAAAACTCCTCCAGACATTGTGTAGAAATTAAAATGTTGCTGCCATAGCAGGGGAGCTTGTTAAATCGTGGGTAATAATATTAAATACATTACCGTATTTTTCGGAGTATAAGACACACCTTTTTCCCCCCTAAAAGAGGCTGAGAATTTGGGTGCATCTTATACTCTGAATGTAGCTTTTTCGAAGCTTTTTTTTCAGTCCTAACAAGGTGCTAACGATCTTACCGGCTTGCAGGCTTTTTCATTGCTATTCTCTCCGAAGAAGGTTTTTTTCCAGCCCTAAGTCTTTGCAGGCTTTTTTTCATTGCTACTTGCTCCAAAGAATGTTTTTTACAGCCCTAGCGAGGTGCTAACGATCTTCCCAGCTCTTACAGGCTTGCAGGCTTTTTCATTGCTACTCTCTCAGAAGAAGTTTTTTTCCAGCCCTAAGTCTTTGCAGGCTTTTTTTCATTGCTGAATAAGGTTTTTTTAAGCCCTAACCAGGGGATAAAATAATGTGCTGAAGCTGACCAGACTAAGGATGCTAGCCAGATGAATACCTGGTAGACAGATTTCCCCCCCTATTTTCCTCCCCAAAAACTAAGGTGCGTCTTATACTCCGAAAAATATGGTAATTCATAATTAAATGCACCTAATCTAGTGTTTTTGCATGCAGCAATCCCTTTAAAAAGTTCACATAATTATATTCATATTGTGCTCTTCCATGGACTTTCCAGTGATCTGATATCCAGATAGGTTTGTAATCAGTATTACTTAGTTTCTGTGAGAATGTCGTGCATGGTTATTGTAGGTCAGCCCTCTGTAGCCTTCTGTCCTTCAAAGGTGTTGCAAAGGCTGGGAATCACAGTCCAAATAAATTTGGAGGGCAGAAGGGTGAAACAACCTATATTAGAAGATTTAATTGTGACTTTCAGAAACATCCATCTAAAAAGGAAGGTGGTGGTGGTGGGGAAATCCTACGGTTTGACAAAAAGAACAGGGCCTCTTTCCTACTTCTATTGCAGGATACTTCCAGATAAAATCTTTGATCTAAATGAGGCCTTCATCCATGTGATTCTGTGCTGTGGTCTGGGTTTGGCAGCTGAACCTGGTTATTTCCACTTCATTTGCACTCCATTTGAGAGGGAAGTAAAATTCCCCAAAGTTGCCACCCTGTGAATCTTGAGACTGATCTGTTTCCCTGTTTGCAGGAACTCTTATTTCACCCTTCCAAGTAGAAAAACGTTTGTTGTGAAAAAGTAAAAATATGGATAATGGTACAGGTAGTCCTCGAGTTATGACTTTAATGGAGCCCAACCGTCACGGTTGTAACTCATGACGGTTGTAAAACTACATTTTTTTTTCTAACTTGCCATTTAGAAAATCCCAACGGTTGTTAAGTGAACACCACAGTCATAAAGCGCACCAGTGGCTCGCTATTGGCACAGTTTTGCTGAGAACTGGAAGTAAATGCCAGTTTTCGGTAAAACCATCTTAAAACATGGTCACGTGATCTAGGGGTGCTGAAAATGGCTGTAAATGCGATCCAATTGCTGAGTGGCTGAAGTGAGGTCACGTGACTGCAGGGGGAGGGCGACCATCAGAACTTTCTAATCCAGGTTGTAAGTAACTCCATGGTAAGCCCGTCGTAACTCTTGCATGGAGTAAGATTCTTGATGCTCCAGTCCAGAACATACAGCTGATGAGGACAGTGAAAATTTGTAATTAAATTAGAAGTAGAAAGTGACATTTACTTCATCAAGTCCACACCTGGTACCCTAAATGATATTCCACAGTTCTTACTCTAAGCAAATTAAGATGAGCATTTTCAAGCTACTTTTGATGGATTGACTAATGTCATGAAACTCACCCAATTAAATCAATAATAACAAGTGTGGCTTCTAAAATTTTGTTCCATTTTTCAGGATACATGCTATGTACAATTCCGTGAAAGGATCTTGCTCAGAACCCATCAGTTTCATCACCCGTAGCTGTGCTCCAGAATGTCCTTTTCCACCCAGACCTTCACACAGGACCAAAAATTCCTTGACTTTGCAATGGAAGGTAAATCTTCTGAGGAAAATTTGCGTGTAGGCCATCTTCTCTCTTCTGAAATTGTTCAGATTTCCATTCCTTAACCCAGGTAGATAAAATTGATGATTGGAGGTGTATCACTCCACCATACCTTGAAGCAGAGGTGGATTCCTGCCGGAGCTGTCCAGTACGCAGCTCCAGTAGGGAGCGGCCGATTGTGCAATTTGCGTGCGACCGCTCCGGAGCCCTTTCTGCCAGTCCATCGCACGTGTCGCCATTTTTTTCTGTGAATTTTTGGGCGATTTTGCTTCTGCACATGCGCGGAAGCAAAATCGCGCCGAAATCTCGTGAGGGGAGGCGCACACACATGCGAGATTTTGGCGAGATTTTGCTTTTGCGCATGCTTCTGCTTTTGCTTCTGCGCGCCCGAAGCGTGGAGATGCGCGCACAGCGCACCGGCACCGGTAAGGAAGCAACCCGCCACTGCCTTGAAGATGTGAAGCTAAGAAACGCTGTTTAGGTTTTTCTCTGCATGTGAACATATGTTGTGTCTGTGTATTTAAAAAAAATATTAATGAACTATTTTTCATTGCATCCAAACAAGGCACTTGGAAAGGATGAAATTCTTTTAGATGGGAAAGCCAGCATCTTGGCCTTCTAGCTATGAGGAAAACTGAGACTTGTTAATTGTTATTCTTTCTTAAATTTTTACACCTTTCAACTTCCAGTTCCCCTGGCTGATTCACAAATAAAAACACAAATATGATTGATTGATTGATTGATTGATTGATTGATTGATTGATTGATTGATTGATTGATTGATTCTGCAATACAGGTAATCCTCAATTTACAATCACAATTGAGGCCAGAATAAAACAATACAATATTTTTTTAAGAAACAAAAGCAGATACAGTAAGAACAAGAAGCAAACCCATAGTACCCAAGAGGAACTTAAATTGCCCTTGTCAAAGGCCTCAATTTATTCTCTCAATTTTTCTGGATGTTAATAGCCAGAGGAAGATGGCAAGAGAGAGGTTGGAAACTTCAGAATAAATGGTTTTCCTTCTATTGAATTACAGGTTTCCTTTCAAGGCAAAGAAAATTTTCAGTAATTGAGCTTGGAGAAAATGCCTACTTTCCAACGTTATAAAGAATTGCTTTCAAATCTTAAGGGAATTTTAACCCTCTTTTAGTTAGGAACTGGATTATTTCATACAACTTTGTGGATCTTTTTCAAAGGGCTGTTTTCAGCCCTAACCCTGAGCGATCTTAGATCTTAACTGATTCTCATCTTAAAAATTAGTGGGAATGTTACTATTGTTCAGGGGTGAAATTCAAATTTTTTTCCCCTACTGGTTCTGTGGGCATGGCTTGGTGGGCATGGCAGGGGAAGGATACTGCAAAATCCCCATTCCCTCTCCACTCCTGGGGGAAGGATATTGCAAAATCTCTATTCCCTCCCCACTCTGGGGCCAGCCAGATGTGGTATTTGCCAGTTCTCCGAACTACTTAAAATTTCCTCTACTGGTTCTCCAGAACCTGTCAGAACCTGCTGAATTTCACCCCTGCTACTGTTACTATATATAATACAACCTTTTTTGTTTTAAAAAAACCCTAACATGGTATTTCCCATACATAGTTGGGCTAATATTAACCATGTCAACATACCCCGTTTCCCCCAAAATAAGACATCTCCTGATAATAAGCCCAATCGGGCTTTTGAGTGAATGGCAATAAGGCCAAGCATGTTAGGATGAGATAAAATCTCATAGAGGCGACGTTTGGATCTTTACTTGGAATTCAATCATTTAGAAATAAAACCGAGATTAAAGTCTAATAGAAAATATTTATTTCAATACAAAAACAATAAATCCTGAATAATTACATCTTTGCTAAGAAACACGACCGTTCAGGTCAAGAGCTAAGGCAGAAGAGAGTTAATGGTGGATTAGGAATGTAGACATGCGTACACATCATATCACGTGTTCTGCTTGTATTGGAATATACCATAATATTAGATAGGGGTGCATCACCCTGCATAGACATACAACAGACAATATTCACACCGTGACAAAGCGCTTATTTCAGGGTTCAAAAAAATATAATACAGGGGAATTATTTTCGGGGAAACATGGTACATTTTCTAATAAAGGGACTGATATGGAAAAAATTGTCCAAGTTAAACAAGTTTCAGTAAAGGAGAATATATGTACCCTAATCAAGGAACTACAAAGGGTGGAGAAAACCACATGTCCCACCAACACTGGAAGGGTAAGCTACTGTATATAAACAGGGAGCAAATGCCATACGTGTTAGCACTGGTGAACAGAATATAAGGGAATAACAGAGTTGGAAGGAACCTTGGAGGTCTTCTAGTCCAGCCCTCTGCTCAGGCAGGAGATCCTATACCCCTGATGGCGAACCTATGGCACGGGTGCCACAAGTGGCACGCGGAGCCATATCGGTGGGCACGCGAGCTCAGGGCGAGCTCAGGGCACGCGGCATGTGTGCACCAGCTGGCTGATTTTCGGGCCTTCTGGGCCCACTGGGAGTCGGGAAACAGGCTGTTTCCAGCCTCCAGAGGGGGTGGGGAAGGCCGTTTTCGCCCACCCCAGGCTCCTAGAAAGGCTCTGGAGCCTGGGGAGAGCGAAAAATGGGCGTGCCATTGCATGCTGGGAACAGGGGGGTCATGCGTGCATGTGCGGGGGTGCATGGAATTATGAGTGTGGGCACGCACACACGTGATCCCCCGCATTCCCTCCCCCCTTTTGGCATGCGAACCAAAAAAGGTTCGCCATCACTGTCCTATACCATTTCAGACCATGGTTGTTCGGTCTCTTCTAGTTGGGTAATGAAACATCCGCATGCAACCAACTACACTCAGAAAGCATCAAGAACTCCATCGTACAAATTTTATGTGTAAAATGTATATCCCACCTTTTCTACAGGTGTTCAGGGTGATGTAGAGTAAAGCAGGGGTGAAATCCTCCCGGTTCGCTCTTACCTGTCGCTCGTCGCAGAGCTGATGGAGCCAGTGGTGGTCGCGGCATGGGGCTGCCCCCACCCGCTTCCCCCGCCCGCCTGGACGCCGCCATTTGTGTTCTTTTGCCCTCTGCGCATGCGCAAAGCGTTCTGCATGCGCAGAGGGCAGAAGAATGCAAATGGCGGCGTCCAGGCGGGCGGGGGAAGTGGGCAGGGGAAGCCCCGCAACCGCCACCCGCTCCATTGGCTCTGTGACGACCGACAGGTAAGAGCGAACTGGGAGGATTTCACCCCTGGATTAAAGTCCCTTTTTCAAATGAACTTCCCATGGCTGAAGGTGCTCTTGAACCTGGTACCCCCAGATCAAGTCCAACATCTTAATTAACATACCACACCAGCTCTTTTAAAATGTGTTACTAGACTACTCTCTTGCATCATCTTGTGTCTTAGAATCCAGCATGTAACTGCTATGACTGAAGACGTAGGTTACAACAACATAACTTAATAAGAGGCAAGAATTCCTACACTTCATGGCTGACAGCATGCTCTTTTTTGAAAGCATTAAGACAGGGGTCTCCAACCTTGGCAACTTTAAGACTTGTGGACTTCAACACCCAGAATTCCTGGCTGAGGAATTCTGGGAGTTGAAGTCCACAAGTCTTAAAGTTGCCAAGGTTGGAGACCCCTGCATTAAGACATCAGTGAGATTCATAATGATCCGGTTTTCCCTTTCATGGCGCTGCCACCGATCTAAGCTTCCTGTTTTTCTGGTGTTTTTTTTCTTTTTTGGTGTGGGGTTGGTTTTTTTTTTTTTTTTTGGTGTTTTTCTTTTCTGGTGTTTTTTTTTTTCTTTTTTGAATAACTTTTATTACATTACCTTCTCCAACCTACCGTTATGTTTATTTACACAGGCCCCAATTGACAATGGTTCCAGAATCACCAGCTACCTTTTAGAGTGGGATGAAGTAAGTGCCAATTATTTTAGAGGGGGAGAAAAACACATTTGTCCTTTATCTTAAATTGTTTCTACATGCTTTAACCAAATGCAGGGGAATGAGAATGTGGAAAAATTGTTCCATTGGTTTGTTTATTCATTATTTAAAAATAAATGAGCATTTCTGAATGTGTTTACAAATACTGTCCTCCCAAATTTGTCTCTTTCAAGGCTCTTAACATCCACAATTTTAGGTGTGGGGGTAGGATTAATCTTTCATTTTCACTCCCTTCACCTTGCTGTAAAATCAGGTTTTCAAAAACAGTCTGACACACAGCCACATTTCTGTGGGACTCAAATGCGCCTAAATCACAAGTTTGTTTACTAAGTCTCATTTGTAAAGGAATAAATTTCAAGTATAAAATTTACATTTCCCGAATACGCAGTGGCTCGGTGGCTAAGACGCTGAGCTTGTCGATCAGAAAGGTCGGCAGTTCGGCGGTTCGAATCCCTAGGGCCGCATAACGGGGTGAGCTCCCGTTACTTGTCCCAGCTTCTGTCAACCTAGCAGTTCGAAAGCATGTAAAAAATGCAAGTAGAAAAATAGGGACCACCTTTGCTGGGAAGGTAACAGTGTTCCATGCACCTTTGGCGTTTAGTCATGTCGGCCACATGAGCATGGAGACGTCTTCGGACAGCGCTGGCTCTTCGGTTTTGAAACAGAGATGAGCACCGGCACCTAGAGTTGGGAATGACTAGCATGTATGTGTGAGGGGAACCTTTACCTTTTACCTTTAATACAAAATAGTCCTCGACTTACAACCACAATTGAGCCCGGAATTTTGGTCATAAGTCATTACTGCCGTAAGTCAAGTTACCACATGACTGGACTCAATTTTATGACTGTTTTTATTATGGTTGTTAAGCAAGCCACCATGGTTGTTCAGCAAATCACCCATTCGCTAAGTGAATCACATAATAGTAAGTCTAAATTCAACTTATCCAATGGTCATGTGTTGCCATTTTGGGCTGGAGATTTTCAAAAAAAGTCACGAAATCTGATCACATGGCTTCAGGATGCTGCAGCTGGTTGAAAATGCAGTTACATGACTGTGATGCAGCAGTTGTAACTCCAAGCGTTAGTTTTACATATCTTTTTTCAACTCAGTTATAACAATAAAAGAAAAGGACAAACACAAAGAAGCAAATGCTTGATCCATCATCTACAACAGGGGTCCCCAAACTTGGCAGCTTTAAGACTTGTGGACGTCAAGTCCCAGAATTCTCCAGCCAAGTCCACAAGTCTTAAAGTTGCCAAGTTTGGAGTCCTCTGATCTACAAGAATATACTGAAATTTTATAGATAAATGAGAAATTTCTGTTGATACTTTTGATGAAAGGAAAAAATAGCTTTGGAAGGAGAGTTTTCAATTCATTAGTTACAATTAATGTATTAATTACAATTGCAGGAATTTTATCCTGCATCCAGATTAGAAATCCCTTCCCTCCCGTCTTCCCTTTCCTCAGTTTCTCTCTTTCTCTGATAGTTGAGCTAGAGAAATAGCTCTGGTTGTATAAATGTACAGGTGGTCTTGGACTTACAACAGGTGGTCTTGGACTTACAACAAGAGTCCCTTTGGGAGTTGGGTGGCATACAAATTGATATAAATAAATAAATAAATAAACAAACAAACAAACAAAATAATTCATTTGGTGACCGTTCAGAGTGAAACAGCACTGAAAAAGTGACTGATTACCATTTGTCACGCTTAGGGCTGTATCCCCATGGTCATGTGATCAAAATTCAAATGCTTGGTGACTGACGTACCTTTATGACAGTTGCAGTATCCTAATTTAATTTAATTTAATTTAATGGATTTCTATGCCGCCCACTCCCTGGGGACTCTGGGCGGCTCACAACACGTTAGATTCCATTTCAGGGTAAAAGTCACGTGATCCCCTTTTGTGGCCTCCTTGTAAGCAAAGTCAATGAGGAAATCAGATTCACTTAACAACTGTGTTACTACCTTGACAATTGCAGTGATTCACTTACCAATGGTGGCAAAAAAGGTCATAAAATGAGAACAAATTCACTTAACAAATGTTTCACTTAGCAACAGAAACATTGTGCTCAATTATGGTCATAAGTCAGTAGGTGTGCTTAAATAGTTTCTTTCTTCTTTTTTAACAACCCACCACCTTTCCCCTCACATTTACAACTAGTTCCTTGATATTTATTTGTTTGTTTGTTTATTTGTTCATTCTTATAGGCCGCCCAACTCCCGCGGGACTCTTGTGTACATAATTATAGATAATATCTTGTGTACAAAATTATAGATAATCTTGTTCCAGGAAATATATCCAGGCAACATGCAGTCTAAATGTGTGTGAGAGAAGTGAATTAGTACAGTAGTTTGTTTCTTCAACAGATGCTTTTGTTTGTATAATCTCTGCAGAATTGCTCTGTTTTTCTCCAGCAGTGTCAAAGCACAACTGATATATTTTCATAGAGTGAGTAGGCTTGTCTGCAGGGCTGCTGACCTTAAGACAATAATAAGTATTGTGAAATTTAGGAACGTAGGAAAGAGGATTTGCCTGACCTTTGGTAAATTAGCATTAGCATTTCTTCTCCTCTGTAGAAAAGAGGGGGCAACCCTTTGCAAAAGCATTCTGTTTATGTGGGACATGAATTTGGGGGGGGGGGCATGGTGAGAAATAGCTTAGGATTCCAAGAAATCAGTAAGTCGAATGGATCATTTGGCTTTGCTTCTTGCCCAAAATTGCAGCTTGCTTGAGAAGGTTTCCAAGCAATTATTGCCTACATTAATTAGAAATGTCAGCCAACCTCTGGTGTCATTGGCAGTTGGAGTATGAAATATGACACCTTGTGAAACAATTGAAATGGCTCCAATCTGAATTTAGCTCGGGAACATGGAAATGTCAAATTTGGTAGCAAATCTCTGGGCATATGTGAAGGATAATCTTAGAATCTGAATAATCTGAGCAGCAGCACCCAAAGGTTATTCAGAATGTTTCCATAGATGCTTTTGCATATAAAATGTTAGCCTGTTGTTGGAACAAGTTGCGGGTCACTTAAATTTGGAGGAATAGGTCCTCCTATTTGGAGGAATAGCATTTCCTTTGAAACCCTATTCTTTGGTCGTTGCGGAAAATGTTGCAATCAGGGAGAAAACTACTAAACTAATAAAATCTGGCCACAAATATGTCTTAATGTTTCTTGGAAGGACTAATTGCAAATGTACCGAGAGAGAATGGAAAAATGGAGTGAAGGGATCCCAAAACTATCTCCAGTTTCCTTGAATCTAAGTATTTATTATCCTTCTTTCCCACATGCATGTTCAACAATTGGGATAACCGTAAGAGGCCATGAGTTTGTGCCTGGAGAATGGAATCTCACCACTGTAATTCTAATGGTGTCGAAGATTGTGTCTGACACAATGCTTTTTGCAATATTGGACTACCATGATATGTGTCACCCAACGGCCCCTTTAGGTCAAAATTTGGCCAAAGCTGCACCAATGAATTGCTGATTGCATTGCCGATATTTCGAAGGATAGATAGTTTTGCAGGATTTCCTCTGAGTTGCAGTTTCCCATTGGTGGGATTTCTCGTTGTTCCTGGTTCCTGGGGATTTTTTTACCTTCTGTGATGGAGGGAGGGAATGTATTCCAGAGGAGCAAAATACAGCAAAGATTACATAGTTTGTGTGAGAGTGTCGGAAGTAATATTCTTCTGGGTTCAGTTCCAAGTGGGGAAAAAGACACTAGATTTATGGAAGTTGCTTGGAAAGAAGATTTAATGGAGAACAGAGAGCACATGGCATGAGTTCCTGAACAGAAAAGGTGGATCACATGCTTCCAGAAGTTGGGTCCAGAGAAAGAAGGATCAAGATGCTGAAATTTCCTTGTTTTATGCCCTCTCTTAGGCCCCGCCCTAAGAGTTTCCTGTTCCTGTACTGAAATCTACCCCATTGGCTGTCAGACTCCCAGGGGCATGCTGGGGCAACCAATGTAGGCTGTCCTGAGTCCCAGGCCCCAGGTCCCATGTGGTGAATGAAAGGGCTTTGGGATTCTTATTATGGTTCTTCCTGTAGATGCTTGTTATGTAGAATAGATTGCCCATTGACAAAGGTGGGGGGAATGAGTGAGCTGGGCCCATTGACAACGGTGGGGGCTACTAAGAGTGATCTGGTACATTGACAACGGTGGGGGCTACTAAAATGAGTCTTTTGTCTGCCTAAAAGCATGTTTCTGGGGATATATAGAATATTCTGCCTTTTAATATTTCCTAGGATATTTCATTTTTCTAAGAGAGGGGTGGGTGCTAACTTCCTACAAGATAAAGAGAGTTAAGATGGTTCCTTTCTAGTAGTTCTCAGTAGATGTTGAATGGAGCAAGTGGTTAGTTTTAGTGTGGCAAGATTTCTGTCTGTAGGTGAGGAACAATAAAGGAAATTGCTTAGAAGAACCTCAGCGTGTCTTTCTTGGTTTTGGGAGCCTGGCACCTTCCTGTTGAAGCCAAGGTGCTGGTACCTCTTGCCACGCTTCCTTCCCTCATTCTTTAGAAACAATTGAAGGAATGATTTGGCCACACCCCCTCACAGTGATTGGTTCTCTCCCCTTTGGATAATTTTTTTCATGACCCCATTGTGCATCTGGATATCGGTTTTTGTTTTCCATCGTGTTCACCTGCCTCGCCCTAAGAGAATCACCGTGAATATATTCTTGTGGTTAAAAAGTGTTGCAAAGGATAGAAAGGCGAGATTAGTAGTTGAGTGGAAATGTCTAGGAAGGCTGCATCTTACTGCGAAGATGAGTAAATGATGAACTGTTTATGTCCAGTCAGAAGAAAATGCTCTTTGCTTTGAAAAAGAGAGAAGAAAAGAAATTGAAAGAGCAAGCTCATAGAATTCACACCTTTTGTCTTTCAGGGGAAAAGGAGTAATGTTTTCAGAGAATGTTACTTTGGGAACCAAAAACATTACAAGGTGACAAAGCTGTGTCCTGCTGTGGGTTACACATTCCGATTAGCAGCTCAGAACGAAATAGGCATAAGGTAAGTCCTGGTGCCTGATTGATAGCATGCTTCAGCCATCAGTCAAGCTGTTTCTAAAGGCCAAACTCAGTTGAGAAAGAAAAGCTTGGCTGGAGAACACAAAAGATCCATTTATTCCCGCATCCTGTTTCTCACAGAGGCCAATCAGATGCCGCTCAATGTTGTTTCAGAGGAGAGATTTTTTTCCATTTCAGAGAGAGTTTGGACTAGCTTGCTTAAAGCAGAAATGCAAATGGATAGACATAGAAGCCTAGTACGAAAGAGCATCAAATAGGTATTACAAGGAGCCGAGGTGGCGCAGTGGTTAAAAGCAGCACTGCAACCTACTCAGCTGACTGCTAGTTCAGCAGTTCAGCTGTTCAAATCTCACCGGCTCAAGGTTGACTCAGCCTTCCATCCTTCCGAGGTGGGTAAAATGAGGACCCAGATTGTTGGGGGCAATATGCTGAACTCTGTAAACCGCTTAGAGAGGGCTGTAAAAGCACTATGAAGTGGTATATAAGTCTAAGTGCTAAGTGCTATTGCTATTACAAAGAGAAGCACAACCCAGTCCAACTTCCAGGAAGTATTTAAATAGCGGAAAGCAAAATCTTGACAGAAATAATGTCAGACAAAACAGGCTGTCAAAAATATCCAGCCCTTGTATCTAATCATTTAGAATATGAATCTATTGATCAACAGATGGGGTAATGTCTATGTTTTGGATCTGAGATACAAATCTGTTCCTGATCAACAGGATACAAAGTTAAATCACCCCATGCTGAATTGAAGGATTTCTGAGCTTGTCCCTATTGTCTTTAATCCGTTAAGCGTAGCTGAGAATCAATAGTGTAATCTCGGCTTAAAGATGTAGAAACTTCTGTTATGAATCGAAAATTCCTTTTTCAGAGAGAGAATGGAATTTAGCATGCGCAAAAATACATGTCTAGCAAGGAATGATGCGGTGGCCTAGAGGTGGAGCTCTCGTCTCACAATCAAGAGGCTGTGAGTTTTATCCTAGACCTAGGTAGAGGCAGATATTTCTCTCTCTCGGCACAATGAGAATATATCTGCTGAACAAATCTCCGCTTTGGCGTCAGGAAGGGCATCTGGCCAGTAAACATTCTGCTAGCTCCATTCAGTTGCCCAGACTCCACCCCACAAGTGATGGTGCACTAGGTGGCGCAGCAGTTAGAGGCAGTACTGCAGGCCACTTTAGCTGACTATGATCCGTAGGTCAGCAGTTCAAATCTCACCAGCTCAAGTTTGACTCAGCCTTCCATCCTTCCAAGGTAGGTAAAATGAGGACCCAGATTGTTGGGGGCAATATATAAATATACATTGCTTACTGGTGTAAACCGCTTAGAGAGTGCTTGCACTGTGAGGCGGTATATAAATCTCACTAAATAAATAAACAAACAAACAAACAAATAAATAAATAAATAATCCATAATTAAGCCAACTGGAATAGAAACTGTGCTACATGAATGAATGAATGAATGAATGAATGAATAAATAAATAAATAAATAAATAAAAAATAAATAAATAAATAAATAAATAAATAAATAAATAAATAAATAAATAAATAAATAATGCAGTCGTTAAATGAAGATGGTGATAATACGTGTCTAGCAAACAAAGAAAGGGCAATTAAAATAATAGACCCACTGCCGTTCCACAGGGTGTAATTCTGAACTTTTACTAAAGAGCATTCTTTCTCTCTTCCCCATTCCCTCCGCCGTTCCACAGTGGCTTTAGCCAAGAGGTTGTATGCTACACTTCAGGAAACATCCCTCAGACCCCTTCAGCACCAAGACTGGTCCGTGCTGGGGTAACGTGGATCACACTACAATGGAATAAAGCAGAAGGTTGCACACCAGAAGAAGTGATTACCTACACCTTGGAGATTCAAGAGGAAGATAATGTAAGTTTTGAAATCCAAAATAACAGAACAGACTAACAGAGTTGGAAGGGATCTTGGATAGAAATAGACTAGACTAGACTAGACTAGACTAGACTAGACTAGACTAGACTAGAATAGAATAGAATAGAATAGAATAGAATAGAATAGAATAGAATAGAATAGAATAGAATTCTTTATTGGCCAAGTGTGATTGGACACACAAGGAATTTGTCTTTGGTGCATATGCTCTCAGTGTGCATAAAAGAAAAGATACATTTGTCAAGAATCATGAGGTACAACACTTAATGATTGTCATAGGGTACAAATAAACAATCAGGAAACAATCAATATTAATATAAATCATAAGGATGCAAGCAACAAGTTATAAGTGGGAGGAGATGGGTGATAGGAACGATGAGAAAAACTAATAGTAATAGTAATGCAGCCTTAGTGAATAGTTTGACAGTGGTGAGGGAATTATTTGTTTAGCAGAGTGATGGCGTTCGGGGAAAAACTGTTCTTGTGTCTAGTTGTCTTGGTGTGCAGTGCTCTATAGCATCGTTTTGAGGGTAGGAGTCGAAACAATTTATGTCCAGGATGCGAGGGGTCAGTGAATATTTTCACTTGGATCTTCTAGTCCAACACACACACACACCACTCATGCAGGAAACCCTATACCATTTCAGACAAATGGTTGTCCAGTCTCTTCTTAAAAAGCTCCAGTGATGGAGCACCCACAATTTCTGGAGGCAAGCCGTTCCACTGATTAATTGTTCTCACTGTCAGTGAGATGTTATCTCATTTGGGTAATGAAACATCTGCAAGAAAACAATGAAGTTCAGAGAGCACCAATGAACCCCTCACTGTTATAATGGGCCACATTTTGCTTTGCCTTCATAGAAAGTTAGCATTATAAGGGGGGATCATAATAATTCTGTCCCATACTCTAAATCAGGAGTGGGGAACTATGTCCCTTTTATGACTTGTGGACTTCAACTCCCAGAATTCATGAGCCAGTATGGCTGGCTCAAGAATTCTGGGAGTTGAAATCCGTAAGTCATAAAGGGGACATACAGTAATTCCCCATCACTGCTCTAAATCCATAAATGCAGCTAAGCCAATAGCCAATTCTAAACATTCTCAACTCTCAACTGTTGGGCCTTGCTGCATACCAACGGAGATTTTAAATTTCCCAATATTTTCTTGTATGGGCAGCCGATTAACTTTGTTTCTGTTGAGTTTGTACACTGTGACCCTGTGTTGCTTCTGTAACACTAATGCACTCAAGGGAATGTAATGTCATCTCCTCAATTTCCTGTGAAAGAGCCAAGGAATCCTTCTGAATTTTCCCCCCTGGACTTCAATCCTATCCTAACAGCTTATTGCAATAAATGAGTCATTGTTGTTGTTGTTAGTTGCGGAGTCATGTCCGACCCATCACAACCCCATGGACAACGTTCCTCCAGGCCTTCCTGTCCTCTACCATCCCCTGGAGTCCATTTAAGCTCACACCGACTGCTTCAGTGACTCCATCCAGCCACCTCATTCTCTGCCGTCCCCTTCTTCTTTTGCCCTCAATCTTTCCCAGCATTAGGCTCTTCTCCAGTGAGTCCTTCCTTCTCATTAGGTGGCCAAAGTATTTGAGTTTCATCTTCAGGATCTGGCCTTCTAAAGAGCAGTCAGGGTTGATCTCCTCCAGGACTGACCAGTTGGATCGCCTTGCAGTCCAAGGGACTCACAGGAGTCTTCTCCAGCACCATACTTCAAAGGCCTCAATTCTTTGGCGCTCAGCTTTCACAGCCATACGTTGCAACTGGGAAAACCATAGCCTTGACTGTACGCACTTTTGTTGGCAGGGTGATGTCTCTGCTTTTGAGTATGCTGTCTAGATTTGCCAATGAGTCATAGAAGTTCTTAAATATCTAAAAGGCGTTTTAAATATCTGACAGAGTGTATAAAGAGGTCCTGATCTGTCCATCTCAAGGCGGTTCCTATGAGACATTTGATCTTGGCAACTTTTCCAGTTGCACTCAAAGGGAAATTGCTACACCCATCCAAGAACTTGGTTTTACATATATTGTTGGCATCTTGCCCCAACATTTTATCCTTCATTGGGGAGCAGTGCCATACTTCAGTCTCATTTCCATACATGCTAGCACAGCAGCCCAGACTGTTGATGCATAAATAAAGAATATTGCATAGCTATTACTTTGCTCCCTCCCTAAAATGTTCTACCTTGCTTTATTGCTTTGGCAAAGCTCCCGGGTTTTATCAGCACGTACCTGGTGGACAGATAGGATGTTACTAAAAGAAGAACATTCTTCAACATGAGTAACGTGGTACTAAGTGTGTTGTGTTTTTTTCTTTTTGACACAAGAGGGAGCCACTTTAACAAAGTTAAAAACATTTAAGGGCTCTTGAAACTATCATTACAATAAGAATGCAATGGGGATTTAAATTCATTTTTTCTGTTTTGAATGGTAGTGATTTAGGATAAAACCAGCCCAGAAATTTCAAGTAAGAAATTTGGGAAACGTCAACCTTTTATGTATATGTTAATGAGCTTAATAAGATTAGATAGCTTAGAGCTACGTCGCCTTTGATCTGATCTAAACGTAGTTCATAAAATCATCTGCCACAATGTCCTTCCTGTCAATGAATACTTCAGCTTCAACCGCAACATTACACAAGCACACAATAGATTCAAACTCAATGTAAACCTCTCGAAACTCGACTGCAGAAAATACGACTTCAGCAACAGAGTGATCAATGCCTGGAATGCACTACCTGACTCTGTGGTTTCTTCCCCAAACCCCCAAAACTTTAACCTTAGACTGTCTACAGTCGACCTCACCCCATTCCTAAGAGGTCTGTAAGGGGCGTGCATAAGCGCACCATCGTGCCTACCGTCCCTGTCCTACTGTCCTATTGTCCAAATTTACCTGTACCTACTTTGCTTTTGTTTATGTTTATACCATACCTGCTATCTTGTACATGTTTTGACAAAATAAATAAATAAATAAAATAAAAATAAATAAATTTATAGTTCCCAGTCTTAAAATTTCAATTGTTTAAGATTTCATCTTTTTTTTTAACTATAATAAGGTACCATACTATGATTTGGCAACAGATAACCAAAGTTCCTTCTCAGCTCATAATTATACTCATGTAAATTAGGTTCTGCGGCCAAAGACAAGTAATCCAGAACATAGCAACATTCTCTGCAAAATTCAAAGGGATAGGATTAATTTGCAAATAATGGCAAATTCCACAATAGAAGGACAAATATTTCATGCCACAGTTGGAGTGGTATATTATTGCCTGGAGCATAACATGGTGGGTGATATTCCTGAATTTATTTTTGCTTGCTGTTACTCTTTAACTGGTAACTTAATTTGTCCTTTAGGATAATGCATTTCATCCAAGGTACACTGGAGAAGACCGAACCTGTACTGTGAAGAATCTTAAAAGAAGCACACAATACAAATTCAGGGTAAATTTCTTTCTCTTTCACTTTCATTTTCATTGTCCTGTCCAGCACAAGCATTTACACTGCCATATCATGCATGGTTCAGAGGTGGGATTCAGCGGGTTCTGTCCAGTTCTGGAGAACCGGTAGCGGAAATTTTGAGTAGTTCGGGGAACTGGTAAATACCACCTCTGACTGGCCCCGCCCCCGTCTATTCTCTGCCTCCCAAGTCCCAACTGATCGGGAGGAAATGGGGATTTTACAGTATCCTTCCCCTGGAGTGGGGAGGGGATGGAGATTTTACAGTATCTTTCCCCTGCCACGCCCACCAAGCCATGCCTATCAAGCCACGCCCAGAACCGGTAGTAAAAAAAATTGAATCCCACCATTGGCATGGTTATTATTGGAAAGAGGTTATAGGTAATCCTCAAGTTACAATCATTCATTTAGTAGTAAATGTTCAAAGTTACAATAGCATTGTTTTATCTCACAAAGAAGCACATGCAGAAATTTATGTATCTTGTTTACTTTGAAATAACAATCTCACGCCATATGTTTTCAATGTTCAATTTTAATTTTATGTGCAATTTTAACAAGGTGCCACAAGGGGGCAGCCTGATTATTATTATTTTTTTTTGCTGAATGTGTACTTGCAAAATTCTCCAATTAGTGTGAAACATATTCTCATGTATCCATAATCAAAGAAACATAGGAATAATACATAAAAAAATATTGTGGATTCAAAATGAAAAGTGTAGTTGCAGTGACTATTTATTTTGGTAAAATGACTAAAATGTAATTGGGTAAACTTTTACAGAGCACTTGGGCAGCTAAATGTACTGTGCAACGCAACATGTAGACAGACTCACAAAAAAATGTGTTTTTTTATTCCAGCTGATTGTCTCCAATGTAGAAGGGAAAAGTAGTCCTAGTGATGTCATGGTCTGTACCACAAGCCCAGACAGACCAGGGCCTCCCTCCAGACCCATTGTTAAAGGGCCAGTAACATCTCATGGCTTCAGTGTGAAATGGGGTAAGAGTACATCTCTGTATTTTAAAAGCACAAGAAGAACTGATTTAACCTGCATGGCATTGCTGCAGAGGTGACGGATGGTGTTTTGTTGTAATATATTGCGCTCTTTCCAACCATACATGTCGTGTATGCCTGCAGAGAATTGATTCTCTGAACTGATAACTGAAAAGAAAATGGTTCTCTTATGTTGTACAAATGCTGCTTTGTTTATTTAGTTTTTTATTCTATTATTGTTATAATTGACTCAAGGTGGAAATAATACCTAATACTCCTTCCTTCTCCTATTTTCCCCATAACAACAGCCCTGCTGGGTGTGTTGCATTGAGAGAGAATTACTGGCCCAAAACCACCCAGCTGGCTTTCATGCCTAAGGCAGAACTAAAACTCACAATCTCCTGCTGATTGGCCCAAAATCATCCAACCAGTTTTTATGCCTAAGGCGGGACTGAAACTCCTAGTCTACTGATCATTGGCCCAAAGTCATCCATCTGGCTTTCATACCTAAGGCAGGACTAGAACTCACAGTCTCTTGTTTCCTAGTCAGGTGCCTTTATCATTAGACCAAACCTCTGAATGTACATTTATTTATTTATTTATTTATTTATTTATTTATTTATTTATTTATTTATTTACTTACTTACTTACTTACTTACTTACTTACTTACTTACTTACTTACTTACTTACTTACTTACTTACTTACTTACTTACATTTCTATGCCACCCAACTCCCGAAGGACTCTGGGCGGCTCACAACATGCAGAAACATAAATAAAATATCAATATAAAAAGATTAAAATTTTAAAAAGGCAGATTAAAACATATTAAAAAGATTACAATCATACAACAGTCATGGGCCGACCTCATCTATTGTCATCAGAGGTCAATGGCCCCAGGCCTGCCAGAACAGCCAGGTCTTGATAGCTTTCCGGAAGGCCAGTAAGGTGGGGGTAGTACAGATCTCGGGAGGTAGTTGGTTCCAGAGAGCCTGGGCTGCTACAGAGAAGGCCCTCCCCCGTGGGCCCGCCAGCCTACACTGTTTAGCTGACAGGATCTGGAGGAGACCGACTCTGTGCGCTCTTACCGGTTGTTGGGAGGTATGTGGTAGCAGGCAGTATCACAGATAACCTGGCCCTGAGCCATGTAGGGCTTTAAAGGTCATAACCAACACCTTGAATTGTGCCCGGAGACCAATGGGGAGCCAGTGCAGCTCACGGAGGATTGGTGTAGTGTGGGTGTATCTAGGAGCACCCACAACCACTCGCGCGGCTGCATTCTGGATCAGTTGAAGTCTCCGAACAGTCTTCAGGGGTAGTCCCAAGTAGAGCGCATTGCAATAATCAAGCCGTGAGGTGATAAGGGCAAGAGTGACAGTGAGCAAAGTCTCCTGATCCAAGTAGGGTCGCAATTGGTGCACCTGGCGAACCTGTGCAAAGGTTCTCCTGGTGCATCAACAATGATGGAGCAACATAATAAATGAATGTTGCTCCAGAAAGGCAATACAAGTCACGAAAAAATAAACAAGTGACAAGGAACATTTAAAAGGAAAAGGTTCTGTTATCTGCGTGCCAGTAAGAAAGACTTCATTTAAGCAAGTGCAGATGTATTCATGTTTAAAAAAAACCATCTACTTCCTGTGGATTTCATTTGGCAAATCAGGGGGAAATAAGTTCAGAGACGCGGAGGAAAGAAGAAAGGCTTGTTATATATATATATAGTCTCCCTTTATTTTCATTTATCAGCAAAAAATCCTATCTATCTATCTATCTATCTATCTATCTATCTATCTATCTATCTATCTATCTATCTATCTATCTATCTATCTATCTATATTTGGTCTGCTGAAAAAGCTATGGAGTTGGAACTTTTATACCGTGTTTCCCTGAAAATAAGACCCGGTCTTTGGGGTCTTTCTTTTGGGCCCCAAAATAAGCACCAGGTCTTATTTTTGGGGGATGTTCTTATCTGTTTACCTTAGGACCACCGCAGCCAGGCCTCCCATGCCCTGACACCTGTCACACTGCTGTCAAATTTCTTCTGTGGCTGCTCACGGCCAGATGCCACATGATGCATCGCGCCAGTTCTGCCACTCGCGGTCCTGCCACAAGCGGCAGAACTGGTGCAATGCACCACATGGTATCCGACCACAAGCGGCTGTAGAAGAAATCGGGCAGTGGTGCGGCAGGTGTCAGGGTGTGGGAGGCCTGGCCGTCGCGGTCCTAAGGTAAACGGGTACAGGGCGCGTGGGGCAGCTCCACCCCTACCCTAGCTTGATTTTTATGCATGCGCCTCACCTCACTTCGTACAACCAGAAAGTGGGAAGGAGTGGGCGGGGTCTTAACTAGGGCTTATTTTGGGGGGTAAGGCTTATATTAGACACACGTGTAAAAATCAAGCTAGGGCTTATTTTCAGAATAAGTCTTATTTTGGGGGAAACACGGTACTTATAAACTTTTAGCAGTTCTAACTCATCAAACAAGGACACAAGGACATGACTAATTATTGGAGGTAATCTTCTGCCAACTGACTAAAAGATAGATTCTGCATCTAACTTGCTTATTATTTCTTTTCCTTTCCAATCCTTTTTTTTTTTAACAGAGCATCCTCAGGACAACGGTGGTTCAGAAATCCTAAATTATCTGTTAGAAGTTTCAGAAGGAAGCTGTGAAGGTAAATTCGATTCATAAATAGTCTGATTTCTTCAGTTATTCATGATGTTCATAAGAAAATATAACTGCAGATAAGAAAAGTGTCACTACTCTCAAAACCAGGGGTGGGTTCCTACTGGTTCTAACCGGTTCTTTAGAACCGTTAGTAAACTGGTGGTGACATCACGGAGCCGGTTCTGTCGGTGCCGGTCTGTGGGTGCTGCCATCCTGTTTTTTGCTTCTGCACATGCGCAGAAGCTGAGTTTTTGGCACTGCGCATGCACCCACACAGCGCGGCCACGCTGCGCGCAATGCGCATGCAGCCACGTGGCGCAGGAGGAAGCGAACTGGCGGTGAGGTAAGTTAGAACCTATCTCTGCTCAAAACCCTCATATCAAGTACCTGGAAATTTCTCAGTTGAATTTATTTGATTGTAGTGATTCTTCACCATCCTCAAAGGTTTGATTAATGTATCATTAAATAAAAATGGTAAATTAATCAAAATGGAAATCTGTAGTCCAGATGTAGTAACCAATTTTTAAAAAGTTAATATTACTTTCTGAGCTGTAATATTTAATTATAGTTGCCTATTAAGATTATATAAGATTCCAGGTAAATCTAAGTCTGTTTGTTTTTTAATTGCAAAAAACAATTGCAAAAAGATTCAAATGTGCACCTAACTTTGCTTTGCAAAATGAAAACTCTTGTTAGCAATGTTTAGTTATTTTCAGAATAGGATTCATTTTTATTTAGATTATGGGGGGTTTTTTGGTCAACTTTTATAATTAATTGAAAATTTGGTCTCACCAAAACCAGAATGGTCCTCTTTTTTTTAAGCAAATACAAATCTGGCAATTAAGCAAAACCCTACCTCTCTAATCCATCTTTCAACTAATGAAAGGGCCTGATTGAATGGGAAAGAGCTGTCTGAAAAGATCATAGGCCAGTTTCTTCCCATAAAGGAGCTATTGCCGCAAATCACTGCAAAGTCAGGGACTTAAATGAAATCTAGATAGGATCTTAACAGCAGTTTATCACTTGCCTGAGTGAATCCAATTAACCTTACAGCAAATCAATGGGAAGTTGCATATAGAGGACCTGCTACCGAATGTACGTGTGCATACTTGAAGCCAGGCACTTTGTACAAGCTCCGGGCATGCTGTATTAGCACTGGTGGACACAGTCAGGTAAGAACTAAATGAACAGCAAAGGATATTCTGTCTATTCTGTCCATTTTTCCAACTTTTGTAGAGCTGATCTGGTATGTTATTTTTTTGCTAAGTAGGTGTTCTTGGTCATGAACCTGTCACCTTGTATAGTCTTCTGTAAAGTTTTGAATGTAGTTTGCATAGTGTCACACCTCAAATGACGGTGAGGTGTATATTTACAGCTGCTATTTTATGCTGTGTTGTGTTGCAGGTAATCTTCGCTTAATGACAATGATTGGGACTGGAATTTCCATTGCTAAGCAACACGATCATAAAGGACGATCTCATCTGACTGTGTTGCTTAGCAATGGCGGTTCCAGCCATGATTAAGGTTATATAAAGAGAGGAAGGCTAACCTAGTAGTAATTTGGTATTAATAACAGAAGGTTCCTCTTAAAACATACCGTATTTTTCGGAGTATAAGACGCACCGGAGTATAAGACGCACCTTAGTTTTGGGGGAGGGAAATAGGGGGGAAAAATCTACCTACCAGGTATTCATCTGGCTAGAGTCCTTAGTCTGGTCAGCTTCAGCATATTATTTTATCCCCTGGTTAAGGCTGAAAAAAATATTCTTCGGAGGGAGTAGCAATGAAAACAAGCCTGCAAAGACTTAGGGCTGGAAAAAAACTTTTTCGGAGGGAGTAGGAATGAAAAAATCCTGCAAGCCGGGAAGATCGTTAGCACCTCGTTAGGGCTGGGGAAAAAGCTTCAAAAAAGCTACATTCGGAGTATAAGATGTACCCGAATTTTCAGCCTCTTTTAGGGGGGGAAAGGTGCATCTTATACTCTGAAAAATACGGCACTTATATTTTCACAAGGCTGTTCTACAATTCGTCCCTCAAAGTTCACTAACAAATTTCAGACTGAGTATGTACTGTCTCAAATTCTGACCTTTATCAAACCATATGCATTGTTTGATCTCTTAAAAACATGGTGCCCATTTGCTAGTGAAGTTGAGTGAACAGTTAGACACTTTCGCTTCCCGAAGTACTGTGAATTTCCTGAAGCATATTTTATTTTTCATGTGCATTTTCGTTTTTCCATTCTTTCTGGAGTGTCAAATCCAAACGCTTGTTTCTCCATGGGGAAGGCAAAATTGCATAGAGGCTGTGTTCACACAACATACTGAACTACAAGTTATCCAACTCCATTTTGGCATAGTGAATGGTGCGAAGTTGCCCTTTGTGGCTCGTTCACGATTTAGGGAAAATTGGATGAACCAAGGTTAAATTAACTATGAGTAAAGCCTATAAGGTGCCTATAGCTGAAGTAAAGTAGACTATAACGATTGTGACTCTAAGTGAATTTGGACTAGAGCTAGATAGCTTTATATCTTACACATTTTTTTTGTATTTTTCTAGTGTTCTGAAAGTTTACTTGTTCGTACGCTAAGCATTGCTCCAGACCAGTGTCAACCACCCAGAGTGCTTGGAAAACCAAAGCATAAAGAAATACAATTGCAGTGGGGTAAGTTATTAGCATTTGAAATTCATTTCCTTCTTCAATGGGGCGTAGTATCCTCCCCTCAGTGTGACTGCAGGGTCCCACGTCAAACTGCAGATCATATTGTGACCGGCTGCAAGCTGAGGTCATATCACCGGTCCAGTATCTGATTTTTTTTTAAATAAACAGCGCTGCGCTTCAATGGTTAGATGGCCTAGATCAGTGATGGTGAACCTTTTTTCCCTCGGGTGCCGAAAGTGCATGCATGCCTGCTATCGCTCATGTGCGAGTCCCCACACCCATAATTCAACGCCTGGGGAGGGCGAAAACGGCCTCCCCCGCTCCCACGGAGGGCCTCTGGAGGCCGGAAATGGCCTGTTTCTCAACTTCTGGTGGGCCTGGTAGGCCCATTTTTCATCCTCCCCAGGCTCCAGAGGCTTCCCTGGAACCTAGGGAGGGCAAAAACACCCTTCCCAGTACCCCCAGAGGCCTTCCAGAAGCCGAAAACGCCCTCCCAGAGCCTCCGTGTGAGCCAAAAATCAGCTGGCCGGTGCACACATGCGCGCTGGAGCTGAGCTAGGCAATGGCTCGTGTGCCGGCAGATATGGCTCCGCGTGCCACCTGTGGCACCTGTGCCATAGGTTCGCCATCACTGGCCTAGATATTGGTATTTGAACATAGATCTTTTTAACATTTATATTTTATTGTGTTTTACCAATCTAAGTGAAATGTTAATATATATTGCTACTCCGTGTATGCTATGCCATACAAAATTTAAAATTCATCAAAATTTATGTATGAAAATCAAGGATGTAAGCTGTTCTGGGTAAAGCTACCTTTTGCAGTTGACTGATATTAATTTTGTCAATGCCAAAGGTAACAGAATAACAGAGTTGGAAGGGACATTGGTGGTCTTCTAATCCAACCCCCTGCTCAAGCAGAAAACCCTATACCATTTCAGATAAATTCCTGTCCAATCTCTTCTTTAAAAACTTCTAATGTTGGAGCACCCACAATTTAGAAAATGGATAGTTAAAAGAAAGTCATTTTGGCTAAGTGATAGTACCAGCTTCATTGCAATTATATTCATTGTCTCAACATCTCTTTCCAGATGCTCCCCCTGTATCAGAAAGTAGCAGTTGTATCTCAGCATACAGCGTAGAAATGACTGGACCAGAAGAGGTGGTCTCAGAGGTCTATCATGGTCCAGAACTTGAATGTACTGTCACCAATCTTCTACCTGGAACAATGTATCAGTTCAGAGTGAGAGCTTTGAATGATGGAGGGGTAAGAAAGCTCCACACTAAAATATTGCTTATAAAAGCTAAACAATATTTGAAGAGGGTCATTTGTGAACCCTTCTCCTAAAAAAATTTTTGGCTTCTCCAGTCTTACATAATTGACATCCAGTGCAGGGGTGGGTTCTAACTTACCTCGCCGCCGGTTCGCTTCTTCCCGCGTCACACGGGGGTGCATACGCACATGCGCAGTGCTGAAAATTTGCAAAAAATTCAAAAAAAAGAGCCAAAAACAAGATGGCAGCACATGCTCAGTGCTGGACTTGGCTTCTGTACGTGTGCAGAAGAAAAAAAATCAGCAAAAAATTCCCAAAAAAATATCAAAAAAAGATGGTAGCGGCCATGGACGAACACCAACTGAACCGGCTCTGTGACATCACCAGCAGTTTGCTACTGGTTTGGGCGAACCGGGAGGAACCCACCTCTGATCCAGTGTTAATTTGCCTGCAATTATAAATGGGGCCATCATAAATGCTGGCAATTATCCTATCTATGGAGGAATGAACTCTCCAGAAACAACAGTTCAATTTGAGGAATATCCACTGTGAAAGGAATGGAACATCTTCCATTTTAATGAAAAACTAGCCCACTGATGAAATGTTGAAATAGAAGAGGGGAGATTTGTGTGCCTGAAATTGTAGAATTACACTACTGTTTATTAGGAAAGTGTTTGGAAACAGACCAAGTTCACTGCTCTATATTAATTTTTGGGGTGGTTTCTACACTGAGCTTTTTCCCTAATCAAGAATCAAATAAATACATATTTATTTATAATACATACATTCCTATAGACTTCTTGATTGATGGACCGCAAATCACGGTCCATCTGAAGAACGTCAAGGTGGAGAAAAACATATTATTATACTGTAATCTCCTAAATCCTTCTACTATATGCAATGTGTGCATGAGTTTTCCTGTTTTTCTTTTAGTATGGGACTTACTCTGAAGCTGCAGAAATTACCACGGTGGCTGGACCTCCAGGGCAGTGTAAAGCACCTTGCCTTACCTTCCTTTCAGATTCAAGCGTACTTGTGAGCTGGGAGGTAAGAGAAAAAGGTTCTTTGGACTTCTGTCAATCCTCCATTCAAATTAACTGAGATTAGGGCACCCTACAGAGAGGGGGGGACGCGGTGGCTCAGTGGCTAAGACGCTGAGCTTGTCGATCCGAAGGTCAGCAGTTCAGCGGTTCAAATCCCTAGCGCCGCGTAATGGAGTGAGCTCCCGTTACTTGTCCCAGCTTCTGCCAACCTAGCAGTTCGAAAGCATGTAAAAAATGCAAGTAGAAAAATAGGGACCACTTCAGTGGGAAGGTAACAGCGCTCTGTGCGCCTTTGGCATTGAATCATGCTGGCCACATGACCACGGAGGCGTCTTCGGACAGCGCTGGCTCTTCGGCTTAGAAATGGAAATGAGCACCGCCCCCTAGAGCTGGAAACGACTAGCACGCTTGTGCGGGGGAACCTTTACCTTACAGAGAGAGAATGAATTGGTGGAATCATTACCTTCACTTATCCATTGTATTTACAGATGGTTCTCAACTTACAGCCACAATTTACCCCAAAATTTCCATTGCTAAGCAAGACAGTTAAGTGAGTCCTGCCCCATTTTACAAGCTTTCTTGCCACAGTGGTGAAGTAAATCACTGCCATTCATAAGTTAGTAACCCGGTTGTTAAGTGAATCTGGCTTCCCCATTGATTTGGCTGGTCAGAAGGTCACAAAAGGTGATCACATGACTCCAGGACACGGCAACCGTCGTAAATATGAGCCAATTGCCACACATCTGAATTTTGATCATGTGACCACGGGGGTGCGACAATGATTGTGTGAAAAAATGGTCATAAGTCACTTTTTTCAGTGCTGTTAATAACAGTTTGCTGACTGGTGAATTCTGGGAGTTGAAGTCCACAAGTCTTAAAGTTACCAAGTTTGAAGACCTCTGTGTTTTAACTTTGAACAGTCACTAAATGAATGGTTGTAAGTCAAGGACTACCTGTATTGCAATGATCAATTCCCATAGTTTGAATGTATTTCACATTAAGAAAAGATGTAATATTTCCCTTCATTTAATTGAACAGCACAGACAAAAAATTGGGCAAGGAGACGGACGGACGAACACACACACACACACACACACACACACACACACACACACACACGGAGTTTTACACAAAGATTGTCATAAGGCAGTGATGGCGGAGCCATATCGGAGGGCATGTGAAGCGTTGTCCTATGTCAGCTCCATGGGCAAACTGGAAATTCGGAAAAACGCACTTCCGGTTTGCCGTTGGGCTGTTTTTCGCACTCCAGAGGGTTCAGGGAAGCTTCCTGAAGCCCCAGAGTGCAAAAAACAGCCCAATGGGCAAACCGGAAGTGCGTTTTTCCAAACTTCCAGTTTGCCCATTTTGCCGTTTTTCACCGTCCCAGGCTTCAGTAAGGCCTTTGCGTGGGGGTTGGAGGGTGTGTGCAGGGGGCAGGGGGCAGCATAGTGAGGGTTGTGCATATGCGTGGGGGGAGAGGGGATGGGTGTGGGCACATGTGCGCGCGCTAGTGCACGTACACACACCCTTTTGGCACACGAACCAAAAAAGGTTCGCCATCACTGCCATAAGGGATGATCTTTTTTCATTATAGTCATCCATGTATAGTTTACAATTCCATACAAATTGTTCATAAATCACAAGTTTTATGGAAATGATGGGATTTTGGTCAGCCAAATTTGAAGTCAGGTGGTATAAGGTATTCTGTTGCGAGCAGAGGAGTGTAGGACTCTTCTCGTGAAATATCTTTGGACACGTTCAATTGTATTAATCTCCAATATGCAGTGCGGGTTCCAGACAGATGAACTGTATTCGAGAATTGGTCTAGCAAAAGTTTTGTATGCTCTGGTTAGTAGTGTAATATTACCGGAGAAGAAGCTATGCAAGATTAGGTTTAGAACTCTTAATGCCTTTTTGGCAATGTTGTTACAGTGGGCTTTGGCACTTAGATCATTAGATATGAGTACTCCAAGGTTCTTGACAGAGTGAGGGTCTTCTACAAAGTAGTGTCCATTCAGTTTGTATTTTTATATTAGTATATTAGAAAGATTTTTCTTGTATCCCTATGAAACATCAGCCACATTTTTTCAGGTATTAGTAAATAAAGATGAAGTACTTGAATGTCATTGCCTAAAGTGCAGCACTTGTTTAAAAGCTCTTTAGTCTGCCAAAATACATTCGGGTTCTAACATTCGCTTCAACTTAGCTGAAAATTGCAGGTAGATCATTCTGAGCATTTCCTGTTTGTGAAGGCATATGGCCAATGGCAGGGAAGCTTTTTAGAAGATGGAAAACAACATCTAGGGCTGATTGGTGAGATTCTAATACTACTCATTCTACTCAGAATGAGTAGAAAAAAGATACCCTTTTGGAAAGTTGAAATGGATTGGCATCAGTTTTTTAATGACGATAATCCACATTCAGTAGCTATTTTCTATTCACGTGGCCTGCTGAAAGTTCAGTATTTATCTGTAGAATTCAAGAGGAAAGTTTTGCCCACAAAGAGCCATTGGATGTTTTCTAATCCATGATTTGTGACACTTTACATCAAATGGGCCCTTTATTAAATGGTTTTCTGCAAATATTTCTGTACCCTCAAACCAATGTTCCATTTTGTTGAGCTCTTCCTCCAGTACTAACAAGGCATAGAAGTTGACAAACAGCAAATAAAAAGAATGCTGAAAGATAGGAAGAAAAGCAGACAATCGAGCAGATGAGCTCTCTCATCCCCTGCAGAATAGAATAGAATAGGAATTGGAATTGGAATTGGAATAGGAATAGGAATAGGAATAGGAATAGGAATAGGAATAGGAATAGGAATAGGAATAGGAATAGGAATAGGAATAGGAATAGGAATAGGAATGGAGTGGAGTGGAATAGAATAGAATAGAATAGAAAAGAATAGAATAGAATAGAATAGAATAGAATAGAATAGAATAGAATAGAATAGAATAGAATAGAATAGAACTTTATCGTCACTTTAAATGTACACTAATCAGCATACATTAACATGAAATTTTGTTGCATTCAGCTCTCGAAGGATAACCATTATGCATATACCCACATACACACACATATATGACACAGAGAAACATCACAGTCTAGTTCTAATGTATACATATACATGGTGGAGGGGGGAAAAATAATCCTGCAAATTTACAAGACCAAAGCTATTTATGCTGTTTTTGTAGGACTTTTAGCCCAAAATGAAGCTCAGGTTCATTGAATATGGGTCATAAGTGCCCTTTTTGGCTCAATCATAACTTCAAACATTCGGCCATAAGTCAAGAGTAGATGTACTGTAAGAGTAGATTTCTGGAATGCATACTTAACTGTTCCATTCACTAAGAAACATATCCGATAAGCCCTAAATTTCCTTTTATCACATCTGCTTAAATTGGTGCCTTCAAAATATCCCAGGTGCAACATATCTTTATGAAAGGCTCCTCTCAACCAATCCTGGACATTTTCATATTGAGTTACAATTCAATAAATTGACCGCAGTTACTTAGACTTCTGCTTCTCCTACTGAATTTCTTCCCTTTGAGATTTCTTCTCTTTGACAGTTGACCTCTGCATTAAAGAGGCGGCCTTGATGGTCTATGTCAGTGGTACCCAACCCCCGGTCCGCGGCCTGGTACTGGGCCGCAGAACAAATGGTACCGGGCCGCCCTGCTATTGCATCTTCTGTGCAGCGGCAGCGGCGGGTCCTGCGACTTTTGCGAATCCTGCGAGTCCCGATAATAAGCGTAGGGACGGGACTCCTGCGTCTGCCGACGTGCCCCGGCCCAGCTGATCAGCGTGGGGGCGGGGCTTCTGTGCGCGGCTCATCAGTATTGAAAGTAACGTGTTTTGATTTAATAATCAACACGACACTGCAACCCCCCCCCCCAGTGGGCCACGGAAAAATTATCAAACGTTGACCGGTCCACGGCAATAAAAAGGTTGGGGACCACTGGTCTATGTGACTCAGATACGGATTGCCCATTTTTATATATAAAGCAGAAAGATAGAAGAGCATCTCTTGGGGCCCAGATATGACGCAAACTTCTGTTTGTTTCCCAGAGTCCCGAGAGTTTTGGTGCTGACATCTCAGAATACAGACTGGAGTGGGGAGAAGACAAGGAGAGTTTAGAACTGGTGTATACTGGCACAGCCAACTCCTTTGAAATCCACCAACTCTCAGCCGCAGCACATTATTTCTGTAGACTACAGGTAAGTCAAGACAATTTACATAGGATTAGATATTTTTCGGAGTATAAGGCGCACCTTTTTCCTCCCTAAAAGAGGCTGAAAATTTGGGTGCGTCTTATACTCCGAATGTAGCTTTTTTGAAGCTTTTTTTCCAGCCCTAACGAGGTGCTAAGTCAATTTACATAGGATTAGAGATAAAGCAAGATGAGGGTATAAGTGTCCCTTTCCTCATCACCTTACTGTAAAAGTCTATGGAGAGTCTCAGTCATCCAGGTCATGGTTGTCCCAAAGATGCTATTTTCCAAGAGGCAACTAGACTTTCTGGTTTTTCTTTGAAGACATTTGGCTTCTCAGCCAATAAGCTTCTTCAGCTCTGACTGGATGGTGGGGAATAGAAGGATTTATACTCCTTGCAGACAGCTAGTCATTTGCATTCTTTTAGTGGGTTGTTGAGGTCACCTGGAGGTTTATCTATGTCATCAATGTCACCTGACTGGTGCAAATTGGTGTGGAGCCTTCTTGGAACTGTTGAAAGGACTATGTCAAAATTGAACAGCCCTCTCTCAACAGAGGGGGAAGGATACGACATCATCTTCCTCCAATCTACAGTCAGGTGACTCTGAAGACACAGATAAACCTCCCGGTGGCCTCAATGACTCTCTAAAAGGATGCAAATGACCAGCTTCTGCAAGGAGTATAAATCCTTCCATTCCCCACCATCCAGTCAGAGCTGAAGAAGCTTCTCGGATGAGAAGCGAAACGTCTTCAAAGAAAAACCAGCAAGTCCAGTTGCCTCTTGAAAAAACGCATCTTTGGGTCTTACTGTAAAAGGCGACATTTTTGGAGAAACAAAGCAGAGTTAGGGAATAGTTGTAAGGAGCTTTCATCCCAGTGAGTAATTGGACCGCCGCTCACACAGCCTGGTTGCAAATAGGCCACAGCCTGGGAGTGGCCCACGACCCAGAGGTTGGGGACCCTTGATCTAGATCTTTGACTCTCTATAGCTCTGACTTCCAACTACATAGCTAATTTGTGGAATAATGAACTACAACCTCTATTTGTTTTCCAGGCAATAAACCAGGCAGGAGCGGGATCATACAGTGACCTGGTATCCTGCAGAGCCCCAGCGACTGTTCCTGAGGCTGTGACCACCCTCTACATATCAGAGGATGAGCACCTGGATGCCTGTCCAATGCCTGTTGTATGCCTCGTATTAAACTGGGAGGAACCGTGCAATAATGGATCTGAGATTGTATCTTACAATATTGAACTGGGAGATAGTATTTTGTCAGTGGGTAAAGTCACAACTTACGTAATTGAGGACCTGCCTCCAGAAACCACATTCCGGTAAGTGTTACTGCAAAGATACAGATGCAGATAAAGGGTAACAGAGTTGGAAGGGACATTGTAAGTCATCTAGTCCAACCCCCTGCCCAAGCAGACCCTACACCAGTGATGGCAAACACGGAGCCATATCTGAGGGCACGCAAGGTGTTGCCCTATGTCAGCTCCAGCGTACGCACACGCTGGCCAGCTGATTTTGGGGCTTCTTTTTGGCCATTTTCGCTCTCTGGGGACGGCAAAAAACGGCCCAACGGGCCTACCAGAAGTCCAGAGGCTTCAGTGAGGCCTGTGCGCATGTGCGGGAGGGCAGCACAGGGGGTTGTGTGCATGCATGGTGGAAGCACGGGGGTTGTGCGCATGTGGGGGGAGAGGGCATTGCATTATGGTTGTGGGCACATGCATGCTATCGCGCGCACGCGCCCTTTGGCACTCGAGCCAAAAAAGGTTCACCATCACTGCCCTACACCATTTCTGACAGATGGCAGTCCAGTTTCTTCTTGAAAGCTTCCAGTGATGAAGCTCCCACAACTTCTGAAGGCAAGCTGTTCCATTGGTTGATTGTTCTCACTGTCTGAAAATTTCTTATTTCCGGGTTGAATCTCTCCTTGGTCAGTTTCCATCCATTATTCCTTGTCTGGCCTTCAGGTGCTTTGGAAAATAGCTTGACCCCCTCCTTTCTGTGGCAGCCCCTCAAATATTGGAACACTGTTATCATGGTCCTTCTCTTCACTAGACTAGCAATGCCCAGTTCCTGCAACCATTCATCGTATGTTTTAGCCTCCAGTCCCCTAATCATCTTGGTAGCTCTTCTCTGCACTCTTTCTAGAGTCTCAACATCTTTTTTATAGTGTGGTGACCAAAATTGGATGCAGTATTCTAGGTGTGGTCTTACTAAGGCTTTATAGAGTGGTATTAGTACCTCACTTGAACTTGATTGAATCCCTCTGTTAATGCAATTTAGGATTGCATTGGCTCATATTTAATTGGTTGTCCTAAATTGGTTGTACTAAAATTGAGGGGGGAGGGTGACCAATCTCCAGGAGCTAATTCCAAGCAAAAACCCCTAGAAAACAAGTCAAATAATGAGGTGTAGAATGATGGCAAGGAAGACAATCTCAAGTACCAAATAGGAGACATAGGAAGCATACCCAGAGTCAGACATAAAGACCTCAAGTGCATTAACTTCAGCAAAAATCCCAAAATTTTCTTTTTCAGATCTTTATAGAACAAGAGCTAAAAGATATTTGGAAGGCATATTTTAGATCTTTCTGAAGTCCTTGGAGTCCATGTGTCTTTCCTTAGAAACCATGATAAGAGAAACGTAAAATTTATCCAGCAGTAGTATACAACTTTTGATATGAGCTCTCAGACTAGAAAGTTAGAACTGTTATCCGCTTTGCAAATCCAGAGGAGGTTTCATGACTTAGCTACCCAAATGTGTAAATATTTCAGTATATATTCTTGCGGTTCCTGCCTCTTGGTGATCAAGTCATGTGTAAAATCATACAAATGTTTCATCTGAATAAGGTAATTGTAGCCACTGAGCACAGAGTTGATTGTCATCTTCTTCACGAAGTGATAAGGAGGAAGTTACATCCATCACAGATAGAATCTAGAGAGCAGAATCTGCATTGTCACAAGATACCACAAGAATGTATCTTGGTTTTGATGCATAGCGATGGCCTTTTCCTTGCTTTGACCATAACAGCCAAATGCAGAGATCTGCAAAAGTTTTAGAAAGTTGCAATGAGAGATATTTTGGACAATACTGGTTAAAATCATCTCATCTTAAATGCTATCTTGTCAGGTTCCAAAAACAAAGAAAGTGATGCGAGGTTCTTCTAAGCAGTTTCCTTTATTGTTCCTCACCAAAAAAACAGAAATCTTGCATGCATGGGCCATGGTAGCGCAGTGGTTAGAATGTTAGAATGCAGTACTGCAGGCTACTTCTGCTGCCTGCTGGCTGCCTGCAGTTCGGCAGTTCAAATCTCACTAGGCTCAAGGTTGACTCAGCCTTCCATCCTTCCGAGGTGAGTAAAATGAGGACCCAGATTGTTGGGGGAAATATGCTGAACTCTGTAAACCGCTTAGAGAGGGCTGTAAAGCACTATGAAGCGGTATATAAGTCTAAGTGCTATTGCTATTGCTATTGCAAAACTGAAGCAGACTATTACTTCTACTACTGCACGATAAAATATGTGGGAACTATTAAGGAGGAGCTGTCTTCACCCTTTTTCTCCCACACAAACTGTAATGCCTCTTACTCCTTTGGAATGCAGCCCCTCCCTCCCAGGAAATCCAGTCTACCTTCTACCACAGTCCTTTCTCAATTCTTTTAATCCATCTCAACCTTTTCTGTTTCTTCTTTCCATTCTCCTCTCCAAACCTTATAAGATACCGACTCTGTCCTTTTCTGCTTTTCCTTTAATTGTGGGTGTATGGTACAGCAAACCTTCTGCCCCACTTCTTTCACTCCAGGCCTCCAAAGAAAGAAAAGCAGGCATGGGGAAGGATCTCTGCTAAATTTTGAGGGTGTGCATATGTGCTTTTTAAAAAGTATATGGTGCTAAATTTGCAATCACTCCAACTTGTGGGTACCAACATTTGTGCCAGGCCTTGTGGTATTTCTATTTTTCTTTAATCCTGCATTTATTATTTATATAAATAACTGAAGGCAGTGAACATAGCCAATACTGCTTCCTCCTCCTATTTTCCCCACAATAGCAATAGCAATAGCACTTAGACTTATATACCGCTTCATAGTGCTTTACAGCCCTCTCTAAGCGGTTTACAGAGTTCAGCATATTGCCCCCAACAATCTGGGTCCTCATTTTACCGATCTCAGAAGGATGGAAGGCTGAGTCAACCTTGAGCTGGTGAGATTTGAACTGCTGAACTGCAGTGCTACACTTTAACCACTGCGCCACCTCGGCTCCCTTTGAGCTGGGTTGAGCTGACAGAGAATGACTGGCCTAAAGTCATCCAGCCGGCTTTCATGCCTAAAGCGGGACTAGAACTCATAGTCTACAGATGATTGGCCCAAAGTCATCCAGCTGGTTTTCATGCCTAAAGTGGGACTAGAAATCATAATCTACTGGTGAGTGGCCCAAAGTCATCCAGCTGGTTTTCATGCCTAAGGCGGGACTAGAACTCATAGTCTACAGATGATTGGCCCAAAGTCATCCAGCTAGCTTGCATGCCTAAAGCGGGACTAGAATCACAGTACCCTGATTTCTAGACTGGTGAAATCCCAGTACCTTGATCATCGTCCCAAAGTCACGTAGCTGACTTGCATACCTAAGGCAAGACTAGAATCACAGTACCCTGATTTCTAGACTGGTGCCTTAACCACTAGACTAGACCAAACTGGCTCTCATAAGTAGCATTACTCAGCAGAGAGAGAAAGCCCTCCCCCTTCCCTATTCTTTCACATTTGAAAGGTAGACCTCCAACAACAAACTGCTGTGATCTCAATCAATGATGATCGTCATCATGGGTGTTGCTTTCACATCTGGTGTAAATGTATATTGTGCATTTGCATGATGACCTCATCACATAATGTTGTTTGCCTCCCTTTTAGATGCTTTAAATCTTTTCACCCCTGGCTCCTACAGCTTCAGTCTGTGCCCTGAGGAACAATGGACAATTGCTTCTAACATATGACTGATGCCGTTTTGCTTTACAATTGCTTAGGCTGCCGAAAGAATAATAATTCTGCTAAGTAGAAATAACCATCTCATCCCATAGAATAAAGCTGTTGGTGCTTTCCATTCATATCCTTCCTTAATTACCATTTTTTCCTCTGTGTTTTGAACTAGTAAGATGATTGAAGATATCTGCAAACAATGCTCATTTTTTACTTTGCACTACTAACCATTAAACTAATTAGAATATATGTTAGAAATAATAGAAAACAATTAAAAGTTTCCAAACTAGATTGATGAGCATAATCAGTAATATAATATAGTCGGTTTTTAGGTCCTGGGTAGTAATTATTAAATGTGCATATTCTGTTAATGGGCCTGTGGAGATAATTAACTGAACTTATAATTATTTTTTTCTTTGGATTTGTGAGAAATTAATGTAGGAATTAATATAGAGTAAGGATCAGCTAGCAAATATAACTCTAAAAATCTAAAGTAACCCAAAGTCATTTTATTTTCAGACAGCATCATAATAGTATCTCAATTCAAATTATTGCTAATATCAGCAGAGAGCAAAAAATGCATTATTCTTGTACTGTTGTTAGTTATTGATATTGGTATTGTTAATTAAGCTCTAAGAAATTTATCAGGTTGAATCAAATATAAGTCCAATAAGATGAGCTTGGGAACTTGGAAGTAATAATATTGAGAAATAATATTTTCCCAATAACACACATTAAGTGCACTGGGGTATAAATATTTTTCTCTTTCATCCAATTCCATTGTTTTCCAGATGGGATCACAGGATCATCAAAATTAGAGCATAAACCAATATGGCTGTATATTTTTCTGGTTGAATAAATAGCATTACAATTATTTGAAGAATCTCAAGAGATCTGCTAAGATCTTAGAAGGATATGCCAATAACATGAAGGTCGGATACTGTATCTGGGTTACAAGAATCCTAGAACAGTGATGGCGAACCTATGGCACGCGTGCCACAGGTGGCACGCAGAGCCATATCTGAGGGCACACGAGGCGTTGCCCTATGTCAGCTCCAGCGTGCATGCGCGCCCTGGCCAGCTGATTTTCGGCCTTCTTTTCAGCCATTTTCGCTCTCCCCAGGGTTCAGGAAAGCCCCCTGAAGCCTGGGGATGGTGAAAAACGGGCCAACGGGCCAACCGGAAATTTGTTTCCAAACTTCTGGTTGGCCCGTTTGGCCGTTTTTCACTCTCCCCAGGCTTCAGGAGGCTTTCCTGAACCCTGGGGATGGCGAAAAACAGCCCAACAGGCCTACTGGAAGTCTGGAGGCTTCAGTGAGGCCTGTGCGCATGCGTGGGGGGGGGCTAGCGTGGGGGGTTGTGCACATGCATGGGGAGCCAGCGCGGGGGTTGTGCACATGCACAGGGAGAGGGCATTGCATTATGGGTGTGGGCACATGCATGCACGCTATCGCGCACACGCACACCCTTTTGGCACCCGAGTCAAAAAAGGTTCGCCATCACTGTCCTAGAAGGTCCCTTTCAACTCTTCTTATTCTCTTAAATCCACATGACCACTAGATGGCAGCAAGGAGTTAAGGTTTTTTTTAAATACTGCCACTTAGTGGTTCTGAAGATTTTGCAGCCCAAATAGAATTATCTTAATAAACATAAACATAGCCTTCTAGTTAAGATTAGGTATCTCGTTATCTCTAAATATGACTTTTTCAATGAATAGTACTGTTCCTTGAGGTTTCCAGAGTCTGACTAGGATAGCGTTTCTCAAACTGAGGAACTTTTAAGATGGGTGAAATTCAACTCTTAAGATTTCTGGCTGTGGAGTTAAAGTCCACACATCTGAAAGTTACTGAGGCTAACACTGGCACAGAAGTCCAATGAAAAGGAGCTGTCTAGGGTTGTACAGGACTGTTTGTATTTTATGTCATACTGAATTTTAAACCTAGTTTCAATTTAAATATACTTCTGATTCCTGCTTTACAGCCACTGTAAAAGAAATGAAACTTCCCTTTAAAGGGTGGTGTTTTACAAAGGTTCTTATTTCTTTCTGGAAAGTGAAATCTCAAAAATTTGGCCCTATTTGTACCAAGCTGCCTTTGACTTTTAATTTTCCTATTGCACCTGTCAGGGAATTTTGCGTAGCATATGAATGGATAAGTCCTGTGTATTTATAGCAGCCTTTCTGAAGAACCATTAGAATGTTCAATTAATGTTGCACAGATAATGACTAAGGAGAGCTGTGTGACCTTGTCAACACAAAGGAGCATCAAACGAAGTGCTTTGGCTGCTGCTTCATAGGAGGTGATGCTTTGCTGTTGTCTTTTTTAAGGAGGAAAATATCTAATTAAGCTATTAATCAGCAATACATGATACCAGAGCTGGTTTGGTTTTCAGACTTCCTACTATATGCAATCTGTTGGAGGAACTGTTCACGCTGTTTTTGGCTGAGCAGATGTGTTTGGGCTGGTGTTAATACCCTTTTCAGATAATCCAGGCAAGAAGCACAACCATCAACAATAATAACAACACTTTATTGCAGTGTTTCCCAAAGTGTGGTACGCGTACCCCCAGGGGTACGGGAAGACTTTGGTGGGGGTACGCGTTGCACCGGAGTTTGGTGGGGATCACGTGGGAATATCCACTGCACCGTGCTTAACTGCGCCCACAGAACAAGGAAAAAAATAGGCGCGTATCGCAGTTTTTACATGGGAACTGGGGCCATCGTACATCGTATCGCAACTCATTATGGCGGGAACTTCTGCGCATCCTTCGCGCAACTCGGGTTCGGCCATTTTTAAACTGCGGGAACATTAACAGTTGACGTTGAGCCGCGGAGCTGTTTAAACGCCGGAGAATTGCGGAGAAGTATCTAACAGTTAGACAGTCTTGTGAGGCGTGACATGGCGTGAATATACTGCACTTCGTTACAGAGACAACTTATTTCTTTAATAGTTAGTTCTGGGCGCCTGTTATCGTGCTTTAGTAAGTTCCACTGATTTTGATTATTTTTATAAAATACAATTTTTATTTTGCGTATGTACCAAAAAAATAAAAAAATAAATATATTTTGATTTTTATTAAAGCATATGTTTTTTATGAGGGGTACTCAGCGTTACGAAAATTATAGAAGGGGTACACATATGTCAAAAGTTTGGGAAACACTGCTTTATTGTAAGGTTTACATTAACACATTTCTCCCTTCCTCTCATTTTAGTCTCCATAAAACTACACAAACACACCCCTCTCCTTCTGTGATTTCTTTCACATGACTTTTGTCTTGTCTGTGACTCTTCTTATGTCTTTTGTTTCTTGTCTGAAGGTGATTTCCTCATACTATTACAAGTGTGAAAAGTCAACTCTTAGGTAGCAGTGAAATAGGACAGTTTCTGGTTATGAGGAATATATACAAAATATTCTGTGTTCCTGACTGAGTCTTTCTAAATTTTGCACTTCAGAAAATCTGAAAATTCTTGTTGACTGAGACCAGAAAAACACAGACTAGCCAAACTGACATCTGTACAGTAATAGGTAATGTGTGTGTGTGTGTGTACACCCACACCCAAAGACACACAAGTGTGTTTGTGTGTGTGCATGTATGTACACACACATATATGTACACATATATATGTGCATACAGATAGTCCTCAGCGTATGACCACAATTAAGCCTGAAATGTCTATTGATAAGTGAGACAATCATTAAGTGAATTTTGCCCCAATTTATGAACATTGTCACAGTTGTTAAATGAATCATTTCAGTTTTTAGGTTAGTAATGCGGTTGTTAAGTGAATCTGATTTTCCCATTCGCTTTGCTTGTCATGTTACAAAGGTGATCACATAATCCCAGATTTGTTTGTTTCGTTTATATAGACACACACAAGTGTGTGTGTGTGTGTGTGTGTGTGTGTGTGTGTGTGTCTTTATGTGTAGCAACTGTATCTTTATGCAATGAATTACTGACACTGCCAGTATGTGAGTAGAGCTGTGATGGTGAACCTATGGCACGCGTGCCACAAGTGGCACATGGAGCCATATTGGTGGGCACGTGAGCTCAGGTCCGGTGTGCATGCACGCGCTGGCCAACTGATTTTTGGGCCTTCTGGGCCCACTGGTAGTTGGGAAACAGGCTGTTTCCAGCCTCCGGAGGGGGTGGGGAAGGCCCGTTTTTTGCTCTCCCCAAGCTCCAGAGCCTTTCTAGGAGCCTGGGGAGGGCGAAAACGGCCTTCCCCACCTGCCCCGGAGGTCCTCCTGAGGCTGGAAACATTCCGTTTGCTGACTTCTGGTTGAATCGTAAGTTCCGTTATTTTGCTCTCCCCAGGCTTCAGAGCCTTTCTTCTTCAAGTTGGGAGAGCGAAAAACGGGTGTGCCATCGCATGCTGGGAGGGGGGTGTCATGCATGCATGGGTCGGGAGGCATGGAATTATGGGTATGGGCACGCACATGCGCAACCTCCCCGTGCCCCCCCTTTGGCACGCGAACCAAAAAAGGTTCGCCATCCCTGCTATAGAGTGTGCACGCATTTGTGAGACAGATATTGAGAATTGATAACATCAGAATTCTTCCTTAAAACTTGAGCAGGTCCATCACAGTTGGAAAGATTATTATCACAGAATGTAAATTTCAACGGAAGAGGCATTGATCTAAATTTTTCTCACCATCCATTATTAAAAATTAAAAACTCTACTGTCTCTTGAAGGATCTCTGGTGAATTGATGCTGTTTATAGGCATGCATTTAAAACTATAGCATATAATAGTCACCTGTTGATTTCCACTGCCATTTACTGGCTACATAGAAATGCATGCTCAAATGATTTTCAATGTCTTTAAAAGCTAGCATCACGTCCATTATTTTAAAATGTTGTTTGCTGCAGTTTTTGAAAAAGCTGCACTTCCTGAGCTTTTATCCAACATAAAAATGTAGAAGGCAAGTTTTTTAGGAATATGAAATTCCCTTCTGTAGACTGTAAGTCTTGTAGATTCATTTCTTGTGTTTTTGTCTCCTCCCGATCCATATTCTGAGTTAGATCTAGCCGAGGTGGCGCAGTGGTTAAAAGCAGCACTGCAACCTATTTCAGCGACTGCTAGTTCAGCAGTTCAGCTGTTCAAATCTTACCAGCTCAAGGTTGACTCAGCCTTCCATCCTTCTGAGGTCCGTAAAATGAGGACCCAGATTGTTGGGGGCAATATGCTGAACTCTGTAAACCGCTTAGAGAGGGCTGTAAAGCACTATGAAGCGGTATATAAGTCTAAGTGCTAAGTCTAAGTCTAAGTGCTATTTCTATAGATCTAATAACCAAAGAATCTTCTTGTACAAATTTCAAAGAAACACCATAGTGAATATTATGTTGAATGTTAATAGTGAATGTTAATAAAGAAAGGCAGGCAGGCAGGTTTTGCATGAGAGTAGAATCAAGAAATAAGAATAATATACCAGAGTTTTATTTAGGGTATCGGTGTGTTCAGTCTGTACATTCTGTAAACCAGCCAGCAGGTTGATTTATAGCAATAGACTTCAGTAATGCTGTAATGCTGCTTTTTTTTGGTTCTAAAGAATAATTTCAGGCTAATTTTACAGAAATATTACATTAATCGACAGAGTGATTTCCATCCAAGTGCTGCTCTTAGCTGTTTTTGTCCTATTCCTGGTACATTTTCTATGTGAAAAATTGGGCCACAGAGTTCCACCTAAAAATAGAATCATTTCAAATGACACCGATTGTTTTTAAGCCGTGGTCTGAGTGTGTCTGGGATACTTTTGACATAAAGTATTTTGCTCCAAGAAAGACAAGGATTTTGTTTTGGGTTTAATTTCAAATAGTTATCTCTAACTTGAGAAGGTTGTTTTATGTTCACTAATTATAATAACAAATGAAATAGATATGATTTCAGGGACCAGAAAAGAAACCTAAAAAGATCAGAATGACACATTTAGGGTCTTCCTTTCAGGTACATAGAGTATAATTCTATAGCCTGCTTTGTCTTTATGGCTGCTTGGAAATCAGAAAACATTATATAACCAAAAAGGGTATAAATATTGGGCTGTCTGCCAGTGTTGGGGTTTTTTTGGGGAGGGGTGTTACTGCAGAATATCCAAGGATAATATCAGAGATATTTTTTTGAGTTAGGGAAGATTGTGATATGCATCTTTTATGATCCCATAGTGATCATAAAAGATGATCTTACTAGCAATCTTACATTGCTAGTAAGATCTAGCTAGGTGCAAGTCTTTATTTTTTTACCATCGTTTTTCCAGTTATAAGAGTTGTGGTGGTTCATGGTTAGGATGCGGTACAGCAGGGCTAACTCACTGCTCCACTCCAGGAGTTCAATTCTGAGCAGCTCAAGGTTGACTCAGCCTTCCATCCTTCCGAGGTTGACAAAATGAGGACCCAGATTGTTGGGGGAAATATACTGACTCTGTAAAAGTACTTAGAGAGGGCTGTAAAGCACTGTGAAGTGGTATATAAGTCTAAGTCAGGGGTGTCAAACTCAAGGCCCGCGGGCTGGATCCAGACCACAGGGTGCTTAGATCTGGCCCACAGGGCCACCTGGGAAACAGTGAAGGACCGGCCCGTGGTGCCTCTGCCAGAGAAAACAGGCTCCCAATCTTTGTTTTTGGTGGGATGGCCTCCTGCAACCCTCTGCCAGCAAAAACAGAGCTCAGGAGGGCCGCACGCAGCCCTCCCGAGCTCCTTTTTCACTGGTGGAGGGTTGCAGGAGGCTCTCCCAGCCGAAAATGGAGATTGGGAGCCTGTTTTTGCTGGCAGAACACTCTCAGGCCACCACAGGTGCCCCTGACATGAGTGATGTCAAGATGGCCATGCCCACCCTGGCCCCCCGAGGTCAAAGACAACCATGATGTGGCCCTCAATGAAATTGAGTTTGACACCCCTGGTCTAAGTGATAGTGCTGTTGCTATAGCATTCATAATTTAGGTAGAATCTGGGAGTATGGGAGCTGTGTTGGTCTGCCATCTAAGAGGCTGACAGCCTATCTATAGCAGTTTCCTTAACAAACCATGGTGTCCCCAAAATAACTGTAGAATAGCAGCGACATCGAAGTATGAAACGTATTTATAACTTCTATTCTGTCCACTTTAACCTTCCGTTATTTCTGTGTCTCTTTCAATGACAGGATCCGGATTCAGGCCGTCAATGAGGTTGGAGCTGGGCCTTTCAGCCACTTCATTGCAGCAAAGACCCGGTCGTTGCCACCTTTACCCCCTCGGCTAGAGTGTACTGCAGCCGGTCCCCAGAGCCTGAAATTGAAATGGGGGGAGAGCAGCTCCAGACAGCATGCTACTGATGACATGGTCTATCTCTTACAAATAGAGGACAAGAACAAGAGGTAAGAAGGCATGTAGCTCAGATAGCACTGTTCATCTGGAAGCTATCCTTCTATAAATGAGAATCAACCCAAATGGGCTTGGCTTAGTTCTGGTTGTAGGCAAGGCTATGAGTATCTTCATCAGTAAGCTGGTTGGTCTTATGTCATTACATTCTTTCTGTTGACACTTGGCAGTGAGAGAATAATAATAATAATAATAATTTTATTTTACAGTCACAGACCAAAATACAAGTGCAACAAAAAAACAAACAAAAAGAAAACAATACAATCACAAACAATGAACACTAGAAGTCTTGGCTAAAGAGAATTACAACGTTCTCCTCTAATAGTTACAGCTCTTAAAAAAAAATTGAAACCTGAGAAGTAATATAGGAGGAGTCATTCCCTAGACAATATAAGGCCAAATTACTAGCATTAGAACCAGAGGGATCAGTTCCAAGAAGAGACAATAATTTAATTCTGGATGTGTTATACATAGGGCAGTATGATAAGACATGCTCCACAGTTTCAACCTCAGCCCTGTCACAGGGGCATAGTCGCTCACTAATCAGGAGCCTCTTGAATCGCCCGTCGAGTAGTGCTGAGGGCAAAATATTAAAACGGGCTAGGGAAAAGACTCTTCTATACTTGGGGATGGTTAAAGTATAGAAATAAGAAGCCATCCTCAATCCATAATTATTAGAATGGCTGAAAATCAACGGGGAGCAGGTTTTATTGGCTCTGGATCTTAAATATTGTAAATCTATGTCCACAAGCCGTTGAACTACCCTAAACTGGGCGTCCTTGAGACCATAATCTCCCAGTGCATCACCCGTAAAACCCAACAAGTGGAGTTTCTTCATCAGCTCCCTCTCCCAACGAGAAGTATGAGAGTCAGCAAACATCAGGGAAAGGTAGCTACCAGGGACTAGCAGTGAGAGAATAAGTTGGAGATGAGGGCACTCAGTGTTGTCAATGCAGGTAGTCCTCAAAGTATGACCACCATTGAGTCCAAAATTTTAGTTGCTCAGTGAGACAGCTGCCGAGATGAATTTTTCCCCATTTCTCGCCACGGTTATTAAGTGAAGCACTGCAGGTGTTAAGTTAGTAACATGATTGGAGATGGTGGGGGAGGGATACAACATTATTTATTTCCAGTCTACAACACAGTCCTTTCAACAGTTCCAAGAAGGCTCCACACCAATTTGCACCACTCAGGTGACCCTGATGACACAGATAAACCTCCAGGTGACCTTAACGCCCGCTAAAAGAATGCAAATGACCAGCTGTCTGCAAGGAATATAAATCCTCTCATTCCCCACCATCCAGTCAGAGCTGAAGAAGCTTCTTGGATGAGAAGAAAAATGTCTTCAAAGAAAAAACCAGAAAGTCCAGTTGCCTCTTGAAAAAAGCTCCTTTGGGACAAGAAGACTGGTGTTCTCCTGCTTCCTGGTTGAAAGTAGCCCTCCTACCCAATAGAAGTTAAACATTCTCTTCCTAGACCTTGTCTGTATCCCTTATTCAGAATTCGTTTTTCCTTCCCCACACACAATCCTCACACATAATGTACAGGTAACCATGGATACAGCTATTGGGAAAGCACCAGGTTGCAAATTTGCTGAATGCGCTATCATTTTACCATCACAACCTGCCTAAGTTTTTAAAAGCAACAGGTGGTCAGAAAGCTGTGCTTACAGCAATTGCTCAATTTTTTTAAAAAAAGCAATGCACATTGAATGCACACAGCATATACTGGGGAAAATAGAGTGTGTGTGAAATTTATTTGTTTTATGTAGTGAGAGTTAGGGGCTCTTTTTACGGTAGGTGATAGATCAGGGAATCAGCACATAATAGATGGTGGGTTTCTTGCACCCTGTTATTTCCTCAATAGAAGACACTGTTTGACTGGCTCTTGATGTTCTGTGTATATTCTAAGACCAGGTTGTGGGTCATTGTTCATCTGCTAAATGTTCTCTGAGGGATTAAGAAGCTGTGTATCTCAATTGTTCTTGTAGTGTTCATTTGTTCTGTTTGCTGGCTTTATGGAAAATCATTTCTGGAAAGACAGGGAACAATTAATTCCATAATTTGAATAAATTGATGGAACCAAGATCCACTAAGCCAATTGGGAAACCAATTCCCAAATTCTCAACAGGTGTGGCTTTTGGGCACACTGATTGGTACAGTGGGAGTTGAAGTCAAGAATATTTGGAGAGCATCAACTTGAAGAAAGTGAGTGGTGCGGTGGCCTAGAGGTGGAGCTCTCGCCTCACAATCAGGAGGCTGTGAGTCCGATCCTAGGTAGAGGCAGATATTTCTCTCTCTGGGCACATTGAGATCATGTCTGCTGAATATCACTCCGTATTGGCAACAGGAAGGGCATCCGGCCAGTAAACACTCAGCTCCATTCAGTTGCCTGGACTCCACCTCGCAAGGTATTATGAGGTCATTAAAAGACGATGATGTTGATCAACTTGAAGAAAGTAGCAATGGATTTATCCAGGAAGAATTTAGCAATATGTTAAAGCAGGCCACAGGCCACAGATCGGCACTGGTATATAGTCCATCAGGAACTAGTCTGTTCAAGTGAGTGAAACCCCATCTGTACATGCGCAACATCCTAGGAGCGTGTGAAACCACACTCCCCTGGTCCATGGAAAAACCACCTTCCACCAGTCCAGTCCACCAGTCCAAGGTGGCCAGAATGTTGGGGACCACTATATCAAAGGAGTAGACCTGAATGAGGCAGAATTAAATTGATGGGAAAAGGGAAATGCTAAATGTAAAAAAGCAAATTTGTTTTGAAATTGAATTAATACAGTTGTCTGTTATGCCACAACAGCCCATCCAAATTCAGCAGCAATAAACTCTTGTTGTTTTCCTTTTCAATAACTCCCAAGAGACATTCAGTCAATTTTAAAAAACTGTTGGAAAATAGAGACAAATAAAATACCTCCTTAATGCAGAAACATGTCTGGAAGATATATGGTCGTAGCATTAATAATAACTGAAATGAAACGATCTTCTCTCTGGTTAGCTCGCTGACCTGCTGTATGCTAAACAGCTAGTAAATATAATTGTAATTATTAGCAAATACAATAATCCAATGATCATCGGTAGGTCTCCTGCTGTACTAATTTTAATATAGTTATTAGCAGCCAAAGTAGTTGTCTCTGTTGCATTGCTATTGGCAATTAATCGTTGCTTGCAACTTTTGCATAACAGAGAATGGAGTTGCCATTTCAGGAAGAAATTTGTTAAATATCCTTTTGTTTGTTAGAAACTCTCTTATCACTCACAACACTCCAGTATTTGTAATGAAACAAGTGGCTTGTGTGCTAGATATACATGATAAAGATTGAAATATTGCTTTCAAATTATGATGAGCATATGAGGCAGCCTTATGCTAAGTTATGTTTTGGTCCATTGAACCTCGATTTCCCTTTGGGCTATTATATCTGGGTTGCAAACAGTCCAGATGATCATCGATCGATGGCATCAGTTAGATTTCCCTCTCTCTTCTAGCTGCCATCTACTAATCATACATATTTTTTTTGCAGCCTGGATTGGCAGCTGTCCTTTTCTGTTCTGGTTGATAGCATCTTCTGGGAATTTTTTGCCTAGCTGGAACAAACTTTTTAATTTAATTGCAGAGAAATCTCTGCCACAGGACTAAAACCTGCCCCCAGATTTGGTTGAAATCATTAAATATATTCTTAAAACACTCTTCTGAATCTTACTGTGAATCTCATTCACGGGTGGGTTCTACTTACCTTCCCTACTGGTTCGCATCGGGTCAGAAGTGCGCATTTTGCATCATGTCGGAAATGACACTCTGCGCATGCGCAGAAGCCTTTGCCAGAAGCCTTTGCATGCACAGAGGGTTCTTTGCCAGCCGCGGCAACCGGAGGACCGGTTCGGGGGCATGGCCAGTTTGCCATCGCTGCCGGTTTGGCAAGCAGGGGCAAATTTCTGCAACCGGTTCAGGCAAAGTGGTCCGAACCAGCAGCAACCCACCACAGATCTCATTCCTTTCTCCTATACTGAAATACTTCCTCGGCAATATGTTAATACACTGCATATTAAAATCATGTTAAATTCTCAACAGTAAAGTGATCTAGGAAGGAATGACTTTCAAAATTCTCTACCCGGTTCATTAGGTGCAACTTTTCACCATGGGAAGATGAGATGTGGGGTGAACAAATTGAATAAATGAAAATATAACAAATTATCCAATATTTATTTCTCAAGGTCAGCCCTTCCAGCCATGAAAGTAGAAATGCTATTGAAAAAAGGCCACAATAAACCTGTTATATTACATCTTCCCATGGAGATTTAAAGGAAGCTTATTAGCAAGCCAGGGGACTATAGTTTTTTGTGTGTGTCAATGGTCATCTCTTGGTTGGATTACTGCAACACGCTGTGCATGAGGCTATCCTTGAAGAGTTTTTGGAAGCGAATACAAAACACAGTGATATGGACAGTTCTGGTGGCCCCTCAGGTGACACATGTATTCGCTGTTACATGAGCTGCACTGGTTGTTAAGTTTGCTTCCAGATCCAATTCAAGTGTCTATGGAGATTCTCAGTCACCCAGGTCATGGTTGTCCCAAAGGTGCTTTTTTCAAGAGGCAACTGGACTTTCTGGTTTTTCTTTGAAGACGTTTCACTTCTCATCCAAGAAGCTTCTTCAGAGCTGAAGAAACGTCTTCAAAGAAAAACCAGAAAGTCCATTTGCTTCTTGAAAAAACACCTTTGGGTCCAATTCAAGGTTATTTCTTTGTCATGGGTCCAGGGTATATGAGGAACCATCTTGCCCCAATGGGATTGAGCCTGTCCCAGTAACTCCAGCAGAGGGGACCTACTTCAGATCCCATTTGCCAAAGAATTTTAGTTGGTGGGGTCCAAAAGAAGAGTCTTTTTTTTGCTGTGGGCCCCCACTCTCTGGAATATTCTCCCCCTGCAGGTGAAGTTGTCCTCCATACTCCTGATCTTCTGAAAGACCCTTAAAACCTGGCTCTGCTGGTTGGCCTGAGGCTCTGGTTGTTGTTGTTCAGTCACTAAGTCATGTCTGACTGTTTGTGCCTCTATGAACCCCAGCACACCAGGCCCCCTGTCTTCTACTGTTTCCTGGAGTCTCCCCAAACTCATGCCTACTCCATCGATGACACTGTCTAACCTTCTCATCCTCTGCCGTCTACTTCTCCTTTGGCCTTCAGTCTTTACCCGCAAAAGGGTTTTTTCCAATGAGTCCTCTCTTCTGATTTGGTGGCCAAAGTATTTGACCTTCAGCTTCAGTATCTGTCCTTCCAAAGAACAATCAGGGTTGATTTCCTTTAGGATTGTCTTGATTTGTTCTCCTTGCTGTCCAAGGGATTCTCAAGCGTCTTCTCCGATTCAAAAGCATCGATTTTTCAGCATTATGTTTTTCTTATGGTGTATCTGTCACAGCCATACACTCCTATGTACGGGGCTCTGATAGGAGCAGTCTATGCAGGGGACGATGGCTGATTGAATAGAGGGAAGACCCGCTCCACTGTATCGCCTCTCCTCTTGGTTTTTAGTTTTTATTTAATCTTTCTAAATTTTAATCATTCTGTATTATGAGCCATGGTGGCGCATTGGTTAGAATGCAGTACTGCAGACTACTGCTGACTGCCAGCTGACTGGAGTTTGGCAGTTCGAGTCTCACCAGCTCCAGGTTGACTCAGCCTTCCATCCTTCCGAGGACGGTAAAATGAGGACCCAGTTGTTGGGGGAAATATGCTGACTCTGTAAAACCTCTTAGAGAGGGCTGTAAAGCACTGTGAAGCGGTATATAAGTGCTATTGCTATTATCTTTTTAATCATTTGGTAAATCGCCCAGAGTTGCTGCAACAATGAAACAAGCAGCATATAAATTTAATAATAATGATAATGATACAGGGCATTCTCACACATTCCTTGGTCACCTTGCCTTTAAATAAAAACAAGCACAACACCCATGAAAATATCTTCAAAAATTCCCTTCATATTTGAAAGAATTTCTAATGCAAATTCTCTTTGGTCAAACCAAATAAGAACCAGTACAATAAGAAAAATAGCAATAGCAATAGCACTTAGACTTATATACTGCTTCATAGTGCTTTACAGCCCTCTCTAAGCGGTTTACAGAGTTCAGCATATTGCCCCCAACAATCTGGGTCCTCATTTTACCGACCTCAGAAGGATGGAAGGCTGAGTCAACGTTGAGCCGGTGAGATTTGAACAGCTGAACTGCAGCTAGCAGTCAGCTGAAGTAGCCTGCAGTGCTGCACTCTAACCACTGCGCCACCTCGGCTCATACAGAATTTATTTATCAAGCTTCCTTATCAATAAATCTGAATAAAGTGACCATTTAGCAAATATCTGACTAGATTCTTAATTAGGGATATGCACAATGAGAATATTTCTGCTGAACAAAACTCCGCATTGGTGACAGGAAGGGCATCCGGCCATTAAACACTCTGCTAGCTCCATTCAGTTGCCCAGACTCCACCCCACAAGGAATTATGGGGTTGTTAAAAAGAGATGATGATACAATGTCAGGGAAATGTACACGTGATAGACAAAATGTAGTCCTGACAACCTAGATTGCTAGTTCATTCTGTTTGGTGATTGCATGTTTATCCTTGATGCATTGCAGTGTGTGTGGGGGGGAAGCGAATTAGCTTTACACCAATTAGTTAGTGACGCTTGGGTTGCTGGTTCTTCCGGGCTCCTTCTCACCTCGCCTCACCTCGAGTCGCAATCCCTCACTTCCGGCCAGGTCCAGCGATGGCTTCCATTCTTCACACACACGAATGCAGTTAGGTTTTTCCCACCAAAGTGGTACCCATTTATCTACTTGCAATATTGCATGCTTTTGAAGTGCTGGATGGGCAGGAGCTAGGGATCAAGCGACAGGAGCTCACTCCATCTCACAGAGCCGGGCTCAAACCGCCAGCGTACAGACCATTTCTGACTGGCCATTCCAGCACCATTAAGCCACTGCACCACCACGTCCCCACAAGGGATATAATCCCAAAATACCTATTATTCTGGGATTCCACAGCTACCATACAAACTCTAGAAAATGTAGCTTCTCCAAAGAGGTGCCAACTGGTGTACATCGTCACATCTTCAAAGCAACTTTTCCACTTTGGAACTGAACAGCTGCACATAACTCTTCTTGATATGCTGCCAAAATCCCCACCAAGAAGACCAATTTAGAGTATTTCCAAGCTTGTACTGGTTTCTGTGGAAATTGGAATGCTGGTGACTTTTTTAAAAAATGAGCTGTGGGTGATTACAAGGCGATTGTAACCACCTTTATGTTAACCAAACATAAAGTAAACATAAATCCAGAGTGTAAGGTCATCTTTTTTAAAAAGCAAGTCAAACAAATTAACATAGTTGCATCAACACTTTAATTTCTGATGGCGATAATTAGTTTGAACTCTTCAACAATCATAGCTTTTCTAGGAAGCTGGTAGGTGTTTCCAAGAACCAGTGCTATAGTAATCCAATTAACTGGTGTGCTAATTATATGTTTGTCTGCCGACTGCTTTCGAAGTTTCCTTTTGAATTTGGCTGTGAAGTTGCCTGTAGTTTACCAACTAATAAAAGGGTAAGCATCGCAAAGGGTTAGAAAGCATATTTTATTTTTAAAATACATTTTACATCTATCTTAGTTTATTAGAAAACATATTCTGCACGGATTAGCCTCCCACAGCTTCAGTTGTTAATATGTACAGTCTGAAATCAACCTCCTCCAACTCTCCAGATACATCAGGGGTGTCAAACAGATGCGTCACGAGCTGGCCATGCCCACCCCCGGTTTAGTGAAGGGGGGAAAGTCATGATAACGTGACGACAATGTGACGCTGCGAGTTGGACACCCCTGAGATATGTGAAGTTCAACTCCCAATCTCCCTAGTGTGTGAACTGCTGAGAATTTGGGGGGGGATGCCATTTTTCGGAGGGATATCCAAGTAGAAAAGGGCTGGTGTAGAGAAATGAAGCAGGGCAGTTCAGGGTAGGACTAAAACAGATGATCCTGATTTGATTTAAGGCAGTTTCTTGCATTTCTAGCTAAAGCTAAGATTTATTTTTTTAACATTAAATTTAACATTAAAGTACAGGTAGTCCTTGACTTACTGTCACAAATGAGCTCAGAATTACAGCCATTGTTGCTGTCATTAAGCAAGGCACCCATGCACTCCCGACTCTCCCCATGGCGGTCATTATGCACATAGCATGGGGTACCTCAAGGGGTGAGGGAGACCCTGGGTTGCTGAACAAATGGTTGTAAATTGAAGAATGCCTGGACTCCCGCCATTGCTGCAATTACACATTAATTGCAAACCTCTCTTGCCAGTTATGAAAGCTGTGGTGTTTTTGTTTCCAAGAAAGAGTTTCACCTAGTTAGATTTTTCCAGTGGTATTACTTGATCTGCTCCTGCCCATCTAGCTGTGCAAAAGCATGCAAATGCGAGTAGATAAATAGGTACCACTTCAGTGGGATAGTAACAGCATTCCGTGTGTCTCAGCGTATAGTCATGCTGGCCATATGATCATGGAATTGTCTTTGGACAATGCTGGCTTCCTCAGCTAAGAAATGGAGATGAGTACTGAGTTGAACACGACTGGAATTTTATTCACTTTATTACTTGGGTCGTCAAAGGCTTTCTTTTTGGCTAGTTCATTCTCCAGGTATTTTCAAAAATAATATTTTGATTCTTCCTTGGCTTGACTTGAGTTTTTCTTCCTTCCTAGTGATTATCATTACCTCCAGGGGCGGTTTCCTCTCGAAGTTGCTACTGGTGCGCTGGGCGCGCATCTCCACATTTCGTGGGCAAGCGCACATGCTACGTGCGCGCACCCATCGCACAATTTTGCTTCTGTGCATGTGCGGAAGCAAAATCTCGTGAGGGGATGTGCGCGTTCGTGAGATTTCAGCAGTTTTTTGCTTCCACGCATGCGCGGAAGCAAAAAATCGCCAAAATCTCTTGCACGCGTGCATCCCCTCACGAGATTTTGCTTCCGTGCATGCGCAGGAAGCAAAAGAAGCCAAAAAATTCTGAAAAAAAGATGGCGACGTGCGACGGACTGGTGTCACGCGCAAATTACGTCATCGGCCAGCCACTACCGGTGCGGTAGAGTGGACCATACCAGTAGGAACCCACCACTGATTACCTCCAAATATTTATCCCAAAGGTACTTTTTCAAGAGGCAACTGGACTTTCTGGTTTTTCTTTGAAGACATTTCGCTTCTCATCCAAGAAGCTTCTCCAGCGCTGAAGAAGCTTTTTGGATGAGAGGCGAAAAGTCTTCAAAGGCCACTCTTTTGAAGACGGCAAAGTCCACATTTTAGACAGCGAGGACCGCAGGTTTGAAAGAGGGGTCAAAGAGGCTATCTATGTCAAAACTCTCTCAACAAATTTGTCTCCAGTCTACAACACAGCCCTTTCAACAGTTCCAGGAAGGCTTCACACCCATTTGCACCATTCAGGTGACCCTGATGACACAGATAAACCTCCAGGTGGCCTCAACGACTCTCTAAAAGGATGCAAATGACCAGCTGTCTGCAAGGAGTATAAATCCTTCCATTTCCCACCATCCAGCCAGAGCTGAAGAAGCTTCTTGGATGAGAAGCAAAACGAAAAACCAGAAAGTCTAGTTGCCTCTTGAAAAAGGACCTTTGGGACATTTTTTACAGGAGTGAATTGGAGCATAATCATTCAGTTCTAAAAAATCTCAGGAATAAATTGCTTCCTACTGACAGTCAAATGTTGATTATGGATGCATGTTGATGTGTAGACGTTCTGTTTGGAAATAAGACTTACACGCTGAGATAGTACAGACTGAGAATAGACTTGATGATGTTGTGAAAATAATTAGCACTTGGCAGAAATCTTACTGTTCTAGCGTAAACAAGTTTTCTTCTTTGTGTAACCATCAGTAAAGGATTTATGGCAATCGGTAAGTTCACACCTCTATAACTTCAGATGAACGAGATACCTTTTTCTTTGTTACAACACTGCTTGGAATATCTTATTTATTCATGGACTACATCGTTTATTTCTAGATTGATACACAGGGAGAGCTAGACTGATAAATATGTTTGATATGCAGAATGGCCGAACCATTAAAGTTCCTTTTTTTTTTCAAAAGAGCAGGAAATGTGGGCCAATATCTAAAAAGAAGCTCTTTCCCCTAATGGTAATTTAATTTAAATATTAGCAGCTTTTGTTTGCTGAGATGGGCAATTTTAAAATGCTCCAATGGTTTGTGCTGCAGAGAAAATGGCCTCGGGTCATCAATTTAACTCACTAGGAAATTAATGGTATATGCCCCATTCTCATTTCCCCACCTGGGTTGTTTCCACAAACAAATAGCTTCATTTGCTATTAGCAAATAGCCAGGAAGGTGAAGCAAAGCTCTGATTCCTGTTTACACCATTGGACGCTGCCAAATTGGGCTTTGTATCATATTGTTTTTAACTGGCTCTCGTTTATTTAACGCTTCAGATCTAAGTGAATTTGGTAGTAGAGGAGGAAGCGTCCCTCCAAAGGAAATAAATAAGCAAATTTTGTACATCACGGATAAAGGAAATGATAATTCTATTCCCGCTCCTTGTTGATTGCACTGGCTTAAAAAATCGAAATGAAATTGGTACGGCAACATGTACATTCTTTCCTGGAAGATCCTTACAAACAATTTAAAATCAGTCTTGTCGTGTCTTAAGCATTTTTAATGCTTAACCAGGGCTGCTCATGGGGAAGAGAGGAGTTTTAAAAAAGGTCAAAAGTGTGTAACATGAAAAAAGTAGTAAGGCTTAGACTGTGTGGCTGTGGCTGCCATCTTTAAACTGGTGTGTGTGTGTGTGTCTGTCTGTCTGTCTGTGTATAACAAATCTAATAAATTATCACCGTCAATTTGGGTTTTTGATGCACATATTCCTGGGGACATCCCTGTAATGTTTTATTCTGTATATTTGTCTTCTTTATTATTTAACATTAGAAAGAAAAGAGGATGGGGCTTGTTCAGACTAATAGAAGTTAATAAAAAAGAAACATGGATAAAGTTAATTGTTTCCAGAAATTGTGGATGCCCCCAACACTGGAGGCTTTTAAGAAGAGATTGGACAACCATTTGTCTGAAATAGTATCGGTTTCCTGCCAGAGCAGGGGGTTGGACTAGAAGACCTCTAAGATCCCTTCCAACTCTCTTATTCTCTTATTCTATTTTCCTGAACATTACCACTTTATTCAGCAAGAAATGGTATTTTCGTCCCAGGCTTTGCTTTTAGATTTAAAACAACACCAACCCTGATTTTTCATTTATAATGGCATATCGTGTTACTGGGATGACATTCACCTTGTTTCCTTCCTGGGTAATAAAAGTTTGGCTGATATTATATGAATGAAGCTGGATCTTTCATAGCATTGAGTTGTACAGTAGAAGGGCATGATGGGTATTATTAGACTATCATGGTCTTTGAATCAATGTATCTAGTTGGCATTTTTATTCATTTAGTTTTTGTTATTGCTTTCACTGACCAGTATTTTTTTTAAAGAATTGGGATGAGATTCAGTAATGTCTAGACATTTGCTCCTACTGTATTATTATTTGTGTTTTATTTGAAAGCTCAGAGCTGTTCATATCCGGCTTTCTGCTTTTATCCTCTTGAAAAGAACACCATAGTTGTTTGACCTGAGACTTAATGACTGGCCCCCAAATGACCCAATAAAATCTTTGCTTGAATGGCAAGTTAAATCTGGTTCTGCCTTGTCCCAACAAAGTATGCCTATTTCAAAATGTTGGTCCTGTGAATGGATATTTTGGTGGGTGCCTGGGGTGGGTTTCTCCCAGTTCGGACCAGTTCACCTGAACCGGTAGCGACCCACTGGTAATGTGACAATGACGTCACCGAACCAGATTGGTCGGTGCCGGTCCATGGGTGCCACCATCTTTTTTTTGAAATCTTTTTACATTTATTTTTTTTGCGCATGCACAGAAGCCGAGTTTCCAGCACTGTGCATGCGGTCGCCATTTAGTTTTTGGCATTTTTTTGTTTTTGTGTTTAATTTGGGGGGGTTGTACTGTGCACGCGCACCCATGAGGCGCGGCCACGCAGTGTGGGAAGAAGCGAACGAGGTAGCGAGGTAAGTTGGAACTCACCCCTGGTGGGTGCAAACAAATGTAGATATCCATAGGTTATTGTTCAGTGAATAGAAGAAGCAAATATGAGTTTTTGAGAAATATTATATGACATTCTGAATTTAAAAAATTATTCTGCAGGTGACATGAAAACATAGACAAGAATGAGAGGAAGAAGTACAGAAAAAGTAATTGGGCCATTAAGAATAAATTAGGATTATAACTGTGATTATCTGTTTAGAAGAAGAACTGTTTATTTTGAATATATAACCCTGTCTGTTTATATGTACACATGGGAAAAGAGTTAATACAAATCTGAAAGCATGGATTAAGTTCATTTTTTATCTGGAAATAGTAAGAGCATTACCAAAGGTCATGAGAGCAACAGAATAGACCACTTTTGCACATTGAAAGCGGAAATTAGAGGAAAAGTAAAAGAAATCAGAATGCAACAGAATAACAGAGTTGGAAGGGACCTTGGAGGTCTTCTAGTCCAACCCCCTGCTCAAGCAGGGGACCCTATCATTCCACACAAGTGACTGTCCAGTCTCTTCTTAAAAGCGTCCAGTGATGGAACAACTTCTGGAGGCAAGTCGTTCCATAATTAATTGTTCTAACTGTCAGGAAATTTCTCCTTAGCTCTAGGTTGGTCGTCTCCTTGACTAGTTTCCATCCATTGTTTCTTGTCTCACAATGTAATTTGCGTTAACCTTTCTTGCATAATATTGGAAATCTGTGTCCAGCTGTCATGCATCCTTCTTGTTGCCAGATACATCTCGTACCTAGATCTTTTCCTCTTTGAATTTGGGAACATTTTTTTAAATTTTAACGATGACTCTTATCTCTTTCCGCAACTTCTCAGGTTTATGTCTGTTTAAATATATTAAACTTCTTCCTTACATTGATCTTAACATCTGTGTGCAAAAATGCAGAAATGTTTTCCAAAGAGGGAGAGGAATAAACATGACCAGCTTTCGAAATTATGCTACTATAGTTTATCTCAGTAAAATACAATCTTCCTGTAGAGACTATTCACTTAACCTGGTCTGTTTCATGGGGTGTAGAAGATAGTTCTACAGTGAGTTTTGTTTTCCACCAACATTGTTTTCAGAGTCATGAAACCTACAGATATTCACATTATCTGGAGGCAATGTGTATATCATAGGTTCACATTGCCTCCAGATATTAAACCTGGCTTCCAAAATAGTAACTATTAAGATGCTGGGCCAGATTTGCTATAACAGATTGCTAAACCACAGGCTAACATAATTTTTTCAACAATGATCAAACAGATGCTTTTGAACGCTCCAAGCAAGTCTTAGGAATGGAGATAAGAGTTGTATTGTATACCTGGCAAGTGAAATGAATCTCCTTGAAACGTCTACATGAATGCAAGCAATCATAAAAACAAATTGAAAACACAATTAGAATGCAATAAAGAAAAGCCCAAATTGCATTATTGTACATGTAAATCTTGCTTTTTTCTACTTGTGGAAAAAAATTATTCATTTTACTACTCTTTATGAAGAAAAACATGATTTGTTGGCCAAGATCATAAAGTGTGACAAAGATGATAGAATCTATCTATTACAGCAGGAGTGTCAAACTCAAGGCCCGATGGTTGGATCCGGCCTGCAGGGTGCTTAGATCTGGCCCGTGGGGTCGCCCTGGAAACAGCTAAGAACTGGCCCACAGTGCCTCTGCCAGAGAAAATGGAGCTCAGGAGGGCTGCATGCAACCCTCCCGAGCTCCGTTTTTGCTGGCAGAGGGTTGCAGGAGGCCATCGCAGCCAAAAAGGTAGCTCAGGAGCCCTGGCGGAGAGCTCAGGCTACCACAGGCACCCCCAACACGAGTGACGTCAAGTTGGCCATGCCCACCCTGGCCACGCCCACCCCGGTCCCCCAAGGTCAAACACAATCCTGATGCAGCCCTCAATGAAATCGAGTTTGACATCCCTGTATTACAGTATTAAAAGCATTTGTGCACGTATATATCTTTTCTAATCTTTTTTACATTAAAGAGTCCCAAAACAGAGATTCAACAATAGAGAGTGCAACAATTTAAAACAATTAAAATTAAATTGTCACAATAAAAAAAATAAGCAAATTGTCCACTGTTTAAAGAACAGCAAACATACCTTAAACCCCAAAATATAGCATAGAAAAGTTGTCATCTTGAACATCAGTAGCCAATCCAGACTGCACATTTTTCCAGTTTCTAGATTTTGGTACAGAATAATAATGTTATATTCTTTTTGGTACACATGGTTGAATAAAAGCATCTCATTTTTATTTATTAATGCTTGTGAAATAGGATTATATCTTAGTGCTTTGTAGTGTTTACTAACAGTACAAATATATACTAATAATGTATACTCCAGGAGAGAAGTATTTCCCATTTAAGATCAAGGATAAGACTGTTCACAGCACCCATATTTTAAATAAATATTTAGATAAGGTCAAAGCAAAATGAAAAAAAAATAAGCAATGAGAACGAGTGATTTCACTTTTAAATGAGAATCCCATTGCTGTTTGCAAGAGGAAAGTTGGAAATCATTTCTTTGCTTTCTGCAATTTTGGCTTTGCTTCCTTTTTAATGGTTTATCTTTTTCTTTATTCTGTGTTAATGATTAGTTTCTGTTTGTTTTTATCACTTTATCTGAAAGTCGAATAAGGTTTTGTTTTTGTTTTTAAAAAAGGAAGGAATCACTGTGACTTCTTCCCAACCCAGCCTCAGTGACAGTAGATTGAAGCCTCCTCCAACTGGGCTCCAGAATAATTACTCAGGTCCAGGAAAACTCTGTGCCACCATCAAATTGTGCTAGTTTAAACCCTCCACAATCACCATTCTCTGCACAACGCCACCCCACTACATTCTCCTGGTTCTTGCCACAGGGTTTCCCAACAAACACAACTCTTAATCCTCTCTTCTTTCTCTCCACCATCTTATCACATCTACACATCAGGGGTGGGTTCCACTTACCTTCGCCACCGCGACGTTTCGCGCACGTGCGCTCATTCCACTCACGTGCGTGTGCGCATACCCCCTCACACTGTCACATAGTGAATATTGTCAGTTGTATGTCTATGCAGGATGATGCCTCCCTATCCTAATATTATGGTACATTCCAATACAAGCAGGACACGTGATGTGATTTTCTGCGCATGTGTGCATTCCTGATTCTCCATTATTCTCTTCTGCCTTTGACTCTGACCGGAGCGGTCACAATTTATTAGCAAATTCATGATTTATTGTTTTTGTACCGAAATAAATATTTTCTATTAGACTTATAATCTCGGCTTTAATTCTAAATGTCTGAATTCCAAAAAAAGATCCACATCGCCTTTATGAGATTTATTCTCACTTTAACACACACAATTTAGCTTCCGCGCATGCTCAAAAGCAGGAATTAGCCCGAAACACAGCTGAGAAGCTCATCAGCTGTGCTTCGGGTGAATAAATAAAGGTCAAAATTCACCCGCGGGAGGGCCCTTTTTCAAGCCACGGAAGGGGGGGAAATCCCAAAAAAAGATGGCGGCACGCATGGAACAGCACTGACAGTGATGTCACCAGCGGGTCGTTACCGGTTCGGGCGATCCGGTCCGAACCGGGAGGAACCCACCCCTGCTGCACATCATGGTTCAATATTTTATTGGTTTTTACAAAGCATAAAATATAAAAATATAAAGAAAGATGGAGGTAGAATAGGAGAGGAAAGGGGAAAATGAGAAAAGTAGAGGGTAGAGGGGGGAAAGAAAAAAGGAGCATTGACTTCTGATTCCTTTTGGTATCTATGGCGATTCTCAGTCATCCAGATCATGGTTGTTCCAAAGGTGCTTTTTTCAAGAGGCAACTGGACTTTCTTGTTTTTCTTTGAAGACGTTTCGCTTCCCATCCAAGAAGCTTCTTTAGCTCTTATTCTACTGTATCATTCCTTTTGGTATAGTAAAATAAGATAATGACATGAAACCTCAGCTTTTTACTTTTATATAATAGTATATACTAGCCATTTCTATAACACCAAACTTATCTAATTAGTAAAACCCAAAATCAAAGTTTCATTTTTCCCCCACCTCAAGCACTAAGTCCAAAAGTAGTTTTCAAGTAGAAATTAAATTGTATTCTTTACTTCTTCTTAATTGTGCTTAAGTCTGTTAACTTTTGTCCATTGTGGGAATCACAGTGTCCTTCCATTTTGGTGCATGAAGTAATCTTGCTGCCGTCAGCATGTATAACACCAAAAATCTATTTGGGGGTGGGGGGGGTGGAATCACATCTGCACATCAATCTCTAGTACTATAGCTTTCTGAATTCCTTAAAATCTCCATCCCTTATCATTGTCACTTCACTGTTTTGCCAACTTTTGCTGCAAAAAAAAAAAAGAGGTAACTTTCATTACCCCATGTAGCCCTCCTTGGTGCCAGATTAAAAATAATAATAATCCCAGATTTATTCTGAGAAACATTAGTATTCATTGACTGCATGGTGTTCTGCTCCTGCTGTTGCTAATTAGAAGTACCGAAAATTCAATTTATTTATTTATTTATTTATTTAAACGCTCTTATAGGCCGCCCAATCCCGTGGGACTCAGGGCGGCGTACAGCATGAATAAGAAGCGTACATTTTAAAAACAGTAATCATAATTTAAATTAAAATATAATTAAAAAGAAAACAATTATAAACACAACATTCAGGGGGAATCTGATTATCCTATTCACCCCATCTGCCGGAAGAGCCATGTTTTTAAGGCTTTACGGAAGGCCAGCAGGGTGGGGATAGTCCGGATCTCTGGTGGAAGTTGGTTCCAGAGGGACGGGGCTCCCACAGAGAAGGCCCTCCCCCGCGGCCCCGCCAGTCGACATTGTTTGGCCGACGGGACCCGGAGGAGGCCCTCTCTGTGGGACCTAACCGGTCTTAGGGAGGTATGTGGTAGGATGTGGTCCCGCAGGTAACCTGGCCCTGAGCCATGTAGGGCTTTAAAGGTAACGACCAACACCTTAAATTGCAACCGGAGACTAATTGGTAGCCAATGCAGCTGGCGAAGGAGAGGTGTTACGTGGGTGTATCTTGGTACACCCACTACAGCTCGCGCAGCTACATTCTGTACCAACTGGAGTCTTCGGATGCTCTTCGAGGGTAGCCCCATGTAGAGCGCGTTACAGTAGTCTAGCCGTGAGGTGACAAGGGCATGAGTGACTGTGAGCAAGGCCTCCCTCTCCAAGTAAGGCCGCAATTGGTGCACAAGATGGATCTGTGCGAAGGTCCCCCTAGCCACAGCTGAAAGATGTTGATCCAATTTTAGCTGTGGGTCTAGGAGGACACCCAAATTGCGGACCTGTTCTGAGGGAGTCAATTTTTCTCCCCCAAGAACCAAGGAGGGACAGTCGACATAGTCCTTGGGAGGCAATATCCAGAGCCACTCAGTCTTGTCTGGGTTGAGCCTGAGTCTGTTCACTCCCATCCAGACCCTCACATCGTCCAGGCAGCGGCACATTACATCAACTGCTTCACTGAATTGACACGGGGTGGAGATGTACAACTGGGTATCATCAGCATACTGCTGATACCTCACCCCGTGTCGTCGGATGATCTCACCCAGCGGTTTCATGTAAATGTTAAACAGGATGGGCGAGAGGACCGAGCCCTGTGGCACCCCACAAACTAGGGGCCTAGGGGCCGACCTCTGTCCTCCTGTCAACACCGACTGCGTCCTGTCAGAGAGGTAGGAGGAGAACCACCGTAAAACAGTGCCTCCCACTCCCATCTCCCCAAGACGATGCAGAAGGATACCATGGTCAATGGTATCGAAAGCCGCTGAGAGGTCAAGTAACACCAGGATGGAGGAATGACCCCCATCCCGGGCTCGCCAGAGATCATCCATCAGTGCGACCAAAGCAGTCTCCGTACTGTAGCCGCGCCTGAAACCCGATTGAAAGGGATCCAGATAATCAGTATCCTCCAATAGCCGCAGGAGTTGGAGCGACACCACCTTCTCAACAACTTTACCCAAAAAGGGTAAGTTGGAGACTGGACGGAAGTTTTTTAAATCCGCTGGGTCCAGGGAAGGCTTCTTGAGGAGGGGCCTCACCACCGCAGCTTTTAAAGGCTGTGGGATGGATCCCTCTCTCAAAGAAGCGATCACAACCGCCTGGAGCCAGCCGCGTGACACCTCCCTGCTGGCAGAAACCAGCCAGGAGGGACACGGGTCCAATAAACAGGTGGAGGCGCTCATCGCTCCTATGGCCTTGTCCACATCCTCAGGAGTGACAGGCTCAAACTCGTCCCATATAACAGGACTAAGACTCGCCCCTGTCATCTCGGCTTGCCCTGTCCAAATGGAGTCCAGGTCTGTCCGAATCTGAACGACTTTATCCGCCAGAAACTGAGAAAATTCCTCAGCTCTGCCCTGCAAGGGATCTTCAACTCCCCCCTTGGCAAGGAGGGAGCGAGTCACCCTAAACAGGGCGGCTGGGCGGGAGTCGGCGGACGCAATAAGAGCGGACAAATGCGAGCATTTTGCCGCCCTTATCGCCACTAAGTAAGACTTAATGCAAATTCTTAAAAGTGTCCGGTCAGACTCAGCTTTACTGGCTCTCCATCGTCGCTCTAGGCGTCTCTTTAGGCGTTTCATCTCCCGGAGCTCCTCAGTAAACCAAGGAGCCCTCCGGGATCCGCTGCCACGGAGAGGCCGTAAAGGCGCGATCCGATCTAAAGCCCCCGTTGCCGCCCGATTCCAGGCAGCCACTAGAGCCTCAGATGAATCGTGTACCAGGGAGTCAGGTATTTCCCCAAGTTCCCTCTGAAATCCTTCAGATTCCATTAGGCGCCTGGGGCGGAACCACTTAATCGGCCCCGCCTCCTTGCGGTGGAGGAGTGGTGCCATGAAATCCAACCTCAGAAGGAAATGATCTGACCACGACAAGGGTGCTATGACTAAACCCCTCAGCCTCAGATCATCTCTCCACTGCCCCGAAAGAAACACAAGGTCAAGCGTGTGACCTCCCTAATGAGTCGGACCCTGAACTACTTGGGTCAGGTCCATGGTTGTCATGGAAGCCATGAACTCCTGTACTGCCTCCGAGGTTTCACCGGGCGATGGCAAATTAAAGTCCCCCAGCACCATTCACCGGCTCCCCTTGCAGCAAAGACATCTGATTGCCAAGTCCAAACACGGACTAGCATTCCAAAAATGGTGGGAAATGATCTGGTTAGGAAAGGGAAAAATCATTCCGTTCCAATACATTTTTGAACCTTATATCTCTTGGTTCATGGCTATGTGTATCTCACATAAAAATGTGCATGGACCAAGTCCATTTATTGATTGATTGATCTTCCAGAGCCAAAAGCTAAAATTCTGCACAAAACGCAAACCAATTTAAAGTTAATACAAAACAAAATAGTAATAAGGACAACAGCTAATAAAAGAGCCGAGGTGGCGCAGCGGTTAGAGGCAGGTACTGCAGGCCACTTTAGCTGACACTGATCCGCAGGTCAGCGGTTCAAATCTCACCGGCTCAAGGTTGACTCAGCCTTCCATCCTTCCGAGGTAGGTAAAATGAGGACCCAGATTGTTGGGGGCAATATAAATATACATTGCTTACTGGTGTAAACCGCTTAGAGAGTGCTTGCACTGTGAGGCGGTATATAAATCTCACAAAATAAATAAAATAATAAATAAATAAATAATAAATCCATAATTAAGCCAACTGGAATAGAAACTGTGCTACATGAAATCAACTGCCACAGAATAAGGGCGAAATCGTTTTAAGCATGGCTCAGATCAGGAGCTGAAGTGGTGCAGTGGTTAAATGCAGCCATTGCAGGCTGACTGCTAGTTCAACAGTTCAGCTGTTCAAATCTCACTAGGCTCAAGGTTGACTCAGCCTTCCATCCTTCCGAGGTCGGTAAAATGAGGACCCAGATTGTTGGGGGCAATATGCTGAACTCTGTAAACTGCTTAGAGAGGGCTGTAAAGCACTATGAAGCGGTATATAAGAAAAGTGCTATTGCTATATTGCTATTTTTAAAATAAAGTGGATAAAATGAATGACACCCCCCAAAAAATGCTATTTATGATCCAGTTCTGAAGTTCTGACCACTTGAGCATTTGAGTGCTTGACAATTGGCCTATATTCATGACCGTTTGCAGCGCCCCAGAGTCACGTGGCCACAATTGTTAGCAAAAAAAACCCCACCCCATTGCAAACTTTCATAAGTGTGAAAAAGGGTCCTAAGTGATCAAAGGTCAGGTGATCAAAATTCAAATGCTTGGCAATTGGTGTATATTTAGGAGGGTTGCAGTGCCCCAGGGTCATGGGATCAGAGGTGGGTTCCTACCGGTTGTAACCGGTTCTTTAGAACCAGTAGTTAAACCGGTGGTGATGTCACGGAGCCAGTTCTGTCGGTGCCGGTCCATGGGCGCTGTCATCTTGTTTTTGGCTTCTGCGCATGTGCAGAAGCTGACTTTTTGGCACTGCGCATGCCCAGAAGCCAAGTTTTTGGCACTGCGCATGTGCAGAAGCAAGTGCAAAGCACGCACACATGGCTCAACCACGCGGCGTGGGAGGAAGCAAACCGGCGGCGAGGTAAGTTAGAACCCACCCCTGCATGGGATCATCTCTTATATTGACCTCCTGACAAGCAAAGTCGATAAGAAAGCCAGATTTACTTAACCGTGTTACTAACTTAACAACTACGTCGTAAAATGGAAACATTGGGCTCGATTGTGGTCAATTGTATTTTGTTAAGCTTTAGAGGAAAATTCTAATATAGATTTTATAGTTTGGGGGGCTGATATATATGCAAACCACTGAGAGTCTGGGGTCTTGGTGTCCAAAGGATACAAATACTATGTGATAAATCCATCTAGAGAACTTGCACCTGAGCTTCTAGATTGAAATATCATTACGTTGATATTAAATTAAACGACATTAACCTTTTTTGGATGAGTCAGCTACAACCCATCAATGAAAACCTTGTAAACAAATAACAACAAATTTGTACTTCTTTTTTTTTAGGTTTACTTCAATCTATAGGGGGCCTAGTCATACTTACAAGGTACAACGGCTGATGGAATATACCAGCTACACTTTTAGAATACAGGCTGTAAATGGTGCTGGGGAAGGGCCTTTCTCAGAAGTCTTTAGCTTCAGCACAACTAAATCTATCCCCCCTGTCATTAAAGGTAAGTAAGATATGTCTCCTGATTTTGGTGGGGTGGGCGGGAGGTGGGGAGGAAGCATTTAATGGACCTAAAACCCCTTTTGCAACCCCTTTTCCCTCTATCACAACATACAGGTAGTCCTCAAATTACAACCATTCTGATGTACATTTAGATTAGAATAACAGAGTTGGAAGGGACCTTGGAGGTCTTCTCGTCCAACCCCCTGCTCAAACAGGAAACCCTATACCAGTGATGGTTAACCTTTTTGGTGCCGAGTGCCCAAAGTGCACACGTGCAAGTGCACAACCCCAAAATGCAATGCAAGTGCCCCCCGTACATGTGCCCCAGCCCCGTGCATGTGCATGCATCCTCGCACATGTGCACGCATCCCCGAGCATGCACCCCTGCCCCCCTTGCCCATTTTTGGCTTCTAGGTTGGTGCAGGAGGCTTTCCAGGCCCAAAACGGGGCATGGGGGAGGCCTCGCATGGAGCCCCTGTGCCCCATTTTGGGCCTGGAAAGCCTCCTGCACCAACCTGGAAGCCAAAACGGGGCGTGGGGGCACCACAAGAGCCCCCCAAATGCAATGCGAGCGTCCCCCATGCACACACATGTGTATCCCCTGCATGCGCCCCGCCCCCCCCCCCCATGCATGTGTGGCAGAGACCCGAAGACCAGCTGGCCAGCAGGAGGTGTGCATGCATGCGCAGTGGAGCTGGGTTGGGGCGACAGCTGGCATGCCCGCAGAGAGGGCTCTGCATGCCACCTATGGCACACATGCCATAGGTTCGCCATCACGGCCCTATGCCATTTCAAACAAATCGTTGTCCATTCTCTTCTTCCAGTGTTGGAGCATTCACAACTTCTGGAGGCAATTTGATTAATTGTTCTAACAGGAAAGTTCTGCTTAGTTCTAGGTTGCTTCTCTCCTTGTTTAGTTTCCACCCATTGCTTCTTGTCCTACCCTCAGGTGGGTAGGAGAATAGCTTGACTCCCTCTTCTCTGTGATATTGAAACACTGCTATCTTGTCTCCCCTAGTCCTTCTTTTCATCAAACTAGATATACCCAGTTCCTGCAACCGTTCTTCATCTCCAATCCTATAATCATTCATTCAGCAACGGTTCAAAGTTACAAGTAGACTGAAAAAAGTGATTTATGCCAGGTCCTCCCTCTTAACGACTGTTGGACCTTCGATTCAGTTGGCGTGTTTTGTACTATTTTTCTAGATTATGTATCCCATCCTAATATTTGGATCTTTTTGGCTCATTTCCCATTTGAAATCTCCTGCAGTTAAATTAACATTGATTGTGGGAACCGATGCTTGACTGTAGTTAACTATTGCTGAATAGCTTTATATATTTTCGATAGATGACATTCTTTTAGCTAGTAAATGACATATGATGGATTTTAACGGATGGAAGATGACTTTTTCCCCCGAGGGTGTTAGGCAGGGACTGTCTCAAATAGATACACTTCAAAAAAATTGACCCTTGTTTGTCTCTTGTATACAAACACTTTTTTGCCACCTGGTGGAGCAATAAATCTGTCCGAATATCATATGTTTAACCAACTGTTATCTGGTTGATAAAGCAAGGAAAACTAAATTCTTCAACAATCAGCATGTTTTTTCTTCTTTGCAGTTTGGTTCTTTGTTGTTTGCCTGCTTGTCTCCGTCTATTGTTTTTCACTTTTCTAACAAGAAAATAGCAATAGGATAAGATAGATGATAGTTAAATTGAATAATACATTACCTTATCTTCTATGCGCTTCAAACTCTATTTCTATTTCCATAACTCCTTACCCTCATGCACATTTCTTTCGGGTCCATCCCTATGTATGCCCTTTTTCCTTCTTTTATTTGCCTTATTTATATACTAATAAAACCCTTAACATAACCTTTAACTTGACAAAACTGTGCATCATAAGGCAACAATTTTGGAGCCAGTACCTTAAATGGGCTAACTTACAGAATATGTCCAAAATTCAGGGGCCATGACTCCCAAGAGAATGAAAATTGGGGAGGTTGAGGCTGCTTCGTTCAATACTACTGCCTGCTGTTGTACAGCTGGGCCTGCTACTGCAGTCACATGATCATCATTTTCAACATTCTGTGACAGTTTCCCAGCCAATTTCACAATGCCTCGCTCCCTCCCCCATTCAGCAGTAGCCACTTACTACCTGCTAGAAAGGAAGGGAAGAGGAGAAGAGAGGGAGGGAGAAAGGGAGGAACGTGTCACGTGGTGAATATTGCCAGTTGTATGTATATGCAGGGTGATGCATCCCTATCCTAATATTATGGTACATTCCATTACAAGCAGAACATGTGACGTGATCTTCTGCGCATGTGTACATTCCTGATTCTCCATTATTCTCTTTGACTTGACTCTTGACCGGAACGGTCGCATTTCCTTAGCAAGAATGTAACTATTCAGAATTTATTGTTTTTGTACCGAAATAAATATTTTCTACTAGACTTTTAATCTCAGTTTTATTTTCTAACTGTCTGGATTCCAAGAAAAGATCCACATCGCCTCTGTGAGATTTATTCTCACCTTAACAGAACAGGAGGGAAAGAACTGAGGCACACAATGCTGCCCCCTCACCTGCCTTCCATGCCACATCCCCAACCCACACAACATCTCTTGGCATCCCCATGCATCTTCCCTGGTTAACACCTCTCCTCCACATGTCTTCCCTGACTCTCGCAGCATCTTTTGTGCATCCCATGAACTTTTCCCAACCTGTGCTCCTCCCATGAGGCACCTCTTGAGTACTCCTATGCATCCTCCCTGACCTACACCTTCCTGTGCATCGTTCCTGACCTGCACAGTACCTTTTGTGCATTCCCAGGCACCCTTCCCACCAACCCATGTGCTGCCCCCAACCAGTACAGTCCCTCTTGCATATTCCTGCAACCCTCATGCATTCATGACCTATACCAACCCTCCCCCATGCACCCTACTTGACCTGCGCAGTACCTCTTAGACACCCGTGTGCAACCTTGTTGACATGCGGCCCCCTGCACACCCTACCCAAGTAGCATAGCACCTCTCAGACATCCCTGGTTGCCCTTTCTGACTATGCTGCCCACTCATATGCCTTCCCCTGCCTGTACAGTATCTTTGGCATGCACACGCATACCTACCCCCAACAGCACCTCTCACAGACGCCCATGTAACATTCCTGATCCGCGCCTCCTCGCTCCCTCACTCACTTGCCTGCTGGCTTTGGACTTGCAACTTCCTGTTGTCTTCCCTGTTGATGTTCTCCTTGCAAGCTTCTCACAAACAAAGTAAACGGGAAGAATAATATTAAGAACAAGTCCTAGCAGACTTAACTTATTCCATATTTTCGACCCGATAACTTTGATAGATCATGAGAATGTTATAGATGTAATATATCTCGATTTCAGCGAAGCATTCATTTTTTTCAACCCCTGCCTTTCTAGTCTAGTACTTATTCAAGGTAACTAACGAAACCTAAAAAGGCAATTAAAATGAAGTTTTTGATTATAAAATTTAAAAAATACATTTCTGGTGTCTCGGGAATGCTTGCTTTTATTCTCTTCTGCAAATATTCATGTCCTCGAGAAACACAGCTTGAAAAGTTAAATGATTTTCACTGCACATGTTTTATTTTAAATATTGTTTCCCAGACTATGAAAGCAATGCATATATTCTATTGATTCTTTATGTTTGGAAAGATTGGTTTCCATCACATTAACTGCATCTTATCTCTCAGTGATAACATTCCGAGAGAGAATTCTGAATATATATATATATATTTGTTTTAAGTTATTTTATTTTTTAAAACAAATAAGTCAGTATTTGAAAGAAGAAAAATGATAGGTGTGTCTTTCTTCTGCACATGCCAATTGATACATGGTGACCTTTTTTTTTAAATAGCACCTCGAGTGAGACAGTTAGAAGGAAACACCTGTGAAATTGCTTGGGAAACTGCACCCCCAATGAAGGGAGACCCTGTGAACTACATTCTGCAGGTCCTAGTTGGAAGAGAGTCTGAGTACAAACAGGTAAGAAGGAATGATAGTTTAACTCAAAGTAGATACAACAACCTTTCATGGTCTTACAATGTGTTTATAGGCGATGAGAGGCAAAAAGTGGATTCATTTTGGTCTAATTTCCAACACTCAACCGTAGTAACTGCAAGACTTATTTCCAAGTTCAATATAATGGGACGAAGCCAATTCTGTAGATTGACTGACCCCATAGGTCACAACCAACATCTAGAATTGGACCTGGAAGCAAACTATCACTCAATGTACTTTGCAGAGCAGAAGTGTTACATGTGTCCTATTGGGCCCTCAATATAGCTTGTGCAGCTGCATTCTGCATCAGCTGAAGCTTCCGGATACTTTTAAAAGGGTAGCCCCCATAGAGAGCCCGTTGCCATGGCGTGGAAAATGGAGTTGCACAAAGGCCTTTCAGGCCATGGCTGTCACCTGTTCTTTGAGCAGGAGCTGTGAGTCCAAGAGAATCCCTTAGGTTACACACTGGATTTGTTTGAGGTAGTGTTACATGTTCCTGAGGTAGAAGTGCAAAAAATAGGATTGTGATGATGAATAAAAGAAACAGAAAATGAAATAAAGGGGGAAATGGAGGGAGGGAGGGAGGGAGGGAGGGAGGGAGAGAGAGAGAGAGAGAGAGAGAGAGAGAGAGAGAGAGAGAGAGAGAGAGAGAGAGAGAGAGAGAGAGAGAGAGAGAGAGATGCAGTATATGAAATAATGAGAAAAAAACAAGATAATCAGACTGAATGTCTAATGTGTGTGTGTGTGTGTGTGTGTGTGTGTTTGTGTTTCTGTCACCTGGTATACTCAAATATGGGAGGGAGCATATTGCTTCCTTTTGCCTTTCAGCCCCACTCCAGGGGCCATCCAGGCTACAAACAATATTTTCAAACTTACAAAGAACTGATAAAGAAATAAAGGGAGACTACTATAGATCTATTTCAAGCTATTTAGCTCTCATCAGCTAGCCACTGCCACTGTAAAAGCACTGCCTAACAAGGTGAGTAGCACAAGTTCCAATCCTAGAAGGGTGAGAGCTAAATAGCTTGAAATAGATCTATACTAGTCTCCCTTTATTTCTTTATCAGTTCTTTGTAAGTTTGAATATATATATTCAATGAATTTATATAATAAATAATATTTTATACATAATAATTATGTTTAAAAAAAGCAGCTGCAATCCTCTTCCAACAATTTGGTTATGAAATTATCCTATATACACATAACTTTACTAGCTTTTGGTAATTTGTGGAATATTTTGCTTTTCCAGAGGAGAAAACTATATTCAGTCATAGAGAGAAGTATATATACATAAAAATTCTATCTGCCATTATGTTAGTATTTCATAACAAAAAATAAATACGATGACGAAAATTGTACACTTGATGGAGAAAATTGCCACATCTGACTTTTTTCTGAGTCATTTTGAGATTTCAGTCCACTGGATCATCTTCAAGCTGGTTCTTTTCTATTATCACCATGGAAATGATGCCAATATCTGCTCAGAAGCACAGCACGGTCTCTTAGCGGCCCTGGATTCAGATCAATTTTATGCAAATTTTTAAAAGTTGGAAATAAAACGAGAGAGGCTGGGTTTATCTAGCCACAGTTACGTATGTATTTCTCTTCACTGATGTAAACATACGTACGTCCCCATTCTGTTAAGCAAATTTCTGGAGAAAAAAAAAGATGTATGTATTTATTTATTTTAGCTGTGCATCTTGATGCTTTGTCCCAATTTACGACCTATCTTGCCATCGTTTTTAAGTGAATCACTGTAGTTGATAAGTTAGTGACCTGTTAGTTAAGCGAATCTGGCTTTCTCGTTAACTTTGCTTGTGAGGAGATCGCAAAAGGTGATCACATGACCCCTTATGAATATGAACCAGTTGCCAAGCATCTGAATTTTGGTCACATGATCATGGGGTGCTACAAAGATCGTAACTATGAAAAATGGTCATAAATCACATTTTTCAGTGCTGTTGTAACTTTTAATGGTCACTGAATGAAACTTTTGTAAGTGCTTACTTTGGTTGCATCCAATTTTTCTTCAGGCGACATGGACACTGTTCTGACCCAGCTCCCCAAACACGACAAACCCTCTGAACTCAAATGTTTCCTTTATTAGGAATGCCGGCAGCCCCGGCAAAAAGTTTCTCTCACAGGCTAACAAGTCCGTCCGGCCAGAAGATGAATAGTTGTCTGCCACACTCTGGGGCCTCTCTCTCTCTCTCTCTCTCTCTCTCTCTCTCTCTCTCTCTCTCTCTCTCTCTCTCTCTCTCTCTCTCTCTCTCTCTCTCTCTCTCTCTCTCTCTCTCTCTCTCTCTCTCTCCTCTCTCCCTCTCTCCCTCTCTCCCTCTCCCTCTCCCTCTCTCTCTCTCTCTCTCTCTCTCCCCTCCATTCCCTCTTCCCCCTTGGAACTCCCAGGTTGCCCTGGTGGATTCCTCCCGGTTTGGAACGGTTCTATGGAACCAGTAGTAACTTGGTGGCCTGGGTCGCTGCTGGTTCCACAGCATTTTATTTTGTCTGCTCTGAATCTCTTTCCAGCCATCTTCATTCCATTCCAGTTTCCAGGCTCTTGGGAAATGGAGAAGAATTTCCCCCTTTCCACTTTCTCCATGCCATGTGTAATTTTGTGTACCTCAGTTACAGGTAGTCCTCAACTTACGACAGTCGCTGACTGACCATTGGAAGTTACAATGGACCTCCCCAGAACTACTTATGACCAGGTTCTGAAGTTCTGACAGCCACTGCCCCCCCCCTCACCAGAGGTGGGATTCAGCAGGTTCTGACCAGTTCTGGAGAACCGGTAGTGGAAATTTTGAGTAGTTTGGAGAACCGGTAAATACCACCTCTGACTGGCCCCGCCCCCATCTATTCTCTGCCTCCCGAGTCCCAGCTGATGGGGAGGAAATAGGAATTTTGCAGTAACCTTCCCCTGGAGTGGGGAGGGAATGGAGTTTACAGTATCCTTCCCCTGTCACGCCCGCCATGCCACGCCCACAGAACCGGTGGTAAAAAAAATTGAATCCCACCAATGACCCTCTGAATCTTGTACCATCAGCAACCAGTCCACATTTACAGTCATTTGCAGTGTTCCATAGTCACATGACCACATTTTATGACATTTTGTCTGAAAACTGGCGTTTCCTTCTGTTTTTCAGCAAAACCAATTCATAGTGAACAATTCAACTTGGTTCACTTAAGAACTGTGGTGTTCACTTAATGACCACTGCTAAAAAGAACACACAATTGGAGTGGTCTTTTGGGTGACCCACTTTACGACTGTCGCAACTTGCAACTGTAATGGACAGGCTCCATTGCAGTCATAAGTCAAGGTCTGCCTGTATGTCAACCCTCAGTTAGCTCCAGAATCACTAATGCTATATCTTTTTCTCATAAAAGTCTTCAAGCCCTCTGATTCTTTTGGTAACTTCTGCACCTTTTTCTAGCTCTATTTTGCCCTTTACCAAATGCAGTGACCAGAACTGCATAGTTTTCCGTAGGGCACTAACAATATTGGTTATCTTATTATTACTCCAGTTCCTAATGAACCCTAGTAGAGCATTCCCAACTGCTACTTGCTCAACTCAACTGAGCTACTCGCTGCAATCCCAGTGTGATATACTTATTTGCCAATGTTTGACCACACTGTTGAAAGAGATCCTTCTGAAGCTTTGCATGGCCACTTTTGGTTTTGCTCTTTTAATAGTTTACTAGTATCATCATCTAAAGCAGTGTTTCCCAACCTTGGCAACTTGAAGATGTCTGGACTTCAACTCCCAGAATTCCCCAGCCAGCATTCGCATTCAAGAGCTGAAGTGGTGCATTCAAGAGCTGAAGTGGTGCAGTGGTTAAATGCTGCGACTGCAGGCTGACTGCTAGTTCAGCAGTTCAGCTGTTCAAATCTCACCAGGCTCAAGGTTGACTCAGCCTTCCATCCTTCCGAGGTCGGTAAAATGAGGACCCAGATTGTTGGGGGCAATATGCTGAACTCTGTAAACCGCTTAGAGAGGGCTATAAAGCACTATGAAGCGGTATATAAGTAAAGTGCTATTGCTATTGCTGATCTAAAGAATGAAAACAGTCTTAATAATTTCTGATATAAGAGGTTTTGAAAAATAAAAACAAATTCAGTGGGTATCTGAAAGTGGGGAAAACGTGTGTGTGTGTGTGTGTGCGTGCGTGAGAGAGAGAAAGAGAGAGAGAGAGAGAGAGAGAGAGAGAGAGAGAGAGAGAGAGAGAGAGAGAGAGAGAACTACATTGAAGATTAAAATAGCACAGCAAATGGACAATAATCACTCAGCATTCTTCAAAGTTGCTATTAGTTGATCACTCTAAGTTGGATTTCATGCACAGTAGTGTAGGAGTCGCTTCTCAGACATGACTGAATAAACATCTGTGTATGCACAGTAGTATAGTTTTGCTAGACTCTTAATTAAGAAACTCATGCTGTTAAATCAGATCATCCTAGCAATGAATGTGCCTCATATTAAGAGAAAGCAATACAAAATGATAGTACTCTTTCATACTAGGGCTTATATTATATCTTCACCATAGAGCTGCAATGACAAGGAAAGCATTCAGCAGCATTAGGCCATGAGGCTAACAACCACGCATTACATGATGTTCTTTTTTTTTTTTTTTGTAGTGACGTGGGGGGAAAAAAAATTCAATACACTGCCTTGTTTACAAGCAATGTCCTCTGTGTAATTGACCAAACGTGTGACAGGAGAGGTTACAAACAAGGGGAATGTGGCTGTATCTGCTACTGGTTGACCGTTGCTTCCATTTTTGTGCATTTGTCATGAATTTACACCCTTGTTTTCAAGAGAGGACCCTAGACTTGAATTAGTGCTAGCATAGAAAGATGAGAAATAAAAGCATTATTTGGCTAGTTTATGATGTTTGTGTATAGTGCAAATGCAGAAGATGGATTTATTTACTAATCAAGTAATGTCTATTGTACAAATTCAGAAACTGGTAGATTCTGTGGCTCTAGCCTCTGTATCTCAACTTCCCCCAAAATGAAGCAGGTTCTCTCAATAGGTTTAGGGCTTAGTGGAACAATCAGCCAACCAACCAACCAAACAACCAATCAATCAATCAATCAGAATAGAGCTGAAAGAGACCTTGGAGGTCTTTTAATCCAACCCTCTGCTCAAGCAGGAAACCCTATATCCATGATGGCGAACCTATGGCATGTGTGCCAGAGTGGCACACAGAGCCCTCTCTGTGGGTCATCGCCAGCTGCTCTTCTGGTTTCCAGCACTCCAGTGCATGCGTGTGCATGTGCATGCATGTGCATTCCAGTTTGGGAATTCGGTGCCAAAAAGGTTCGCCATCACTGCCCTATATCATTTCAGAGAAGTGGTTGTGCAGTCTTTTCTTAAAACCTGCAGTGATGGAGCACCCACAACTTCTGAAGGCAAGCTGTTCCACTGGTTAATTGTTCTCACTGTTAGGAAGTTTCTCCTTAATTCCAGGTTGCTTCTCTCCTTGATTAGTTTCCATCCATTGTTTCCTGCCCTGCCCTCTGTTGCTTTGGAAAATAAGTTGTCCCCCTCTTCTTTGTGGCAGGCCCTCAAATATTGGAATACTGCTATCATGGCAACTGTTTTTCCGATATTAATAGTAGGTTTCTCTTCAAGGAACTCAAAGCAGCATGCATGACTTGGTCTCCTTTGCAACTCTTGTTATTTTTCTCATTGAAATTTTGCTAAGTAAGTCAGGCTACAAGAGCGTGCAACTAAAAGTCACAAGACTCGCTACTTCTCTATTGTTCTATAAATTGGTGCTGGGGTAATAGAATTTCACAACTCCCTGGGACTCATACTTTGGATGCTTTAGCACAGTGATGGCGAACCTATGGCACGTGTGCCACCGGTGGCACGCGGAGCCATATCTGAGGGTACGTGAGGCGTTGCCCTATGTCAGCGCCAGCTGATTTTCGGCCTTCTTTTTGGCTGTTTTCGCTCTCCCCAGGCTTCAGGAAAGCCTCCTAAACCCTGCCTGGGGACGGCGAAAAATGGCCCAACGGCCCAACAGCAAGTTCATTTCCGAACTTCCAGTTGGCCCATTGGGCTGTTTTTCGCCATCCCCAGGCTTCAGAAGGCTTTCAGGATGGCGAAAAACGGCCCAGCGGGCCCACCGGAAGTCCAGAGGCTTCAGTGAGGCATGTGCGCATGTGCGGGGGGCAGCATGAGGGGATTGTGTGCATGCATGGGGGACAGCGTGGGGGTTGTGCACATGCGTGGGGGGAGGGCATTGCATTATGGGTGTGGGCACGCACGTGCACACTATTGCACACACACACACCCCTTTAGCACCCAAGCCAAAAAAGGTTCACCATCACTGCTTTAGCATGTAAATCCTATAGTGTCTTAAGTCACTGCCTGGAGGATATTTGGGTCTGGATTGGGAAGAGCAGACTTGGTCTCAATTCTGACAAGATCAGAAGATTCTTTGGTCTTGAATGGCCCCACATTTCCCCATTCAAAATTGGTGCACAATCTGAGAGACTTCCTGGATATACTGATTCTGGTCAAGGTTCATGTGGCATGTAAGTTACACCCTTCTCTAGATCAGAAGAACCTTCAATCACTCATGTCCTTTTCACCTCTTGACCAATGTTCCCTGTAACATCAGAAAATGGCGCACGGCGGTTAGAAACTGCCGCACAACATTCTCTTTTCATGTGCACGACCGCGCAGGCGCGCAGCCTCTGCCATTAGAAAATGCCACGCGGAAGTTAGAAACTTCCGCGCGGCGTTCTCTTGTTACATACGCAGCCGCACAGCTTAAAGGGAACAGTGCTCTTGACTGAATTTATTGCAGTGGAAAACCACTTGGAAGCTACAGTTGTTCCAGAATGCAGTGTCAGAGACAACGATAGCTGCATCTTGTTATGCCCATGTGTCACCCAAACGTTGTGGGCTACATTGGTTGCCAGTTGGATTCTGGCTGCAATTCATAGTGCTGGTTATCACCAAAAAAGCCCTAAATGGGCCTGATTATTTGAAGGACCATCCATCTCCCATAGCTTCTTCTCCAGTGAGATTGAGTATCTTCAAATCAAACAATGTCATTCTTAGGATCTGTTACGGTACGTGCTCTCTGGAAGAGCAAACCTCCCAGAGATCCATACGGGACCTACCCTACAGCTGTTGCATTCCAAAACCTGGTGTTAGGGTGGATGCTGAACAGTGGTGGGATTCAAAAATTTTTACTACTGGTTCTGTGGGCATGGCTTGGTGGGCATGGCAGGGAGGATTACTGCAAAATCCCCATTCCCTCCCGATCAGCTGGGACTCGGAAGGCAGAGAATAGATGGGGCGGGGCCAGCCAGAGGTGGTATTTACCGGTTCTCCGGACTACTCAAAGTTTCCGCTACCGGTTCTCCAGAACTGGTCAGAACCTGCTGAAACCCACCTCTGGTGCTGAACCTTTGTTAGCATTTGCTAGTTTGGGATTGAATTTAGTTGTTTCACTCTCCTGGACGTATATGTTTCACTTTTCTTTTTAAATTGTCTGGATTTCTTTTTCACTCTGTGAATTATAAGCCTTAAAGAATCTTTTGGGAGCCGAGTGACCTGCAAACTGAATGAATAAACAAACATGGCGAATTTTTGGATTGCTGAACTAAAATTTTCTGCATCCCTCTTTGTTTACTGTGTCAGAAAGTCTGTTTTCTTAAATAGAAGAAGCAGGGGGAAAAATACAAAAAACTGGCATTCTAATTTATCTTCTGACTCCCCTCCATCCCTCCTGCCAACCTCCCCACAATATTTCTTCCAAAATCAGAGACAAAACCACTTTTCACTTGAATGCCTTGTCTGGCTTAATAACTTTGCAGAAAAGTTTAACTGTTGCTTTAGAAAACTGAAAGTAGCAGGAAGCGTCTTTCAATCATTTTAAACCCTGACTGGGATAATTACGGTTTTTTTCCTTGAGAAACTTTTTGTTGTATAAATACTTCTTTGTTATGGGTGTGATTTAATATTGAGTGTAGGCTCCATATGTATCCTTTTGTCAAGCCTAATAGTTGGTATTGATCCCAGCTTTAAATCCAAAGTCTCTATACTTATTTAACAATTTGGGGGCGGAAATCAGCAGAAACTAAAGCAATTCATTTGAGAACCACAGAATCTATGATGGCATCTTCTAGATTATCTAGTCGCTACTCAGAGCAAACCCAGCAAGTAGCCCCAGTCAGGGGTGAAATCCTCCCGGTTCGCTCTTACCTGTCGGTCGCCGCAGAGCCTTTGGAACTGGTGGCGTTCGCGGCGCAGGGCTGTCCCCGCCCGCTTCCCCCTCCCGCCTGGACGCTGCCATTTGCGTTCTTTTGCCCTCTGCGCATGCAGAATGCTTTGCGCATGCGCAGAGGGCAAAAGAACTCAAATGGCGGCATATAGGCGGGCGGGGGAAGCGGGTGGGGGCAGCTCCGCGCCGCAAATGACACCAGTTCCAAAGGCTCTGTGGCGACCGACAGGTAAGAGCGAACCGGGAGGATTTCACCCCTGACCCCAGTGTTTTCATCAACAAAGTTATTTTACAATTATCTTCAATATCTTTTCTTTTGCTTTTAACTCTGGTTTTTATCCTTCTCTCCCCCTTCATATCCATGGGATTACTTTAAAGCAGGGGTGTCTAACCTTGGCAACTTTAAGCAATAGTAATAGTACTTAGACTTATATACCACTTCATAGTATTTTTACAGCCCTCTCTAAACGGTTTACAGAGTCATCCTATTGAGCCCAACAATCTTGAGTCCTCATTTTACTGACCTCGGAAGGCTGGAAGGCTAAGTCAACCTTGAGCCGGTCAGAATCAAACTGCTGACAGTTGGCAGAATCGAACTTCTGGCAGTCAATAGAATTAGTCTGCAATACTTCATTCTAACCACAGCGCCACCATGTTGGCTGGGGAATTCTGAAAGTTGAACTCCACAAATCTTAAAGTTCCCAAGGTTGGACAACCCTGCTTTAAAACCTAAATTTCAAAAATAATGAGGTCCTTCTAAAAGTACTTGGTACTTTTAAAGTACTTGGTACTTTTAAAGTCCTCTGGTACTTTTAAAGTCCTTTGTGGCATGAGAATAGGCATGATACGTGAATGGCCATTTTTCTCTAATTGTCTGTTGCTGCCCTATTAGATCTGCAAGGATAGTCATGCTTCAAATTCTCTTAATTTAAAAAAATGTCATCTGGCAGGATGAAAGACACCTCTTTTTCATTATACTTTTGTTTATCTCTAGTGGTACTGAATTTTGTACCTTGTTCACTGCCCAGAATCACTTTGGTGGGAGAGGCAATTATATAAACCAAAAATAAATGATGGTGCTTTATGAAGATCCATACGATTGGTTGGAACTATAACATTGTGGGACAAAACTCTATGGCATATTTAGATTTTAAGAATTTATTATTTATTGTATTTATTCAGTCAGTGTTCAACAAATTTAAAAGAACCATAACAGAATGAAGTTAATTAACACAGCATATGCTAAAAGACAAATCATATAATGATATTACATTCACATGTCTATTTCTATATTAGTATATTGCCTACCCAAGTAAAAGTAACTTAAAACTTAAAAAGCTACAATAGGGACTAAATATCCCCTAACCACTTATTAATTAAAAGAAAATAACTATCTAAATGGAATATAGGGGATAAAAGTGAGATTTTTTAAAGCCAATTACCTCCAGAAGTTGTGAATGCTCCAACACTGGAAGTTTTTAAGAAGAGATTGGACAACCATTTGTCTGAAATGGTTATAGGGTTTCTTGCCTAAGCAGGTGGTTGGACTAGAAGACCTCCAAGGTCCCTTCCAACTCTGTTATTCTATTCTTTTCTAAAATTACCTGTTCAACCATTTGTGTCTTATTTTCATTGCGGCCATACAAAATTTGCTTCCTGCATAGCTAATAGTGGGTTAGAAATCCTGGAGAGATAATTCAAATAAAATTGTACTTTTCCAAATATAGTGAATGGTTTCCAATACCATTTTAGCCATTATCCCGAGCTAATATAAAGCAACACAATAGACAATTTTATTTTGAGAACAAAATTGGAGTACAAGCTTGAAAAGAAATTTCTTAAGGATTCTTTCCTGTTGGAAACAGAAAGATAGTTTGCTGGCATATTTGTGTAGCCAAAAAAAACTGATTTTGGCATGAATTTATCTACAGATGCACTGATTTGTTAGCATGATAATTGCTTGATGGTCATGCTTTTAGTTGTCAGAGAGGGCATATGTAATAAGCAGGTGGGATTTCAAATATAATCAACCACATTAAATTTTTAAAAATTGAGACCTTGTAACATGCGTTAGGGGTGACTTTTCCTGAGCTGTGTGCCTGTTTTTCTGTTATTTTGTTATTTTGCTAGCTGAAAGGACTAGTAGATATACCGTATATTCATTGGAGTGACTCACACAAATTGGCTCCCACCAGTTGAAAGTGGGAAGGAGTTGTGAGAGAAAAAAGTTTTTTAAAACCACTGGTACTGTATAAGGAATATAAAGGGTGGTTGTGCTTTAATTCATTTCCTAAGTACAATTGATTCCTGGCTCGCTGTAAATCACAAGGACTAGTTGATCGTCAGTATGGGGGACAATGTAAAAGAGATGGGAGCTCTGATAGAAACAGACTGAGATACAATTGTTGCTAATCACAGTAGAGTAGAGTAGAGTAGAGCGGAGTAGAACAGAGCAGAGCAGAGCAGAGCAGAGCAGAGCAGAGCAGAGCAGAGTAGAGTAGTAGGCTAGGCTAGGCTAGGCTAGGCTAGGCTAGGCTAGAGTAGAGTAGAGTAGAGTAGAGTAGAGTAGAGTAGAGTAGAATAGAATAGAATAGAATAGAATAGAATAGAATAGAATAGAATAGAATAGAATAGAATAGAATAGAATAGAATAGAATAGAATAGAATAACTTTATTGTCACTTTGAATGTACATTAATTGGCATACATTAAAAATAAAATTCCGTTACATACAGCTCTTTAAAGGGTCACCACCTCCAATTTTACACTACAGAAACATGAACACTGGGAAACCCTATCTAAAAAAATCTTAAGAAACCACATTGATCTGTAAGTAAAGCTGTTTGCTGTTAATAGTCCCTTGTGCAAAGGCATCTAATAAAATCTTGCACGGATAACATAGATAAAATTCTCCAAAATAACTTCTTAAGTAAAAATATCCAGGAATTTCTTCATTAAATTTCTACTTGTCTGGATATATTTGTTTGAAATCTGGCTGTCTGAAGTGGAATTCAATGTCTTTACAATCTCCGCATCTTTAAAACTGAGCAGTACAGATGCACTTAGTTAAACAAACTCTTACCAAGCAGCCAACTCTATACTGTATAAGCTTTCAATGCAAGCCAAGGTAATTTTGAGCAATACTTTGTTAGAATGAGTGAGGATTTGATAGCTGAGATAGATGGATTCTTCTTAATTCTCTGACAAATCGGTTTGTCAAAGTCTCTTGAATCAAGTTGCCATTATTAATGTCAGAAATCCCTCCAAAACAGTGAGGCAAACTAAAATGCAGGTAGTCCTCTGCTTATGACCACAATGGAAGCCAACATTTCCATTGCTAAGCAAGACAGTTGTTAAGAGGATTTGTCTCATTTTATGACATTTCTTGCCCTAGTTGTTAAGTGTATCACTGTAGTTATTAAGAACTTGGTTGTTAAGTGAATCTGGTTATTCTGCTTATCAGAAGGTCACAAGCGGTGATCATGTAACCCCTGGACTCTGCAACTGTCATAAATACATGCCAGTTGCCTAGCAACCAGATTTTGATCACGTGACCTTGGTGGCCAGCATGCATGTGCACACCGGGAAGCTGAGCTTCCGGTTTCTGGTGCGCGCATGTGTACCAGCCACCTGGCCTTCCGCGAAGACCAGATGGCTGGTGCGCATGCGTGTGCCATTAACCAGAAACTCAGCTTCCCGGCATGCATCGGAACCCGGAAGAGCAACGGGCGACGACTGGCATGCCCAGAGAGATGGCTCTGCATACCACTTCCGTCACGCGTGCCATAGGTTCGCTATCACGGGTATAGGTAAATCTCTGAGGGAGATGGGCAATTTAGAAATATCAAATATGCATAAAGAAAAATAAAATAAAGAAATGCATCATCATCAAATTTTCTCATCGTTATTTTCTTAACTGGCCTATGTACAGAAGAAGCCACCTGTTCTCAGTAATTTTTTAATAAAAGGAGCAATTTATCCATTACAGTAATACATTATTTTCAAATTTGAGGCATATTAAATATGCATTTAGGGTATCCTTTTTCCATCTTTGTAATTATGGCAATTTATGGATTACACGTGCAAATTTCTAATTATTTGACTGCAGGGAACTTATCTTATTTGAAGCATAAAACTACTATAATAGGATCTGAGAGGAAAAGATCTAATATTTTTGCTGTAGAGTTCCTATTTGTCATGTTGACTTGTGTAGCTTAGAGCTGGCAACTGTTTAATCACAGCAGACTAATAGAAAAAGATATTTTGTTCCGTTCTCTGCCAGAGTTTGATCACCATTATTGAAGGACAATAATCTTTCCATCTGGCACAAAATAATTGACTCACCTTTTGAAGTGTTATTCTTTCTTCAGTACATTTCCACTATCAAATTTTTACTTCAAACTTAAAAGGTCACTCCTGGGTGGTAGTCTTGGTTAAAATAAATTATTGGGTGCAGCGAAAATATCTTGGCTGCCAAAATTCAGAAGACCACTTGATGGCAGTTAAGAGTTAGGTTTTTCAATGTATATCTCCTGCCACCTAGTGGTCATCCAGATTTTGCACCCCAGTTCTGTCGGGTTGGGTTTGCAATTGCAGAATCTTGGGTTTTAATAATTATTTGCATTTCCAAGTGTATGTAAAATGTAAGTAAAATATAAAATGGAGCATTTGTTTCATAGCTGGGATGTAGAAAGAATGGTATTTATATGTACAGTTTTCTGCTAATTTTATATTAACTACGTGTATTCAGGCAATTCATAATATGGAGCAGTGGTAAAAAACATACATCACGTTGCCATCTTATAAATGTCCCTCACTACTTAAAGGAAAAAGAAATAGATGACAGTTTGGGATGTAATTTTGAGTGGTGACCTAGGCTGCATGCTGGAATGGAATTGTACTGGCAAAAATTGCAATGGTACATGAGAATGACCTTGGAAGAGAGGAGTAGGGTGATGTGGGGTGCAGGAAGGGATACTTTCTAAGCAACAATCTGATAAGAAAGTGCACAGCCCACAACTACATAATGGTCAGAGAAAGAGACTTCGAAATGAACTTCCCTAACTTTTCATGCTGGGAAAAAAAGACAATGGAAGATTTGCACTATCATACTTGCAAGATTCTGTTAATCTAACCTTGTATATAGTTTATATTACATAAAGTCAAATTTTCCCAAACAGTCAAGTTTCCTGTCTACCTGGGAAAGTGGTGATATTTGTAAGGTGACCAGACGTCCCGATTTTGGCGGGACAGACCCGCTTTTTCATCATTTGTCCCGCGTCCCGCCCGTCCTCTAAAAAGTCCCGATTTTTTGAAAGAATGCACGACTAGGGCATTCTTTCAAAAAATCGGCCTGAAAGGCAGCAGGCCTCTCAGCTCGGGCCGGCCGTTGGCGGCGGGCGGGCGTCCCGCGTTGTTGACTCCTCCGGCGGCGGCTGGAAGCTGGGGGGAGGGGGAAGGGAGGCTGCTCCTCCTCTCCTTCCCCCGCCCCATCCCTAGCCCCGCTCTTGGAGGCGCCGCTGCTGTTGGGAGGGGTGAGGGACGAGGAGCCGTCGCCGCTTTGAGTTTACGAGCGGCGCAAACAGCCCTTCCTCGTCCCCTCCCCTTTCTTCCCCCCGTCGCCTCGCTGCCGCCGTTGCCCTGGAGCCGGGCGGGCGACCGGGAGACCGCGGCGCTTGGATGCTTGGAGCAGGTAAGCTGCCGGCTGCCTCCTTTCCCCGTCTCCCGCCTCCCGTTCGTTGCTTGCCAGCCCGGCCGAAGGGAAGGCGGGAGGCGAGGAAAGGCCTCCCGAAAGGGAGGCGGGCTCCCGAAGGGAGCCGGCAGCCCTTCGGGAGCCCGCCTCCCTTTCGGGAGGCCTTTCCTCGCCTCCCGCCTTCCCTTCGGCCGGGCTGGCAAGCAACGAACGGGAGACGGGAGACGGGGAAAGGAGGCAGCCGGCAGTTTACCTGTCGCGAGCTGCAGGCATCCAAGCGCCCTCCCGCCTCCCCCCCTCTCCCCCCCACCTCACCTGGATGCCGACATTTGCTGTTTTGCCCTCTGCGTATGCGCAGCGTTCTGCGCATGCGCAGAGGGCAAAACAAATGGCGGCGCCCAGGCGGCCCCCCGTCCCGTCCCGCTTAAAAATAAAAAAATCTGGTCACTTTGGATATATGATAGGATCAAACAATATTTAGTAATTGTTACATTATACACTGCTATGTCTTTCTTGTTTTGTTTTGTTTTGTTTTTTACTTGGAAGTAGGAAATTATTATTTTTTTACAAATCTATAAAAATGGCAGAAATTATGTATTTTGCATTATAACACTGGGTTCTGTTGCTGGTGTTTGTGCCTAGAAAAATGCATATTCAAGAATAATGAAATATATTGTGTAATGTGTGTATAGAGAACAAGATAGCTGGAGTGAATATAGTCAGATCAAGGAACAATTAATTCAGAATAATTAATTATACTGTAAACGATTAAGAACAAAAGAGGGAAAGTGAAAGAATAACAGAGTTGGAAGGGACCTCGGAGGTCTTCTAGTCCAACCCCCTGCTCAAGTAGGAAAGCATTTCAGACAAATGGCTGTCCAATCTCTTCTTTAACATCTCCAGTGTTGGAGTACCCACATCTTCGTTTTGTCATGAAGCTAAACAAGGGGCCAGCAGCAGAGAAGTTAAAAGCAGAAATAATGAAAAGATTTAGGATGCAAATGCTAGAAGGATAAGCTTTGTGAAAACGATAAACACTTAAATGGGAATGAGCATGGTATGTTGAATTAAATTCTATACATCTTGGTGTCAAAGAAAAAAGAATTAAAAAAAATGTCGAAAAATGGCAAGGCTGCAGGTGTAGCTGGTGTAGCTGGAAAAATGTTGAAATACCGTATTTTTCGGAGTATAAGACGCACCGGAGTAAAAGACGCACCTAGATTTTAGAGGAGGAAAACAAGGAAAAAAGTATTCTGAACCAAATGGTGCAGTAATATATTATTTAATAAAATACCAGTGTAGCAGAATACTTTTTACAATCATGTATACTTTTTACAACCATGTACACTTTTTACAACCATGTATACTTTTAAAAAACTTCAAACTTACAGCTTTAAGACTAGTGGACTTCAACTCCCAGAATTCCTCCTCCAGTCATGCTAGCTCAGGAATGGGAGTTGAAGTCCACAAGTCTTAAACTTGCCAAGTTTGAAGACCCTTGCACCCCTAACCCCTAACCCAGGAGTCTTCAAACTTGACAGCTTTAAGACTAGTGGACTTCAACTCCCAGAATTCCTCCTCCAGTCATGCTAGATGGGATAATTAGAAGGCAAAAACGCCCCAATTTTTGCAAAAAACGGTCCGTTTTTCGCTCATTTTTTTGCAAAAACAGGGCATGCAAAGGATCTGGGAAGCCTGCAGAGCACTCCTAGGGGGTGGGGGAAGGCAAACCCCCCCCCCCATTTTTGCAAAAAAAAGGCCCGTTTTTTGCAAAACTTGGATGCGGGGGTGGAGCTTCAGGAGGCTAAAAATTGCTGTATTCGGTGTATAAGATGCACCGACATTTTCACCCTCTTTTGGGGGACAAAAAGGTGCGTCTTATACTCCGAAAAATACGATATGTACTGTGTGTATTTTTCTTATCAAGTGGTCGTATAGTAATGTGTGCAAAGAGTGTCAGCTACAACTTCTTCTGGAACAGGAGGCTCTTCTGACAGTCATTCATGTCCTCTTGTTTGGGATATTGCAGTGGGGCTGCCCTTGAAGAGCATTTGGAAGCTATATATACTTAACCACTACATGACCTTTTATTCCCAATTGTTTATGCCTTTCCAACAAGTTCAAATAGTGCAGACTACTCTGTATTCCTTCTCTTGGGAAATGTCATCACAGGGACCAGGGAAGTAGGTCATCTCAAAATCTGCCTCCCATGTCCCAAGAAATCTCAACAGCTCCTACCCTATTGGCTCCTACCCTATTAGGAAGGTCATAAAAACTTGGTAATAAAACACTTCTCATGACTAGGACTACTCTGTCTAGTTATCAAATTCATTTTCCTGAAATGTCAACTTTTCTCTCCAGATGTCTATGGAGCTTCTCAGTCATCCAGGTCATGGTTGTCCCAAAGATGCTTTTCCAAAAGGCAACTGGACCTCCTTGGTTTTTCTTCTCATTCAAGACATTCGGAACTGAAGAAGCTTCTTGGATGAGAAGCAAAATCTTCTCAAGGAAAAACCAAGAAAGTCCAGTTCGCCTTTTGGAAAAGCACCTTTTGGGTTTCCCTCTCCAGATATTCTCTCTCCAGGAGCTTGGCAAATGTTGAGATGATGTGTGCTGCAATTTTTAAGCAAAGCTCCTTCCGTTTTTGAAGAGTTTGACTTAAAGCGTCATAGCAATTTCTTGTGCAACCTAAGTTTTCTTTCCTCTCTTCTTGTTCCTTCAAGGTGTACAAGGGAGACGAGACAACATACCAAATCTCAGGCCTTCAGGCGAACACAGATTATAGATTTCGCGTGTGTGTTTGCCGCCGATGCTTGGATACCTCACAAGAACTTAGTGGACCTTTCAGCACTTCTGTTGCCTTTATTCTCCAGCGGAGTGAGCTCATGCTTACTGGGGAACTGGGAAGAACCGATGACGCCAAGACTAAATGTATGATGCCTTCTGATGAACAGTTTGCAGCCCTCTTAGTCCTTGGCTTTGCAAGCGTCTCCATCTTATTTGCTTTTATACTACAGTATTTGTTTATGAAGTAGAGAGTTCAACACAAGTATTTGAGGTATCGTTTTAATTAATGCTTCATACTATAATCAATATGTTTTATTCAGATAGTCCTCTTTATTTTTTCAGTGCATTTGTTTCTGGTTTATCGTTGTTTTTTTAAGGGGTGACGGGGGGGATGTCAGTCCTATTTAGAAAATAAAAATCGACGTTCAGGTGCACCTTTTGGACATTCAAGGTTAGGAAATGGTTAAATATATCCAAGCCAGAGACCAAAACAAATATTTAACATTTGGATGTTCTGTTCCCTGCTCCTATGATTTTATTCACTTACTCGTTTTTTTTTCCAGAATGTAGAAATGTAACCAGTTTGCCTTCACGTTTTTGCCTTAGTGCTAAACCTGTTGCAGTCTTTAAGTTGCAAGTTTATTACATTAGAGTAACCGCTTTAAGCTCCTCTGAATCTGCAAGATTTAACCATCATTATGTAATAGCATTGCAGCTAAGCATTCCGCAATGCATTTGTTGCACAAGTCGTTAATTATAAATATCACATACGATATTCACTACATTTATTTTCTCCTCAACCCTCATACCGCCAGTTTTGCATTGTTTTTGCGTTATTCCCCATACGGGGAGGGGGAAAAATTAATCTCAATTATGTAATCAACTATATTTTTAGCACATTTCAATCCCAATAATTTATCTTGCAACCTAAAGTCTTCTTTGAATTGTAAATGTTTTACTCAAGCTGTTTGCGCACTATAAATTCCTGTATATCAAATCTGATAGCCAGATAGCTTTATCGATTGAAAAGCATTACCATTTCTACCATTTTCTTTATTTTATAGCAGTAATTTTAAGAGGGCATTGTGCAATAGTTATTCCCCATGTCCAGCTGTTTTTATTTCGTTTAAAGAAAAGCTGCTTTTAACTAGTTTGTTTGCCTTTGTATATAAACTTACTTTTAATCCAATCACTAGATTTGTTATATTCATCGTGATCTTATGTGTTTATAACTGGCGAAAGCTTGCTGCCTTTGCTATTTAAATTAGAGTATTACCTTTTATCATAAGCAAACTCTCAATCCGCCTTGTTAAGAAAAAGGTCCATCTGCATTTCAGTTTTGGAAAAAACATGGTAATCTCATATAGGCATCTCAGATGCTAAATACTGTAATTAGACCTGACATGAAAAGGTGCCATTTCTTCCATCTCCTCCTCATCCTCTTCCTTTCTTCTTAATGGCATCTCCTATTACAAACTATGTCATGTAATATCCATTCATTTCCCTCTTCACTTTCATTAGCTGCTGCCTTCAGAAGTGACGGTGGGAGGGACACCGTAGTTCACATGACAACGCACTACGCGTTCTGTCCTAATAAAGCCAAAAGAAGCATAACGGTGCTGAGTTGCAAAGTATCAACCTCAAGCACCATTGATATTTCCAGCAATGCCTCTGAGAAGTTCTCCAGAACTTCATTGACTGGCTGGTGGCTACACATCAGTGCTGGCTTTATCTTCTGGCAATTGGACGATTGGCCACTACAGTTTGTGAATGCCTTTATTACACACTCAAAATTCCAGGAATACTCCCTGGCCCTCAAATTTTGGAGATTCCCGTAGTGGCCATGGCCAAAGGGAAAAGACAAGGAGGAGATATGGGGCAGCTGGTTTCAGCAGCAGCTGCAGTCTTGACACCCAGCTCTAGTTTCAACTAGTGTTCAGATCATAAGGGTAGGGTGTGGTCCTTTGCAAACTTAGTGTCATTCCTGTATGGGACATTGTATGTGCTTTTACATCAATTGCCAAGGCACGTTCATTCAGTCGATCAAAACCCTTGGTTTTTCTTCTTGTTTTAAGAGGGGAAAAAACCTTTGAATCATTGGGTTATTTTTATGATGTCTAAGTGCCTCAGGGATATTGAGCAGGAGGTGTAAATTACACGTGGACATGCACAGTGCTGCAATCCACTAGGAACCTCTCCCAAATTGTGTTGTTACAACTCGAGAAGCATTGCTACGGAACTCCGTTCTCGTCCATCAAACAGAGGTGCACAACGCTATGCACCCTCCCCACAAAGCCTCGTAAAAGGCTCCCAGCGGAGATTTTCAATGTTATTTTTTTTAAATACCAGAATGGGGAGAGACTAGGGAGTAATCATATCAGCTCTATTTAATTTTTAAGCCAATTAAAATAAAATGTGCACCCTTTCCTTAAAAGCCTGTTCAGGAAAAACAAAAATGCGATCCATCGGTTCCTGTTCTAGCTCTGCATGAATTGGAAGAGTTCTCGTGAATTGTGCCCCAGACTTTGTGTAGCCTTGCATTCAAACAAACAAATAGTTCTGTATATTTTTTTAATCTTCTTTGGGTTTGGCTTGCATTGTACTTTTTTTTTTTTTCTCTTCTCTTTTGCTATGACACAGGGCGGCGCGATGACTCAGTGGTTAAGATGCTGGGTTTGTTGGCTGGAAAGCCAAGAGCCCAGGTTCGAGACCCGAGCATCCCGCAACGGGGTGAGTACCCATCTTTGCCTAGCTCCTGCCCACCTAGCAGTTCGAAAGCATGCAAATGCGAGTAGATAAATAGGTACCACTTCAGTGGGGAGGAAACAGTGCTCTGCAACGTCATGCTGGCCGCATGATCGGGGAAATGTCTTCAGACAGCGCTGGCTCAACGGCCTTGAAACGGAGATGAGCGCCGCCCCCTATAGTCGGCAACGACTAGCGGAGTTAAAATCTGCAGGGACTCCTTCCCTTCCTTCCTTTGCTACGATACAATGTCCTGTATTATTCATTCATTCCCATAACCAAAGTAATGGGGAAACCAACATTATTTTTGTTTTAGGATTATTTATACTATATACTGCATTCAGTACTTTAAAATGCCAATTAAAGTGCAATCTCATTATTTATTGTAAAAAAAATGAAAAGTGTACTTATGTACTAAATCTCTCCCCTTCCCCCCTCCCTCTGACCCCTAGCAGCATACTATTTTTCTATTTTGTTTTATGTAAGTATAATTTAGGTGAAATATTTTCATTTCCCCAGCACCATTCCTAGTATTAACCTTCTTATAGTATATTGTATGTTTAAAAATGGGAGTGTTTTATGAATTGACAAAAAAGAAGAAGAAGAAAAGATAAATGTACCCAATATTTCCTGCACGCAAATAAAAAAAACCTTGTGGGACCACATCCATTCCATCTGCGGTACATTAGAAACAATCATCTTCAAAGTTTACATGTAGCCAAAAAAAAAAATCATAAGCATCTTTTGAAATAATAGTTTGAAACTGATTATTCTGTGTGCCTCTCTTGATGTAGCAAACTAGTACAAAGGTTCTCTATTTTTTTTTCCTAATGTTAGTATGCATATTTGCCTAGCAAAGAAATGATATTGAGCTATTTTCTTTTTTAAAAATCTCCTCTTCCCGCTGGCTCCAGTTTTGGCCTTGACAAATGTGGTATTGTTGTTGTTGTTTAATTCAGCTTTATTCCTTTTTATATAATACTTGGTTGTCTTCTAATATAAAATTATTTTTAAAAAAAAACGCTGGCAAAATTTTAAAGAATGTAGATAGCATTAGCTGGGCTTTGAACTCATTTCAATCATCGGGAACAATTAACTAGGAGTCATTGGAAACCTGTTAGTTGTCCTGGCTCTGAAATCCTTTCCATTTTTCTGCATGGGGGGGTGGGGGGGCAATCCATTTGGAAAGCCACACCTTTGTAAAACAGCTGTTGTCACTTTTACCGTGCCTTGTGATTATCAGTCCATTGTCATAACAATCCCTACCGTTTTTTGACTTGAGCAGAAACTTACTGCATATACTCTCAAAGTTTGCAGGCAAAGTCAATCATGTTGACCGGTTGTTGAGACCTTTAGTTGGAAGTTGGTGCCCTCAGCCCTCTGGTTTCAAGATCAATATTTTCTCTCCCTTATTTTTAAGGGAGGGAGTTAATTACACCAGCTGATGGATTAGAATAATTTCCTCTTTTGTGCTAAATTGTAGTCCTGTTGGCCTTTCACAAGGTGATGAGGGCATAGAGAGAGTGGGTATTAGTTGGGAGCTCCACCGTGGATGCATAGGTCTAACAGGTTGTGTTTTTGTTGAGTCTCAACGTGGTTTAAGTTGACTTTGTTTTAATGTAATTTTTTCCCACTGCCCAGAGTTCCTCAGATAAATGGACAGCCATATAAATCCAATGGATAAATAAATGTGAGGGTGATCAGGTGTGACATTTGTCACCCCATTGATTAGCAGATTTCCTTTGGCTGATCTGTCTGGCTTGGTGGATGTCCCCCTCCTTCCTCGTCATTCCATGCTTCTCTTTCCTGAAGCTGTGCTGGGTGGGACAGGACAACCATCCCAGATAGGAGTGTATCATCTTCAGCCAATAAATAAGGAAGGAGAAGGCTAGGAACATGGAGATTGGCCCTCATTGTGGTCTCAGTGTTGGTAGAGCACCAATCCTGGCAGGGATCATTTTGATTCTACCAAGAGTAAATCTCTCTTAAAAGACGTCACTCTCTCCAGCAATAAGAAAGTTCACCAACTTCTAGTGCCCCCCCCCCAGGGTTGGGTTCTACTTACCTTCTCTACCGGTTTGCTTTGCGTCGGAAGTGCGCATTTTCAGAAGCGCCCCCGTCACGTCATGCAAATGACCCTCTGCGCATGCGCGAAAGGTTCTTTGCAAGCCGCTTTCAAGGAGTGGAGAACTGGTTCGGCGGCGTGGCCAGCTGGCCATCGCTGCCGGTTTGGTGAGCGGTGGCAAATTTCCGCCACCAGTGCGGGAGAACCGGTCAGAACCGACAGTAACCAATCACTGCTCCCCCCGTGAACAATCGTGAGGAGAACATAGGATTGCTTCTTTAATCCAGAGCCAACCATTTGTGTGTTTAGACAAAGAAAGTCATTTTGTGCAAGATTGAAGAAACGTGACCTGAAGAAAGGTTAGGTGCGTTTCATATTTTTTTATTGTAGTTTCCACATCTCCCCCATTTGTGCATACTTACCGTACAAACGCCAATCCATTTTAATTGTCAAGTTAGATTGGATCAGATACCATTGGTTATCTTGTAGCTCCTTTCCATACAGGTTGATTTCTAATGCAACCATTCTGTAAAAAAGAGATAATTCCACCCATTCCTGTTCCAATTTCCCTAACCTTCAGTTTATGGAATGAAAGAAAATGCTTTCTATTACCTTGTATGTCTTTTCTGGCCCAGTCAGTATCGGCTGTGTGAAATCAACTTCCCTTGTCCCCAGTTTTGTGTAAAGAAATTGTAAAAAAAAAAAAAACAATATGGGGAAAGTATTTTAAGAAGTTATTTAAGAAGAAAAAGAAACATTTTTATATTATCTGCCTTTGTCCTTTATGAACTTGAAATGTTGTAGTTTTCTAATCATGTTTTGTCAGCAACAATAGATGAGTATTCTCTGTTAATCATGGAAAAGTGCCCTAAAATTGAATGTTTCTGAACATTATTCTTGCACAATTTAAATTGAAAAAGAAAATTAAAAGTTGTTTTTTTCTTTTTGTTTTGTTTTTTTACCTCACTTGTAGGACATACATTCCAAGCTTTTCAACTTTGAAATAAATAATCATAAGTTTTCTTGTAAATTTTAACTATTTCATACGCATTGTATTAAAACTGCCATATCAATTTTAATGTATAGATTTTTGCAGATATTACGCTACGTATGTAAACTGTTATCTGTAGTGTATATGTAATATATTTATGCCCAATAAATGTTTTAATTCTTTCTTGATGGCAAGGTTCTTTATATGAAGGTTCCTTCATGAAAATCTTTGCCCCTAGAGAGCTCAACTGGAGGATGTGTAAGAATTGCAAACCTCTGAATTCCTAGCTAGCAGGATAGCAATATTAGGTGAGGTTATAAGGAATTATTTTCTCCGTGTAATGGTTATGCCGAAACCTTCTCACAGTTTTATCACAACCACAACTAGGACCAGCATTTCCATTGCTAAGCAAAGCGGTTGTTAAGTGAGTTGCACCCAATTTTATAACCTCTTTTTTGTGGTTGTTAAGTGAATCACTGCAACTGTTAAGTGAGTCACATGATCGTTAAGTAAATCCAACTTCCTCCCCTGATTTTGCTTGTTGGGAAGGTTACGAATGGTGGACACGTGACCCTAAGATGCCACAACCAGAGGTGGGATTCAGCAGGTTCTGACCAGTACTGGAGAACCGGTAGCGGAAATTTTGAGTAGTTCGGAGAATGGGGATTTTACAGTATCCTTCCCCTGGAGTGGGGAGGGAATGGAGATTTTACAATAGCCTTCTCCTGAAGTGGGGTGGACATAGAGATTTTACAGTATCCTTCCCCTGGAGTGGGGAGGAAATGGGGATTTTACAGTATCCTTCCACTGGAGTGGGGAGGAAATGGAGATTTTACAGTATCCTTCCCCTGAAGTGGGGAGGGAATGGGGATTTTACAGTATCCTTCCCCTGTAGTGGGGAGGGAATGGAGATTTTACAGTATCCTTCCCCTGTAGTGGGGAGGGAATGGGGATTTTACAGTATCCTTCCCCTGGAGTGGGGAAAGAATGGAGATTTTACAGTATCCTTCCCCTGGAGTGGGGAGGGAATGGAGATTTTACAGCATCCTTCCCCTGTAGTGGGGAGGGAATGGGGATTTTACAGTATCCTTCCCCTGTAGTGGGGAGGGAATGGGGATTTTACAGTATCCTTCCCCTGGAGTGGGGAAGGAATGGAGATTTTACAATATACTTCCCCTGGAGTGGGGAGGGAATGGGGATTTTACAGTATCCTTTCCCTGGAGTGGGGAGGGAATGGGGATTTTACAGTATCCTTCCCCTGTAGTGGGGAGGGAATGGGGATTTTACAGTATCTTTCCCCTGGAGTGGGGAGGGAATGGGGATTTTACAGTATCCTTTCCCTGGAGTGGGGAGGGAATGGGGATTTTACAGTATCCTTCCCCTGGAGTGGGGAAGGAATGGAGATTTTACAGTATCCTTCCCCTGGAGTGGGGAGGGAATGGAGATTTTACAGTATCCTTCCCCTGTAGTGGGGAGGGAATGGGGATTTTACAGTATCCTTCCCCTGTAGTGGGGAGGGAATGGGGATTTTACAGTATCCTTCCCCTGGAGTGGGGAGGGAATGGGGATTTTACAGTATCCTTTCCCTGGAGTGGGGAGGGAATGGGGATTTTACAGTATCCTTCCCCTGGAGTGGGGAGGGAATGGGGATTTTACAGTATCCTTCCCCTGTAGTGGGGAGGGAATGGAGATTTTACAGTATCCTTCCCCTGTAGTGGGGAAGGAATGGAGATTTTACAATATACTTCCCCTGGAGTGGGGAGGGAATGGGGATTTTACAGTATCCTTTCCCTGGAGTGGGGAGGGAATGGGGATTTTACAGTATCCTTCCCCTGGAGTGGGGAGGGAATGGGGATTTTACAGTATCCTTCCCCTGTAGTGGGGAGGGAATGGAGATTTTACAGTATCCTTCCCCTGTAGTGGGGAGGGAATGGGGATTTTACAGTATCCTTCCCCTGGAGTGGGGAAGGAATGGAGATTTTACAGTATCCTTCCCCTGGAGTGGGGAGGGAATGGAGATTTTACAGTATCCTTCCCCTGTAGTGGGGAGGGAATGGGGATTTTACAGTATCCTTCCCCTGTAGTGGGGAGGGAATGGGGATTTTACAGTATCCTTCCCCTGGAGTGGGGAAGGAATGGAGATTTTACAATATACTTCCCCTGGAGTGGGGAGGGAATGGGGATTTTACAGTATCCTTTCCCTGGAGTGGGGAGGGAATGGGGATTTTACAGTATCCTTCCCCTGGATACTTCCCATTGCTTTTTGTATAATACTCCTATATTGTTTGCTTGGGTTTTTTCTTTCTTTGTGTAAACTTTGTGTTCAATTATTTTAAAAAAAATCATTTCTAGGGCAAGAAAAGCTGATCTATCATAATGATTTCCATTCCTGATCATCCATTTAAAACCTATACAAAGCCTTCACCAAACACACAATAGGGACTAGAGAATAAATTGAAAACAAATTCCAATGCAACAATGCAGAAGCAGCCCAAAGTTTAATGTTTTGAAGAGCAGCCGATCATAGCAAACAAAAGCAAACCACAAATCGTATCCAGAATAAATCAAGCATAGTACTTGTCTTGAACACTCTCGCCTTCTCAAATTTGACCCAACCAATTCTGTTGAACAGAAAAAAACATAATGATACGATTTGGAGATTAGACCCATGGATTTTACAGAAAAACGGTATGAAAGTACCAGATTTTACAAATACATCAAATAAGATTTCAGATTTTCAGATTTCATATTTTCAAGCCCTGAGATCATGAACATAACATCATGGCATAACAGCTGGAAATATACGGTAAGTCACGTTGAGTCAAGAATTTAAACAAAACCAAATACCGGTACTTGTATATCCATGTGCTTGAAAGGATTAAATTTTGTGGACCTACCTTGCTTGCTTTACCTGTACAAATGTAAACACTAAGATGGTTCTTGACTTACGACCACAGTTAAAAGCAGCATTTCCACCACTAAGCAATGCAATAATAAGAGAGATTTCACATCACTTTGTGACAGCATTTCTGGCACTCCCAATTGCTATTGTTAACTGAGCATCGCAGGTCATTTTGCAAGTAAAGACCTCTGTGAAGGAGATGGTGGTTTTAGAATATGATAAAGAAAGAATAAAAGCAAAGTGCCTACTCCAATCCAAGCTATTTCAGCTCCAAGCTTTAGTAACCTATTTCAACTCACTCCACCCACCTTTTTCTTCCATCTATGTTCTTTTGGCCTCGGCCACCCTGTCAGGGGTGGGTTCTACTTATCTTTCCCCCACCGCTTCGCATCGCGATGGAAGTGCACAAAACATTCCCCAAAAAAGATGGTGGCGCCCATGGACCGGCACCGACCAAACTGGGTCAGTGACGTCACCAGCGGGTTGCTACCAGTTCAGGCGAACCTGTCCGAACCAGGAGGAACCCACCTCTGCACTCTATGCTCTGCAGATCATCATCGTCTTCTTGCTCCGTTGTTGATGAGGCATGCCCAACCTAGCCTTTCGTACCTGGAAGCCCAGCTTCAGTTCAGAGCACCATAAGAAACAGAAGCAAGCAAGCAAGAAGCAACCCCAGATCTGTAGCCTATTAGGAAGAGCATCCACAGATCCATGGTTTACCAAGATGTCCAGTCCCAGCTCAGCCCAGCAATGCAGCCCAAAAGGGCTTCTTGAAGCAAAGGGTCAGGCCACATTTGCTTGGTCAGCTGAAGCAAGAAGACATTGAAGGTCATTTGGGACCAAAAGGACATAGATGGAGACAAAAGGCCAGGGTGTCAAACTCAAGGCCCACCAGCCAAATCTGAATCCAGCTCTGAATCCAGACCAAGGGGTGCTTAAATCCGGCCCAAAGGGCCAGACTAGAAATATAAAATAATATCAAAGGACCAGTCCACGGTGCCTCTAAAATGGACCACGTGCCCCATTTTGGGGCGGCAGAGTGCTGCAGTAGGCTATGGATGGTGAAAATGTGCAGGGGTGCCACAAATGGACACCCCGTGCCCCGTTTTGGCTGGCAGGGTGTGCAGGAGACATCTATCCCCCCTGCTACCCCCCTGCCCGCCCACCACTGGCCCGTAAAGAACTACAATGCTGATTCAGCCCTCGAAGAAATCCAGTTTGACACCCCTACAATAGGCAGATGGAGGCGAGTTGAAGAACCCCTGGGGGCATTGCAATGGCTATAACTTTGGACATGGGTCAAGTCATTTTGTTCATTGATGCTGTAACTGTTCAGTCACTGAACAAACGGCCATAAGTCAAAGACTATTCGTATATCCTGTTAAAGATAAGGTGAATTCAAGGATTTACTACTTAAATTTTTCCTAAGATTCCCCTTCAAATACCCAGCCGGGACATCTATTAGGGCTGTCATATTGGGGCTGCAAAAATCTAGACAACCATTAGATGGCAGCAAAGACATACAACTCCCCAAACCATGTTGTCATCTAATGGCCATCTGACTTTGTACAGCTGAGATTAAACATCAAAGTTTGCCTACTCAGAGGCAAATATACTTTCAAGGTAATTTAGTGAAGACATCTCTTTGGACAGATATCTGCATCTAATTCTAGGAACTCAAACTTTATCTCAGAAGGTAGACCCCACTGACAACAAATACCATATTCTATGCTCCCATTAATTAAGTCTTGATGTGGTGAGTTTGGAGAGAATTATTCTCTTATGCTTCTGTATAGCATTGGTGAGCATAGTAATATACCGTGTTCCCCCGAAAATGTAACCTACTCAGAAAGTAAGTCCTAGTTTGATTTTTACACTTATATTTTTACTAAGGTGACCAGATTTTATTTTTTGTAAAGCGGGACACCATTGACGGGGGGGGGTTTCCTAGGGGAGCAAGACGGGAGGGGTCCGTCTCTCTTATCCTGCAGCTTTGTGCACCCCCCCAAACACCCCCCCTTCATTGCAGCCAGGGGTTGGTTCCTACTGGCGCAGGCTTACCTGTTCGTCGCCGCAGAGCCAGGGGTGAAATTGGCCGGGCCAGTCGTTCGGCATAGAGCTGATGGAACTGGCAGCAGTCGCGGCGCGGGGCTTCTCCCGCCCGCTCTACGCCGAACGACTGGCCCGGCCGAAAAAAGCGGGACTTTTTAAAAACGCCGCGGGACGCGGGACAAATTATTAAAAAGCGGGACTGTCCCGCAAAAAGCGGGACGTCTGGTCACCTTAATTTTTACACAATATAAGCCCTACCCCTCCCAAAAATAAGCCCTAATTAAGACCCCACCCACTCCAGGGTGCACAGGTAAAAATTAAGCTCAGGTGGGGATGGGGGGTGGAGCTGCCCTACTATTTACCTTCGGATAGTTGCAGCCAGGCCTCGCACACCTTGGCCCATTTATTCTGCTGCAGCCGGCAAGGCTTTCCTGAAGGCCTCTGTAGCCGATAACAGAGCTCCGGATCGATCCAGAGCTCTGTTATCGGCTACAGGGGCCTTCAGGAAAGCCTTGCTGGCTGCAGAAGAAATTGGCCGAGGTGTGCGAAGCCTGGCTGCAACTATCCGAAGCCGAAGAAGTTCCTGAAGGTCTCTCACAGCGAAAAGGAGGCCGGGGGCGACGCACACAAGTGAGGTGAGTCAGTGGATGACATCCCCCCCCCCCAAAAATAAGACCTGGTGCCTTTTTTGGTGGAAAAAAGAATATAAGACAGGGTCTTATTTTGGGGGAAACACGGTAGTTCCATTCCACATCTTACCTCAGATACCCTCTTGAAGCTTAGGTTTCTGCTTGCAGAATCATTTTGAGAACAGAAATGTTTAGTCGTGCCAGGTTTTGTTTTGTTTTTAGAAAAATGAACTTCCAAAATCCACAAAATATTTCTCAAATAACGTTTGGTAGAGTGGAGTCCATATTGAACAGCAAAAATAATAACTCAGTCCCACTCTTGTTATAAAGCTCTTGTACTCCACATTTATAAGGCAGCTTCACTGCAAACTTTATAAGTAAGGCTGAATTGTTGTCATATTTCTAGCTTGTAGATTCAGCCAAACATCCTATATCTGGGGGTGACCCAAATTAACATCGTTATCCTCAATTGCAAGTGATTCATCTGGTTTTCTTACCCCTTACAGCCGTGATGGCGAACCTATGGCACGGGTGCCACAAGTGGCACGCGGAGCCATATTGGTGGGCACGCGAGCTCAGGTCCGGTGTGCATGTGTGCACCAGCCGGCTGATTTTCGGGCCTTCTGGGCCCACTGGGAGTCGGGAAACAGGCTATTTCCAGCCTCCAGAGGGGGTGGGAAAGGCCGTTTTCACCCTTCCCAGGCTCCTAGAAAGGCTCTGGAGCCTGGGGAGAGCGAAAAATGGGCGTGCCATTGCATGCTGGGAGCAGGGGGGTCATGCGTGCATGTGCTGGGGTGCATGGAATTATAAGTGTGGGCACGCATACACGTGATCCCCCGCATTCCCCCCCCCCTTTTGGCACGAACCAAAAAAGGTTCGCCATCACTGCCTTACAGCAACATAAAATCTTGATTCTGTCCCTCCACAAGTATAGTATGTCTAATAATAAATTCCACCCACCACATTAATATATAAAAGAAGCCATTCCTATAGGCAGTCATCAGAGTAACGTATTGCATGAAACGTTTGTTTGTTTGTTTGTTTAAATTGTTTGTTTGTCTATTTAAAAAAAACCAAGTAGATATCTTATTGGGTCAACTAAATTACAGTAAATGTCCAGTGTTTGCTGAAAGCTATTCCACAATGAGCCATAAGTCAATATACTTGTGTTTATTAATCAGGAATACCCATTTACATGGTTGTTGTTTTAATTGAGCAAGTGGATGTGACTATAAATATAATTAAATGTTGCAGGATCCAACCTGGGTCGGTCACCAGGACCAGAGGTTAAGTTTTCGGACTCGTGCTGCAGGGGTGGGTTCCACTTACCTTCACCACCGGTTCGCATCGCGACATTTCGCGTGCCAGCGCTTGCTCCGCTCGTGCGTGCACGCACACATTCCCCCCCCCCCTGTGCAATTTCACTTCCACACATGCTCAGTAGCAGGATTTAGCAGGTTAAATGCAGCACTGCAGGCTACTGCTAGTTCAGCAGTTCAGCTAGTTCAGCAGTTCACTGCAGGCTACTGCTAGTTCAGCAGTTCAAATCTCACCAGCTCAGGGTTGACTCAGCCTTCCATCCTTCTGAGCTCGGTAAAATGAGGACCCAGATTGTTGGGGGCAATATGCTGAACTCTGTAAACCGCTTAGAGAGGGCTGTAAAGCACTATGAAGCGGTATATAAGTCTAAGTGCTATTGCTATTGCTATTGCTATTTAGCCCGAAACACAGTTGAGGAGCTCATCAGCTATGCTTCGGGCAAAGAAATAAAGGTGAGTATTAACCCGGGGGCTGGTGGGCGGGCTCTTTTTCAAGCCGCGGAAGAGGAGAAGCCATCCAAACATGGAAAAATTCACCAAAAATTCCCCCCAAAAGATGGCGGCGCCCACGGACTGGCACCGACCGAACCGGATCCATGACACCATCGTTGCATCACCAGCGGGTCACTAACGGTTTGGGCGATCTGGTCCAAACTGGGAACCCTGTCGTGCTGGAGCCCATTCTCAGGGAACTTCTGTCTAGCAGACACACTCACACACTGCTAGACACACTCACACGCTCTGCTAACAAGGAGTTCCCTGAGGATGGGCTCCCAGCATGAGCCTGTAACAGGGGTGACATTCAAATTTTTCCCCTACTGGTTCTGTGGGTGTGGCTTGGTGGGCGTGGCAAAGCCAAGCCCACCAAGCCACGCCCACAGAACTGACATAAAAGTTCGTCCAAGTCTTCTAGCATTCAACCTGGCTGCTTCTCACCTCCTTCTCATGTTTGCTCTGTGTGTATGAGCCCGAGAAGGAGGAGAGAAGGAGTGGGAGGTGCAGGGCGGGGCCAGTCAGCGGTGCGATTTACCAGTTCTCCGAACTGCACATAATTGCCACCACCAGTTCTATAGAACCTGAAATTGCTGAATTTCACTCCTGGTCTGAAAGCTTGGAAGACTAAACCTCTAGTCCCTGTGACCAACCCAAACTGGATCCTGCAACATTACCCTAGGACACATATATTCGCCTTCATTCATAATTAAATGTACCATCTACCATTCACTTTTTTGGGGGGGAAGAATGCAAATGAGCTAGCATTCTCCCTGGCACTACTTTAAAAAAACAAGATTTAGCATTCTCTCCCTGGGCTAGACTTGAAGGCAGACGAGGTCTAAAGAAGAGCATTCACACTGTTGCATCCAAAAGAGATGCGTATGCTTGCTTCGAAATGAAAATTGAACGTCAGCCATCATTTGAATCTCTCAATGTCCCTCCGATAATTGATATGTGCAAAGCTGGGTTTTGGCATTTTCCAAACAAGGCAGAAAGGTTTTTTTGTGTTTCTCAAAGTCTCCTTCCGCTTCCATTCTGACCAACTTAGGGTTTCATTACATTTTTCCAGATCTGGCCAGACCTCATTCACCTATCGATTGGCACAGCGGCTCCCTAGGGCACTACCTTCTCTGTATGCCATGATACACATCTCCTCATTGCCATTGGCCAGAAATGGATACCTTCTACTGGGTCTCTATCCCCTGGACCACCACAATCCTCTTTCCGGGTCCCTTTTGCAGAAAAGGTCCTCATTCACTGCAACTTGATTGTCACACTGATGCAACGGCAAGCAACCCATAGCAGGCTGGTACATACTGTTCCACAGGGATGAAGGAAAGCATCCTTTCTGGCCTCTATCAAGGTCTTCCTGCCTACATAGGAGAGGGAAGTTTCCTTGCATTTGATGACATTCCTTCCTTTATGCAGTACAAAATACACACAGATCCCACCTGATGGGGAAACCTTTCCAATGAGTTTCTGCATCACAGCTAGTCCCTCCCCATGCTGGGCTGCATACTAGCACAAAGACAGGTTCTGTTAGTTCTCATTTGCGCTTTATAAACATAAGACACCTCAATTCCCATCTTTATGCATAGAATCATAGGCACTGGAAATGATTCAAAGGGACAACTGTTTCACCCACTGCTGATGAATATATTTACACAGAACATCTGCCATAATATTCCTCGCAGCTCTGCATTTTTTTTAAACCCCCTTTTCGTTTCCATACCTGAGTTTTCAAATTGCAAGCCCTCCCAATCACAAAAAGAAACAAACACTCCAACTTTTAGCCAGCCTGAACACCTTTCCCTTTCTCTAGTGGCTTTAAGTGACACCTCGATCCAACCTTTGCGGTCACGTCGCTCTGATCCTGGACTCTGTCCAAGTGTGGCATCGTCTCTCCGTCATCGCCAAAAGCTTTTTCTTCCTCGGTGGCTTCATTCCAAAGAGCCTGTAAGCTGCTTCTCGGTATTTCTTTGACATGATGTTGTACAGGATTGGGTTGATGGCAGCGCTTAGGTAGAAGAGAACGAAGGAGACCACGTTGCAGTACTGGCTGATAACAGCGATATCCAAGGATTCAACCTCAACGGTTTTGGAAAAGAGATAACGTCCCAGGTAGAAGGGCAGCCAGCAGAGGACAAAAGCCAAAACCACCACCGCTAGTTTAAAAAAAGTAAGAGAGAGAGAAAGAGAGAAAGGGCAAGTGCATATGAAAATGAATTAAAATATTTGCTAAGGTTTCTCTTTTTAATTCAAGTTTCAAGGCACAGACTAAAGCTAAACTAAGATGGATTTTGAGATGGGAATCTGGACTAAGCAGGGCAAAAGGAATGCTTCAACTATTCTTCCTGCAACAAATGTCTTAGAATAATAACAGAGTTGGAAGGGACCTTGGAGGTCTTCTAGTCCAACCCCCTGCTTAGGCAGGAAACCCTATACCACTTCAGACAAATGGTTATCCAATCTCTTCTGTAAAACTTCCAGTGTTGGAGCATTTACAACTTCTGGAGGCAAGTTGTTCCATTGATTAATTGTTCTAACGGTAAGGAAATTTCTCGTTAGTTCTAAGTTGCTTCTCTCCTCCAGCTGTTCCTTGTTGTTCATCAAACAAGACATCTAGAGAACAGTGACTAGAACCCGCCAGAACAAGAGGCCATTGGAGAAAGATGCAAAGAGAAACCAATGTTGGCTGCTCCCTTTCTTCATCTCTCCTCCATTAGCCTTGTACAGAACTGTCCCGATGTAAATTTGTGATTGTCAGCTGAACTCTATGATTCAGAGATTCCTAGCAAAGCAGTCACGTGGTGAGTGAACTGCGCATGTACACATTCCATTTTATTATTACTCCTCCTTCTTCTGCTACTGTCCTTCGTGGAAGAAGGACGTGCCTAGATTGTAAAGATGTAGTTCTTAGGTTTTATATTCTTTTGTACTGAAATACATATTTTACTTTTAGACTTTATACTCGAGTTTCATTTTGTTAAGGATTAGATCCAAAAGGAAAAGAACTGTCACCTCTAAGACTTATTTTCTCATTCCGTCAAGAACCTACTATTTATTTGGCTTTATGGAAAAGTTTCTGGCCATGGGCAGCTAATAATCCCTCAAATTCTTAACGGCCTTATACAAAAGATGGTGGTAGCCTACTTTATCATTTTTACTTACATTGTTTCTCCAAAATGTTAAACAAAGTACATAAAATCTCTTTGAACAGATGAGACAAAAGGGCACAAAAGAAGCATGTGGAAGTCTGCAGGTTCACCAGTTTGAAACCCTGACTCATTCCCCAGCAATATTTCTACTCAAGGCCCCAAAAGATCAGATACCACCTTGGTTGTTCATTTGCAGCACAAATCCCTATGATCTAATCTTTCCTCTACCATCATCTCATGTACCAAGCAACTCTGGACAGTCAATGCCTCATTCTTTACAACAACTTCCCCAGGTATCCAAAGAGCTACAATAGAAAGGAGAAACTCACATAGTCCTGGTACATAAACTGGGTAACATGCAAGCATCTATGGTCCATGGTATACAACCTTTCAGCAGTTCAGCTGTTCAAATCTCACCGGCTCAGGGTTGACTCAGCCTTCCATCCTTCCGAGGTAGGTAAAATGAGGACCCAGATTGTTGGGGGCAATGAAAATATACATTGCTTAATGGTGTAAACCACTTAGAGAGTGCTTGCACTATGAGGCAGTATATGAGTCTCACTAATACAGTGTTTCCCAACCTTGGCAACTTGAAGATATCTGGACTTCAATTCCCAGAACTCTGCCAAGGTTGGGAAACACAGCACAGATAGATAGATAGATAGATAGATAGATAGATAGATAGATAGATAGATAGATAGATAGATAGATAGATAGATAGATAGATAGATAGATAGATAGATAGATAGATAGATAGATAGATAGATAGATAGATAGATAGATAGATAGATAGATAGATAGATAGATAGATGATGGATGATGGATGGAAGATAGATAGATAGATAGATAGATAGATAGATAGATAGATAGATAGATAGATAGATAGATAGATAGATAGATAGATAGATAGATAGATAGATAGATGATGGATGGAAGATAGATAGATAGATAGATAGATAGATAGATAGATAGATAGATAGATAGATAGATAGATAGATAGATAGATAGATAGATAGATAGATAGATAGATAGATAGATAGATGATGGATGATGGATGGAAGATAGATAGATAGATAGATAGATAGATAGATAGATAGATAGATAGATAGATAGATAGATAGATAGATAGATAGATAGATAGATAGATAGATAGATAGATAGATAGATAGATAGATGATGGATGGAAGATAGATAGATAGATAGATAGATAGATAGATAGATAGATAGATAGATAGATAGATAGATAGATAGATAGATAGATAGATAGATAGATGATGGAAGATAGATAGATAGATAGATAGATAGATAGATAGATAGATAGATAGATAGATAGATAGATAGATAGATAGATAGATAGATAGATAGATAGATGATGGATGGAAGATAGATAGATAGATAGATAGATGATGGATGGTAGATAGATAGATAGATAGATAGATAGATAGATTGATAGATAGATAGATAGATAGATAGATAGATAGATAGATAGATAGATAGATAGATAGATAGATAGATAGATAGATAGATAGATAGATAGATGATGGATGGAAGATAGATAGATAGATAGATAGATAGATAGATAGATAGATAGATAGATAGATAGATAGATAGATAGATAGATAGATAGATAGATAGATAGATAGATGATGGATGATGGATGGAAGATAGATAGATAGATAGATAGATAGATAGATAGATAGATAGATAGATAGATAGATAGATAGATAGATAGATAGATAGATAGATAGATAGATAGATAGATAGATGATGGATGGAAGATAGATAGATAGATAGATAGATAGATAGATAGATAGATAGATAGATAGATAGATAGATAGATAGATAGATAGATAGATGATGGAAGATAGATAGATAGATAGATAGATAGATAGATAGATAGATAGATAGATAGATAGATAGATAGATAGATAGATAGATAGATAGATGATGGATGGAAGATAGATAGATAGATAGATAGATAGATGATGGATGGAAGATAGATAGATAGATAGATAGATAGATAGATAGATAGATAGATTGATAGATAGATAGATAGATAGATAGATAGATAGATAGATAGATAGATAGATAGATAGATAGATAGATAGATGATGGATGGAAGATAGATAGATAGATAGATAGATAGATAGATAGATAGATAGATAGATAGATAGATAGATAGATAGATAGATAGATAGATAGATAGATAGATAGATAGATAGATAGATAGATAGATGATGGAAGATAGATAGATAGATAGATAGATAGATAGATAGATAGATAGATAGATAGATAGATAGATAGATAGATAGATAGATAGATAGATAGATAGATAGATAGATGATGGAAGATAGATAGATAGATAGATAGATAGATAGATAGATAGATAGATAGATAGATAGATGATAGATAGATAGATAGATAGATAGATAGATAGATAGATAGATAGATAGATAGATAGATAGATAGATGATGGATGGAAGATAGATAGATAGATAGATAGATAGATAGATAGATGGATGGATGGATGGATGGATGGATGGATGGATGGATGGATGGATGGATGGATGGATGGATAGATAGATAGATAGATAGATAGATAGATAGATAGATAGATAGATAGATAGATAGATAGATAGATAGATAGATGATGGATGGAAGATAGATAGATAGATAGATAGATAGATAGATAGATAGATAGATAGATAGATAGATAGATAGATAGATAGATAGATGATGGAAGATAGATAGATAGATAGATAGATAGATAGATAGATAGATAGATAGATAGATAGATAGATAGATAGATAGATGGATGGATGGATGGATGGAAGATAGATAGATAGATAGATAGATAGATAGATAGATAGATAGATAGATAGATAGATAGATAGATAGATGATGGATGGAAGATAGATAGATAGATAGATAGATGGATGGATGGATGGATGGATGGATGGATGGATGGATGGATGGATGGATGGATGGATGGATGGATGGATGGATGGATAGATAGATAGATAGATAGATAGATAGATAGATAGATAGATAGATAGATAGATAGATAGATAGATAGATAGATGATGGATGGAAGATAGATAGATAGATAGATAGATAGATAGATAGATAGATAGATAGATAGATAGATAGATAGATAGATAGATAGATGATGGAAGATAGATAGATAGATAGATAGATAGATAGATAGATAGATAGATAGATAGATAGATAGATAGATAGATAGATAGATAGATGATGGATGGAAGATAGATAGATAGATAGATAGATAGATAGATAGATGATGGATGGAAGATAGATAGATAGATAGATAGATAGATAGATAGATAGATAGATAGATAGATAGATAGATAGATAGATAGATAGATAGATGATGGATGGAAGATAGATAGATAGATAGATAGATAGATAGATAGATAGATAGATAGATAGATAGATAGATAGATAGATAGATGATGGATGGAAGATAGATAGATAGATAGATAGATAAAACCTTATTTAAAAAAAATCTCAGTTGAAACCAAGTCTTGTTTATAAACTGACACACACTAACTTACTTCGTTGATTTCACTTGGCTTTGGGACTACATAGAATTAGATTTGGAAAGGAGATTTAGTAAAGAAAAATAATGTGGAAGGGCATAAAATTATGCACAGAATGGAGAAAATGAGAAAGGGAAACTTAAGTTATCTTCAAGGGCTGAGACACACAATGCTGGAAGTCAAGGACCTTGACAAGCAAAAGGTATTATTATCCACGTAGTATAGAATCGCCTTGTGTAAATTCATCATAAGTGAGATCACTGGTGGTTGCCACTTACTGGTGGAAAATAAGATGAAAGACAGCTACAAGCTAAAGCATCAATGTATTCAGTGGTGGGTTGCTACCGGCTTTACAACCGGTTCGCTGAGTGCATGCTTCGCTGCGTGCGCATGAGCTATTCAGAGGAAATAGAACTTCCGCGTTGCAAACTAGGCAAGGAGCACAGAAAACAGCTGCGGAGCGGCAATTCAATCTGCCGCCCCTGATCAGCTGGGCTTCGGAAGCAGAGATAAAGGTCAGTATAACCCAGGGGCAGGCAGGTGGGCCCACTTTCACAGATACAGAGAACCTGTTCTCGGCTTGGAGTCAGAGCTAACGGTTCAGATGAACCGATCCGAACCGGTAACAACCCACCACTGAATATATTACTTCAAGAGTCACAGGCAAATATTGTTCAACACCAGCTCTTGTTACGTGGTTTTCTCACAGAAGTGTGGTTCCTGTGAAACCAGGGTCTGAAATGAAACTGCTCTTACATTCTTCTGAGAAAATAATTTCCCTTGGGGTCCCGCCACAGAATATAGGTAAACACAGATGAAATTATTTCTTAAGAAGACCATGGAAGTTTTCAAATGTGTCTCTTGTCTGTGGTAGAAGTTTCTATGTCAATGCTAATGGGTTTGATAGACTGATGATCTCATAACAATTCCAACTGGAAACAGAAAAGGAGATTGTATCAACTGTGTTTTCAGTTGCTGAAAATAAAAAGGGTTAGTTATAAATCAGGACAAAGAATAAGGTGATGATCAACCTGTTAAGAGTTGCCATGGACCCATACGATTCATTGGTTACAGGAATATAGTGTAGTGGTTCCATTAGGAAGACCCAGATTTAAACCCATCCTCTAGATAGACATTCCCTTGAATGACTGAACCAGTCACTCTCTATCTCTGCCCACACTACTCATAGGGATGATATCCTGATATAAGCTGCCATGAGCATATATCAGTGGTCTCAAAACTTGACCTGTCCTAGTGATAATGGGAATAAACAATCAACAAATAAACCTCCCATTTTCTTCACTGTAATATCTCTACCCAACTTGGATATCTCTACCCAAGGCAACTTTTTTTATAGAAAAGCAGCAAATATTCATCACTCAATGAATGACAAGTGTTCATCTGTCATGGAAAGGAAAAAATACGATTGGAGTTTCGAGGAAGAGCAACAAACTTTGAGTTCCTTAATTTATTACTACAGTCTCACTTTCAACAATGAAGATGTCCTGAGATTTTCTACCTGAATGTCAAAATAATTGGGCCACTTTAGAGTTCCCAAGGCTACTAACAGAGGAAACATCATTTGCCTGTTGGCCCAACATGTTTGGAGTCAGTCTTGTGGGGAAATGGAGGGTGGACTACCATATTTTTCGGAGTATAAGATGCACCTTTTTACCCCCCAAAAGAGGGTGAAAACTTGGGTGCGTCTTATACACCGAATGTAGCCCCAGCCACCCAGCCCCGCCCCTTGGGCCTCTGTCTTCAAGCAATTTACCTGTTTGCAGCAAACAGAGAAGAGCCTGTTAAGACAAGCAAGTCCTTAGCAGCTTCCCGATCCCCAGCTGATTTGCCACGTGCTAAAATGAAACTGAAACTGCAACTGCAAAGAGGCAAATAGCTGGGAGAGACACGCAGATTTTTATTTTCTGCTGAACTGGCTGCAAAGGGGTAAGTGAATAACTATAAATGTCTGTAGAATGTTCAAATTATTAGACTTATTTTTTAAAGACTGCTTTATTATTGTTCTAGAGCCAGGGGTCTCCAACCTTGGCAATTTTAAGATTTGTGGACTTCAACTCCCAGAATTCAACAGCCAGCTTTGTTGTTGGAATTCTGGGAGTTAAAGTCCACAAGTCTTAAAGTTGCCAAGGTTGGAGACCCCTGTAAATCTAGACAACTTAACAAAATAAAAAAGCTTTTTAAAATAAATGCTTGCTCTGAAGAGGCCCAGTGCTATTGTATCTTCTTTTAAATAATAGAGAATAATGTATACTTCCAGAAATTTTAATTAATTTTAATAGCTCTGTACAAGTATAGTCTGAAATGTAACAGTGTTCTGTTTAGTATTAGAGTTAAATCCTGACTTACCTTGGAGTAGATCTTTTTAAATAATCAGGAGGAGTTAGTGTGACTACATTTAAGAAAACTTTCTGGCATAATGTACATTTCTCCAATTCTTTGCTATTTCTATGGGTCAGGCATACATGCACAGAAATACACGGCAAACAGTGTATATCATCTGTGCTGTTTGCTGTTTGCTGTTTGCTGTTTGCTGTTTGGCAAATTGCTTGGAGGCAAAGGCCTTTTTTCCTTGTTTTCCTCCCCCAAAACTAAGGTGTGTCTTATACTTCGGTGCGTCTTATACTCCGAGAAATACGGTAGGTCCCTTCCAACTCTGTTAATCTGTTAAGATCTCAAGTGGTGAAAGATCTGCAAATTAAGCCTCACCAATGGCTAAAAGTTGGGTTACTAAGAGATTATTGAAGGGAAACTTGATGGCAGTCTTTAAAAATCTGAAGAGCTCTTCTACAAAAGAGGTGTGGACCTATTCTCCATTTTTACAGATAAAATTTTTAAAAAAAGACCTTCCAATGAAATGCCACAGAGCATTTATTGTACCTCTCATTGTGATTTATTGGGGAAAAAACCAAATTGTCATGTCTATGTTGAATGTTCTTCAGAAAAGAAATCAGAGCTGGGAGACAGCCTTGAATTTGGGGGAGGGGGGAGGGGCAACGGAGGGCAAATGATGTCAATTGAAAGGCAACAGATCCCTCTGCAGTCAGGACTATAACCACAAAGTACTCTAGCGGTTGTTTCCCCCCCACTTAACCAAGAAATAAAATTCAGAGCTCTACAGTTGGTCCACCAAAAGAAACAAGAATGACTGACATTATTGCAAATTGACACTTTTTGTAGCTATTACCTTCCTCTTTGGATCACATTTAAAGAGTCTGGGAGAATAAGGAGTCGATAACTATCTCTGGAGTTGAGTGGCTTTATAATTTTTTTAAATAGTAAGGTGAAAAAGCCCAAACCCTTTTATTGTGGTTTGTAAAACCAATGACTTTCTATAGCAATCCAGAAGGACAGTCCTTTTTCTTTTCCCCAACCATCTTTCTTGCAACTTGCAAAACATTTTTTTCCTTCCTTGATCTACCGTGTTTTCCCCAAAGATAAGACCTACCCCAAAAATAAGACCTATTTAAGCGCCTGCGCAGCCGGTCCCCACCATTTCCTCTGGTTGCTTGCTGCCCAGACAACACGAGGTGAGGAGGCGAGGCCAAAGGAGGGGAAGGGGGGAGGAACATGCCCCATGTTCCCACACGCACCTGCCATCCCCGCAGAACAGCCTTGCGGTGGCCGCTCCTGTAACCCTAGCCACCGTACCCCTTCTGTTAATGGCGGTCAAAAAAAGAGCGGTAGGCCCAGCAATACACCTCGTGCTCTCCTCCTTACCTCATGGTGCGATGGTCACAGCAGGCCATCCCACTATTTACGAAAGAGCTGCTTCGCTGGTATCCTTCAGGCCGCTTTTGCAGCTGCAAAAGCAGCAGGAGGCAAAGCAATGCGCCCCACGCATTGCTGGGCCTCCTCGTTGCTTGCTGTGCAGGAGATGAGGAGGTCAGGCTGGAAGGGGGCAAAGGGGGGAAGAACATGCCCCACGCACCCCATTCATCCATGCGGAACAGCCTCAAGGTGGCTGCTCCCACAACCCTAGCTACCGCACCTCTTCTGTTAATGGTGGCCACAAAAAAGAGCGGTAGGCCCAGCGACATGCCTCGCACCCCCCCCTCCTTACCTAACAGTGTGATGGTTGCAGCAGGCCATCCCACCATCTACAAAAGAGCTTCTTTGCCGGTGCTGCTCAGGCCGCTTTTGTAGTCGCAAAAGCGGCAGGAGGCCAAGCAACGCGCCCCATGCGTTGCTAGGCCTCCTCGTTGCTTGCCGTGCAGGAGGTGAGGTGAGGCCGAAGGGGTGGGGGTGGGGGAGGAACACGCACTTGCCATCCACACGGAACAGCCTCACAGCGGCTCGTCCCACAACCCTAGCCACCGCACCCTTCTGTTAATGGCAGCCACAAAGAGCGGTAGGCCCAGCGATGTGCCTCGCACCCTCCCCTCCTTACCTAATGGTGAGATGGTCACAGAGGTCATCCCACCATCTACAAAAGAGGTGCTTCGCCGTTGCCGCTCAGGCCGCCGCCTCCATCAAGCATGGCTGCTTTTTAGCTGCAAGAAGTTTTTTCGTGAGAAGGTTTTTTTACAGTCCCACAAACATGCTTCCCTGCACACAATTGCAAGAAATGTGGCGGAGCTGGAAATCAAGTACCGGTAGGCAAAGAAAGGCTTGGAGGAAGTGAGGGCACCTGGGTGGTGGTGGTGGGGCAAGCTTTTCTGGTGGCTAAGCGAGGGGCAGGAAATCCTGCCATGCCCGGCGAGGGGAGAAGAAGAGATGGCAAGTGGAGCCCCATCTCGCTCCACGCGTTTCACTTCTCCCACACCCCGTCCCACCCCTCCCCACCTGCCACCCCCAAATTGCATTTATAAAGGGGGCAGGTGGCTAAGCAAGGCGCAGGAAGTCCTGCCATGCCCGGCGAGGGGGGGGACAAGAGATGACGAGGAGCCCCGTCTCGCTCCATGTACCCCAATGAAAGACAACAGCAGCCTGGCTGCTTCCCTTCCCTGCCCTCTCTGGTGCTGGAAGCCAATTGACAGGCTCACACTCAGTCACTCATTCATCCCCCCCTCTCTCTCTCCCTCCCTCCCTCCCTCTCACCAGCCAAGATCAGCAGGCCAGATTTGGTGAACTGGATGTGCCACCGCCGCCCAGGAGGAGAAGAACGTGATAAATGGGCTCTCTTGTAGCGCCTCCTCTCCCTCTTTTCCTCCCAGACGGCGGCAGTGCGTCCGACTCACCAAATCTGGCCTGCTGATCTTGGGCGGCAGCGGCAGCAGCAGTGGATCTGATCCAATCCAGGCCAGCAATGCTACAGGCAAGAACTGGCCACGCCAATCCTGCTTCATGGCTGCGCAGATAGAGCCCGCACCGGCCACTGCTCGGAGCTCTGGTGCCGGTCCCCCTCCCCCAGTCCCAGGTCGACAGGGCTAGAGCTAGGGCTAGGGCAAGAATGTGCCAGAAACATCTCCAGGCACCCGGAGAGTCAGAACTTCCGTCCCTCGCTGTATCAGCTGATCCATCAGCCGCAGGCCAAGGTTAAAGGGCTGAGCAGCCATGAGGTGATCGCGCTCACCGCCTCCTGCACCTCAAGAAAAATAAGACCTCCCCGAAAATAAGGCCAAGCGCTTATTTTGGGGGTCAAAAGAAAATAAGTCCCGTCTTATTTTCGGGGAAACACGGTAATAAGATGGCTGTTTCACGCAATGTGTTTGACCAGGTTAAGTAAAGACCTTGCATAACCTGTTAAACATTTATTTACTTAAAACCTTTGTATAGCCACCCACCTTAAAACCAAACTATGGAGAGCTGACAACCTTGCAATAACAATATACATATAACTATAAAAACAAACAAACCCCCCCCCCAATAAAAACCAAAATCTGGCACTGCCACCATACTGCACTGATGCAACCTATTTCATTCATATCTTTGACCTCACTCTACTCCAGTGTGTCGGGGCAGGGCCAAGTCCTGAATGTAGAAAATTAAAATGATGGTGACTGTCAGATCTTCAGTAGTCTATGGGGCAGGGGCTGCTTCCAACCTCCCCCTGTTCTGAAACAGGGTCTCTGGGTTGCTATCAGCAAACCCAATACAGGCAAAGTATGCTTCACCCCCCTTATTGTCAGGCAGTGATTTTTATATTGCCTGTTACATGTATATGCAGGGAGCTGCATCCCTATCTAATATAATGGTTTATTCCTGAGCAAGTGATTGATATGTTCCTAGTACGCATGTGTAGATTCCTTTCTCCGTTCAGTTTTTCTGTTCCTAGCTTCTGTCGAAGCAAGATGTGCCTTTTTATATCAGAGATGCAATTAATGAGGATTTATTGTTTTTGTACCGAATAAATATTTTTACTTAGACTTTAAACTGCGGTTTTATTTCTAATGTCAGAATTCCGGGAAAAGATCTATTTTCGCCTCTAGTGAGAGTTATTCTCATCTTATCACTTATTACAAAGTAAGTCCTAATAAAGAGTATTACTGGTGCTTGGCCAACTTCTCTTTTGGTCTTCCTGACAAAAACACTTGTCAACAGTCATCAAATCTTACCTACTGAACGACCGTGTTCCCAATTCACAGGACATCTGTTGGGGGAGGAGGTCCAAGAAGTCTAAGTGATGGTCATACAAGCACTGCCCTTTTACATGTGTTGCGCATGAAAAGGGCTGAGTCTTTGACCATACAATCATGGATTGACCTTTGGACACCACTATGCTGATGCTCCAATTGAGACCAAAGAAGTTCATCCCTGATTGAGTGTGTTCATAATTGCAACTACGCAAATAAGTCTCCCTGCATTCTATAAAGCTTATTCTTAGTAGTATACAGGATTATGACAATAGTGTTAACTTTCCAGCTCTATTATAATTTATGATGCGTTCATTTTCCTCCAGTAGTAAGAAGCAGACGTACAAAATTTGCACTCCACAAGTCTTTGCAAAAGTTGCTGCTAAAATGTAAATATTTTTAATGTGACTAAAGGAAAAAGCTATTAAATATGTGAAAAATGATCGTTGTTATTTCTGGCAGTGTTATATGTTTAACTCTTTGCAATGTTTATTAAACACGAATCTCCTATTGCAGTGATGGCGAACCTATGGCACGCGTGCCACAGGTGGCACGCGGAGCCATATCTGCCGGCACACGAGCCGTTGCCCTAGCTTAGCTCCAGCACGCATGTGCGCGCCGGCCAGCTGATTTTCGGCTCACATGGAGCTCTGGGAGGGCATTTTTGGCTTCCAGAGGCCTCCGCATTTTAGCTCTCCTCAGGCTCTAGAGCAGTGTTTCCCAACCTTGGCAACTTGAAGATGTCTGGACTTCAACTCCCAGAATTCCCCAGTCAGCATTCGCCCACCGGAAGTCAGGAAACGGGCCATTTCCGGCCTCCAGAGGGCCTCGGGGGGGTGGGGGAAGCGGTTTTCGCCCTCCCCAGACATTGAATTATGGGTGTGGGCACTCACGCATGTGCGATAGCGCCCTCGCACGGGCTTTCGGCACCTGAGGAAAAAAGGCTTCGCCATCACTGTCCTATTGCATGTAATCCAGTCCAAGGTGCATCTGGAGGCAAGTTATCACAATTACTCTTTGTCACATATTCCCAAGCAGAAAACTGCATCCTTCAGACTCGATGGATTTCCTCACTCGGGCTTCAAAGTGCAAGATTCTGACCCGATCAGGTCTATCAAACTGTCTTGCATCAGTTTCTCTAAGGGAAAATAAATCTGTAGATTCTGACCATCATATCTGATCAGCAATGCTATATGCAAGATTGACTTAAAAATCTATCCAGCACAATATTCAATCTGATCATTAAAGATCCAATGGATCTTCATGCCTAAGATGTTAAACTTGATAGCTTTAGCCTGGATTAGGTTATGGCTCGGTCAGAATTTGGTAAAGTCATGACTCCATATATTGCAGAAAGCTAGAAAGTCAGTTAAGTGTTCTGCAAACTGAACCTTTAATATAACTAATTACATATAAAGAAATATGACTGTGTTTTATGACTTTTCCAAATCTGGAATCCTTTCCTAGTTATTTCAAAGATGTTGGAAAGTCATAGCAGGAAGAGATGTGATCATCAGAGCCTTAAGCATCTCACCATCTGCATGAGGAACCAAACAGATATTTGACTGACCTAACCTGTTGACTGAGGATAGTGAAAAAGTACACCCTGCAGGAGCCCAGAGGCAATCATTATTTCATTTTTCTAGGTCTTCAGATCATGTCCTCAGGTTCTTATTGATGTTTTATGAACATGTCAGTTCAGTTTAAAAATGATACACTTTTTAAAGTTATTTATTTATTACTAGCGTGCCCGGCCACGCGTTGCTGTGGCTCAGTCTGCTTATCCCTTTATTTCTCTGAGGTACTTGCCAGGGTTTTGGAGGTTTAAATTGTGTTTAAACCTCTGCTATCTTATCCCTTTATTTCTCTGATGTACTTGCCGGGGTCTTGGAGGTTTAAATTGTGTTTAAACCTCTGCTATCTTATCCCTTTATTTCTCTGAGGTACTTGCCAGGGTCACACGATTGGGGGGAGAGGTCAGCCTCCTCTCAGCATGCATGTCATGGTTTCCCCATAAAAGCCTCTGCTATTCTATTCCCTTATTTCCCTCAGCTTGGCTCAGAAACGTTGGAAGGGAATAGTCAATTAGTACAGCGTGTGTACTAATTACATTAGTGTCAGCAGAGGGCACTAGTTTTCAACAAAATAATGTTTTACCTGTTTTTCAAGAAAATCATGTTTTTACCTGTCACAGGTGTGACATCTATATAATATAGGTATATAAAAAACACTCTCGTATTCGAATGCAACGTTGTGTCAAAATTTCAAAGCAATCGGTGAAGTACTTTTGGAGGTCTTAGATCATTCCCAAACGAACAGTTACATTTTTATTTATATAGATATGAATATCATGCTTTTCCTTCAGTAGCTCAAAACAGCATACCTCCACCAATTTTGTGCATCAACCACATCAACAACCTTGTGAGTTAGGATGGGCAGAGAGTAAATGGCTGGCTCACAGTCATCCAGTGAACTTCCATGGCTGAAGATGGAGTTGAAGCTGGGTGTCCTCCCTTCTAATCCATCTTAATAACTCTACCACACTTGGAGACATGGAAACTAAAGCTGAGTGGAACTTTCTGATCAGTCCTCCTGTCCACATATCCAAATGGATATGTTCTAGATCAGGACCTCTTGGTCAAATGATAATCTGGAGAATCATTGAAGAAGAATCAAACTTTTCATTATATACCAATGAGACATGTATAGCTAGTATAACTAGCATTTAAGCAACCTGCTAAAGAATGTAAGACTATGCAAGCTGTTTTAAGTTACGTAGCATTCTCAATCAATCAATCAATCAATCAATCAATCAATCAATCAATCAATCAGAATAGAACTGGAAGGGACTTGGAGGTCTTCTAGTGCAACCCCCTGCTCAAGCAGGAGAACCTATATCATTTCAGACAAATAGAATGGTTGCTGGAATTGGGCATGTCTAGTTTAATGAAAAGAAGGACTAGGGGAGATATGATAGCAGTGTTGCGATATCTCAGGGGCTGCCACAAAGAAGAGGGAGTCAAGCTATTCTCCAAAGCACCTGAGGGTAGGACAAGAAGCAATGGGTGAAAACTAATCAAGGAGAGAAGCAACCTAGAACTAAGAAGAAATTTCCTGACAGTTAGAACAATTAACCAATGGAACAACTTGCATCCAGAAATTGTGAATTCTCCAACACTGGAAGTATTTAAGAAGAGATTGGACAACCATTTTCTGAAATGGTATAGGGTTTCCTGCCTGAGCAGGGGGTTGGACTAGAAGACCTCCAAGGTCCCTTCCAACTATGTTATTCTATTCTAAATGGCTGTTCAGTCTCTTCTTAAATCTAATCTGAAGGACATGTTCTTTGTTACTTAAAATATTGCATGTTTCAACACGACTTTTAATTGGTTCAATAAACAATATTATGGATCTCACACCTTGGATTTACAGAATAAGCAGGCTTGTCTTGGGGGAAAAAATAGATCAGGTACCTTACCTAGCATTTTTATTGTTTGTCTGTTGTACTTGTCCCTGATGGAGGTCTTTGGCCCAATGTTCTTCTTCTTTCGCTTCCAAAGCTTTCTCACAATGAGGCTGTAGAGAACGGTCAAGCAAAAAACAGGCAGGAAAAAGAAGATACTGGAGGTCCACACCATAATGGTCAGCCACCCTGAATGAATGGCATACTCTGTGATTCGACATTCGTTGGTATCCAAAGGATTTGTCCCGTTCTCATGCTCAACTCCCACCAGAACAAAGATGGGCCCGGCACTGACAAAAGATATTACCCAGAGCATGAGGATAAGGAGTTTGACTTTGGTCTTGGTGATCATCGCCTTGGCCCTGAGTGGAAAGCAGACAGCAAAATACCTCTCGGCGCTCAGAGCTGTGATGTTGAGTATGGTTGCGTATGTACAACACTCACTGACAAATTGGAAGAGCTTGCAGAGAAGATCCCCAAAATTCCAGGGCTGATACTGCCAGAGGCGGAAGAGGTCTAGGGGCATGCAAAGGAAGATCAAGAGATCCGAGAAAGCCATGCTGGAGAGGTACAAGTTCATGGTTGTCCTCATATCCCGGAACTTAAAGACCACCAGCATTGTCATCGTGTTTCCAAGAATCCCAATCGTGAAGAAGAGCAAACAAGTGACAGTGACACCTGTGAGGAGAGGTGCAGGGAACAGGTACGAAACTTCAGTCTGTGTGTTGTTGTCATAATCCATGATGAGCTGCAAGTCGCTCTTGTTATGCGTTCAGTCACTGTTTGTTGATCTGTCAGTGTTTGTTGATCCGAAGGGACTACATCAGCTGCTTCCTCATATCTGAGAAGAACAAGGCAATGGGCTCCGATGATGGCAAAACAATAGACAGTGGAGAGACGCTAAATGAAAACAAACAAGCCAGGTAAGCAAGACGTGGATTGGAAGGGGAGGAGAGGGAGGAAATTCAATCTAACTTGAAAACTTTCCAGTCCCTTCATGAGATTCAGCCTCCTCTAACAAAGTAACTCATCTACCATATTCATTGTTTTGCTTCTGCATTAATCATGAGCTGGTTCACGTGTCTATTTAATCATTGGAGTTCTCTCGGTAGAAGGAGGGCTGCTGAAAATGGGAATGTCTACGTTGAAAAGCTGTGGTTCTTCTCTCCATAGGGACCAGCTCACATCCATTTTTGGATGGAGGCTGCAGCCACTGACTAAAAAGCAGGCACGAAGGAACCAGAATATAGAAGCAACACTCAGAAAGAAACCAAGCTGAGCTTCTGCTTCCACCCCTTTAACCAATATGACCCTTTGTGTCGATATCACTTCCACTTCTGACACCAAAGTATTTGTGAAACCTTTTCCACCGACAAGGCATTCTTTTGCATTATTTACCTAGATTATCAAAGGTCACTGTGGTATAATGAGAAGCTCAACCTGTGAATGTTATAGTGCCAAAACATCTGGAAGGCATCAGTTCAGGGAAGAATCAATGATTATGCAGTGAAATCAGAATTCAAGAACTAGTTGACCTATCAAACTCCATCAGTTTATTTCAGGACTCGTAAGCTGCATTCACACAAGAAACCCATTTTCTAATCTGTGACATTAAGCATTAAACTCCTAAACAAGTCCACAATAAAATAACTCAAGAATAACAATGGACAAATTTAACAAGACCAATGATTTGGTCTTTCGTTGACTTTGTTGTGTGAATTCAGCTTTATTCTCTTAACCTAGCCTAGCCTAACCTGCAGCATTTGTACAGAGGTAAATTTTACCTAAGACAAATTAAGCTCTGTGAAGAGATGGTTTGTTGTTCAGCAAGAGTAATGAGTAAAAAGTAAATATCTAGATATTTAGTTTATCATGCTTTCAGTCCAAATAAATGGTATTTTTCAAATAACTGATGAAAATTAATAAAATATAGCATAGCTGATGAAATATAATAAACCATAAACTGTGGAGTTTGCACTTTCCAAAAGTGCTAAAAGGGGAGGGGGGTATCTTACAGTTTGTCTATCTGTCCTTCCATCCTCCATCCATCCTCCATCCATCCTCCATCCATCATCCATCCATCCATCCATCCATCCATCCATCCATCCATCCACCATCCATCCATCCATCCATCCATCCATCCGTGCTACCCTAGTCAGATGCATATCACCAATCAAGATTTTAAAAAATATCTGTCTGGAATAATGACAGGATGCTGTCTTACTCCACTAGATTCTGCTTGTATGTGTCCCAACCTCATTGTTTTATTTTCTTTTTATTGCTGAGCGTTTTGATCAAATCCCATTTCATGAAGTATTCTCTCTCTTTAAAAAAAAAATCGCGCACCTTTCAGGAGAGCAGAACAGAGTTAAAGTAAACTAAAATACCATCCTTCGGTAGGAGAACTCTTCCAATGGCTACAGAATTCCAGGGCACAGGAGGAAAGTGACAACCTCCCATCTATTATTATTTTTAGGCAGTATTATTAACAATACTATTAATAGTATTCACATAGTTATTAGGCAAGAAACCCCCCTCCCCCTGAATTTCAGGTAGGTGGTCTGCAGGAGGCATCTAAAAGATCAAGAGGGCACCTCCTGCGTTTCAAAGGGGTCCATTATGCGAGGAGAGAGTCCCGTAAAGAAGAAAGACTGACCCCCTTTCCTGGAGCAGCCCCCTCCCCAGGACCCACCAAGCCGCCGGCTTACCTGGCCAGCTTCCACGGCCAACTTTTCTCCTTCTGCCCGCGTGGCGCGGAGGAACAGCAGGGACGGGAGAGGCAGGGTCGGCACGCCCAGCCTGCTACGCTTCCCCCCCCCCCGAAGAGGAAGCCCTGTCCCCAGTTTTCAAAGACGCCCCTCTGCTCCCCGGCTGCAAAGAGCGCGCCAGCGAGCGGCTCTGAGCAAGGGGGAGCGCAGCATATTATTATTGTTATTCAGGACTATTAATTTCCACGCATGCACCACACAATCCCATCCGAGCGTGGCATCGACCGTCCCCAGAAAGGATCGACCTTCGGGGGGGCATCTGCAGCGCCTCGGCTCCGCTCTCCGCCTCCACCCCCCCCCCGTCGGACACAGCAGTCCCCAGCAAAGAGCCCGATCCGGCGGCGAGCGCCCCGTTGGGGAGGGGCGGAAAGTGAGGATGGCCAACGCGCACCCCAAAAGCCCACCCGCGTCCTTGGTCCTGTCGAACAGAGAGGACGATCCAAGGGCTGGATCGGGAGGCGAGAATGATGGCAAGCGATCCCCGCAGCGGGATAAATAAATGGCAGCGTATTTGGGAAGCAAAGGAGCGGCGGGATCGAGCGGACGCATCCCCGCGACGTGGTTCCGCTCTCAGCGACCTGATCGACCTGATTCGGATGACCCCACCCCACCCCCATCGAACGCCTTTCCCCGATCCCCGTAAATCCACCGATCCATGAATTAACTGAGCGGGTCAGGTTCGAAGAAAAGGCTTAAACCACAGAGACGTCGTTAAACCAAACCAAGTTTAAGCGCACGCTGCAAAGCCTTTCCAGTGTTTCCCAACCTTGGCAACTTGAAGATGTCTGGACTTCAACTCCCAGAATTCCCCAGCCAGCGAATGCTGGCTGGGGAATTCTGGGAGTTGAAGTCCAGACATCTTCAAGTTGCCAAGGTTGGAAAATTTAGCTACTCGGTTAATCGTATTAGGTGAGCTCTGCCGCTGGCTGAGTTCCGTCGTGCATTAAGTCCTGATCTGTTACTCAGTTGGGTTGGTTTCAATGGACCTGGAAGTTTTCAATTGCAAACCATGATTTATTGAAGTTTGCTTTTTGTACCAAGGAATAGGTCTGTCTAGTGAACGGCCCTTCCTCTGCTTCATAAAAAAATGGCACCGTTTCAGGTAGAGATCTTTCTCTGCTACCAATGTTCTTTATAAACGGGAGACTTTAGAATTTTCAGCACAGTAAGTGTGTGAGTTTTGTTGGTCAATGATTCAGTCTGTCAGTTGGCCACAATTCCAGCCAGAATTGATTGTGAGAAACTGCTCTTACTATAACCTCATATTTCTGCCATTGCCAACATTTTGTCTTCTGTTGGTCTCCTCTTCAATTGCCTTCAATTTTCCCAAACTTTAGGATCTTTCCAATGACTTTGTTTTTACCATATGTGTCCAATTAGCTGAGCTTTGCCTTCATTGTCAGAGCTTTCAATCAGCACCCTGGTTTCACTTCACCTAATTTCTTCTTGGGGAAAAGAAATGTGCTAGCACTGAGTCACACTCTGTGTTTAAAGCTTTGATAGCAATAGCACTTAGACTTATATACCGCTTTACAGTGCTTTACAGCCCTCTCTAAGCGGTTTACAGAGTCAGCATATTGCCCCCAACAATCTGGGTCCTCATTTTACCCATCCCAAGAAGGATGGAAGGCTGAGTCAACCTTGAGCCTGGTGAGATTTGAACTGCCAAATTGCAGTCAACAGAAGTAGCCTGCAGTAATGCACTTTAACCACTGTGCCACCATGGCTCAAAGTTGGATGGAACGGTGTGGTAATTGCAGCCAAGGTCTCTCAGGGTTAGAATTATACTCCAAGACCTACAAATAATAGCTTGCTTTTTTACCCATTCACCATTACAATTTCACTACATACCTCTTACTTGCTGGGATAATACCTACATCAAAGTCTGTCATCTGCAGTAGATTTTAGCAGCTGGCAGGCGCCCATTCAATTTGAACTGTGCAGAAGTTGTTAGAGCAAATTAAGACACTGCACTGCACTATAAGGGAAATCAAATCTAGTTCATGAGATTGCAGGACCATGGACAGCTCCAAGTGAGACTCGTTGGTCGAGTTCTCTCCCATTATTAGGACAATAGAAGTATGTTGATTCAGCATCCCAACTGATTTTTTTTTAGCAGTCCTGAACTGTAGTGTTGTGTAATCTACGCATTCTCTGTGGAGGATGGATCTCCCTTGATTTTGCATCCCCAAATTTCTGTAAGGCTACAGAGATGGAGAAGGTGCTGGTGAAATACTGGCATTGAGACAGCAGATTGTGAATGTGGACTGAACTGTCTTTCTCTCAAAAGTCCATCAATTTGACTAGGACATTTGAAATTTGTCCAATATATCTTAGAGGGCAGCAAGATAGGGAAAAGTTTTATTATCCCCTTCTACTATCCTGTCAGAAGTATAAGAATTTAAGACACATGCTTGTATTACTTGGTTGGTTGTTTCCACCTAGCAAGTTGATTGATCCAACTACATATTTTAACTCTTTTTAGGTCTACTAGTTACTTGAGGCGAAGAGATTGTATGAATATTAAATATAAGCTATAAACAACATTTGACAAGCTCACACATATTGGTCTTGTGGAAGGAAAGCATGTAATGGGAACAAGAAAAATGGATCAATTACCCCAACTGCTCAGCTCTCAAGAGGTTGGTTTTAGTCCCCAACAGTATCACACTTATTTATTTTATTTATTTGTCAAAACATGTACAAGATAGCAGGAATGGTATAAACATAAACAAAAGCAAGGTAGGTACAGGTAAATTTGGACAATGGGACAGTAAGACAGGGATGGTAGGCACAATGGTGTGCTTATGCACGCCCCTTACAGACCTCTTAGGAATGGAGTGAGGTCGACTGTAGACAGTGTAAGGTTAAAGTTTTGGGGGTTTGGGGAAGAAACCAGAGTCAGATCATTCCAGGCAATCAAGTTTCAAGTGGTTTAGTTTAGGACTAAACTAATCCCTATTATGTGTAGTCTGGATGGCTCCTGTGACTTTTGTGACAGAGTTGAGGTTCTGCCAAAAAAAAAAAAAGGAAGCTCCCTACAGCTGTTTTGGTCTTTACCCTACAGGATATAATGAAAAAGAAACAAGTGGAAGAGCACTATAGACTTCCATGGTTGGCACCAATGTTGATCACATCACTAACTTTTTTAAAAAAAGTTCCTCTAGAGGGGAAAAAAATTAAAAGATGGAAGTTGGAAAGGTTCCTCCCAGGTTCTTTTGGGTTGGCTAAAATCTAGATAATGGCCAAGGGGCAACCAAGCTTGCACTCAAGCAAACAGCAGCACATCAGCTGGCCAAGGGAAGAAATTTATTGCCTAGTTCTTACTTTCTGCCTGGACCCTATTCATTGATGGAATTTTCATACAGAATACCTGCATCACAGCTGTCTAATCCAGGGGTCTCCAACCTTGGCAATTTTAAGACTTGTGGACTTCAACTCCCAGAATCCACAGCCAGCTTTGTTAGCTTTGCTGGCTGTGGAATTCTGGGAGTTAAAGTCCACAAGTCTTAAAGTTGCTAAGGTTGGAGACCCCTGGTCTAATCCACTGTTAAGAGCATTCTCCGATGTTCCACTCCATTCTCAGACCTGTGATGATTTTAAGAGACTGAAGCAAAATGATATTGTAATGTCCACTAGGCAAATCCTGGGCTGATGGAGTGGCAGATAATAGCCAATTCCTTTCTCTATATCCAAAAAAAAGTTCAGAACCACACGATCGGAAATGAAATAAATGACCAAACTGGTGATGGCAGTTTCAGAATTTAAAAAAATATATATTTAAATTTGCATCCAGTTTTGCTCGCCATGATATAAAGATATTAAGACTCTAGAAAGAGTGCAGAGAAGAAAAGGACCTTGGAGTTCCTCTAGTCTAGTGCAACTCCCTATTTAAGCAGGAGACATGGTTGTCTAATCTGTTCTTTAAAACTTCCAATTTCTGGAAGCAAGTCATTCCATTTATTAATTATTCTAAAGGTCAGGAAATTTCTCCTTTGTTCTAGGTTGGTTCTCTCCTTGATTGGTTTCCATCCATTGCTTTTTGCCCTGCCTTCAGGCCCTTTGGAGAATAGGTTGAACCCCTCATCTTTGTAGCAGCCCTTCAAATATTAGAAGAGTGCTATCTTGTCACCCCATAATCCTTTTCATTAAACTAGATATGTCCAATTCCTGCAACTGTTCTCCATGTTTCAAGCTAAGAGCCGAGGTGGCGCAGCGGTTAGAGGCAGTACTACAGGCCACTTTAGCTGACTGTGATCCGGAGGTCAGCGGTTCAAATCTCACCGGCTCAAGGTTGACTCAGCCTTCCATCCTTCCGAGGTAGGTAAAATGATGACCCAGATTGTTGGGGGGCAATATAAATATACATTGCTTACTGGTGTAAACCGCCTTAGAGAGTGCTTGCACTGTGAGGCGGTATATAAATCTCACAAATAAATAAAATAAAGCTTTAGTCCTCTAATCATCTTTGTGGCTCATCTGTTATTCTACACATTGCATACAGAGCATCAAGGATCACTTAGGAATGTAATTATCTCAATGCACCCTGAAAAAATCCCTCAAGATTTTCCACTCTATTCCACTATACCCCAACCCTTTTTAATGTATTGCACAGCATGGAGCGATGAAAAGAAAACGGTGTGGTTGCGAAAAGAATACAAATCGAAGGCAGGCCTCATTTTACTGCAAACTTCTTAGCGCAGCAAGATGAACAGTTGACAACTCTTGAAATTGCTTTCTGTTAATTCCTGAGGCATTTCTCAACAGCTGGTCTGTGTTGTGAAGACATCCTGTCTAACATGATGGCACTTCAAAAACACTGGCTGCAGATGGAGGACACGCTACAACGACCAACTGAAGTTGGAGTCAAAATGGCCGACCTTCTGTTACACACACTATAATATGAAGAGGCTTAGGGGAATAGCTAAGAGAACTATACTGGAAAAAAGACTATTACTTAAGACATCAAGAACTACATTTAAGAACTATTTATAAATTTCAAAAGGGCCATTTTCCCTATTAATGCCTCACACACAACATGCAGTACACACGTACCCAGATATCCCAAGGCACAATATTTTCCTTTGGCATAGATTTCCTATTTCTCCAGAAACAGGCAATTTTGAGGTAAAGGTTTAAGTCCTCAACTTACACTGGAACCCACAATTTTGTTGCTGGGAGAAATTTGTTAAGTGAGTTTTGCCTCATTTTACGACTTTTCTTGCCACATTTGTTAAGGGATTCACTGCAGTGGTTAAATTAGTTAAGTGAAATCTGGTTTCCTCGTTGACTTTGCTTGTCAGAATGTGACAAAAGATAATCACATGACCCTGGGACACTGCAACCATCATAAATGTGTCAGTTGTCAAGTATCTGAATGTAAATCACGTGATCATGGGGATGTTGCAACGGTCATAAGTGTGAAAAATGGTCATGTCACTTTTTTCAGCGCCGTTGTAACTTCGGTCACCAAGCAAACTGTTGTAAGTCGAGGATTATCTGTAATTTCATATTTTAAATATGTAGATTTAAAGGTTTATGTTAAGTTTTAGCTTTAAGCACGATGATACGCTTGTTCTCTTTTGTGTTTTTCCTCCTTCTATTCGTTCCATTAATATAACAAATAATTTTATTATGTTGGTCATTTATTACTATGTTTTCCATCTTTTTCTTTTGAATGATTTTTTGTGCATTTCCTTTCATGCTTGCAATAGAAATATGAAAGGAAAAAACACACATGGAAAAAATGAGCGGCCTTTGAAACAGCCTGCCCCGGTATTTTAGCCCTATGCATTTTATTTTATTTTAAAAAAATATTTTTATTAAACATTTTAATTTTTTTTGACAATTTACTTCTTTACGTTTCCATATTGGTATACATATATTTGACTATACATGTTTGCCTTATTTTATTTCTACACATATTATTCTATATTTTAGTTTCATTAAATTGTTTCTATACATATAGATTTACAATCCTTCATTTTGTATCAATTCCCTTTGACAGTTTGTTACTGAATTTTAACTCCTTTTCCTTCATCCGCTTATCTTCCTTAACCTTTACATCGATCTTCTAGCCATTTATACCAATCATTTCATACCATATAATACTGTTTCTTCTTTATCTTTTATTTCTTTTGTAAGTCTATCCATCTCTGCACACTCTAAAACTTTCCTAATCACATTTTCCTCTGATGGTATATCATTGTTTTTCCAGTTTTGTGCATATATTATTCTCGTTGCCGTCACAATATGTAGAGTTATATAGTGAATTTTTTTCATAGTTTTCTGTAAATATTCCTAATAAAAATAGTTCTGGTTTCATCTCTTATTTGTTGGTTAGTTATCTCTTCGAGCCATTTTCTAATTCTATTCCAATATTGTCTGGCTTTTGGGCACTTCCACCACATATGGTAATGTGTTCCCTGATTGTGTCTGCATTTCCAGCAGTCTGGTGGTGTATTCGGGAACATTTTAGCCAATCTCGCTGGTGAAAGATGCCATCTGTAAAACATTTTATAAATATTTTCTTTATAGGTTACAGACATTGTCAATTTATAGTTTTTATTCCAAATTCTCTTCAATTTCTCCAAATCAATATTATAGCCAAAAATTTTAGCCCATGTTATCAAGAGCCGAGGTTGCGCAGTGGTTAGAGTGCAGCACTGCAAGCTACTTCAGCTGACTGCTAGCTGCAGTTCGGCAGTTCAAATCTCACCGGCTCAAGGTTGACTCAGCCTTCCATCCTTCCGAGATGGGTAAAATGAGCACCCAGATTGTTGGGGGCAATATGCTGACTCTGTAAGAGGGCTGTAAAAGCACTATGAAGCGGTATATAAGTCTAAGTGCTATCACTTCCTTGACTACCTCTTCCTCCATTCTGTATTTCAATAAAGTTATAAATTTTCTTAATCAGTTTATCCTCCCAACCCTGTAAAATATTGTCTAATTCTTGTGGTTCTTTTTGGAATCCATGTTGTTCTAGGTCCTTCTTATATCTAGCTTGGATTTGTGCATATGGCCACCATTCGATGTTTATGCCCTGCTCTTTTAGTTCTTGTCTTGATTTTAATTCTCCTTGTTCTTGTTGACTACCAATTTGGTATTTTATTATAGTGGTTTCTTTTAATTTTCCGCCATACTTGTATTAATGCATCTCTAATTAAATGTGTCTGGAAGTAGCTGTTTTATTTTTTCGTCCCATATAAAAGCATGCCATCCTATCTGTAGGTCATGCCCTTCTAGTGTCAGAATCCTTTTGTTTTTTTACTTCTATCCAATCTTTAATCCACGTGAGTGCCGTTGCCTGATAGTATGTCTCCCAATCTGGGAGCCCAAAGCCTCCTTTCTCTACTGTCTTGCAATAGTTTCATTTTAATTTGTGGTCTTTTCCCTTGCCAAATATATCTCATTATTTTATTTAAATAATCAAAAAAAATTCCCGAGCTTTATTGGTATGACCTGGAAGAGGAACAATATTCTTGGCAGAATATTCATCTTGATGGAGGCAATCCTTCCTATAAGAGATAATTGTAAATTTTTCCAAGTTTCCAAATCCTTTTGTATCTATTGTATTAGTTTATTGTAATTGTCTTCCTTGATTGTCGGGTCATCTAGCTGATAGCCAAATTCCCAGGTATTTAATTTTGTTAGTGACCTGTATGCCCATTCTTTCTTCCAGTTCTTTTTCCTGTTGTTGTTTTTGTGAGATTTTTCGTTATTGCCTTTGTTTTGCTTTTGAGTCCTGCTACTCTACCATATTCTTCTACGCATTGTACTAATTTAGGTCCGGTCTCTTAGCGGTTGTTCTAAAATAAATACTAGGTCATCTGCAAATGCTTGAACCTTATATTTGTCTTTTCTTATTTGTAGACCTTTTATTTCCTGTTCACCTCTGATTTTTATTAACAATATCTCTAGCCCTATGCATTTTAAAAAACCTTTTCGCAGCAATGCATTGCTGCAGTTTGAGTCTGTTTGCCAGACACAAAAACAGTAACTTGATCCGTTGATGTTATTATATCTGTTTTTTGCCATGCTATGGCTTCCTTTTTCTCTTTCTGGAGACCGTGGCTCTCAGCCTTGTTGGCAAAGTTCCCAAGAATTCCCATCCGGAGGCTACTAAACAGCTTGCCAAGGCTTTTGTTCAGATGAAAGGAGGTGTGACAAGAAAAAAATGAGCCCACAATTAATTTGGAACTTTTTATTAAAAAAGAAAGTACAAAACATGAGGACTCCAGTAAGAAATCTGACACTTAAAAAAGAATATACAAGAATTATATCACTTTCTCATTGGTTGCATTTTAAAGCCTGCTGAAGATCTTCATCACAGATAAACTTTTTTTTAATTGTCTTTTATTTTTGAAGTGTGGATGTGATTTATCTCTAATAAACCACCATTACATATGATCAGCTGCAAAAACTAAAAGAACCACAAGATGGCAACAAGGAGACACAATAATGTGGAGGGTTTTGACGCCATCTACTGGTGGTCTAGATTTGCCTGCCTGTAAACGATTGCCCTGCTTACAGTTCAACCTAAAAATGACTAGCCAAAGAGTTTGGCAATCTCCTTTTTCCCTGCTCAAGTATTACCTGTTTCTTCTGACTGATTGAGGCAGTCAGAATAAGCCCATTTTTTAATTAAAAAAAAACACAACATACCACATGTGACAGTATTTTTGATATCCATACTACTGCTAAAAAATAATAATCAAAGGCTGGTCAAGAGCTTGCCATCGCATTCCCTGCATCCATTTGATAAACCAACTTTAATAAAGCGGGAACTATCTAGCTAAATTGGTGCTTTGCTTCACAGTATAACCAACCATATTTGGGCTGCAAAATTTAAACTGTCCCAACACAGTTTTGTTACACATTAATGGTCATTCAGATTTTTGTCCCTCAGATTTGCTAAGTTCACAGGAATAGGTTGTGGAGTCCTTATTTCCAGACCTTTCTAATTCTTCTCAAATATCAGGAGAAGTGATGCAGTTGAGGTATGAGGGCGGCCATGTTTTTACATACTTGCTACTAACCGGGCAAAATCTCCCAATATTATTTCAACAGTCTCCAGGGAGCTCTTAGTCAGACCTCCTTGGACATGTCATCCCAAATTGGAGACCATCAAACTAGATTGACTCCGCTCAGAATTAAGGATTGTATGTTTTACAGTGGTGTGAACAAAGGGTGATGATCCTAAAATGGGATATCACATCAATGTCAATGCTACATATTTACACTCAACATTTGACACAGTATGTAACTTCAGTATCACTTTGCATTTACTTAAAAGCATTTCAGAAAGAATTTCTTCTGAAGATGCAGTTGGTTTATGTTTCTCTCTATCTCTGTTAACATATGCTGCCAACAATATTAGGGTAGAATAATCACATTGTCCAAAATTGTAGTTATGGTGGGATTTTCCTTCTGCATTAGCAGTTGGTCTACATTCCTCTCTCTTTTAAACATATGTGGACAACAGAGTAAGGTAAAATGATCTCATTGTGCAAAATAGTAGTTAGGGTGGGATTTTCCTTCTAGGCTACACGAAAAAGAGATAGGAAGCCCTTAGAAGGGTTGAGCTAATGGATCACATGAAAAACCACATCAATATTTGCAAAGAAATCTCCAGGGGTTCACAACAAAGCCATGAAAAATGGTATTCGCTAAGCTGTATGCATCAAAGGGGTGTGCTGTAGAAGCTGGGGAAACAATTGTCAATCTTTTGTCAATCACAACGCAAAAAACAAGCTGCAGGTGAAGATTTTCATAGCATTTCAATAACAATATTGCCACATGGCGAATGCTACTAAATACCGATCTGGTACTATTTGGCATTACAGAAATAAAGTGATTTTTACCCAGTATCAAACAGTTATGCCATTCCAGTTCTAAATGAAGTGTGAGTTTCTTTGACCATCTTACTTACCTTTCTGGCATAAAACAGTAAACTCTCAGAAACATTTTAACTGCTTTTACAGAAACTGCGATTAAAAGTTACTTACTTTTTTTTTTAAAGTGTCTTCAGCAGTAGTCTACAGGTGATAACCTAATTCTCACAAGAACAAAAGGCACCATTTATTGATTCGCTCAGGCTCTTCTAAATTACATCCCTCACTTCAGTTTGTATCTTACTGCATCCGGTCCTTTGCAAAAAAATAATTGCTTTGATTGTCCTGATTTTTGTTAGCGTGCTACTTAAAAAAAACCTTAAAAATAAATCTTTTCATACAAAAAATGTTCCTGCATTAAAAGTAGGTACTCAACTAATCTGAAGCCTGTTTCGAGCCTCAGAGTAATTTGACTCTTAGGTTTCATTTTTATCCATTCGGCCCAATTAGAACATGAAGCAAATCCTGTTTTTCCCAAATGGGATTCACATTTTTCATTCTCTCAAAAAGGAACTGCTTGTTTGGAGTTATTGCATGGCACAGCCTACTCAGGACTGTACCATTTCAAGTGGAATGAAGGGGCGCAGGTATATGAATGTTCCCCTCGATGGAAGCAAGATGCAGCTTTCCAATATGGGATTTTTCTTCTCTTGCAATCAGAGATGGTACCTTTCTGGATGGGGGGGCCTATTCTGAATGTACAATTCAGCTGTCACTACTCTGATGTGAAAAAAAGGAAAGTGTCTTAACTTAGGGAATCTATTTTGCTTTATCCTTTACACTCTGTTGTCAGAGTCGGTTCAGCAAATGCAACCCACACCAGTGACAACACCCACACGACAGTACAGGTTGAATTCACTTGTTATGTGTCTTCTTAGGTGCATGGATTCCATGCATATATGATCAACAGAAATTTGCTGAAACAAATCGAATGCAACTCTCCCGTTCCAAACAAAAACCAAAATCCCTGGAAGACTGTTGACGGACCCACAACAGCTTGTTAGCATTCCTGTTATCTGTAGCATGCCAAACTGTTCATTGTGGAATTTGGATAATGGGACCTTGAACTGGTCTCGGTGGTGGTTAACAGAGAAACTAAATACTTCATGCAATTCCATGTGGTTAGTGCAACTACTTCTTACTATACTTCGAAAACAGAATTTTCCAGGTCTTCCACAACTTCTTTATGGGTGTCGAATTATTCTCTCATTCTCTTCTTTGTTTAAGAGACCAGGAAGGCGCCAAAGAAGCTGGCTTCTTTATCCATGTCCACCAGTTCTGCATAGCTGATGGAGACAAAAATCCTATCATTTCTCCTTAACTGAAACATTCCACCCTGGTATATGGAATACAGTCCATATTCTGCTTTTTTAGACCAACAACTGGTTCTTGCACTTTTCATTAGCAGGATGGCTTCTGGGTAATAGTCTGTAAATTTAGAAATGTACTGAACCATCTGCTTTGGATTCCTAACGCTCTCCGAGTCAGGGTCTGCATTGGGTTCAACACCTTCCGATTCCCGGAAACGAAAATAAATCTGTGCATAAATGTAATAAAATCCAGGCTGCTGTATGATAAGTTCTCCATTGTTGAGCATTATATTGTGAAGAAAGGAAGGGTACACCGAAGGTTGCCAAGAGATTATTTTAAATCCCAAATTGTTTCTGAGAGGGGAACCTGTGATAGATTGAAAAAGGCAGAAAATAGTTTAGGCACGTAAAACGCTAAATAAATTCCACCTCTTTTTTAAAAAGGCAAATAATGTAAACTTTGCATCTTCTTAGCAGCTTTTATTCCAATATCATCATCATCTTTTAACGACCCCATAATCCCTTGCGGGGTGGAGTCTGGGCAACTGAGTGGAACTGAGTGTTTACTGGCCGGATGCCCTTCCTGTCGCCAATGTGGTGTTTTGTTCAGCAGATATATTCTCATTGTGCTGAGAGAGAGAAATATCTGCTTCTACCTAGGATCGAACTCACAGCCTCCTGATTGTGAGGCAAGAGCTCCACCTCTAGGCCACTGCACCACTCAGCTTTTATTCCAATATATGAGTCCTAAATCCCAATGCCCATATATGTATGATCACCATTCATATGGATTAAGAAAAATGACCCATATTACTGTTGCCATACAAGTTGCAAAATGGAATGTTTTATCAACGCTTTGAACCAGCTCTCTTCCAAGACTCTACAGCAGTGGTTCCCAACCTGGGGGTCGGGACCCCTTTGGGGGTCGAACGACCATTTCCCAGGGGTCGCCCCAGCATCCTTAGCTCCCCCCCCCCCACTGCCACAAGCCTGGCCATATCGACTCAACTCGCCCGAGCCCTCCGATTGGTCGGGAGAGGTGCCATTCGGTGAGAGGCATTTGTGATGCCTGGAGGCCGAGCTTTGACGGCATCAGCTAAGGGGCCAGCTTTGCTTTGAATTCTGGGAGTTGAAGTCCAGGCACCTTAAAAGTTGCTGAGATTGAGAAATATTGCTGTACACTTGTTGGTTATCAAGTCTAAATACAGAAGTAGATTTGTTGTGGAAGATGATATTCCTTGTGCTCTTGCAAAGACTGGCCCAAGAATTTCTGATCTGGCATAATTACATATTGTTTTTGTGATTAATTGCTATGCTTTAATTATGTTCAATTTGTAACAATGAAAATACATCCTGCATATTAGATTACATTACGATTCATAACAGTAGAAAAATTACAGTTATGAAGTAGCAACGAAAATAATTTTATGGTTGGGGGTCACCACAACATGAGGAACTATATTAAGGGGTCGCGGCATTAGAAAGGTTGGGAACCACTGCTCTACAGGTAGTCCTAAACTTACAAGAGTTCACTTAGTGACCGTTCAAAGTTACAATGGCACTGGAAAAAGTGACTTATGACCATTTTTCACACTTATGACCGTTGCAGCATCCCCATGGTCACATGATCAAAATCCGGATGCCTGGCAACTGGTTCGTATTTATGACGATTGCAGTGTCCTTGGGTCATGTGATCATCTTCCCACGTCAATGGGGAGGCCAAATTCACTTAATAACCTTGTTACTAATTTAACAACTGCAATGATTTACTTAACAACCGTGGCAAGACAGATCGTAAAATGGGGCAAAACTCACTTAATAAATGTTCCATTTAGCAGCATAAATTTTGGGCTCAATTGTGGTCATTAAGGTGAGGATTACTTGTATTTGCAGACTTTCCCAATGTGGTGCACTGAAGATGTGTTGGGACTTCAACTCCCAGAATTCCCTGCCCCTGTGGCAATCTGACACACTGCAAGCCATCAGAGGGGAAAAAGGCTGCACTGTGCTATTTTCTTCTCCAGGCCTGGTATTAATCTTATATTCCTGGCCATGTTCTCTGGCCAGAACATTCTCGCTAGTTTCCATGGGCTGCTTTGGATTCACACTTGAATTTCCCCTTAGAAACTCTTTGTCTTGCATATAGATAGTATAGTTTGGGTTAGGTTACAAAAAGCAGTGTTTCCCAACCTTGACAACTTGAAGATGTCTGGACTTCAACTCCCAGAATTCCCCAGCCAGCATTCGCTGGCTGGGGAATTCTGGGAGTTGAAGTCCAGACATCTTCAAGTTGCCAAGGTTGGGAAACACTGACATAAAGGTTACATGCAGTGAATATGAGTGCTTTTGAAAAATAGAACATTTATAGGTCACATAGAGGATTTGGCTTTACTTAAAAATGCAATACAAATAGCCTCTAAATTATGCATCAAGAATATGTATAATAATGCCTACACATTTATTTGGGGAGGGAACATTAATTAACAGCATCTAGCAAAAGATGATGATGGGCTAGACCTAAACTCTCCTATTTACCACTTGATCAAGTGAAATCATTACAACTTAAAGCAGGGGATAATTAACTTCCACTCCACTGATTTTAATGCAAATTGATTTAACTGAAATAATTAAGTTCATTTAGTCCAGGTTTCACAAGACTAATATCACAGGAAAAGCAGGATGCATTCCATCCACTCTGTTTTCATCCAAGTTTTAGGACGTGAAAATGTTTAACTTCACTTTGGTGGAAAGCCCAGGATGGTGGGTTCTGAGCCGAGTTTGTTAAATCTTCTGGGAACCCCAGAAATTTCCTGCTAGGATTGGTCTCTGGGTCTGCCCCTTCTTCTCAACATATTAACTTTGTCTTGAGTTATGTATCACATGTGCATAGTGTGCGAAGGCAGCCCTCAGTGAAGAAATGGGAAAAACCAAAAGCCTGGTTGCTATGCTAAATCCCCTTTACAAGTTTGTCCCTCTCTCACAATGTGTGTATGTATTCTAAAACTCTCAGGTCTGTAACCTTTAACTGGGCAAAAAGGTATAATGCAGGGGTCGGCAACCTTAAACACTCAAAGAGCCACAAAGGTCCTAACCGGAAGCCCCCCGTTCAATTCTTGAGCCAACCGGAAGTCCGGTTCCCCCACCATAGTCTCCTAGCACAGCGTCCTTTTTCCTCTACCAGTCCCAACCCTATCAATTGTGGAGCTGACCGGAAAACCCGCTCCTTGCCATAGAGTCTCCTCCTGGCACACCCTGTTTCCCCCCCTCCAACTGGAAGCTCCTCTCAAAATTGTGGGCAACAAGGAGCCGCAGCAGAGGGATGAAAGAGCCACATGCGGCTCCAGAGCCGCAGGTTGCTGACCCCTGGTATAATGTGATGTCTATGGATACTCTCAATCATCCAGGTCATGCATGTCCCAAAGGTACTTTTATTTCCAAAAGGCAACTGATTTTTGTTTTTGTTTCTACCCCCAACCCCCCTTGAAAACGTTTGGCTTCTCACAGAAGCAGCTTCTTCAGTTCTAACTGACTGGTGCGGAACAGGAAGATGATTTATATCCTTTGCAGTTATCTGGTGATTATCTGGTCGTTAGCTCACTCTGAGAGTCATTGAGGCTAGCAGTCCCAAGACACTTTTATACTTATTTACAATCTATTCTGGTGAGTCTCAGGATACAGATAAACCCCCAAATAGCCTCAACGACCCTCTCAGAATGCTAATGACCAGATGACTGCAAAGAATATAAATCTTTCCATTCCCTACCCCCTCAGTTAGAATTGAAGAAGTTTCTTGGATGAGAAGTAAAATGTGTTTCAAAGGGGGGGACGGACTAAGAAAGTCGAGTTACTTTTTAGAAATAAAAGTATCTTTGGGGTGTACAGTAACAATAATTAAATGGGCTAACTTAGAGAAAGTGTCCAAAATCCCAGTGAAATTAAGATTTGACCAATTTCATAAAACATTTTATCATAAAAACTATAACACAATGCATTTTATGACATAATACAAAGTGTCAAGTTCCAATGGATAGGATTTACGTTCCTACCTGGAAAATCCCACTACTTTTTGGGATGGGCCTGCCTGATATAGTTTTTGCTTTCATTTTCTGTTTTGTTTTGGGTTTTTTTACGAAAAAACAGGGATGTAAGGGTTGCTGTGTAATCAGCAACTTCTTCTTTTTCTTATAAGGAAAAAGATATTGTCAAGTTTGATTCCTGGTGTTTATGTGGACGCAATAAAGCAGCTTTATTGTGTCCGTATAAATGTGAAAGTGGTTTCCCCCTTTGCCTGAAATGTATTTTGATTTCAGCCCACAACAATGGGGAAGGTACTTACTTGAAATCCCCCATCCAACCATTAACTAGGCCCTACCTTGCTTAGCTTCCAAGCTCAGTCAAGGGCTGCCACCTATCTATAAAAGAAATAAATCCATTCGTCTAAACAGTAGCCACTTTTCCCCAGAATAAGGCAATGTCTTACTTTGTACAAATAAAGCTTTCCTTGCATTTCTGCTTGAGGTGAGATGAGCTGCGACTCGGGGATTCCTTGGTACGTCTCTTACAACGGTATCTAAAGAAATATTGTCTGGATAGAAAGAAATGCCAACATTTAATTTCCTATCAGGAACTCTTTTTAAAGTCTATGTTAACCTTAGCTTTGGTCGTACCAGAAATGTCCATGCCACCCACATCTCAGATCATGTCCTTCTATATCTCAGCAACCCCCCGTCTTTCATCCAACCTAAATAACCAGCTGCAAAACATAATTTTATATCAGGTGAACCCCATCTTCTTTGTTCCTTTGCATCTTGTAACGCCTTATTTAGATGTCGTAGTTTTGTTTCCCCTTGCCATACACATTTAGATATATACTACACATTACAGGAAAGGATGGAACAGATACATGAATGTCTGTAGAGATTCTTTGTCATCCAGGTCATGGTTGTCCCAAAGGTGCTTTTTCAGGAGGCAAATGGACTTTCTTGTTTTTTTTTCTTTTGAAGACGTTTCGCTTCTCATCCAAGAAGCTTCTTCAGCTCTGACAGGATAGCTGGGAATGGAAGGAGAAGCGAAACATCTTCAAAAGAAAAAACAAGAAAGTCCAGTTACCTCCTGAAAAAGCACCTTTGGGACAACCATGACCTGGATGACTGCGAATCTCTACAGACTTTTAGCTATACAATTTGGGATGAAGACCCTTTGAATGGTGTAGGAGTAGGAATGGATTTCCAGAGGAAAAATTGCAGACTACAGGAACCACGGGCACTACTCAGGTGACCCTGAGGACACAGATAAACCTCCAAGTGCTTCAATGACCCTCTAAAAGGATGCAAATGACCAGCTGTCTGCAAGGAGTATAAATTCTTCTATTCCCCACTATCCTATCAGCACTGAAGAAGCTTTTTGGATGAAAAGCGAAACGTCTTTAAAAGAAAAAACAAGTTGCCTCCTGAAAAAGAACCTTTGGGAGACCTATGGATGCTTATACCACCTTATATGGGAAGAAATGTAGAAGGCTCCCTCAGACAGGTCAGACTATAAGAGGCTATAGTTCTAATACTACAGTATAAAAAAGGTATAACTCAAAAAAAAAAAGTAACGTGGATGTTGTAAGAAAATGATGGACGTCTAGCACTTTAGGGAAGTGGTTAAAATGGTAACCATTGTAAGAAAAACACAATGGAATTCTTCTTTCAGCAGAGGTGATGGCTTGGTCCTTCTTTCCATCTTCCCCATGACTGTAGCTGAGGTAAAATTTATTCGGCATCTCCTCGAGATCACTGGTAGAAGTTTTGTCCATCACTTACAGGAAGACTGAACTGCAGACCTCCTGTAAATTAAACTCTGCTCTGCCGCTTGACTGTGGCCTCCATGTTATTATCACCTTATCCACTTACGGATAATGCAGGAAGGACCAGTTCAATTTAATCGTTTTCTTAAGACACAGAAGTGCCTCCTAGAGCGGAGTGCTACACGTTCAGCTTCTTTAAATAATCTCGATTACATCATCATCTGTCTTTGAATGAATCTCTCACTACTCATTTCCTCAGTGCAACAATGCAGCCATTCATGAATCATTAATCATAAACTTTCTCAACCTTGTGTTGAAGCTGAGGTTCCTTCTTCTGCGCGACTCTTGGCCACCATCTGCAATTACAAATTACAATTACAAATATAATTAATTATCTTCCCCCCCCCCTCCTGATGTTATTAGAATGCAGCATCATAAATCCAAACACTGGATTTATACCCTTTCATCTCCCTCAAAATATTTTTGGAATAGTCGAAGGAACCTTCTTCTGTAAAAGGTGTATGGAGATGAAGCAATAGCAATAGCACTTAGACTTATATACCGCTTCATAGTGCTTTACAGCCCTCTCTAAGCGGTTTACAGAGTTCAGTATATTGCTCCCAACAATTTACCCACCTCGGAAGGATGGAAGGCTGAGTCAACCTTGAGCCGGTGAGATTTGAACAGCTGAACTGCTGAACTAGCAGTCAGCTGAAGTAGCCTGCAGTGCTGCACTTTAACCACTGCGCCACCTCAGCTCCTAATTATTATTGATATTTATATACCGTATTTTTCAGAGCATAAGACGCACTTTTTCCCCCCTTAAAAGAGGCCGAAAATTTGGGTGCGTTTTATACTCAGAATGTAGCCTTTTTTTCCGAAGCTTTTTTTCAGCCCTAAGGAGGTGCTAAGAGTTAAGCGATCTTCCGTGCTTTGCCTGCTTTTTTCATTGCTACTCCCTCCGAAAATCAGCTGTACTTTTTCAGCCCTAATGAAGCACCCATGCTTTGCCTGATTTTTTCATTCCTTCTCTCTATCAGCTGTGCTTTAGAAGCTGTTTTTTATCCCGCTCAAAACCAGCAAACTAATTTGCTGAAGCTGACCAGACTAAGGACGCTAGCCAGATGAATACCTGGTACGCAGAATTTTTTTCTCCTATTTTCCTCCCCAAAAACTAAGGTGCGTCTTATACTCCGAAAAATACGATATATCTGGCTCTTATTTATGACAGTTCTAGTGTCCCAGGGTCATGTGATCGCCTTTTGAAAACTTCTGATAAGCAAAGTCAATGGGGAAGCCAAATTCACTGTGTTCCTACCTTAACAATTGAGGCGATTTATTTTACAAGTGTTGCAAGAAAGATCGTAAAATGAGGCAAAACTAGTTTAACAACTTCCTTGCTTAGCAAAGAAAATTGTGATAAAGTTAAAAACTTTTTTTTAAAGGGGGAGGGCACACCACGCACACATCCTTAGCTTGTTCCCTGGAGAAGCTCAAGTCAGCAACAGAAAGAAACACATCAATTAGAACAGGGGTCAGCAACCCGCGGCTCTGGAGCCGCATGTGGTTCTTTCATCCCTCTGCTGCGGCTCCGTCGCTCAAAATATGTGTCACAACCGCCAATGTGTGATACACACCAGCACATGATTTATTGAGCTTTTCGAACCCCCGGTAGGCCAACCATGGATAAATCGAAGAAAAGTTTCACAAGAAAACAGAAAGTTTAATTCAACTACATATGCTAGTTCTGTGGCCACTCAAGAAATAGTCAGGCACGGGAAGGGTTTTATGGCTCCCGATGTATTCTTTTCTGTGGGAAACGGGTCCAAATGGCTCTTTGAGTGTTTAAGGTTGTTGACCCCTGACCTAGAACAATTTTTACAGATGCCCTTTTCCCTCTCAAAATACCTCCCATGAGCATTAAAGTTTGACAATCTGGAATACTTGATTGCAACTGTTTCTCCTTCTATCGGCATTTTAGAATTTTGACTGCATACTCCGGAAAGCAGGTGTGAAATGCTACCAGTTTGGGTGTAACTGGTAGTGGCGGCCGCTGGTGGTTCAGAGAACTGGTAGCGGCAGCAGCGCGGGGCTCCGCCCACCCGCCCGGACATCGCCATTTTGTTTTTTTTAACCCTCTGCGCATGTGCAAAGCCTTCTGCGCATGTGCCAGAGGGTGAAAAAACGTGCACTTCCGAACTGGTAGGGAAAGTAAGTAGATTTCACCGCTGCCAGAAAGTTCAGACATATCCTATTAAAGCAGACACTGTAAATCTTAGAAAGGGATAAAATCCATGTCCCCTGATTTCCATTTGACACAAGACCGATGGGTATTTTTTTTAAAAAAAGGAGTACCTTTCGAATGAGCCTCGACAGCTGCCATTTGACCTCCCAGCAGGGATCTTCTTTATCATCCCAGCCATCTTCTTTATCATTTGGATCCATATCTTCTAGGAAAAAATTTTCTCTGGTGAAGCAAGCAAAGCTACTCTTTGCGTAGGTTTCTCGGAGCTGTGTTAGAAAAATGGGGGAAGCCGAGTGTTAATTTAAATGAATGGAACTGTAGAGGCAGGGACACATACAGTAGGAATAGTACAGTAACTGAACATCGGCAATGTTTATTTTGGATACAACATTTAGACACAAAAGAAACCCAACTTCCATTTTTGTTATCGGTGTTGGGCTGCTAGAGAATCCCAGCTTACATTTTAAACATATTTCATTATCTTAATTCTTTTTATCAGGCCGCTGGTACCGGTAACAGGAAGCTACTATCAACCCAGTTCCATCTGGGTTGATAGTACTTAATAGATCTCTGCTTCTCCTTCTGCAAATTTCAAACTTCAATTCACAATCCTTTGGGTGGGGATTTTAGCAGTTTTATCATTGATCCACATTGGTGATTTTGCTGAAATTCCCAGGTTGTAAAAAAAGCTCTCAACCATTATTTGATTTTCCAGGCAGGGTGACACGTGTCTGATCAGAAGCAAACCACACTATCAGGCTTGTCATCACAGAGAAGTATGTGAAAACTAACTAGAAAGCTGATCTAATGAAACCCAAGTAAGTGACCCAGGAGTTTCCATTTGATTTAAAATGTCAATTGCCATTAATTTCAGCTTCCAGCACAGTGGCAAAGATTCAGAGAATTGGAAGTCCAAAAGTATAGAATTGCCCTAATAATTCCCACTGGAAGAGGAATTTGGAATAGACTTCCTTCAGATTGCAGTCTTTGTGTATTGATGCTTTTAGGGGCTTTTTCCATAATGGTGTCAAATCCGTCTGAAAAATAATTGACTAAATATATACATTTTTTTTATTTACGTAACTTTATTACTCCACCTTAAGAGACAAAAGAAGCAGGGGGAAAAAGCAGGAATTTATAAGATACAGCAGAATGGGAACTTCCCTCCCAAAAGATCTTCACAAATGAAAATCAAATTTATTCGTAGGACACTATAATTATAATGCAACTGAACAAAAACAGTGTGATCCAAAACAAGGAATCCAATGAAAAACAAAAACAAGTTGAACAAAACAAGGAAGTCTTATTTTCCTTCCATCTGCCATTCACCCCGCCCCCCCCCAAACCATCTCAGAATGACAAATGGGTTACACAGAAGGATCGCCATCTTTATAAAGAGTTACTGGACCACAAAATTCTCTCTTGCAGGACAGCAGCATCGATCTCCCATGGACGTCTACAAGCTGAGCCTCTGAAATATCTTGATATGCAGTTTGATCACGAAGTCCAAGCCTCAAACCCATCAAGCTGTCTTCATGGACAAATTATTGAATTTATGAGGAAATTTAGGCCTTCTCGGTCAAAGAAGGACAACTGGTAGCTGTGTGTGGCTCTTGCAATAACCTGCTGCAGATCTAGTTCAGTTTCTTGTTGAATTTGGTATGGTAGGTTTTCTACTGAACTTGACTGGGAAAAGGCTACTTTAAGAACTGCACCATTTAAGGCGAGAGTAGGCTAAAAATATGTTTTTCTCCCTTGCCTATTTTTTCCATCCTGATCCTGCCTACTATTTAGTGGCATGTTAAACATTTTGAGTTTGCAACAGCTGTCCCAAAATTGCTGGATGCACTGTGCCCATTTTGGAAAGTATTCTAAATTCCAAATAGATCTCTTTGCCGAACGGAAGTATCGAAATACTTCCAATAAGCTCAGAGCAGTTAAGTCTTTATCTCAAGACAACTGTTTGAAACTTAAAATGTTTTGCACATTTTTTTTTTCTTTTGGTGCAGAACTGACAGACCATTTAAATTTCAACTCTTGATCTTAATTGTATGTTTAAATCTATTTTAAAAGGGAAATCAAAGGGGAAACTACATTAAGGGCTACTGTGATAATCATGCAATGACAGGTATTCTACTGAATATGATTCGGCCTCCTGCACTAAGCAAAATACAGAATTTATGACATGCACACTTTTGGGACTTGAATATTCCATTTTCTGAGTTCTGTTTGGGATTCACCCAGAAGAAAAAAATCCAACACAAATGTTCTTCATTTGTGATTTTTTGATTGGGCTTAATAAAGGTCCCAAGGATGCGGTGGCTCAGTGGCTAAGACGCTGAACTTGTCGATCAGAAAGGTCGGCAGTTTGGCGGTTCGAATCCCTAGCGCCGCGTAATGGAGTGAGCTCCCGTTACTTGTCCCAGCTTCTGCCAACCTAGCAGTTCGAAAGTATGTAAAAATGCAAATAGAAAAATAGGGACCACTTTTGTAGGAAGGTAGCAGCGCTCCATGCGCCTTCGGCGTTTAGTCATGCCGGCCACATGACCACGGACACGTCTTCGGACAGCGCTGGCTCTTCGGCTTTGAAAAGGAGATGAGCACCGCCCCCTAGAGTCGGGAATGACTAGCACATATATGCGAGGGGAACCTTTACCTAATAAAGGTCCCAAGGATATTTCAACCTGATAAGCTACTCTTTTGTTCCAAGACCAATCCAAGAGGAACAAAAAATGTTTCTCTAGAACCGGACTTTAGCTCTGCTTTAAAAGCCCACTAATGTTATTCTTTACTTGTAAATGCACTACACACCTTCCACTGGAACTTATTATTTATAGAAATAAGTAAATTTTATTCCTGCTTCCATGCAAACTATTTGATTTCCATATCTCACAGAGAGTGAGAGGAAGGGTAGCTGGACAGGAGCACATGGGCTTCTTAGAGCACAGCCTTTCTACAGATGCTACTACTATGAGGAATATGATAATGACCTATTAATGGTTTGGGGTGTTACCAGCAGAAAATATTTATAAACTGCTAAGTTAGATTACTTTGTTCAGGGGAGTCAAATAAGCAAAACAGCCAAGTTATTACAAAAAAATAAATGAAAACTTTATTCATCAAAGTTAGAAGGAAAACAACAACTATTTGTAACAACCCATTTATGTCTTCTACCCAAAACTGTAAAAAGAATCATGGATATTCATAGAGAACCTTGACAATACTGGATAATGGAACTTTGCCCAGTTTTTGAAGGAAGCTGAAACCTCTTCAGGTTAACTTGCTTGTAGATCTTCAATTCAACTTCATGGTGGCTTTCCATCTGCTCTCCTGTTTTCATCTGGTGACTGATCTATATAAAACAAATTTGACAGCATGTTTAGTTTGGTCTTTATTTGGCCACTCTACTAATTTCCGTCTTGTTATTCACCCAATATAAATTCTAAAGCATCCCTCAAAACTTATGTCCTAAAATGCAAAGGTAATTGATTACACATTACGCTCAGAGGTGGGTTCCTCCCGGTTCAGACTGGTTGGCCCAAACCGGTAGCGGCCCGCTGGTGATGTTACGGAACCGGTTGTCGGTGCCGGTCCGTTGGTGCCATCTTTTTTTTTGAATTTTTTTTTCTTCTGAGCATGCGCAGAAGCAGAGTTTCCGGTACTGTGCATGAGTCGCCATCTTGTTTTGGGGGGGAGGGTTTATTTTTCGGCATTGCGCATGTGCGCGCGCACGCCCACACGGCGTGGGAGGAAGCGAACCGGCAGTGAGGTAAATTAGAACCCACCCCTGATTACACTACTTAAAAGGGAGAACATCTGTAAATTCTTCACATGGAAACTGTGCCTCCATCTTTACTCTAAACTAGCTTTTTCTTGCCCCAACCAACCTCATGAAATTCATCCTCACACATGTACATACCTAGGCAAAAATCAATGAAAGGTGTCATCTTTGCTTCATCGACAGGATTCAGAGTTTTTCCCAGTAACATTCTACAGTTATCCATAACTTTCATTCTCCTGCTGTTTCCATCTTTCCATTTCTATTTTCATTTTATTGCTCGGAGTACTTTCACGCAATCCAAATCTGTGCTTTATAGGTTGTCCAGAAATAAAGTTACAGTGGCCATCAAAGACAGAAACAATTCCTCGTCCATAACTCACAAAGTGATATGTGTACATGGTCCATGATGCTCCATTCACTGCCATATGATCAAGTTTCAAACACAAGGGTAAAAATCTATACAGGTAGTGCTCGAGTTACAACCAGAACTGAACCAAAATTTCTGTTGCTAAGAGACAGTTGTTAAGTGAATTTTGCTCTGCTTTACGACCTTTCTTGTCGCAGTTGTTAATCACTACAGTTGTTACGTTAGTTACAAGGTTTTTAAGTGAATCTCGCTTCCCCATTGACTTTGCTTGTCAGAAGGTGGCGGAGGGTGATCACATGGCCCACATGACACAGCAACCATTATAAATGTGAGTTAATTGCCAAGCATCTGAATTTTGATCACATGACCATGGGGATGCTGCAACGGTCATGTGAAAAATGGTCCCAAGTCATTTTTTTTCAGTACTGATGTACCTTCGAATGGTCACTAAACGAACTGTTGTAAGTCAAGGACTATCTGTACAAGTATGGGGGCTTTTCATTAATGTTCCCTCTAAGCTGCGCGGCCGCGGATGTAATGAGAGAATGGCGCGCAGCAGTTTCCAACTGCCGCACGCCATTTTCTAATATTAGAGGCTGCGCGACTGCACACCCGTGCATATGACTAGAGAACGGCGCGTAGCAGTTTACAATTGCCGCGCGCCATTTTCTAACGTTAGAGGGGCCATTGCTTTTCACCATGAAACAAAAAGATGGCACAAACTGCTTTTCTGAACAGTGGCAAACATTTCTTGAATTTTGTAATGAAGTCTCTTCGAGATAGAAAATTAGGTACGGAATGTTCAGATGATAATCTATAAAATCAAAAAACCCATCAAACCTCCTCTCAAAGTTGACCAAGATTGAGTCTTCCTTTCTGTATTATAGAACTGAGCCACAAGTAGCAGACAAAACCACCTCTCGCCTAAACTCATCCCTTAGTGTCACTTCAAGGCAGATTGAAAAGGAAACTCTACTTTGGATAGAATAACTTGAGGGAGAAGATATGAGTCTACAAATGGGAGGAACAGATGTTGGCTTGCTTTCAACTTTAGTCTTGAAAGCATGTCTTCGTGCAACCTTTTGAATGCCCTCTACTCAAGTGAAGAGCCCCTAGAATCTACAAAAGGCAAAGAGCAAAAGAACAAAACCTGGCTTCAATATCTTTCTTCATATTTTCTTCCATTAGGCTATTAAATAAATTCCAAATTCTAAATCATGGCTATAATCAAATCCAACAATAAATCATGTCTATATTCAAATTCAACAGTAACAAATGTCTACTAGGTAATTGTGGATATCTAATCTTTCCTCCTCAATATTTGATCTCAATAACTGGATATCAAATATTTTGAATTTAGCTTTATGGACTCTTAAAATTACTGCCCAATGTCACTTCAGGGTTTCCAGAACTTCCACTGCCTTTTCACAACTGGGAAATGGAAGTGGCCGATGAAGAGAATGGAAGTGAGAGATGGGGATGAAGATGGAGACAGAAATAGGAAATTTCAGGTCCTTATTATCCTCACCCCCAGATCTTAACTATATTCTGGAACAGGGGTCTCCAACTTTGGCAACTTTAAGACTTGTGGACTTCAACTCCCAGAGTTCCTCAGCCAGCAAAGCTGGCTGAGGAATTCTGGGAGTTGAAGTCCACAAGTCTTAAAGTTGCCAAGGTTGGAGACCCCTGTTCTGGAAGACTCCCAATACTAATCAGCTATGCTTTTCTCAAATACCTCCACAGGGTCAATGTCAAGGTTGGAGTTATCAGAGACCTGTCAAAACCTAGATTAGATGGGACATTCATCAACCCACGGACTTATATTTGGTCTTTATAATTGGTTTCCTCTGCTTCTCCCTAGGGAGGAGAAGCAGAAGGTGCCAGTCTCTTTGCTGAATGATTTTCTGTCTGAGAAGAAGGTGGGAAGCAAGATGAAAGGAAGCCAAGCAGGTAGCAACAAGGCTGGGCCACTGAATGTATCTGGCTTGAGGGCCTTCAAAAGCTGACAGAGGCAGTCATTGCTGACTTGCCTGCTTCAGATTTCTGTTTTGGCTTGTCCCGATTTAAGGTGCAATCTTCCCTCACTGTCAGTTGCCAGAATTCCTATTCAACCTTGGGTGAGTAGGATGCGTGCCTTTTGGTCATAACTACTGCCAGATCTAAATACTTCCTAAGTCTGACTTTGATCAAAAGTTACCTAAATTAGAAGGGAATATTTTCCTGGCTATAGTTTGGCAAATGGAGAAACAGTTTATGATCATGCTTTATAAGGGCACCTTAAAAACACACAAAATGAAGAGCAACAAAAGAATGCATGAATTAGAGAAGCTTTCCCTTTAGAACAGTGTTTCCCAAACTTTTGACATATGTGTACCCCTTCTATAATTTTCGTAACGCTGAGTACCCCTCATAAAAAACATATGATTTAATAAAAATAAAAATCATTTATCGCCAATGGTTTCCGCTGCACTACATTTGGCAATTAAAAGCGACACGCGATATGAAGCTTCTAGTATTTTTTGATTGTCACCTCCCGTCAAACCCCGCATTACTTTTCGAGATTGATTTAAATCCTTAAGTTTATTTTCAAAAAAATCTATGGGTTTATCTTTGTACCGTTAGATAACACTGCAATTCTCCGGCGTTTAAACAGCTCCGCGGCTCAATGTCAACTGTTAATGTTCCCGCAGTTTTAAAATGGCTGAACCCGAGCTGCGCAAAGGATGCGCAGAAGTTCCCGCCATAATGAGTTGCGATACGATGTACAATGGCCCCAGTTCCCATGTAAAAACTGCGATACGCGCCTATTTCTTTCCTTGTTCTGGGGGTGCAGCTAAGCACAGTGCAGTGGATATTCCCACGTGATCCCCACCAAACTCCGGTGCAACGCGTACCCCCACCAAACTCTTCCCGTACCCCTGGGGGTACGCATACCACACTTTGGGAAACACTGCTTTAGAAGAAAGACTATAGAAAGTGGATTGTGCAGCTTAGTCTTCCAGTAGACTAAAGAGTAGACCAGGGAGATTCCAGTAGACCTGGGAGGCTCCATGGCAGTATATAAAAGTATGCACAAAGTAACTTCTTTTTTTACCAAATTTACTTTATTGATATCATGCCCTGTATTCTCTCTGGGAAGTCCGGGGGGGAGGGGGGGAGGGAAGGGGGTGGGTGAGGAGGGAGAAAAATTAAAAAATGTTTGTACTCTGTACTAATAAAACTTTTTTAATAAAAAAAAAGTATGCACAAAGTGAAACAGGGAGATTGAAATTTCTTGCCCTCTGTCAACATACGTCTCTCAAACAACTAGTCATTAAGGAACTGGTGTAGGTGTGGGTAAACCCAGGTTCTGCTCCATCTTCATCCATGGAATCTTATGGATAATTTTAGACCAGTCACACTCAATCCAATCCGCCCACATTGTTAATGTGTGAAGGGAAAAAGAGAAGCATTATGTGCACCATCTAACGCTCCTGAATGAAAAGCAAGGTATAAATCAAATAACCAACCAACCAACCAACCAAGAGAACTGTTGCCTTCCTGTCCTATCTCTAAGCTTCTTAGATATATCCAGATTGTCACCATGTGATGCAGAAAGCTGGATGAAGTGGATCCAAGCCTCATCTAGCAGAGTGTAAATCAGGAACATCTAGCAGATGTTCCTAATTTACATATGGTGGTTTACTAATGTTCTTTTGGCCTGATCACTTCCTGTTGCAATGCTGCCGTTTTTCAGACCTGTGTTTTGATCCCACGCGAATAGGACCACCTTGCAAATACACAGACCTATTTATCTCTGAAAGAATGGGCTACTGTTTCAGACAACGGAGTAAGAGAAATAGATTGTTGTTGTTGTGAAGTCATGTCCGACCCATCGCGACCCCATGGACAACATTCCTCCAAGCCTTCTTGTCCTCTACCATCCTCTGGAGTCCATTTAAGCTCACACATACTGCTTCAGTGACTCCATCCACTACCTCATTCTCTGTCGCCCCCTTCTTCTTTTGCCCTCAATCTTTCCCAGCATTAGGCTTTTCTCCAGTGAGTCCTTCCTTCTCATTAGGTGGCCAAAGTATTTGAGTTTCATCTTCAGGATCTGGCCTTCTAAAGAGCAGTCAGGGTCGATCTCCTCTAGGACTGACCGGTTTGATCGCCTTGCAGTCCAAGGGACTCGCAGGAGTCTTCTCCAGCACCATAATTCAAAGGCCTCAATTCTTTGGCGCTCAGCCTTTCTTATGGTCCAACTTTCACAGCCATACATTGCAACTGGGAAAACCATAGCAGCCTTGACTATAAGCACTTTTGTTGGCAGGGTGATGTCTCTGCTTTGAAGTATGCGGTCTAGATTTGCCATAGCTTTCCTCACTAGGAGCGTCTTTTAATTTCTCTTCCCCAGTAGCATATTGGAAACCTTCCGACCTGAGGGGCTGATCTTCCAGCGTCGTATCTTTTTGCCTTTTGATACTGTCCATGGGATTTTCATGGCAAAGATACTAGAGTGGGTTGCCATTTCCTTCTCCAGTGGATCACATTTTGTCAGAGCTCTCAGCTATGACTGTCCGTGACCTGGGTGGCCCTCATAGCTCATAGCTTCATTGAGCTACGCAAGCCCCTTCGCCACGACAAGGCAGTAATCCATGAAGGGGAGAAATAGATTATATATAAGGTTACACGCTACCTACGTTTCTCTTGCCAGAATCGCTCTTACGCAAAAGGAGGAAGTCGTCGCTGGAATCAGAAACTGAAGAAGACAGTTGTGTGCATCGTCTATTTGTTTCATCATCCTGTTTTTTTCTAACATCATGCAGGGAAAACCCCACTTGTGAGAACGTCTTCTTACCTCTATTGGAAACCATCAGCCCTGAAGATAGGAAAAAGCCTATATAGGAGGAGGAGGAGGAGGAGGAGGAGGAGGAGGAGGAGGAGGAGGAGGAGGAGGAGGAGGAAGAAGAAGAAGAAGAAGAAGAAGAAGAAGAAGAAGAAGAAGAAGAAGAAGAAGAAGAAGAAGAAGAAGAAGAAGAAGAAGAAGAAGAAGAAGCAGCCCAAACTAAATAAACAGAAGAATAAATTGATTGCAGGCTGCAGGAACCATCACACAATGTTACTACATCAATCCTTCAAGATTACAATACCCATCACCCTCTGACACCCCCCAGCAAATGGAATTCTTCACATCTGGAGTAGATTCTTCCCCGTTCGCTTATTTATTTAACCCGGCCTACTGCTGACTACCCAAAACGTTCAGCCATTTGCAACAAAATCTAAAAACCCAAACGTTAAAAACAAGATGAAATAACAAGACAGACACACAAAGTAGAACGGGTACAGTTCTTAATTAAATAATAATAATAATGGCAATTAAGGGGTACAAAAGCCAAAGTATGTGTTTAAGGAACTTTTTCCAGAACTGTCAACATGACACCCATGAATTCTGAAGGAGAGGTAATTAAGAAAACATTGGAATGTGCTGAGATGAATAGACTGACAATGAAAATTAAAGATAAGGAAGATTCAGAATATTACAATGTATGGGTGAAATTTTATGATTGGTTAGAAAATGAACATGCATAGATGTTGAGTAAGATGGATTGAATTGGAAGGGAACGGAGAATCAAAGGTGAAAGATCCAGGTGACAAAATTAGGTAGTAAAGGAGGCAGCATTAAAATAGCAGTATATACCTAGGAAGAAAAAACAAAGAGGTTATATGTATAGATATGATACAAAAAATATATGTTTAAAAGGGGCACCGGTAATTAAATGATGTAGGGGTATATGTTACGAGACTGTTTAATATAAAATGAACTATGATTAGAATCACTCAGGGAAAGGTCAAGAGGGAGGAAGAGGAAGTAGAAAAGGGAAGGGAGGGAAGAGGATAGGAGGGAAGTAGGGAGAGGGAGAGAAGGAGAAAGGGAGAAAGAGGGAGGGGAGTGTTATAAAATGAGGGAAAACAGACTGGTAAACAGAAGTATAATGGTGCAAAATTAGGATATTAATTTATGATATATTGGATAGAAATGGATAATTATGTATGTTTTGACATGATTTATGGATGTGTATATGGAGATTGGGGGGGGTTAAAAAAAAAATCTGCACTTTCTTCTCCAGCTATTCCAGAGAAGCAGACAACCACAGGAAGACACGGTCCCAAGTGACTGACACGGATGAATCTGTGGGAATTGTGAGAACCTATCTCCCCCATTGCCTCAGTAAGCTTGGAAATTCAAAGGGAAGAAAACATTGTCATAAGAGGTAAGGGAAGAAGACCTACAGTGGTTTTTCCCCCCATAAAGGTTAACCGTGCACTGAAGTATCATTTCTAGACTGAAAGTCAGGCTGCGTTTTTTGCTGGGTATTTCCAGGGCTATTTTCATTTCACAAGACAAAACTTGCCATTAGCTGAAAGGCTCTATGTGGGAGGCAGGCTCCAGTGATAATTCATCCTTTCTGTTTATGTTCTGTGGTCTCATTGTCTGAACTGGCTGTAGACAATTCTAAGAAAAATAAACATCTGGGGGGAGATCTATATTAAGTCTCATTATCCAAATGTTTTTCACTATAAATAAAGATAGATAACAATTGTAGCATCCTCCACAATTAACAAGCAGATAGAAAGCGGGGAGAAAACACCGGGCAAGAGGGGCACAGGAAGGGGTCCAGAAGAACTAGGATCAAATACTACTTATACCAAAGATATATTCTCCATAAAGGTGAAATGTCTTTTTTATTTGCTTTATAATCAATGCTTCTTGTTTCAAAAACAAGAGAGCATAGGAGAGCTTAAGGAAGACATTGTCTAGCCATAAAACTATACCAGTGATGGCGAACCTATGGCACGCGTGCCACAGGTGGCACGCGGAGCCATATCTGCCGGCACGCGAGCCGTTGCCCTAGGTCAACTCCAGCATGTATGTGCGTGCCGGCCAGCTGATTTTTGGCTCATGTGGAGTCTCTGTAATGGCATTTTAGGTTTCCAGAGGGCCTTCGAGGGGGTGTTTTCGCCCTCCCCAGGCTCCAGGGAAGCCTCTGGAGCCTGGGGAGGGCGAAAAATGGGCCTACCAGGCCCACCGGAAGTCAGGAAATGGGCCATTTCCGGCCTCCAGAGGACATCTGCGGGGGCGGGAGAGGCCGTTTTCACCCTCCCCAGATATTGAATTATGAGTGTGGGCACTGACACGTGTGTGACAGCGCGTGCGCACGCGTTTTCGGCACCCGAGGGAAAAAAGGTTTGCCATCACTGAACTATACCCATGTCAGGAGCAAATAACCAGGAGCATTAGTTGGAATTCAAATCATAGAAGAGTTGAAGAATTTCATTTTAATGTATGCCAATTAGTGTATATTTAAAGTGACAATAAAGTTAGTCGAAGTTTATTATTGCTACCTATATACAAGTAGTCCTCAACTTACAACAGTTCATTCAGTGACCGTTCAAAGTTATGGCTGACTGAAAAAAGTGACGACCGTTTTTCAGTTGCAATCTTTGTAGCGTCCCCATGATCAAAATTCATATGCTTTGGCAACTGGTTCATATTTATGACCATTGCTGTGTCCCAAGGTCACGTGATCAGCTTTTGCAAAGTCAATTGGGAAGCCAGATTTACTTAACAACCGAGTTACTAACTTATCAACTGCAGTCACTCACTTAACAACTGTGGCAAGAAAGGTCATAAAATGGGGCAAAACTCACTTAACAAATGTTAACAACAGAAACTTTGGGCTCAATCCTCAAAATTTGGGTCTTAAGTTGAGGACTACCTGTACAAGAATCTAGTCAACTACGGTAATAGTCAAAGTTAAATTGGCACTAGATAATGGAATTCGGGGAAAGGGGAGATAGATTTGGGTTTCTTGTGGCAATGCAATGACTCCAAAGTGATGACATGTTTAACCTCTCCTTCTAGTAACTCAGCTTCCTTTTCTCCTACAACCCATAGATTAAAAGCTATTTTAAGCCATACACACACGTGTGCCCTGATTTAGTTTAAGATTCAAATCAAAAGCGGCATTCAGGTAGAAGTGACAAAGAGTAATTCCATGTGTCTGACTTAAGAATAAACTAGAGGGAGTTCCCGAAACAAAATTGTGTCTAGAATTGCAGGTGAAGTCCTTTTATCTGCAGAATGAATTCCATGATTCAGATTTTGAATCTGACAATGAATTGTCAAAGGGCAGTGCTAAAAGGTGAGCAGCCAATCAGGAACTTTTCAGCAGTCAAGCTCCACCTCTTGGAGCTAGAATATGCATGAATTTTCACAATACTCAGAGGAGACTGTCATGTCTGGCAATCCATATTTGCCTAGAGTAGCTCCATGGCAAAATAGGCAGCAAATGAATTTAACAATAACAATAACAACAATAACAATAATGACAGACAGGCACCTACCACATAACATTCCAGACCTAACAATTGTCGATAAGAAAGACAAAAAAGTCTAAATAGTATATGTGGCAGTGCCTGGAGACAGCAGAATACAAGAGAAAGAACTGGAGAAGATAACAAAAAACAAAGACCTACAAATAGAAATAGAACGACTGTGGCAAAAGCAAGCAAGGATAGTACCAATAGCAACAGCACCTTGGGTGCAATCCCAAAACAACTGGAGCACTATTTGAACATCATTGGCATTAACAAATTCACCATCAGTCAATTGCGGAAGGTGGCTTTAGTTGGAACAGCTTCCATCCTGCAATGATATCTGTAACACCATCAAATATCCAGATCTGCTTATCCCAGGTCCTTGGTAAGGATTAGGTAGACAAAAATGCCAAATCCAGTCTGAACATCTGGCTGACTGTGCACTGATCAATAATAATAGCAATAGCAACAGCATTTAGACTTATATACAGCTTCACAGTGCTTTACAGCCCTCTCTAAGCAGTTTACAGTCAGCATATGTCCCCCAACAATCTGGGTCCTCATTTTATCGACCTCGGAAGGATGGAAGGCTCTGTCAACCTTGAGCCAATGAGACTCGAACTGCCGACAGCGGCAGCCGGCAGAAGTAGCCTGCAGTACTGCATTCTAACCACTGTGCCACCACAGCTCCTAGTTATAGATCCTAGTTATATATAACTCCTATATAGTAGTTATATACTACTATATAATACTTCCTCCTTGGACATTTTTTCCTCTCTCTTAAGAAATGCTGGGTTTATATAATTGTACTCCGGCACCCACAAAGTTCCCCAGAAATTGCATTTCGGGAAGTATTAAAAGTTAGTCACACAGCACAGCATAAAGCATTGCAAATGTGATGTAGCTGGGTTTAACTTCTGCCTAGACAATTCAGCAATTGTTATTTCGGGAAACAGATGTCAAGAAAAAGAAGGAGATCAGGAGAGGCAACTGTATGATGAAGGGATAGTCAAACTATATGCAGGCTTCAGGACATACTGAACTTTAACTTCCACCAGGAACAGCAGCAATTCAGTTAAATTCTACCTCCCATTGTGGCCACAGGGAGAGGTTATGAAAATTGCAGTCTAACATCTGGAGGAACACAAATAATAGAACTGGCCTTTCTTAAGAATTTTTTTTAGAAACACTGCAATAGATTCCCTGGTTCATGCTCAATTATTTTAATAATGTAAGGATTATTTCTATTTTTTTCTCATTGATTTCATATTTAGTTTAAAATACCCCATTTTCTAATCCTCTCTGTGAGTAGTGAAAATTGTTAAAAACAGAACAATCACAGGAAATTTTAACTCCCCATCCCACCCTCCTAGGCTGCAAAAGCAAAGTGCTAAATGAAACAGGGGGGTTGACCTGGGGTTGGGTTAGAACAGGGGTGGGTTCCTACTGGTGCGGTCCAGTGCATAGCTCTGGTAGGGACCCGCAGAGAACCCAATTTGCGCGCGACTGCTCCGGTACTGTCTCCACATGGCTATCATGTCTTTTTTGTGAATTTCTGGGCGATTTTGCTTCTGCGCATGCGCGGAAGCAAAATCGCGCCGAAATCTCGCGAGGGGACGTGCGCGTGAGAGAGATTTCGGTGAGATTTTGCTTCTGCGCATGCGCGGAAGTAAAATCACGCCAAAATCTCACGCGCACGCACGTCCCCTTGCGAGATTTCGGCACGATTTTGCTTCCACGCATGCGCAGAAGCAAAATTGCGCAAGTGGGTGCGCGCGCAACATGCGCGCGCGCGCACAAAGCATGAAGGACCGCGGAGCAGCGCACCGGTCTGGGTAAGTGAGCAACTCACCCCTGGGTTAGAAGACCTCCAAGGTCCCTTCCTGCTCTGTTCGATTGAATCTTCCGATTATTTGAAACAGTCCCATTTTACTACTGGATCCATTTTAAAATTGTTCTCTTTAGAAAAGATTACAGCCTGAAAATTTTCTTTTAAAGAAAAATTACAACCCAAGCTATGGTAATTCCCAGGGTGCCTCCAATGCAGTGACAGATCAATTATGTTCAGACAATAATGACAAACTTGTTTTTGCTGGGAAATGTGTGAAGAAAAGCAGAAGTGGGCTTTTAGGCAGCTTCTTAAATAAGAACACACCCCTTTATTTGGCTGATGTGGAATAAAAAATGCAGGACCCAAAGCAAATAATCAAGGCTCATCTATTATGTCAATGTCATGTTCTCCTTTTTTGAAAAGTATAAATATCAGTGTGTCTTCTTCTAGATCTGTGTGTGTGTGTGTTACTATGAGAGAAGGCAAACCCTAACAGTATGTACTGAATAATAAACACGGAAGTGAGCCTGGGTTATTTGCTTTGGGTCCTGTTTTTTTTAATTCCACATCAATCAAATAAAGGGAGGTGTTACCTGTATTTCATTTCACAGAGAGAACTATGGAAAGAGGCCACAAACTTGACTGAAGTAACCAATGGTAGGATAAATAATCCTTTCCCCCCCCCCCAGAAAGGGTCAATCTTCTTGTTCCTCCCCACCCAGATCTAGTTTTACAGCTCTCCCACATAACAAGGTTTTAATTACTTTACATCAATTCATGCAAACAAAAATAAGTAACTTGAGCCTATATTGTTAAACACATCCTGGAATGCACCAGATCAATTTCTATTCCCAAGTACAAAAGCTGCATCAACAATATTTGTGCTGCAAGACACTGCATGTTGCAGCGTAGTCTTTCTCTCATCAGATTCCATTGAAGTTAACTGCAAGCAAATGTAATTTACCACATTTTAGCCTCCAGTGTTGGGCAAGTACAGGCTGCATTGGTTAGCCTTTGATCTAGTGAAAATCCTGAATATTGGCTTTCACTAACCTCTGGTTCAGTTAACCTCTCTGCACCCAACCTCTCTGCCTCTGGCAAAGTCCCAAAATAATCTTTCAAATCATAACAGGAACCTGGACATGGAACATAGTCCACTTCAGAGCATTTTGCTTCAGCAAAATAACAACCACCTTCCACTGTTTAGAAAGTGGAGGCTAATCTGGGACATTTTGCAATAACCTTAGCTGACCAAAGGTTATAGGCGGTAGTCCAGTGTTGAAAAGTGTACATAAGGCAAAAACAAGGAATACCTGTTTTGACCCCTGGAGGATTAAGGTGTATACACCTTTTGTTCATAAGGGTATTAGTTCTCTCCAAACAAGAAATGCATCATTCTTGTGTTGGCCACCAAGGTAACAGGTATCACACAATACCTTGAATTTCTTCCTAGTGTCTTGGAGCCATATATATAGGGCAGTTTTATTTAAGCTGCTCAGTTACTCAGGTAAGTAGGTAGGTAAGTAGTTGTGGCCTACTAAAAGTCTGTGGTCGAGACAGATGGGATAATGGAGATACACCTTTGGCAACATTGGGTGATTAATGTGCTAGTTTTACCTGGGTTTGGAAGAGCTGAGCGGGCTTTGTTCTTTTAAAAGGCATTATGTAAAGCTGGTTTTTAGCAGGACAAAAGTGCCATTTCCTGCTCCCAGTTCTTTAGCATTTGTGACTGCAATGGCCCATAAATACCAAGGAAAAGGGGAGGGTCTGGGGCCTCAAACTGCATCCCCCCTCCCCATTTGCTCCTCAGTGGGCTGAGGTAAGAGATTCCACTATTTTTTTTTTTAATTTCAGCACTGATAGGTGATTCTACCCGCTGGGGGTGGGTGTGTCTGCAAAACGCCCTTTATACTTGAGCATTCAGAGTACCACGGTCTCCTGCCTTCTTCAACAAGCCAGGATCCAGAAAAACAAAAGCGATGTGTGAATCCAGCCAATGGTTTAGAAAACCAGAGAAAAGCATGAAAGGATGGGCAGGATGGGCAACTCCCTTGCTCTTCCTGATCAGCTGGTTGCAGGAAATGTGTTTGAATTGTGGAAATGTGTGAAAGGAAGAAGTCAAATGCAAACTTAGCCCCCTTCCCCTTGCCTAAACAACAGAATGGGCTTGCAGGGCTGGGTTAGTTTTGTCTGTACTGTTCCTCTGGAAACAGTCCTCCATGAGTTAAATAGTAAATTTTTAAACCATTTTTTTTCTTTTAAACTTTTCCATGCAGATATAAATATACGAGAGCTAAGTAGCTCGAAACAGATCTATAATAGTCTCCCTTTATATTCATTTATCAGCAAAAAAAGCTACACACACACATATAGGCTCACTTTCTGCTTAGGTTAGGAATCGTTTATTTTTCAAAGTGGAGAAGTGAAACATTCAACTTTCCCCCATAGAAATCCTGAACTGTGCAAGATAATTTAGCAGCAAGACCTGTGTAATACAACAACTTTTAAACATACAGGCTGAACGTTGCAAGACGAGACTGGAACTGCTTCAGGGAAATTTATTTATTTATTTATTTAGCTGATTTTTATATGCCGCCCTACTCCCTGGGGACTCAAATTGAAATTGAGTTAGGACCGGTTGGTCCGAATAAATGACTGTATACTGCCTATTGCAGAAATAGAAATCTTATCTCGTTGGAATGCCCACGGGGTAGATACCATTCTCCCAGCTTTTGTTTTGTTTTTTTAAAAGAAAACCCACTAAGAAAACAAACCAAACCCACAGAGATTGCTCCCTAAGTGCTGAATAGGCACCATACCAGCGCTTTTCAAACTTGTTTCTCAAACTTTCCCAACACGCTTGCTGGGGAATTCTGGGAGTTGGGGGGGGTGCCAAGTTTAGGAAACACTGCATTATACCAACCCAGCCCAACACAAACTCAATAGTTCTGTAAAGAGTTCAAAATCTCACACCAGAAGCCAATCTATGGCAGAAAACCCACGAAGGCTCTCAGACAAAGGGAGCCCGCTTTTAAAACTGAGGTAAACAAAGGCCGACCATCTTGCAGCCTTTTGTGAAGTTGTTAACCCTCTCGGGTGGGGGAAGAAATGGCTCCCTGTTCTTGTTTTAAACATGGTTAAATTCTGAATCGTATTTGTTCTTTAATGCATGATAAGCTAAAACATAGGACAGGAGACAGCAGCCGCTGTGCATTTATTTGGAGTATAGAACTTGCAGGCGCTGCACGTTTCTTTGCAAATAAGTATTTATTTATTTATTTGAGGTTCTTCTATGCCGCCCTACTCCCTCAGGACTCCGGGCGGGGTACAACATTTTAGGGAACAAGTAACCGAAGACAGCAAACCCTTCTTGGTTAGTTCAGTCCCGCTAAAACCAAGACCATTCTCCCGCCATTGACTTGTCTCCCCCTTCCCCTACACACACACACACACACAAAGCAACGTACAAAGGATTTCCGCCTGCTTGCACTGCAGCCATGAGCGTTTCTTGCCAATTCAATCCCGCTGGGCTTTACGGGGCTTACTCTAGAGTAAGCAAGATTAAATCGTTTGTAGATAAGGAAAGAAAGGGGCGACTGGAGGATTCGGTCGGCTGTGAAGCAACTTTTGTATTTGGCTAAAAACAAAGCAGCGGGGGGGGGATGGGAGGGTGGAAAGCGACTAATCGGTGGGGCGAATAGGCCTGATTCGAGAACACAAACAGAAAGTTGCAGATCTGGGGATACGAAATAGCAGCTGCGAATTTAAGAAGTATTCGCGATGCATTATTGGGCGAGTGATCCTTAGCAACGTGGGCTTTGTTTGAGGAGCCGATCCGGGTTGGCCAGTGACCTAAATTGCAAAAGAGGGACGGGGGGGGGGGGTTGAAGAGACCGGGTCGTGCCTTTTACAGCAAATCCCATGGAGTTGCAAAGGACATGCATGCGAAGGGGACCCCACTTGCAAGCTTAAGTAGGAAGGGGAAGGGGGGGCTGAAGAATCTTCCTTTTTTTGCAAGCAGTAAAACCTTCCCTTCTTCTCTCCTCTCCCCCCCCCCCCGCCCCGCCAGACGAACCCATGAACGTCGCACCGACCTGTTGCATCTCGTTGGTGAAATAAAGGAAAGTGATTGCCACGCAGATGGATTGCAAGAGCACGGCGAAAATCAGGACGAGCCCGCAGGTCTGGCCCGTGCTGGGACCGCCGGATGCCACCATGGTGGTCGCTGGCGGACAGCAACAACAAACAAAAAAAAAAGTGTGGGGGGGAAGGTTTCGCACGAGTGAAAGAAGGAGCGGACAGGCGATGGGAGACTCTGCCCCTGTCTGGAGAGAGAGGCCTGCCGGGCTCGGATTGGGGTGGTTAAGGTGGAGCCGAGTCCGGACTTTGCCTTTCAAGATCCGCTTTGCTCCTCCTCCTTTTCCTCCCCCCCCCCCCTCTCTCTCTCTCTCTCGGCGGCGCCTGCTTGGCAGTTTTGGAAAGTCTCTGGGAAGTTGGAAAAAGATCCCAGGGTGGGAAGGAAGGAAGGAAGGGGAGGTCTATAGAAATTCTCAAATCATTCAGGGTCCTGGTTATCCCGAAGGTACTTTTTCCAAAAGGCAACTGAAAAAGTTTATTGGACGAGAAGCGAAACTTTTTCAAAGAAAAGAAAACTAAGAAAAGTTCAGTTGACTTTTTTTTGGGGGGGGGAAGCACTTTTGGAACGGAGGAATGGTTCACATCGCCGCGTTCGGTAGATCGTGCTCGCTGCATTTAGGTGGATTCAAGCTCTTCACCCGACGTGTCTTTGGAGATTTTCAGTCATCCAGGTCATGGTTGTCCCAAAGGTGCTTTTTTTTAACTGGACTTTCTGGTTTTTCTTGGAAGACGTTTCGCTTCTCGCCCAAGAAGCTTCTTCAGCTCCTTGGAGAAGCGAAACGTCTTCCAAGAAAAACCAGCTGCCTCTTGAAAAAGCACCTTTGGGACTTCACACGTTATCCCCGAAGAAACCCGTTTCCTGGAATTTGCAGGAGACCTTGAAGCATCAAGTAAATAGGCTGGGTTTGCACTGCACAGCGTAGGACCGCAAAAACCAAACGGAGATCAGCGCTAAGCAAATTTGGCAGTTTATACCACTGCTGCTGCATTGCATGCCAAATTAAATCAACTGTAGGGATCAGATAAGGGTATGGTGAGAAGGATCCCCGTTGAGTTATTTCATAACTTTAATTTGTAGCAGTGTCTACATCTAGAAAATGGGTTCGTTTAGTAGCCTGTTTAAATGTGTTGTGTGAATGCAGTTACACTGTGTTTCCAAATCCAGAAGGTACTGTGCGTAGTTCTATGAGGAGGAAGGTAGAGTAATCCTTAAAATTGGCTAATTCCTTCCATTCTGGCCTTTTGACATTCAGAGTCAAAACCACACGGCTGAGAAGAAAAAAAACTGGTTGGGTTTGTGCATTTGAAAGGCAAAATATGTATTATATTAACAATCATAATGGCCAGGAAAGTTGCAGTATTTATCTGAGCTTGAAAAACTAAGCATGGTTGGGTGGACACCACTAGGAAATCCAAACCTGCCTGATAAATCAGCTATAAATCTGGAAGAAGGCAATGGTAAACCACTCTGATATTTTTGTCAAGAAGACCTCAAAGTTTAATTGAAGAAAATGTTATCTTTTATATAAGAAAATGCGGCTGCGCGTGCTGTGGTGGGTGTCTCACGATACACCCACATAACACCCATACTCCGTCAGCTGCATTGGTTGCCCATTGGTCTCCGGGTGCAGTTCAAGGTGTTGATCATCATCTTTAAAGCCCTACATGGCTTAGGACCAGGTTACCTCCGGGACCGCATCCTACCTCATACTTCCCTTTGACCGGTTAGGTCCCACAGAGTGGGTCTCCTCCAGGTCCCATCAGCCAAACAATGCCGACTGGCGGGGCCTAGGGGGAGGGCCTTCTCTGTAGGGGCCCTGTTCTCTGGAACCAACTCCCCCCCGGAGATCCGAATTATCCCCACCTTGCTGGCCTTCCGAAAAGCCATTAAGACATGGCTCTTCCTGCAGGCGGGGTGATTTTGAGACAACTTTCCCCCATGTATGCATGGTTTTGTATGTCTTTTTTAAACTCTTTTTAAATTGTTTTTAATAATTTTATTGTTTAGTTGTTCCTTAAAATGTTGTACGCCGCCCTGAGTCCTCAGGGAGTAGGGTGGCATAGAAGAACAATAAATAATAAATAAATAAATAAATAAATAAATAAATAAATAAATAAATAAATAAATAAATAAATAAATAAATAAACTAAAAATACATTTTCCATGGTTGATGGGTGTAGGGAACCCCATCCAAAGTTCTGATTCACTACCTGATTCATCACATAAGTTGGTTTTTCTAGCAAAGATTCAGACCTATGACCACCATTGAGTGCAAAATTTCTGCTGCTAAGCGAGCTAGTTTAATGAGTTAATGCCCCATTTTATGACGACCTTGCCACAGTTGTTAAGTGAATCACTGCAGTTGTTAAATTAGTAACACGGTTATGAAATGACTGGCTTTCCATTAACTTCGCTTGTCAGAACATCGCAAAAAGTGATCACATGACTTCAGGACCCTGCAATTGTGATAAATATGAACCAGTTGCCAACTCTCCGAATTTTAATCATGTCATCATGGGGATGCTGCAACGGTGAGAAGTGTGAAAAACGGTCATAAGTCACTTTTTTTTCCCAATGCCGTCGTAACTTTGAGCAGTCACTATGCAAATGGTTATAAGTTGAGGATTACCTGTACATCAAAAAGCAATTTCAAGAAGTATCCAGATGTCTTCATCCATTCCTCTACACCAGGGGTCTCCAACCTTGGGAACTTTAAGACTTGTGGACTTCAACTCCCAGAGTTCCTCAGCCAGCTTTGATGGCTGAGGAACTCTGGGAGTTGAAGTCCACAAGTCTTAAAGTTCCCAAGGTTGGAGACCCCTGCTCTACACCACAGGTGTCAAACTCGCCACATCATGTTGCCGTCACGTGACATTTTGTGATGTTTTCCCCCTTCGCAGAGCTCGGTGGGCGTGGCCTGCATGTGACGCATCTGATCGCCAGTTTGACACCCCGCTCTACACTGTCCCACTGAAATTTTATCAGATGGATTATTTCCAGTGAACATCCAGTAGGACAAATTTCAGCAATTCCCCCCCCCCATAAGAAACAACCCCTTTTATGAGCAAAAGAACATCGCTAGAGACACAAACCAAACTTCCCTCCCAACACATAACACACTTTTTGTCTAGGACAGAATTGAGGGCTTTCTTAACACTCCATGATTGACAGCAGTTCAGAAATGGTGCCAATGGTTGGGTTTTGCAGTCACCTTCACTGGTAGTTTTGCCACTCATAGAAATGATGATAATTGCAGATGGTCTTCAGCATAAGTGATAGAGATTGGGGAGTGGAATTGGCAGCAAGGAAAAGAAATTTGCGAATGAAATGAAATGAACTCCTGTGGATCCTTGAAGGGGCACCAGGACAATGCAAAAACCATTGGGTACCAATCCCAGGAAAAAGAGATTGAGGTAGTGGTGTGCTAGGGTAGAAACCAGGAGACAGTGAGTTCTAGTTCTGTCTCAGGCATGGAAGTCAACTGGATGACTTTAGGCCAATGATGGCGAACCTATGGCACGCGTGCCACAGGTGGCACGCGGAGCCATATCTGCCGGCACGTGAGCCGTTGCTCTAGCTTAGCTCCAACATGCCTGTGCACGCCAGGAAGCTGATTTTCGGCTCATGCGGAGGCTCTGGGAGGGCATTTTTGGCTTCCGGAGGGCCTCTGGGTGGGTGGGAGAGGGCGTTTTCGCCCTCCCCAAGCTCCAGGGAAGCCTACTGGGCCCACTAGAAATCGGGAAATGGGCCATTTCCAGCCTCCAGAGGGCTTCCGGGGGGCAGGGGAGGCCGCTTTTGCCCTCCCCAGGCATTGAATTATGGGTGTGGGCACTCGCACGTGTGTGATAGTGCCCGCGCACACACTTTCGGCACCCAAGGAAAAAAAGGTTCGCCATCACTGCTTTAGGCCAATCTCTCTCAGCCCTAAAAAGAGGAAGGCGGGAGCAAGCAACTTTTGAAAATTTAGCCAAGAAAGCATTCCTAGAAGTCAGGAATCGAGGCTGATCTGAAGATGCAACACCCCACAGACAGAGGTTATTTTCCTTCTAATATGGATTAGAGTGGGGTGTTTGAGTTCGTTCCCTGTAGTAGAAAGTTTGCATCAGCTTAAAAGTGACAATTGATCATGATTAGGAATTAGGAAAGACTTGCCCAGAATCAGGCTGACTAACTCAATCTTGTCTGTAGTAACTAGAATTTCGTTATTCCTAGCTTTTACAACAGACCTTTTTGCCTGAAACTCTTTGTTAGGAGTTGTTTTGGTCATAGAGTTTACAATTTTTAAACTAAACATACCTGTTAAAGCATTTATGCCAGTGGTGGCCAACCTGAAGCGTCCCATGCGCCAATTGGCCCAGGCGTCCTGGGTGGGCGGGCCCGCCTGGATGCCGCCATTTGAGTTTTGCCCTCTGCGCATGCGCAGAATGCTGTGCGCATGCGCAGAGGGCAAAAGAACGCAAATGGCAGCATCCAGGTGGGGGGGGAGGCGGGAGGGAGGCAGGGCTCCGTTCCCAAGCTTGGCTCCCTCCATCGGAGGGCAGGCGGGCGGGCGGGCGAGTCTTTGGGCGCCGGGCGGGCGGGCGGCGGGTGGCTGGGTGAGCGAGGCTTCGGGCGGCGGGGCGAGCGAGGCTTCGGGCGGCGGGTGGCGAGGCGAGCGAGGCTTCGGGCGGCGGGCGGCAGGGCGAGCGAGGCGGCGGGCGGCGAGGCGAGCAAGGCTTCGGGCGGCGGGGCGAGCGAGGTGGCGGGCGGCGAGGCGAGTGAGGCTTCGGGCGGCGGGGCGAGCGAGGTGGCGGGCGGCGGGGCGAGCGAGGCGGCGGGCGGCGGGACGAGCGAGGCTTCGGGTGACAGGCGGCGGGCAGGCAGCGGCCGCATCCGGCCAAGCGCTCCCTCGCTGCCCCCGCCAGCCCTCCCAGAGCAGCTCCGGGGACACAAAGGAGGCGAATGGACATCTTGGAAAGCTGCAGGCGGGGGAAGGGCGCCGAAGGAAGCACTACTTACGGTTGCTGAAGCCACCTGGCAGAAAGTGCGCCTGGGGAGGCGGGCATGGAAGAGCGGCAAAGGCGAGACACTCCGGCCCGGGCGAGGGACGGTCGCAGAGGAGGAAGGCCTGCGCCTCCGCCTGCGGAACTTGGCCCCAGCCCACCGCTCCCCAAAGCCCAGCGCTGCAGGTGCCTTCAGGAGCCCTGAAGCTCTGCCAGCCGCCTCCTTTCCTCGCCTCCCGCCTCCCCTTCGGCTCTGCCAGCAGAGCTTCAGGGCTCCTGAAGGCACCTGCGGTGCTGGGCTTTGGGGAGCGGCGGGCTGGGGCCAAGTTCCTCACGCGGGAGGCGAGGAAAGGAGGAGGCAGTGGCGGCGGCAGAACCGAAAAGCGGTGGGAGGCGAGGAAAGGAGGCGGCTGGCAGAGCCTCCCCTTCGGCTCTGCCGGCCGCTTCCTTTCCTCGCCTCCCACCACCCCTTCGGCTCTGCGCGCGGCGGGGAGAGCTGCGTGATGCGTGTCCTACCTGGGACTTGTTCCGTCGCGTTCCTCGGTAGTGTGTCCAGGGCAGCCCATTCTAAAAGAGAAAGTCTCGCGAGTTCAAACTTCTCAAACTCGCGAGACGATCTCTTTTAGAACGGGCTGCCCTGGACACAATACCGAGGAACGCGACGGTGGATGCGCCACTTGAAATTGTGGAATGCGCCACATTTGGCGCATGCGCCACGGTTTGGCCACCCCTGATTTATGCTATGCAAATCAGTAAACACATTTGATTGCTAGTAAAAAAAACACAGTTACCAGGTATTTGAGTGTAAAATGGAAATTCTGAAATGAAATACACGTTCAGGAAAAGGTTTTTCTTCGGGTCTTTAAGGAGGAAAAGACACAGGATTGTATGATACTGAACAAGATTGATACTGTGACGGTTAGTAATACTAGCCAGACTTTGGGTTTCAGTTTTTCTTACTCATTATAATTTCCTTGTGGCTCTTTTGAGTATCATTGGTCTCCTGGTTTCATTTTCCTAGAAACAAGCTGAAAATTCATGAGTGGCTAAAAAAGAAAGAAATGATCTAAAATCATGTGTTCTGAAGAATTGGAAAGGAAAGAATGGGTTAGTTATCGTCAGAATATTTTTTTTCTGTCATCGTAAGTATGTTTTGGAGGGTCTTAAGACTCAAATTTTGCACCCTATATTATTGGTTCTTGCAAAGTTGGTATCTATAGGTGATTGAGTTAGGCCAGTAATTTTCGTTGTTGTTGTTGTTGTTGTTTTCAGGACAACCCCTATTCAGAGTATCATGGAAATATTTTACACACTGATGTAAAAAAGTAATTTACATCAGTGTGTAAATTAGCTATCTATCTAAAGATCTATTATCTTAGTTTCTTTCAAGTCTGAATTTTTCTTGCATTTTCTGAAAGATATTTAATTGATTCTGGGTCATCTTTAATGAGGACCCAGATTGTTGGGGGCAATATGCTGACTCTGTTAACGGCTTAGAGAGGGCTGTAAAGCACTGTGAAGCGGTATATAAGTCTAAGTGCTATTGCTATTGCTATTCTAACCAGATAATGTCTCACTGCAACTTTCTGCTTCTATCCAGGCTGATTTTAACCCATCTGTAAAATTGTTGTGTATTTATTTGTCCAGTATTTTGTTGCAGTTTCCCAGGTTTATGTGATCCCCTTTTGTGACCTTCTGACAAGCAAAGTCAATAGGAAAGCCAGATTCACTTAACAACCGGGTTACTAACTTAACAACTGCAGTGCTTCACTTAACTATGGCAAGAAAGGTCGTAAAATGGGGCAAAACTCACTTAACAAATGTCTCATTTAACAACAACAAGTTTGGGTTCAATTGTGGTCGTAAGTCAAGGACTACCAGTAGTCCATACAAGAAAAGTTGCCTTACAAAGGGGAGTCAGATTAATGGTATCAACACAGTTAACAATTTTTTTTAAAAAAAAATGTGTTTCTTTGTATGACATTGAAGTAGTTTACAACTGTCTTCATCTAGTATGTTTTTCAGCTTCCCATCCTACACTAAGTGTTTCTCAATCTCAGCAGCTTTAAGTTGTGTGGACTTCAACTCCCAGCATTCCCAAGCCAGCCATGACATGCTGGCTAGGGAATGCTGGGGGTTGAAGTCCACACATCTTAAAGCTGCTGAGATTGAAAAATGCTGCTATAGATAATCCCTCCTCTAAATATTAACCACATCTAACCACTTAACATTCTAAATCATGCAAAGTTTAACAAAACAGGGCTGAATGTTTACTTCTTTCCCACTTCTTTCCCACTTGTGCAACCAATCTTGTAGGAATTTCCTCATAGAAGTTGAAAAGTCTCTTTGAGATATTTCTGGACAGGAAACACTATTTTGAGCACTGTTAAAATGTAAATCAAAGCTGTGTAGGTAGACTTTTCTGAGTACCAATTGTAGGGTACAAAAGAGCTTTTCTTAGTATGTTTGAGTCATAAAGGTATCCTTGACTCATGGGGAAACTTTCTGCTGATGTATGGAAATGCAGCTATAATAGCTGTTAAACTACTGAAATTTGCAGATAATACAACAGTGATTGGTGTCATTCGAGACAAAGATGAATCCGCATACAGAGGGAGGTTGAACAACTAGCCTCCTGGTGCAACCAGAACAATCTGGAACTGAACACACTGAAAACTCTAGAAATGGTGGTAGACTTTAGAAGAAACCCTCCCATACTTCCACCTCTTACAATACTAGACAACACAGTATCAACAGTAGAGACCTTCAAATTTCTAGGTTCTATCATATCTCAAGACCTAAAATGGACACCCCACATCAAAAATGTCATCAAAAAAGCACAACAAAGGATGTTCTTTCTGCACCAACTCAGGAAGCTCAAACTGCCCAAGGAGCTGCTGATACAGTTCTACAGAGGAATTATTGAGTCTGTCATCTGCACCTCTATAACTGTCTGCAACCCAACAAGACAGACACAGACTTCAGAGGATAATTAGAACTGCAGAAAAAACAATTACTACAAACCTGCCTTCCATTGAGGACCTGTATACTGCAGGAGTCAAAAAGAGAGCTGTGAAAATATTTACTGACCCCTCGCATCCTGGACATAAATTATTTCAACTCCTACCTCAAAACAACGCTATAGAGCACTGCACACCAGAACAACTAGACACAAGAACAGTTTTTTCCCGAACGCCATCACTCTGCTAAACAAATAATTCCCTCAACACTATCAAACTATTCACTAAGTCTGCATTACTATTACTATTAATATTCTCATCGTTCCCGTCACCCATCTCCTCCCACTTATGACTGTATGACTGTAACTTGTTGCTTGTATCCTTACAATTTATATTGATTGTTTCCTAGTATGATTTGATTGCTTATTTGTACCCTATGACTGTCACTAAGTGTTGTACCTCATGATTCTTGACAAATGTATCTTTTCTTTTTATGTATACTGAGAGCATATGCACCAAAGATAAATTCTCCAATCACACTTGGCCAATAAAGAATTCTAATCTAATCTAATCTAATCTAATCTAATCTAATCTAATCTAATCTAATCTAATCTATTGTACCTGAGGGTGGCATCTTTAAACTAAAATTTGCCTTAATTTGTGTGTGTGTGTGTGTGTGTGTGTGTCTTCTTCTGTGCTGTTCTCTAGATATATTATCTAGCAGGTAAATACTATCTGCAAGGATTAGAGCAGACATGTCCAACCAGTGGTCCGCAGGCCATCTTCTCCCCTTGACAGCTAGTAATATGGTTCCATAAGATTGTAAACTCTTAACGTTATTGTGTGATTTTATATTATGCAGGATCCAATCTGGGTTGGTCACCAGGACCAGAGATTTAGTCTTCCAAGCTTTCAAACTCATACTGGAACCTATCCTGAGGGAACTTCTCTCTACCAGAATGTGTGCTTTGGGCTACTCTGAATGTGGTATTTATGTGGGGCCCGGTTCTGTGTGGGACTTCTTGCTTTTGATTGGAGTACGGATGCTCTGCCACTAAGTTGATACTAATATTACATATTTTATATATGGCCCAAAACAATTCTTCACTCAATGTGGCCTAGGCAAAAGCTTGCACACCCATGGATTAGAGCAGGGGTCTCCAAATTTGGCAATTTTAAGACTTGCGGACTTCAACTTCCAGAATTCCCTAGACAGGCTGGCTGAGGAATTCTGTCATTCTGGCAACAATTTTGGACAACCACCACCAAAAGGCAACAAAGAGATACAGTTGTCCTTGTTTAGTGACCACAATTGGGGTCGTTTGATCATTCAGTGAAGCAGTTACTATGTGAAATTGTGATGTGCTTATCTTATGCTAGCTTTCATTTCCTTTACAGGCTTACAATGGTGTAAATGCAAGGATTGGTCATAAACTTACTTTTGCATGGCCAACATAAGGGGGTCACTTAAGGGGGCAGTAGCCAAAGGAAACCTACCTGTATTGAAAACAATTTACTTACAAAACAGTGGCAATAGATAGATATTTGAGGTCCAGGTGTGATATCCAAAATAATAACAATAGGAATAGCGCTTAGACTTATATACTGCCCCATAGTGCTTTACAGCCCTTTCTAAGCCATTTGCAAATGTTAGCCTATTGTCCCCAATAATCAGGATCCTCATTTTACTGACCTCGGAAGAATGGAAGGCTGAGTCAACCTTGAGCCAGTCAGGATCAAACTCCAGACGGCGGGAAGAGTTAGCCTGCAGTACTGCATTCTGACCACTGCTCCACAAGATAATTCTATATCTGTATTCTGTATCTGATCTCCCAGCATTCAATAAATGGTTTGACTTCCTTGATAGGAAGGGTAATTATATGTGTTCTCTGCCAGGCAGGCCGTGGCAGGAGACCAGTTGAAGACTTTGTAGCTGTCATGCTACAGAGGAGCGCAATAACTATTTGTCGCTGAATGAAAGGTGTGCTGCATATCAATCTGTGACTGACCTGATCTTAGACCTGAAACATTTGGCCTCGTCTTTAGACTTTCCTGCTTTATTTTCATCTTCTGCTTCCTCATTGCCTTGCAAAGAGTTCTGGGGAATTTGAAAATTTGCATGCTGGGCTATTTGATAATGATGATTACATAAAGTTGTCGTCAACTCTTAGCAACCAGGTAGATATTTTTTTTCCCATCAATCACGTCCTTCAACTCTTCCAAAGATGCACTCATCGTTATTCTTCTGTCCACATTGCTACTGATCATACTTTTCTTAACTTTCCTTCCACCTTTCTCACCATTAAAGCCTTTTAAAGGCTTTAGAGCCGAGGTGGTGCTGTGGTTAAAATGCAGCACTGCAGTTCAGCAGTTCAGCTGTTCAAATCCTGTCCATCCTTCTGAGGTCGGTAAAATGAGGACCCAGATTGTTGGGGTCAATATGCTGAACTCTGTAAACCGCTTAGAGAAGGCTGTAAAGCACTATGAAGCGATATATAAGTCTAAGTGCTATTGCTATTGCTATTAAAGCCCCGCCTTTTCCAGCGTTAAAGCCTTCTAAAGCCCCGCCTTTCCCAGCGTTAAAGCCTTCTAAAGCCCCGCCTTTCCCAGTGTTAAAGCCTTCTAAACCCCGCCTTTCCCAGCATTAAAGCCTTCTAAACCCCGCCTTTCCCAGCATTAAAGCCTTCTAAAGCCCCGCCTTTCCCAGTGTTAAAGCCTTCTAAAGCCCCGCCTTTCCCAGCGTTAAAGCCTTCTAAAGCCCCGCCTTTCCCAGTGATAAAGCCTTCCAAAGCCCTGCCTTTCCCAGCATTAAAGCCTTCTAAAGCCCCGCCTTTCCCAGCGTTAAAGCCTTCTAAAGCCCCGCCTTTCCCAGTGTTAAAGCCTTCTAAAGCCCCACCTTTCCCAGCATTAAAGCCTTCTAAAGCCCCGCCTTTCCCAGCATTAAAGCCTTCTAAAGCCCCGCCTTTCCCAGCATTAAAGCCTTCTAAAGCCCCGCCTTTCCCAGCGATAAAGCCTTCTAAAGCCCGCCTTTCCCAGCGATAAAGCCTTATAAAGCCCCGCCTTTCCCAGCGTTAAAGCCATCTGAAGCCCCGCCTTTCCCAGCATTGAAGCCGCCTAAAGAAGAGCTAGGTCTTCACATAATGTATCTGAAGTGGGATAATTTGACCCTGTGTATCTCAAGTGAGAACTCTGATTTGTCTGATGATCCATTAGTTTGTTTTCTTGGCTGTATCTCAAAAGCCTTCTCCAACACCAAAGTTCAAAAAAGCACCAGTGCTCTTCCTATCCCACTTCTTCAAAGTCCATGAACTCTGGGTTTGTGGTAATAATATAAAAGATTACTTAGCTATTCGTTGATGGTTTCTTTTCATGAACTAACGCAACAGACGGCTTTTCATGTGTAATTAATCAGTGACATTTTAACAAATGGGTATCTAAAAAGCTCAATGTAAGTTAATTTATAAAAAACAGGGTTGAGATCATTTTTAGTTGCATTGACAAAAATTGCCCCTGAGTGGTTCCATTGAAACATCCTTATTACTATATTACTTATTAATATAAATATCAAAGGAACAGTTAGTCTCACTTTCTGAAACTTGTCCTTACAAATTACATTTTGGGTTTCTTCTAACAGCTACATAATTCAGCATTTCATGACAGGTGTAAACCAGATTTCTCTGCAATATTTGAGGATTCCAACAATATAGATAATCCTCAACTTACACCAGTTCATTTAGTGACCGCTCAAAGTTACACTGGCACTGAAAAAAAGTGACTTATGACCCTTTTTCACACTTATGACCGTTGCCGCATCCCCATGGTCACATGATCAAAATTCGGATGCTTGACAAATGACTCGCATTTATGACAGTTGCAGTGTTCCAGGGTCATGTGATCTGTTTTGCGACTTCTGACATGCAAATTCAGTGGGCAAGTCAGATTCACTTACTATGTTATTAATTTAACAACTCCAGTGATTCACTTAACAACTGTGGCAAGAAAGGTCATGGAATGGGGCAAAACTCACTTAACAACTGTCACTTAGCAACAAAAAGTTTGGGCTCAATTGTGGTCATAAGTCGAGGTCTACCTGTATCTCAATATTCTTTTTGCTAATTCTAACATTTCAAGTCCATTCTTTCTAGAAACCTCAGTAAACAAAATGAAGGAAAGAAGTATGTTATGCAAATAAAACATTCTAGGCAAATGTGCAAGATTCCGAGAAGAATTAAGGAAATAGTGTTAAACCCACCCTCCTTTTCATTGTGTCTAACTGGAAAAAACTAGACCAAGCTTATTCATTCTGATCTTTTCAGATGGGGACAGTAGTATGTCCTATAATTCTCTGCTGGGGATGAGGGAAGTTGTAGTCCAACATATTTTACGAAGTTTTCTCTCTGGTAACGTTATACTTCTAACTAGGGCATACAAAACCTTTGCCAGACCTATCCTTGAATACTGCTCACCTGCCTGGAAACCACACTGTATTTTGGACATTAATACATTAGAGGGGGTCCAGAGGTATTTTACAAGAAGAGTACTCAACTCCTCTGCTCACAATAAAATTCCTTATTCCAGTAGACTTGAAATTTTAGGCCTGGATAACCTTGAACTACTCCATCTATGTTCCGACCTAAGCTTAGTACACAAGATCATCTACCTTAATGTCCTACCTGTTAATGACTATTTTAATTTCAACCACAATAACAGTAGGGCTATCAAAAGATACAAACTAAATGTATTTCGCTCTAATCTTGATTGCAGAAAATACGACTTCTGCAATAGAGTAGTAAATGTCTGGAACACTTTACCTGATCCTGTTGTTAATTTCTCTAACCCCCATACCTTTTACCTTAAACTGTCTACCGTGGACCTTACACCAGTGGCGGGTTCCTAATTTTTTTACTACCACTCTGTGGGTGTGGCTTATTTTGTGGGTGTGGCTTGCTGGCAATGTGAGTGGGTGGGCGTGGCTTCTCGGACTGCTGAAGGGAGGGGAACTGAGATAGGTCCTGCCGCCCATTCCCTCTCCCCTCAGCAGCTCAAGAAGCCTCGAACGTGCAAAAATGCCTAGGATCATCACCGCATGTTCGTGGCTTCTCGGACTGCTGAAGGGAGAGGGAATGGAGATAGCTCCTGCCACCCATTCTTTCAGCGTCTCACACGCTCCCTCAGCCATCCTCCCTTGCTTGGACTCACTGTGGGGTAGGAAGGCAGTGCATGCGCAGTGCCGGAAGCTCGGCTTCTGGGCATGCACAGAAGAAAATTTTAAAAAAAATTTAAAAAAAAATTTTTTAATGGCGGCGCCCAGGCACCGGCAACCGACCGCACCGGTACTGTGACGTCACCAGCAGGCCGCTACCGGTGCTATAGAGTGGACCGCACCTGTAGGAACCCACCACTGCCTTACACGTTTCTTAAGAGGTCCTAAGGGGGCGTGCATAAGCGCACCAACGTGCCTACCATCCCTGTCTTACTGTACCCATTTGTATGTACTCATTTTATGTGTTTATGGCTATGTTTTGCTTCTTTATATCCATTTATTTGTGCCATTTTTTCATGTGTCCTGTTTCCTTGCACTTGTTGATAAATAAAAATAAATAAATAAAATAAATAAATATGTGAACAGAATCAAATTGAGAAGCTCAACTACTGGAATCTTGACAGGGAATAGTTCTTGAATTGTGCTAAGTTCTTTACTTAACCTTAGTTCCTTGAATTAAGTCATAATTGGCAGTGTTGACAATACACAGGGCCACAAGAAACCAAAACTTATTGTTGCTTAGATTTATAAACTTACCCAACATGTTTGGAATGAAGAGTTGGGTTGACCTGGAATGCCCCTCTTAAGACAAAGTCAATACAAGTTCAGAAAGGTTGAAGAACAGTCTTAGAAGGATTTATACTTGGAGGAATTGAGCTGTGACTCTGATTTTGTGAGCTCCCAAGATAAACTAAATTGATGTGGAAACTCAGAATAATAATTAGATAACGAGTTAACCATTTAATAATAAATATCTAGTGTAGAAGTTTTCCTAAGATGTTGTTACTTGCTATTTGTGTTGATCTATGATAATCTCACTATTCTTAAAATGCTTCCTCTAGAGAAATTATAGCCATGGGGAAGACTTGTTTTTTAGAATCTCCCTACTATTTCCATATTCTATTTTGTCTCTTTAAAATATGTGAACTGAAATTATGGGTAATTATAAAATTGTGGATGACGTGAATTGTGGATGAAGCTTCTGCACATGTGCGAACCAGTAGTGACAGGTTTTAGAACCCACTACTGATGTGTATATATTTTCCCGACTTATAAGCATTCTGTTGCAGAAACAACTGCCGAGAATACTTAGGAGCTGAAGTGGTGCAGTGGTTAAATGCATCCATTGCAGGCTGACTGCTAGTTCAGCAGTTCAGCTGTTCAAATCTCACCAGGCTCAAGGTTGACTCAGCCTTCCATCCTTCCGAGGTGGGTAAAATGAGGACCCAGATTGTTGGGGGCAATATGCTGAACTCTGTAAACCGCTTAGAGAGGGCTGTAAAGCACTATGAAGCGGTATATAAGAAAAGTGCTATTGCTATTGCTATTATTCATTACACTAAAAAAAGGTAATTCCTTGAGAAAGCGTATCAGGTTTTTCCGGAAGATGTGGTAGGATCACACCCTTCTCTCCTCAAGTCTCTGTATAAATTAATGCTTTCCTATTTTGTTCCTGATTGACTTGAACCTGAGTAGTTGTATCTCCCTAACCTGTTCCTGTGATTGGTACATATCTTGATTTTGATGGTCAAGCACCAGACATTTAGTGGAGAATATTATGAAAACGGGTGACTAATTGAAACGTCAGCTGCTCAACTCTTTAATTAGACACAACATCATCTCCTCTGAGTCAATGCTGCATCAGATATGCATAGATAACAGGCAAATTTCCTTGTCTGAAATATTAGTGAAATATTAGTGCCGCTTTATAAAACCCTAGTAAGACCACACCTGGAATACTGCAACCAATTTTGTTCACCATACTACAAAAAAAGATGTTGAGACTTTGGAAAAGTTCAGAGAAGAGCAACTAAGATGATCAAAGGCCTGGAGACTAAACCATATGAAGAACAGCTGCAGGTTTTCCCTTTGGCTAGCTAGTCTAAAGAAAAGAAGAATTAGGGGTGACATGATAGCAGTATTCGAGGGGCTGTCACAAAGAAGAGGAGGTCAAATTATTCTCCAAAGCACCAGAAGGCAGGACAAGAAACAATGGTTGGAAATTGATCAGAGAGAGAAGCAACCTAGAATTAAGAAGAAACTTTCTAACAGTGAGAACAATTACCATAACCAGTGGAACAGCTTGCCTCCAGAAATTGTGGGCGCTCCATCACTGGAGGTTTTTAAGAAGAGACTAGACCAGTGTTTCTCAACCTTAGCAGTTTGAAAATGTATGGACTTCAACTCCCAGAATTCCCCAGCCAGCGTTGCTGGCTGGGGAATTCTGGGAGTTGAAGTCCACACATCTTCAAACTGCCAAGGTTGAGAAACACTGGACTAGACAGTCACTTGTCTGAAGTAGTATTGGTTCTCCTGCTTGAGCAGGGGGCTGGACGTATTACGTATTATTTACTTATTATTAGGTTCTTCTATGCCACCCTACTCCCTAAGGACTCAGGTCCTTTCCAGCTTCTATTCTGTTCTATTCCTCTCCTCTCCTCTCCTCTCCTCTCCTCTCCTCTACTCTACTCTACTCTACTCTACTCTACTCTACTCTACTCATGTGCCTGGGCTTCTTAGGTATTTTACAACTTCCATACCAATCCCCATTTCTCGGCCTCCAGCAATTCAGCAGCACTTATTCAGTGGGTACACATACCTGTCAACCAGAAAACCATGATTTTTTTTTTAGATTTTTAGATTTATTATTAGAGTTGGAAGGGACCTTGTAGGTCATCTAGTCCAACCCCCTGCTCAAGCAGGAGTTCCTACACCATTTGAGACAGATGGCAGTCCAGTCTCTCCTTGAAGGTCGCAAGTGTTGGGGCTCTCACGACCGCTGCTGGCAAGCTGTTCCACTGGTTGATCGCTCTCACTGTCAGAAAGTTTCTCCTCACTTCCAGGTTGAATCTCTCCTTGGTCAGCTTCCATCCGTTATTCCTTGTTTGGCTTTCTGGTGCCATAGAGAACAGCCTGACCCCCTCCTCTCTGTGGCATCCCCTCAAGTATTGAAACACTGCTATCATGTCACCCCTGGTCCTTCTCTTCGCTAGACTGGCCAAGCTCAGTTCCTGCAACCGCTTTTCGTATGTTTTATTTTCCAGACCCTTTATCATCCTGGTTGCTCTCTTCTGCACTTTCTCTAGAGTTTCAATGTCTTTTTTGTAATGTGGTGACCAAAACTGGATGCAGTACTCTAGGTGTGGTCTGACCAAAGCTTTATAGAGTGGTACTAGTACCTCTCTGGTCCTTGATTGTATCCCTCTATTTATGCAGCTCAGGACTGTGTTGGCCTTTTTGGCTGCTGCTGCACACTGCTGGCTCATATTTAGTTGGCTGTCTACCAGGACTCCGAGATCCCTTTCGCAATCGCTGCTATTGAGTGTGGTTTCGCCCAGTTTGTATGTGTATTTTTGATTCTTCTTGCCTAGGTGCAGAATTTTACTTTTCTCTGTGTTAAATTTCATTTTATTTGTTTGGGCCCAGTGTTCGAGTCTGTCGAGGTCCCTCTGGATTTTGAGTCTGTCGTCTGGGGTGTTTGCTACTCCCGCCAGCTTGGTGTCATCTGCAAATTTGGTTAGTTCTCCTGCTATTCCCTCATCTAGGTCATTTATAAAGATATTGAAGAGTACTGGGCCTAGGACGGAACCTTGTGGTACCCCACTGCTTACTTCTCTCCATGTGGACTTAGAGCCATTGAGGACTACTCGCTGGGTACGGTTGGTCAGCCAATTGTTAATCCATCTGGTTGTGTAGCTGTCTATCCCGCTTTTTTCTAGCTTATGAAGGAGTAGGTTGTGGTCTACTTTGTCAAATGCTTTGCTAAAGTCCAGGTATATTATGTCTACTGCATTACGCTGGTCTACTAATTTGGTCACAGTGTTGAAGAATGAAATGAGGTTGGTTTGGCATGACTTGTTCTTAACAAATCCGTGTTGGCTGTTGGTTATTACTTGGTTTGTTTTTAGATGATGGGAGATCTGGTTTTTAATTATTTTTTCCAGTATTTTCCCAGGTATTGATGTTAGGCTGATTGGTCTGTAGTTTCCTGGGTCTGTTTTTTTACCTTTTTTGAAGATGGGGACCACGTCAGCTCTTTTCCAGTCCTCAGGTAGTTCCCCTGTGTTCCAGGATTTGTGGAAGATGTGGTGCAGTGGTTCTGAAATGACTTCTGCCAGTTCCTTTAGGACTCTGGGATGTAATCCGTCTGGTCCTGGTGCTGATTTCAAGAGGTGCAGCTCTGGAAGGGAGGAGAGCACTGCAAAGCAGCTATGTGGATGTGATCTATGAGATAGGGAAACTGGCCATTCCACAAGAAGAAGAAACGAACATTTCTTTAACAGCTTTCTAGTGTGTAGTATAGGATGCTTATGGGCAAATGCATCACACATACCCCCAAAAGTCAGCATAAATCTGTATGCAAACACACAAACCCTTTGATCTAAATAGTATCTTCTACCACTTTATGTGGCTGTACACTCTGCCCTTTGGGGTTAATGTCCTTGAGTTTTAAACTGGGCTGGGACCGCATAATTCTTCAGATTGAAGTAGAAACCAAAATCTGTTCCTCATTCATCAAAGTAAATTCTAAATTTCTCCCATATCTGCAGGCCTCCATCTTAATATGATCATCCTTCCTGATCCTTCATTAGACGCTACTTTTGGTCATCGCACCTCCTGTTTTGTCTTCTGGAGAAACTAAAGTTGTCTGTTTGTGATCTTCTAGTTGTTTTTTTTCATAAAAAGCATTTCTCTACTATGGCTTTTGTATTGGTTATTTCTTCAAGGGAGGGATAGGGGCTGAGATTATATCCCATAGGCAATGTTCCCTGTAACATCAGAACTCTGCCACACAGTGTTCTCTTTTCATGTGTGCGGCCGCGCAGGCGCGCAGCCTCTGCCATTAGAAAATGCCGCGCGGAAGTTAGAAACTTCCGCGCAGCGTTCTCTTGTTACGTGCGCGGCTGCACAGCTTAGGGGGAACAGTGCCCATAGCAGACTATGCTAAAATGAAGTTGGTCATTTATGGTTGTAGGATTGCATCATCGCCTCAGCATATTGTTCAAATTAGGACTCCATTTACTGTAAAAACATACAGGCAGTCCTTGACTTACCACAGGTTACTTGGTGACCGAACTTCCAACGGACCTACCCAAGGGATACTCAAGATCAGGGGTGAAATTTAGCAGGTTCTGACAGGTTCTGAGTAGTTCAGAGAACCGGAAAATTCCACCTCTGGCTGGCCCCAGAGTGAGGTGGGCATGGAGATTTTGCAGTATCCTTCTTCCCCTGCCACGCCCACCAAGCCACGCCCACAGAACCGGTAGGGAAAAATTTTGAATTTCAGCCCTGCTCAAGATCTGGATCTGAAGTTCCCTCCCTGCAGTTAACTTGACCGCACTCTGGCTGCTTGACAACCAGGCCTCATTTAGGCCATCTGCAGCGTTGTGTGGTCAAGTGACTGCATTTTATGACACTTTTGCCAAAACCTGGCATTTCCCTCTGGTTTTCAGACACAATAGCATAGCAAATCATTGGTTTGCTTTATGACTGCGATGTTTGTTTAACAACTGCAGATTTGCTTAATGACCATCACAAAACCACCCATTTTATGACGGTCATGAGTTCTGATCTTGACGGACAGGTTCCATTATGGTCGGTACGTGAGGACTGCCTATACTGTACTGTTGATTTGTTTTAACATTACAATTGGGGATACGTATAACCGAGGAGCCAATTTGGTCTTGTGGTTAAGGCACCAGGTTAGAAAGCAAGAGGCCGTGAGTTCAAGTCCTACCTTAGCCATGAAAGCCTGCTGGGTGACTTCACCTCACAGGGTTGTTGTTCTGGAGAAAATAGGAGGAGAAAGGTGTTTGCCACCCTGAGTTATTCATGCAGACAACAAATAATAATAATAATAATTTATTTATTGTCATTGTACGTATATACACAGTACACCCATACAACGAAATTCACATAACGCTTCAAGACCAATCCCAACACACATAGCAATCCCCACCCGCCACGAATTCCCCACCCTGAACTACTCAAACATCCATACAACAGACCAAGTAATACTATCCAACAGCTCACTGATGGTGACCCTTCAATTCATTATTAAGTGCAATTACAGCTCTAGGATAAAAACTATTCAAAGGTGATAAATATAAATGTAAATAGTTAATCGTGTTGAAGTTGAACAAATTAACTATTTTTTCCTTATTTACAGTCTGTCTGGAAAACAGTTGAAAGTTCTCTGCCTGCGTGCAGCTCTGGACATGTTTTTTTCCTGCACGTTACAATGATGAAAAAGATGACTAACTACATTTGTGTGTTTTGGTAGAATAATTCTCTGTTGTTTTTTCTTAAGCCTGCAATGCTTTCACTGCTGCTTAAAACTGTCTGCTAAATAGAGCAGAGCGCATATCACAGATTTAAATGATCTACTTTTTGAAACCACTTTTTTGGGCATTTCTTATTGATGGTTTTTTTTTTTTTTTCATTTCCTTGTTCCTTAACCTGATCTACACAAGAATGCATTTTTATTATTTGTAGTATAGTTTATTTATTTTTCTAAAAAAAAATTTTTTTAACTCAATTCTATTACTTTATCCTGGACTGAGAACACAACTGAATTATCCTCCCTGTGTAAAACATCTCTGGAATGTGAAATAAATGGCTGCAATAAAGCCTCCCTTTGCCAGTGTTAGGGAGGATCGGATAAAAGTTTAGGGAAGACAGATGATGTCCCTAATGCCTCTTGCCAACTTTCATTGTCATGTTGTCGCTGTTTATTAATTTACATTTCTATGACATCTTACTCATACATGGTAAGACAATTCCCAGTGTGTGGCTCATCAAAAGAGAGGAATCTTATGAAGCACCATCCATAGGATCACCATAAGTATTTGAATGCATTGTAACTTTGAAAGTCTAATTAATCCAGTATTTTTCAAATTTGGCAGCTTTAAAATGTGTGGACATCAACTTCCAGAGTTCCCCAGTGTGTTGGCTAGGGAATTCTGGGAACTGGAACACCATGAATCTTAAAGCTGCCAAATTTGAAAAAACGGTGTTTTAACCATTTTAATTTAAATCTACCCCATGTTAATAAGAGAGAGCAGTTGGAACTTACCAAAGTTCATATAGTGACCATTCAAAGTTAACGGCAGTGAAAAGAGTGACTTAAGACCATTTTTCACACTTACAACCATTGCAGCAACCCCATGGTCATATGATCAAAATTCAGATCAGTGGTGAAATCCAATTCTTTTACTGCCGGTTCTGTGGGCGTGGCTTGGTGGGCATGGTGTGGCTTGGTGGGCGTGGCAGGGGAAGGGTACTGCAAAATCCCCATTCCCACCCCACTCTGGGACCAGCCAGAGGTGGAATTTGCCGGTTCTCTGAACTACTCAAAATTTCCACTAACGGTTCTCCAGAACCTGTCAGAACCTGCTGGATTTCACCCTGACTCAGATGCTTGGCAACTGGTTCATATTTACGACGGTTGCAGGATCCCGGGGTCATGCAATCCCCTTTGGCAACCTTCTGACAAGTAAAGTCAATGGGGAAGCCAGATTCATTTAACAACTTTGTTACTAAGTTAACCACTGCCATGATTCACTTACCAACTGTGGCAAGGAAGGTCGTAAAATGGGGCAAAACTCACTTAACAAATGTCTCACTTAGGAACAGAAAGTTTGCGCTCAATTGTAATAATAATAATAATAATAATAACAACAACAACAACAACAGAGTTGGAAGGGACCTTGGAGGTCTTCTAGTCCAACCCCCTGCCTAGGCAGGAAACCCTACACCACCTCAGACAAATGGTTATCCAACATCTTCTTTAAAACTTCCAGTGTTGGAGCATTCACAACTTCTGGAGGCAAGCTGTTCCACTGATTAATTGTCCTAACTGTCAGGAAATTTCTCCTTAGTTCTACGTTACTTCTCTCCTTGTTTAGTTTCCACCCATTACTTCTTGTTCTACCTTCAGGTGCTTTGGAGAATAGTTTGACTCCCTCTTCTTTGTGGCAACCCCTGAGATATTGGAACACTGCTATCATGGTCGTAAGTTGAGGACTACCTGTATTGGACCACAAACAAACAAGTCATGTTGACTGTTTTGACTGTTTTAATTAAGGTATTTGGTTTTCAGTTATTGGGAAGATCGTTATTTAGATAGATCCTCAGATTTTAGCTGCATATTAGTTTTTAAATAATTCTCGAAACAAAGAGTATGTGTGTTTTACCGAAAAAATGCAGAATCAAGCAGATAATATCAATATCAGACAGTTGAATGAATATATCAGCATTAATACAACATATGCACATTCAGACCTCATGCCTAAACCAATATGTAAAGCCTTTTCTGATAAAAATGTATTTTATCTACATTAAAGCAATTAATGGCCTATTCTGCTTTATAATTACTTTTTTCTGAATGTGCGACATTGCAGTCAAACTATTTTCTTAATAATTTATATTTTCTTTTTGATAGATAGTGATGGCCAAATATGGCTTTTTCAGGCTCGTGGCTCCGTGTGCATATTTTCCAATGAGACAAACCGAGGCAGGAAGATCATTTTATTACAATTTAGTAGAATATTCAGACAAAAGGGTTTCCTCATTCAAAGAGGGAACCCGGATCTTTAGCTTATAATCAGGGGTGAAATCCAGCAGGTTCTGACAGGTTCTGGAGAACCAGTAGTGGAAATTTGGAGTAGTTCGGAGAACTGGTAGCGGAAATTTTGAGTAGTTCAGAGAACCGGCAAATACCACCTCTGGCTGGCCCCAGAGTGGGGTAGGAATGGGGATTTTGCAGTATCCTTCCCCTGCCACGCCCACTAAGTCAAACCACGTCCACCAAGCCACGCCCACAGAACTGGTAGTAAAAAAAATTGGATTTCACCACTGGCTTACATCCCCTTTTATAGTTATTTATTTATTTATTTTATTCATTTAGGATTCTTATATGAACATAACAAAGTTAACATAACAAAGAAGTCTGAAAGAGGAAAGTTGATTGGACAGGATAATAGCATACATGTTTATTAAAATGAGGTCTGAAAGGGGATAAATTGTAAGGAGAAAGGTTGTTTAGGGTTCACAAAAGAGATAAGCCAGACCCCAATTTGTACTAACAAACTTCTTATCAGGAGCTAGTCTTTAGCTAGTCTTGTTTATCAGTTTAGGAATGTTAAAAGCTAATAAATTTTGAACATAAAAGAAAGAATATAAATCAAATTAAAATACAAAGTAAGTATGTTAGTTAACAAATTACAAAACCCATGTTATTTGCCCCTCAATATTCAAGACCAGTAAAATGCCTGTTTATCAGAAAGACAGTAACAGGCCACACAATATGGATAGGATTAGTTGTGAGCCGCCCAGAGTCCCCAGGGAGTGGGCGGCATAGAAATCCATTAAATTAAATTAAATTAAATTAGATCCCTAACCACCATTTTATTTAAATTTATTTAAATTCACATTATGACTTTCTGTCACTTTCCACAAATATATTCCAAATACCTAATTTTTTTTTTAAAAAAAATGTATTGTTCTTGAAACATTGAAAATAAGTTCTCAGCCTCTGGAATCTCCTTTAATTTCTCAATTACTTGTATCTCTTTTGGTTTTCCTGTCACTACAGTAACTCTTTTTATAATACAATCACATAGCAGTTTACAACAGAGTTTCAAGTTAGTTATTTAGCAGCTAAATTCCCAGACCTCCCTAAATATGTAATGGTTAGTAATACTTAATAATAACCTTGAAACATTCCTGTATATTTCTTAATATATACAGCAGCACAACGGGATTCTTGAAATTACCTCAATAACCATTGAGGAGACAGAAACTTTTCATTTGTATCCTGTTTGGTAAACTCTAATATTTTTCTAACTCTTGCATAAATCTGCTTTTGTTTCTATCCTTTTCCTTTTCCTCATTTTTATTCACAAAGAGCAAAAATACCATATTTTTCAGAGTATAAGACGCACCTTTTTGCCCCCCAAAAGAGGGTGGAAATGTCGGTGCGTCTTATACACTGAATACAGCAATTTTTAGCCTCCCGAAGCCCCGCCCCCACATCCAATTTTTGCAAAAAACAGGCTGGTTTTTTGCAAAAATGGGGGGGTTGCCTTCCCCCACCCCCTAGGAGTGCTCTGCAGGCTTCCCAGATCCTTTGCATGCCCTGTTTTTGCAAAAAAAAAATGAGCGAAAAATGGGCCGGTTTTTGCAAAAATTGGGGCATTTTTGCCTTCCCCCACCCCCTAGGAGTGCTCTGCAGGCTTCCTAGATGCTCTGCATGCCCTGTTTTTGGAAAAAAGTGAGCGAAAAATGGGACTTTTTTGGGAAAATGGGACTTTTTTGCCTTCTAATTACCCTATCTAGCATGACTGGAGGAGGAATTCTGGGAGTTGAAGTCCACTAGTCTTAAAGCTGTCAAGTTTGAAGTTTGTAAAAAGTATACATGGTTGTAAAAAGTATACATGGTTGTAAAAAGTATACATGATTGTAAAAAGTATTCTGCTACACTGGTATTTTATTAAATAATATATTACTGCACCATTTGGTTCAGAATACTTTTTTCCTTGTTTTCCTCCTCTAAAATCTAGGTGCGTCTTATACTCCGGTGCGTCTTATACTCCGAAAAATACGGTACTTACATATAGAAATGTAATAAAGATCTTCATTTAAGCACAATTTGGTATTAAATGCAACAAGGTAGAATGACCAATAGCAATCATGATATAGATAGATAGATAGATAGATAGATAGATAGATAGATAGATAGATAGATAGATAGATAGATAGATAGATAGATAGATAGATAGATAGATAACTCCTAGAGAGTTATCAGCTAAACAGGGAATATTTCTTGCTTCTAAATGATGATGGTTGTTGGTTAGAAGAGATGATATTAGATCTGGTCAACAGGCCAAGTAACACTGAAATTTTTTGGTTCCCCTATCCACCTGGAGCAAGCCAGTCCTTGCATATAAGAGCTACATATGTGATACCAATAGAAGAGAGTATTTGAAGCTCCGAGTTGAACTATGGGGTCATTGTGCTCTCTGAGCTTGGTTGTTTTCTTACATATGTTTCAGACAATCAAGAACCATACAATACCCCAGTGCTTCTAACCCTTGGCAACTTTAAGAAGGGTGGACTTCAACTTCCAGAATTCCCCAGTTAGTCTTGCTGGCTGAGGAATTCTGGGAGTTGAAGTCCACCCATCGTAAAGCTGCCAGGGTTGAGAGACACTGCTTACCCCAATCAAGGAACTATCAACTCAGAGAAACAAGCTAATGGTAAAAAAAAAAACAGTTTGATCAAGGAGCTACTAGGATCATTCCCACCAACATTGACAGGGCAAGCAAATAGTATATTAAAAGGGAGCAAACCCCACTGCCTTCTAGCATTGATGGTGTTCCCTAATTGGGTAATGACATATCTGCAAGAAAACAACCAAGCTTTGTATTTGTGAATTATTTGAACTGGAACTATTCATTCTCAAAAGTTTTAAATAGCTCTAGAATGCTGTGACTTTTTCCCCCATACAATATTGACAGTCTGTATATATATATATATATATATATCAGTGGTGAAATCCATTTTTTTTACTACTGGTTCTGTGGGCGTGGCTTGGTGGGCATGGTGTGGCTTGGTGGGCATGGCTTGGGCGTGGCAGGGGAAGGATACTGCAAAATCTCCATTCCCTCCCCACTCCTGGGGGAAGGATACTGCAAAATCTCCATTCCCTCCCCACTCCTGGGGGAAGGATACTGCAAAATCTCCATTCCCACCCCACTCCTGGGGGAAGGATACTGCAAAATCTCCATTCCCACCCCACTCCAGGGGCAGGATACTGCAAAATCTCCATTCCCACCCCACTCCAGGGGCAGGATACTGCAAAATCTCCATTCCCACCCCACTCTGGGGCCAGCCAGAGGTGGTATTTGCCGGTTCTCCGAACTACTCAAAATTTCCACTACCGGTTCTCCGAACTACTCAAAATTTCCGCTACCGATTCTGCAGAACCTGTCAGAACCTGCTGGATTTCACCCCTGATATAGACAATTCTTCAGAGGAGCAGAAACAATGTTGGGTTTTTCTGCCCTAAAGAGCATTTCAGGTTATCATTTCAGGAATGAATCTCACCAAATCACAATCCTCTCCTGTCTTTCAATCCTTCTCTTCCTGGTTTGTTAACAAAGTCCACAAAGGTAATCTGATATGGAGTTAAAGTAAAACTTTGGCTTATTTCATGATTTACAAAGATTCGTAAAAGCGGTATATGGCAAAAGGTGAAGGGAAAAAGAAAGAGCTCAGTGCCGATGTTCACATTTCAGAAAGCCCAGCTAATAATTGATTTATCTGATTGTGCGTTCAATAAATGGATGGGAGGAAAGGAGAGCTGAGTGGGTGATTGGATTTTGAAAGGTTGCTTGAAGTCAGTCTGCCCTAGTTTTGTGCGAATGATAAATGGATTCAAATGAACACACACAAAGCTGTAGTTTTGCAGTTTGCAGTTCCCACAAAGTTCTTTTGTAGGAAACAAAACAAAAAGGAAGCCAACTACTCTTCATGGTAATGGGCACTTGGAATTTATAGAAATGGCCAAGCTGTTTCTACTCTTCATTGTAAAGATCTGACTATACAGATGATTAACATTTCTGAAGGCAGAAATACCTTAATCCAGAAACTTTGGAGGAAGCTTGCTGGACCAAATGTCACAAGATCACGTGAACTGAGGCAAAAGGCCTTTGTGGGCTGCAGAATGCCCCAGAGTATAACATCAAACAATATCTTTATCTAAAAAAAGACGTCTTATTTTCTGCTGACCAATGAAATAGCCTGTACATTTTGTGGGATTATCAAAGAGAGTAGATTAGATTCCTTGTGGTGAATTATGACCATACTGGATGACTGGAAATGCCTTGTAGGGGTAGGCTACTATGCAGTTTACAGCCAGCTGCTAGCTGTTGGGAAGATCTGGGTATCTTTTGAAGATGTACTTGGGGCTGTGGGAGGAGGAGGAGGAGGAAGAGAAGGAGGAGGAGGAGGAGAAAGTAAACCGTCATCAAGGCTTTAGGCTAAGATGGACATCTGGAGATTCAAGCCTGAAATTCTTGATTCTCAAATTTGGTGTTGACACCATAGATGACTTGATTTAGCCCTCTAACGGCAAAATTGCTATTCATCAAAAGCCTAGGTGCTAAAATCTTTTGTGTAATTTTCTTTGGAAGCAGTCTAATGAATTGATGTTTGGCTCTGTTGTCAGGATATGAGGAGAACTGTGCTCTCATCATTTATTTATTTTTAGAAGTTGCATAACAATGAAATTTAGGCAGAAAATCCTTTAACCCAGTGGTCACTTATCCTCTGAGGCACATCCTGAAACCAAAGGCATGGTTATGACCAGAGGTCATAAAACTAAAAGATTCTTTGATAAAGAGGGACTTCATTTGACTTGGTTCGAACTGGTGGATTTAACGGCTCTTGAGATATCATATGTTGGGGTTTTAACAACAGATTTTTTTAATTTAAAAAAAATCTAAATCTTGTGGGTTTCATTTCAATCTTATCCCATAGGATCCTCAACAAGCAGTTTTTGTATCCCCAGGCAATGTCTTTTTTGAGATCCAAGAAAGGCAATCTGTGAACACCCAGTGGACATTCTGCTGGGAAGAGCATGATCCAAGAAGATAACAGTCCATCTTCCCTAGCCTGGCACGTTTCAACAGACTATTTAATTTGTATTCTTGCATTAGGAAGACTTGATAGCCTAAATAGCCTTTTTCAATGATTCCATGATTCCTGGATAGGACTGCAGTTCTTGTGATCTTCGCCAGCTGACTAAACAAAGTCAGAGTCTCTTATGTATAGCCAGCAGTTTTTTCTGTGTTAGAATTACACACACACACACACACACACACACACACACACACACACACACACACACCACACACACACACACACACACACACACACACACACACACACACACACACAAAGAAGTCATATGAAACTGACTTGGTTTTCTACCAAAATCCTGTGGGGAAAGGCAACCTTAACTCCTTGTGGAACTCCCAATCCTAATTTTCAGTTTCTAGAACTCCAAAAATCATACTACTAACATTAGTTTCAAATAACTAATGATTAGCCCAGGAGTCAGCAACCTTAAACACTCAAAGAGCCACAGAGGTCCTAACCGGAAGCCCCCCGTTCAATTCTGGAGCCGACCGGAAGTCCGGTTCCCCCATCATAGAGTCTCCTCCTAGCGTGGCGTCCTTTTTCCTCTACCTGTCCTAACCAATCAATTGTGGAGCCGACCGGAAAACCCGCGCCTTGCCATATAGTCTCCTCCTGGCACACCCTGCTTCCCCCCACCATAAGGTGACCAGATTTTAATATTTGTAAAGCGGGACACCATTGACCGGGGGGGGGGGGTTCTAGGGGAGCAAGACAGGAGGGGTCCGTCTCTCTTATCCTGCAGCTTTGTGCACCCCCCCCCAAATTGAGGTGCCAACCAATGACAGGGAGCTGCAGCAGAGGGATGAAAGAGCCACATGCAGCTCCAGAGCCGCAGGTTGCTAACCCCTGGATTAGCCATTCAACTCTGCTTCTGCTTCAATGGCCTAAAATATTTACCTTTCCTTTCTGATGTATATCCCTTTAAAATTGCCAGGGGGTAATGTTTGTTAGCACTCACCATAACTCTAGCTGTTACATCTGATATTGCAGAAATATAATTTATCTGCAAAAGGAAATTGTCCTTCACCTTAGGAAAGTTAGAAAGTCAACTGAAAAGTCCTTCCAAGTCCTACCATTCAACAACAGGTGAGCAAAAGTATACTTGGAGTTCAAAGGCCTTGTTTGCATCCAATTTATGAGAATGCAAAAATATCCAGGAATCCTTATTTTTAACCCATAAACAACCAAGTATAAGTTAATAGCTGCTGGCAAGTATAACATTAGCATGTTGACCCTTGCATTTGTCTATAAACATGACTTTTTCTACCAGTTCAGTGTGTATAGAGGGAGGTTCTTGAGATACACTACATAGTAAATGTTTTTGTCTTGCCTCACGATAATTCTGTTTGCAGCTTTTGGCAAGAGGGAGCTATATTTTCATGTCCTATCTGATCCAAAAAAACACCCCCTTCTTAAATAAGGAAATCTATTTCGAACAAGCTGAAGATTAATGTGCTGTAACTGTGACATGCTGACACTTTGGAACACTTAAATCTTCACTACATTTCCTTTCCTTTCCTTGTCCTGGATAGTAATAAAAGTTAAATACTTTTATTTAACGGGAGAACAAGAAAAACAAAATAAATGAAATGGGGGTTATGATAGTTCAGGTACAACAGAAAAACAAAGTTTTCCCATATGCCCTTCAGATGGCGGTTGTTGAATTGTTTTAGGTTACTAATTAATTGTCTATGCTGGGCGTCAGTTATAGATTTGAGCCTACATTAGTAAGTCAGCCTACACTGAGAGCATCTTCCTTTAATGACTCAAGGCAGCAGTCCCCAACCTTTTCAGCTTGGCGGCCCGGCCTTGGGGGGGGGCACGTGCGAGTAGCAGGTGCACGCACGCACTTACAGCTCCATTTGTGCAAGCAGCAAGCACATGCACCCTCCATTCGTGCGACTGGAGCTTCGCACACAAGTAGAGAGTGCTTACGCTTGCCAGCAAATCTCCACTCATGTGACTCTCAGGTTACTAATCCACACATTCTCCAAGCCTTGCCCCAAAGCAAGAAATAATGTTACACTGAACTTTCTGCCTAAAGTTCTGAGTGATGACTTTATTATACCGAGACATAGTTATGATGAAAAACAGTTGAGTAGTATACATTTTATAGCCATAATTCTGCTTATAAAAAGAAGTCCATGGAACAAGTTGTTAAACGGCTAGTGCAGCCTGGTTCTGTAATTTTATTCCCAACCTTTGGCTTAGAGTAAAGGTATGTTTACTTTCTTTTTTCTGCCATAAGAAAGATAGCACACAGACAGATAGACAGACAGACACTCAAATTCTTTCTGGTGTTTCTATAAGAAACTTAATTCTGTTGGTTGAAACTTCTGCCTTTGCCTGTTTTGATGATCAGATGGAGACCTTCCTTCCCATCTATTTAAACAATGGATTTATTTATTTATTTATTTATTTATTTATTTATTTATTTATTTATTTATTTATTTATTTATTTATTTATTTATTTATTTATTTATTTATTTATACTTCCCATCTATATAAACAATGGCTGGAAACTAATCAAGGAGAGAAGCAACCTGGAATTAAGGAGAAACATCCTAACAGTAGAAGACAATTGACCAGTGAAACAGCTTGGCTTCAGAAGTTGTGGGTGCTTCATCACTGGAGGTTTTTAAGAAAAGACCGGTCAGCCACTTGTCTGAAATGGTATAGGTATAGGATCTCCTGCTTGAGCAAGGGGTTGGACTAGAAGACCTCCAAAGCAATGTTCCCTCTAAGCTGCGCGGCCACGCACGTGATAAGAAAACGCCGCGCAGCAGTTTCCAACTGCCCCCACGGCATTTTCTTATGTCAGAGGGAACATTGATGAGGGGTGGGGAAAAGGAGCCTTCAACAAAGAGAGGCGGAGGCTTTAACTCTTGCCTCCCCAGGCGGGCTCTGCTGCTAGGGAGAGGAGGAGAGCGAGATCAAAGGCTTCTGCCCACCAGTTTACTCTTCATCCAGGGAGGCCGGTTCGGTCCCTCCAGAAAAGAAAACGCAGCGGAGCAGTTTCCAACTGCCACGCAGTGATTTTCAATGTTAGAGGGAACATTGCTCCAAAGTCCCTTCCAGCTTTATTCTGACTTATTTGCCTTAACAGATTGCCTTACTTCTATGTGGTAGGTAATGGGGACAATCTGAACCTCGTATTCTAAAAAGTTCAGGAAAATAGGAAAGATTGGGTGTATTTGTATTTTACCACTTGAAGTCTGCTGGATGTGCTGGGATTACTTCTATCAGACTTCCCAGTTTTCAAACATGCTGTTCAGTATTATAGACCCATTTGCTACTAACCATGGCACAGTCCTTTCTTGGCAATGGTTATGTTCACCCCAACATCCGCATCTTGTCTCCTGCCCATGTTTAAGACAATATTTTCATTAGTTTCATTAGCACTTCCCTACATTATTCTGACTCACCATCCAAGAAGAGTGTAGAAAGGGGTGGGTTCCTGCCGGTACGCTCTTACCTGTTGGTCGCCGCAGAACCGAAGAAGGCGGTGGCGTTCGCAGCGCGGGGCTTCCCCCGCCCATTTCCCCCCGCCCGCTTAGACGCCACCATTTGCGTTCTTTTGCCCTCTGCGCATGCACAAAGCGTTTTGCTCGCGCAGAGGGCAAAAGAACTCAAATGCCGGCGTCCAGGCGGGTGGGGGAAAGCGGGCAGGGGAAGCCCCGCGCCGCGAATGCCACCAGCTTCTTCGGTTCTGTGGCGACCAACAGGTAAGAGCGTACCGGCAGAAACCCACCCCTGAGTGTAGAGTGTGTAGAACTTGTGACGTTTTTTTTCCCCTTTATCTTGGAAGAAAATCAAATGGCTAAGAACCAGAAACAGAGAACAAATTCATGCCAAGTATGAACGGAAAGCACTTCAACTTGAAAGGACCCTAGTTTTAACATGTCCAAAGAAAATGGTATCCACACCAAACCATTATAACTCTAAAGCAGTGTTTCTCAAACTTGGCTTTAAGATAGGGGGAAGTCTCCAGAATTCTCCAGCCAGCATGGCTTCTGGGAAATGAAGTCCACCCATCTTAAAGTTGCCATGGTTGAGAGAGACTGCTCTGACAGATGAGAAGAACATCATGAGATACCGGTACTTGTGTCCCGATATCAGACACAAATATTTGCAACATTTGAGTGAGTGATGACATCATGTCCATGTTGTCGAGCCGATGCAGGATCTGGGGGTAACCGTCGGCTCGCTACACTAGTAGTAGAAGGCCTGATGACTATGGGAATCTGGGAGGGGTGATTTCATGAGGGAGCAGATGCAGCCACAACACATTCTTTCTAAGAGACTCAAGGTTATCCTTTGTCCACCACCTGCCCAGAAGCTGGGAGGAGGAACGGCCATGTTGGCAGAACCTGAGTGGGCAACGTGACGGATTTGGGGGTGGGGGACAAGGGTGTGAATGTTCAGTTGGGTGGGAAACTCTGGGAGCATCAGATTCGGGTTTCCCTTGGACATGCCAACATGGCTTCAGCAATAAATTGGAACTTTGAGGAACAATTTGCCTTGGACTCTGATTTAAGTTTGAATGCTATTTGGAACCCTGACACATGTTATCTTTTGCTCACTGTCAGTACTATGTTTAAAACTGATTGGGTTACTAATGTATAAATAAACCACTAATCTATGTTTATATAAAGGTGGTATTGCTTTAAATTGTAAGCATTGTAGGCTTGCTGATTGTTATAAAAGAGAACAGGTTAGCTTGAGTAGTGTGGGTGTCAGTGGGCTGTGTGCCGTGTCCTGTGTGGGCGTCAGTGGGTTGTGTGCCATGTGCTTAGTGATTGATTGATTGCTTCTACTCACTCCTGTTCCGGTTACTGAAGACTGAAGACTCTGTGTTTGACTTTGTGTCTGGACGCTACCAAAAGAAGAAGTACAAGGTTTCTACTACATTGGTTGCTAAAAACTTCATCTACAAAAGATTAATAGCTAAGTGCTAATAATAGCTAAGTGCTAAGAGTGTGACTTTGTGTCTGTATATTGCAAAAAGAACATAAGTTCAAGAAAGATTCTTCGTGGACTGTTTGTTTTGAAGTTTTACAAGTTTATTTAAGTAAATTATATTTAACACTTTGAAGACTTCTGTTTATTGACTCTATAGTATCGAACAGCACCTTCCCCAGTATGGATGCCCAAGTAGATTGAAGGACACCTGCTGGAATAAGATCTTCCCATAATTGTAACCAAACCATTTTTAGCTTCTCTTGATGTTTTGCTGCGTCAGTAAGGGGAATGCTGTGCTTCCTCGAGTCTAGATGTCACTTATTGATCTGAAATTACCAGTCAAAATATAGATTAGAACTGGTGACGGGTTCTATTTCATGCTAAGCAGCTACGGTTTTCCCAGGGAAGGCAGGTTTTTATAGTGTGAACATCCTCCTAGTGGGAACAAAGTCATTCCTGAGTCAGGTGTATACTGCTTACATTATTCTGCAATCTCTTTTAATTCCATATTCCTGACAAATGCTGACTTAGGACGGTGAAAGGGAACTGAGCGCATTGGTGAAACATTTGATTACATTATCCCTATTGTTATGCAGGCCTGGCTCTATGGGGTGGTGCCTGCAATTAATTTTGGCAAGACAGTTTAATGAATGAAATGGATTTCATTTCTGATGGTCTCCTGTGTCTGCTTTTATTTTAAAGCATCCCCTTTCTTTGATTTATATTGGGGGAAAGGGGCACCAAGAAGACAGAGCTATAATCCGCTGCCTTTGGCTCCCAGAATGAAAGCTTAGAAGCACCATTAAGAGGATGACTGCAGGAAAACACACAAGCTGAAATATTATTATCTGTTCACAACCTTTTTTTCCCCCTTCCCTTCTGGTTGCCCTTCTATTCCTGCTAAGACTTTTTCAGTGCAGTTAGTTTTGACAGATATTCTTAAGGTTTGTTCTCAAGATGCCGTTTTAAAGGCAATATAGCCATTTAGACAGTACAATAGGCAGAATTAAAAGTGGAGGGAAAGAAAATTGCGGGATAGGTTCAAGACAACCTGTTTATCCTCCTTCTGAACTTGGTTTATTAACTTTTAAACTAGTTCCTATAGATTGAACTGGAAAAGTTAGATCTAGAGCAATAAGAACTCTTATCCACCTTGGTAGCAAAGTTTACTTATAATTTTTAAATTGCACATTGCTGTTTGAGCACAAGACTCATAGGTTGGTAAGATTGCTTTGAATTACTTTGAATCCTAATGTTGCAAGCAGGAAAGACATTAATTGGGGCTGGGTTCTTTGCTCAATTACTTGTCCAACACCTTGCTGCATTCATACCTTGGGCTAAGCCACAATTTGATGTGTTCTGTTCTGCTTAGCATGCAGCGGCGGGTTGCTCTGTTACCGGTGCCAGTGTGCTGTGCGTGCATCTCCACGCTTCGGGCGCTATGCGCGCACGCCCCCTCGCACGATTTTGCTTCTGCGCATGCACGGAAGCAAAATCGCAACGAAATCTCATGAGGGGATGCGCGCGCAAGAGATGTTGGCGTGATTTTGCTTCCGCGCATGCGCAGAAGCAAAATCTCACCGAAATCTCTCGCGCGCATTCCCTCATGAGATTTTGGCACGATTTTGCTTCTCCGCATGCGCGGAAGCAAAACTGTGCCGAAATCTCTCTCGCGCGCGCATCCCCTCACGAGATTTTGGCGCGACCCGCCAAAGCCGCTGCTCCCTCTGTGCCTCCGGAAGCTCATTCCTGGCTGTTGCCGTCAAGCGGGGCGGAGCGTGCGAGGCCATGGCAGCGGTAAGGGTCTTTAAGTGTGGAGCGGGGCGGTGGGGCTGCTAAGTGAAGGAAGGGAGAAGAGCTTGAGGTTTCAGAGCGAAATCCGGGAAGTAATGAAAGTCCTTCCCAAAGTCTTTTGTCCTGGCACGGAAAGGGGAGGCGTCGATCATCTCCCCCTCCCCCCCGTCAATGGTGTCCCGCTTTACCAAAGTGAAAATCTGGTCACCTTAGATATAAGCAATATCATACAAAGTGCGGAAAATTAGTAAGAAATAGCATCCACAGCAAACTCTGATGATGTGATTGGTTACATCAACTGATCAATGCTAATATGTCCTTAACCCCCCCCCCACCAACATCTGGCAGAAGTTTGCAAGCAGCAATATTTGAGTGATGATATCATGATGCATGTTTATCATTGGCCTTCCCTAGCATCCCTTCCCTTAGACTCTAAGGGAAGGGATGCTAGGGTAGACCATCCATACTGTAGCAAGCAAAGAAAATTAGAGGGAGATGGATGAGAAGAAGAAAAAATCTAAATGTAACTGAATCTACTTTTTGGGATTATTATTTTTTTGGCCTTCTGGACAAGTCTCTGCAGTTTTCTTGGCAAGGTTTTTCAGAAGTGGTTTGCCATTGCTTTTTTCCTTAGGGCTAAGAGACAGGGACTGGCCCAAGACCATTCAGCCAGCTTTCATGTTTAAAAACAAGAACTCATGGTCTCCTGGTTTCTAGCCTGATGCCATAACCACTACACCAAACTGGCTTTCTACACCATCATTATTCCATATACGTCTCCATATCTCTGCCAATCATCCTTGTTTCCCCCACATTCATATATAGCCTTTTAATGTTTCCTTTCTCTTTCTGAAGATCTCACCAGCTCCATCCAATTATGACTTCCTTATTCTTCTCATCCTTTTATGACGAAACCAGTCAGCATACTTTCGTGCTGATCATTCACTTTTATATTTAATCCACATTCCTTCCAAACCCATTCATCCTTCTCCTTCTCTCCCTCCCTCCCTCCCTCCTTCTCTCCCTCCCCTCTCTCTCTCCATTCCTAGGAAATTGCAACTGTATTCATGAAACCTTAAAGAAGTGTTTCCCAACCTTGGCAACTTGAAGTTGTCTGGACTTCAACTCCCAGAATTCCCCAGCTTTGCTGGCTGGGGAATTCTGGGAGTTGAAGTCCAGACATCTTCAAGTTGCCAAGGTTGGGAAACACTGCCTTAAAGACTAGATGTTTTGTATGGCATAAACAAATCTTCAGTTGCCAGGTTCTACCACTGGACTATTTACTTGCTTCCGGCTCTTCATAACTTGATGAAAATCATTTTGCCAAGGCTATCTATAACTGCTTCTTTGAGCTCCTGTAAACTCCTTTTTGTGTCATTAGTCCAGGTATCTAGCCATCTATTCCTTTTAACTTTAGCCCAGGCACACAATTAGCACCGCTGCTACTTGTTCGCCTGTGCTCTTCCCCTGTGCATACTGTATCTTCCGGTCTGGACTCATCTTCCAGTATTAAGTTCACATTATCCTGGTTTGAAGATCCACTTGATTCTTCTTCTTCTTGTGCCATATCCATCTCAGACGTTGGCAATCATGTTGGTAATCCTACTTTTATCAACAGCCGCAAGAAAAAGTGCTGTTGAGTTTTGTCCAAACCAGTCTCTTAGATTTTGAAGCCATGATGTTCTTTTTCTGCCTGGACCTTGTTTGCCTTCAATCTTTCCTTGGAGGATTAATTAATTAATTAATTAATTTTTTTATTTATTTGTCAAACATCTATAGGATAGTAGTTGTTTGTATAAACATAAGTAAAAAAGTACCGATAAAAGAATAAAATAAATAAATAATAAATGTCAGTCCAATCTCTTCTTGAAAGTCTCAAGTGATGAAGTTCCCACAACTTCTGAAGGCAACTTCTGTTCCATTGATTGATTGTTCTCATTGTCAGAAAGTTCCTCCTTATTTCTAGGTTGAATCTCTCCTTGATCATTTTCCATCCATTATTCCTTCTCTGGCCTTCAGGTGCTTTGGAAAATAGTTTGACCCCCTTCTCTCTGTGGCAGCCCTTCAAATATTGGAAGGCTGCTATCATGTCTCCCCTGGTCCTTCTCTTAAGTGAAGTATGCTGTATTTTTCTGGGGTGTCGCATCACATGTCCCAAATATTCTAACTTTCACTTTTTTATGGTTTTGATTATTTCCCTTGGCTTTCCGAGGCGGCTTATCACTTCCTCATTTCTGATTTTGTCAACTCAACTTATACTGTACGTAACAACCGCCTGTAAATCTGCATTTCAAATGCTTCTAGTCTCTTCAAGTGGCTTTCTGTCAGAAACCAACTCTCCACTCCATAGAGAGGATAGAAAAGATGTAGCATCTGACAAGCCTGATTTTTCAATCTGCCAAGCTAATCCACTTGATTAGCTTTGCAGAATAGTTATTTTCTTCTTCAGTGGATCATATTTAGTCTGATTGCTTAACTATGTCAGGGATGAAACCATCCTTCTTGAAATGAATGTTGTACCCCCCTCAATATAGCTTATGGTGTCGAAGGAATGAACATGCATATTTAGCAATAGCACTTAGATTTTTATACTGCTTCATAGTGCTTTACAACCATCTCTAAGAGTTTACAGAGTCAGCATATTGCCTCCAACAATCTGAGTCATCATTTTACTGACCTTGGAAGGATAGAAGGTTGAGTCAGCCTTGACCCAGTTAGGATCAAACAACTTTAGTAATAATGAAGGGGAATATTTGTAGCTCAGGGTTGAAATGAAGGGTCCTTGGTGCTCTCTGAGCTTGCTTGCTTCCTTGCAGACATTTCATTTCCCTAACTAGGTAACAACGCAACCAGACTTGAAATCCTGGGCTTAGAAAGCTTAGAACTATGTCGCCTTCGGCACGACCTAAGCATAGCTCATAAAATTATCTGCTACAACGTCCTTCCTGTCAACGACTACTTCAGCTTCAACCACAACAATACACGAGCACATAACAGATACAAACTCAAAGTGAACCGCTCCAAACTTGACTGCAGAAAATACGACTTTAGCAACAGAGTGGTTAATGCCTGGAACTCACTACCTAACTCTGTGGTTTCATCACCAAACTCCCAAAACTTTACCCTTAGACTGTCCACTGTTGACCTCACCCGATTCCTAAGAGGTCAGTAAGGGGTGTGCATAAGCGCACCAGCGTGCCTACCATCCCTGTCCTAATGTTCCCTCTTATCAGTACCCATCTTATGTATATAAACAATGTTATATCTATGTATATTACCAATACGTACTTGACAAAATAAATAAAAATAAATAAATAAAAATAAAATAAAATAAACATCATCAGTGCTAGTAAGGAGTGCTGTTTGCTGTCAGTTTATATTCTGGTGTTTAGCCTGTCTGTGTGGGTGGAGAGGGTTTTAGAGATTCTTTGATTGGGCTGTTTACTAATGGCTTGATTGGGGTGTTGCTTATTTGATTGTTGGTCTGAAGTTGACCTTGGAGCTAATCTATGCTGATCTGAGTGCTGATTACTGGTGGAGAGGTGCTGGAGTCTTTTTCTCTTTGGGGCTGGTTGATTGTCTCTTTTGCAAAGTTTATAGGTGTTGTTAATGTCTAAGTGTCTATTGATGGCTGATTTGTCAAAGTGCCAGGCTTCTAGAAATTCCCTGGCATGTTTGGACTTGGCCTGGTCTAGGATTGTCACATTTTTCCCAATTGAAACTATGGTTAAATCTGTCTATACGTTGTGAAATTAAAGAATTTTCGTCATGCCTTCTGACTGCCAGTTGGTGTTCATGGATGCATTCTGCCAGTCTTCTGTATGCAGTCTACATTGTATGTTGTAGAAACTGACAAAGAGCCATTATCCCAAAGCTGAAGAAGCTTCTTGAATGAGAAGCGAAACGTCTTCAAAGAAAAACCAGAAAGTCCAGTTGCCTCTTGAAAAAAGCACCTTTGAGGTGGTCACGTCCGATAGCAAGAGGATACTGGAGCATGATTGGGACATGGTTACAAGAGATAATAGATACTGAAATAGAATTTAAACCTGAAACATTTTTATTGGGTATTATCAGAGGGCAACAGACGAAAGAGAACCAATATTTGATAATTCATGTCCTAACCACTGCCGGAATAACTTACGCCCAAACATGGAAAGATGAAAAAACCCCAACGGAGAATATGATACTAAAAAAAATAATGGATTGTGCAGAAATGTCAAAACTAACACTAGAATTACAAAATCGAGAAGAGAAAGAATTTTACGCAGTGTGGGACAAATTTTACAATTGGTTAGAAATCAAAAAGAATAAGAAAACTTCTAAATGAATGTAAATATTATATATAGAATTATATAGAATAATATGTATGTAGATTGTCTTTAAACCGATGTCACAGGAATGAAGAACGCAAATGTATATGCATGTTTTGTATTTAATGTTTTAATAATTCAATAAAAATAATTTAAAAAAAAGAAAAAAGAAAAAAGCACCTTTGGGACAACCATGACCTGGATGACTGAGAATCTCCATAGACAAAGAGCCATTAGCACCAAGGAACCCTTAAGTAGATTTTAGATTTACAGTATTATTAGAGTTGGAAGGGACCTTGTAGGTCATCTAGTCCAACCCCCTGCTCAAGCAGGAGTTCCTACACCATTTGAGACAGATGGCAGTCCAGTCTCTCCTTGAAGGTCGCAAGTGATGGGGCTCTCACAACCTCCGCTGGCAAGCTGTTCCACTGGTTGGTCACTCTCACCGTCAGAAAGTTTCTCCTCACTTCCAGGTTGAATCTCTCCTTGATCAGCTTCCATCCATTATTCCTTGTTTGGCTTTCTGGTGCCTTAGAGAACAGCCTGACCCCCTCCTCTCTGTGGCATCCCCTCAAGTAATAGTTTAGTATTTAGTAATATTACAAATATTTAGTAATATTCATTAATACAATATTTAGTGATATTTGTTAGTACAAGTTAATTGCCCAAGAAGAGGAATCAAATTAGCAATCCCCAAGAATGTTGACCCATAGCAATCCACCACTGCTGTTGAGAGGAACCACTAACCATCTCCTTTTAAAAAAAAAAATCAGAAAAAGGGAGGGGGAAATGGAAGCAGAAATTCTGCTGCACACAGAACAAAGGGATAGATTTGTTCTTTCTCAAATGGCTTCATGACCACAATTTGTGGACTCTGCACTTATTTGGGGGAGGGGGTAGGAACGGAGGGGAGAGAAATTTGTTTTTTGCAGCCATCCCAGAATGTGTCAGATAGACTGATGGCAAGTACACAAGGAATCAGCAAACCACAGCCCTGGATAATCTCAGACAACATTTGAGATATAGTTCCAAAAATAATTATTTAAAAAGATCTGGCTCCAGGTTGGAGTAAATAAAGCAACAACAACAGGGTAAGTGAAATACAGTACCGTTTACCATAGTATGAAAACACAGCTAATGCAGTCACAACACTAGTGGCCTCCCACTCTGGTGGTTTTCAAATGAAGACTAGATGTTGGAGAAAATTTAGAAATTCTTACACAGCACAGAAGATTGGACTAAATGAGTTATGATCTTTCAAACATAGATATTCTATGTGGCTAGACTTTTATGGTCCTTTATTTTATTTATTATTATTTATTAGTGAGACTTATATACCGCCTCATAGTGCAAGCATTCTCTAAGCAGTTTGCACCAGTAAGCAATGTATATTTAAATTGCCCCCAACAATCTGGGTCCTCATTTTACCTACCTCGGAAGGATGGAAGGCTGAGTCAACCCTGAGCCGGTGAGATTTGAACAGCTGAGCAGCTGAACTGCTGATCACAGTCAGCTAAAGTAGCCTGCAGTACTGCACTCTAACTGCTAATAAAGCATCCAAGGATCTGGAGATCCAACGAACATATCATGTATGTCTCCATCTTCTGGAGCAAGCCTCAAATGATTCAACTTCTGCCAGATTTTGAAGGATTATTGCTCAAGAATGAACTCTTCAAGGTCAATGATCTTGAGATCTTCTCTAATTTGTCAACACTGTTGTTTCTGCTGTCAGATGTGCACCAATTTTATTCTTTTTGTGACAGAACAGCATCTCTATTTATATTTTGCATAGAATACAGAACGATATTGCTGACACATAACATATTTCAGATTGAATCACATGGTCAGACATACTCAATCCCGATGACTGTGGGTGGTTCTTCTTCTTCTTCTTCTTCTTCTTCTTCTTCTTCTTCTTCTTCTTCTTCTTCTTCTTCTTCTTCTTCTTCTTCTTCTTCTTCTTCTTCTTCTTCTTCTTCTTCTCCTCAGGGTTTATTCATGTCTGATTCTTGGGAGACTTTCTGGACGTGTCCCTGAAATTTTCTTGGCAAGGTTTTTCAGAAGTAGTTTGCCATTGCCTTCTTCCTATAGCTGAGAAAAAATGACTATCCCAAGGTCACCCAGATAGCTGTGTCTCTAAGGTGAGACTAGAACTCACAGTCTCCCAGTTTCTAGCCTAATGTCTTAACCTCTGTAGGTTTAAAAATGGGTTAATTAATAGACCTAGGAGAGCCAGTGGGATATAGCAATTATAGTGTTAAGTAAGGACTAGTGACAAAGGTGTTGGACATGTTTTATCCATGTTTTATCATGAGAACTCATTGGCCATTTTTCTCTTTCTCACTTTAAGCCCAACCAAACTCACATGATTGCTCTTTTAGGAATAAAATAAACCACAGCCCTGGATAGCTGCTTTCAGCTCATTGAGAAAGTAATAGTAAATAAATGCATCAGCATAATTGGAGGAGATAAAGGACAAATTGACATTTGTCAATACTCTTGCTATATAGTCTGCTATTGCTACAGGTAATAAGCTACAGAGCAATTGAGGGAAGCTTCTTTCAAAATCCTGATGGAAATCCCTATATTCCAAAAAGTTTTGTTGTTGTTGTTAGTTGGGAAGTCATGTCCGACCCATTGCGACCCCATGGACAACGTTCCTCCAGGCCTTCCTGTTCTCTACCATCCTCTGGAGTCCATTTAAGCTCACGCCTACTGCTTCAGTGACTCCATCCAGCCACAGCATTCTCTGTCGTCCTCTTCTTCTTTTGCCCTCAATCTTTCCCAGCATTAGGCTCTTCTCCAGTGAGTCCTTCCTTCTCATTAGGTGGCCAAAGTATTTGAGTTTCATCTCCAGGATCTGGCCTTCTAAAGAGCAGTCAAGGTTGATCTCCTCTAGGACTGACCAGTTTGATCGCCTTGCAGTCCAAGGGACTCGCAGGAGTCTTCTCCAGCACCATAGTTCAAAGGCCTCAATTCTTTGGCGCTCAGCCTTCCTTATGGTCCAACTTTCACAGCCATACATTGCAACTGGGAAAAAAAATCCAAAAACTTAATGGAACTTAAAAAAAATCTTCTCAGGTTTTGTCAATTCATGTTGAAACTCATACAGATGTGTCTTTTGTTGTTTATTCTTAGCTAAAGATCTGAAAAAATGGAATTACCCCAATTTTGGGGAAGTGTGCTTGCTACAATCTTAGGTAGGATAAGCAAATAAAGGCTCCAATAATCAATTTTTTTGTTTTAACAAGGTATCAATCACAGGAGAGTTAAGGTGAGGACTTTTGTTGATAAAGAACACAGAACCTGAGAAAACTAAACTATTTAGTTTTTAGTAGAATTTTGTTTATTGATTGATTGACTTGATTTGATTTAATTTGTAGGCCTCCCATCTCATCTAGAGCCAACCTTAGGTGGATTACAAAGATTAGAGAATAGTAAACATTAAAAGGATAAAACAATAAATAACATTTATATTGATAATTTACAATTGAAAGATGGGGAGAAGGGGGGCAGGAAGTACATGGAGAGAGGTGGGGTCTTCTCTTAATCATATAGCAACCTCCAGAGTGGTGCGCCCCCATTGGTGTCCCAGGTCAACTGGCAGAGTCAGATCTTCTGGCTCCTTATAGAAGGTCAGGATGGTAGGTGACCTCTCACCTGGGGAGGGGTATGATGTTCCATCTTGAGGGGAGGGGGGTATGATTTCTGCAGGAGCCATGGCAGAAAAGGCAGAGCATATCAATCTCAGTTCAGAACTACAGCATGGTTTGAATTATCTTATCCTACCTTAATCATGGTCCAGTGTTGTATCAACAAATCATAGATTAATTATTAACTTATGGTTAATAAATAATTACAGTATTCCTCCACAAATTGTTCAAGGGTGACTTCAAAAACAAAGTTTTCCCCGCAATACCACCTCTGCTGAGCCTTGGCAAGCTTTAAGAACTGTGACTTATTTAACAGATTATAATTAGCAGGAATCTGGTTTAGCACAATAATGTATCACGATTACCATATTTTTCGGAGTATAAGACGCACCTTTTTCCTCCCTAAAAGTGGCTGAAAATTTGGGTGCGTCTTATACTTCGAATGTAGCTTTTTTTTTTCCAGCCCTAACTAGGTGCTAACAGATCTTCCCAGCTCTTACCTTGCAGGCTTTTTCATTGTTACTCTCTCCAAAGAATGTTTTTCCAGCCCTAAGTCTTTGCAGGGTTTTTTACATTGCTCTACTTGCTCCGAATAAGTTTTTTTCTAGCCCTAACTAGGTGCTAACGATCTTCCCAGCTCTTACTGGCTTGCATGCTCTTTCATTGTTACTCTCTCAGAAGAAGGTTTTTTTAAGTCCTAACCAGGGGATAAAATAATGTGCTGAAGCTGACCAGACTAAGGACGCTGCCAGATGAATACCTGGTAGGCAGATTGTTTTCCCCTATTTTCCTCCCCCAAAACTAAGGTGCGTCTTATACTCTGGTGCGTCTTATACTCCGAAAAATACGGTAGGTTGTTTTTGCAACAACATGTTGCTTCAGTTTCAGGCTTCAACACTTTTTTTTAATAAACCTCTTTAAATCAGCCCAGTGTGACATCCTGAGACTCCGTCTCTATTGAACTGGCATTATCTTCCTCAACCTCAGGTAGGTATCTCACTCAAACTTACAGGAGAACATTTGTAGCTCAGGGTTGAAATGAGGGTTCCTTGATGCTCTCTGAGCTTGGTTGTTTTCTTGCAGATGTTTCATTACCCAAGCTAGCATTAGCTAGCACTGATGATGTTACCTAGTTTGGGTAACGAAATGTTTGCAAGAAAACAAGCAAGCTCAGAGAGCACTAAGATCCCCTCACTCAAACTTGTCTAGCTCATTCTTTTAGGGCTGACCATCTCCAGATGTATCATGAGCTGGCCTTTGATAAAACATCAACCAGAGTAGCGGTGAAATCTACTTACCTTCCCTACTAGTTCGGAAGTGCGTGCTTTGCGTTTTGCACGCGCGCTTTGCGTGCGCCACCGTCATTCATGCTTTTTCACCCTCTGCGCATGTGCAGAATGTCACGCAGTGATTTTTATTGCCTGTTATATGTATATGCAGGGAGCTGCATCCCTATTCATTATAATGGTTTATTCCTGAGCACGTGATTGATATGTTCTTGTACGCATGTGTGCATTCCATTCTTTCCTTCTGTTCCTGGCTTCCATTGAAGCAAGACCTACTTTTTATATCAGACATGTAGATAATGAGGATTTATTGTTTTTGTACCGAAATAAACATTTTTACTTAGACCTTAAACTGCGGTTTCTTTTCTAATGTCTGATGTCCGGGAAAAGATCAAACTTCTCTTTTGTGAGATTAATTATTGCCTCTGTTACAGAAGGCTTTGCGCATGCACAGAGGGTTAAAAATAAAAAATGGCGACGTCCGGGCGGGTGGGGGGAGCCTCGCACTGCCGCCGCTACTGGTTCTCCGAACCACCGGCGGCAGCCGCTACCAGTACACCCAAATCGCACCGAACTGGTAGCATTTCACCCCTGAACCAGAGATGGTAACTATTAACTGGAAGGCTACACGGAATTACTGTAAAGATCAAGCCCATACAGTGAATTTCAAGGAAAGACAGCCATTGTGAATGGGAGTCTTGACGGAACGAAACCCCACAAAAATCTATTTTTGTAATTTATTCCACAATCCATGGAAACTTTTCCTGATGTTCATATCCTGCTTTTCTTTTGTCCCTGCCAACCTTACTGGCTTGTTTACCAAAGAATGCACTAAGCACATATGTGAATTTTTAGACAATATCACATCCACTGGATCGTAGTAATAGGAGTACTGTCCTATTGCAGGTAGTCCTCGACCTACAACAGTTCATTTAGTGACCGTTCAAAGTTACAACGGCACTGAAAAGGGGACTTATGACCATTTTTCACACTTACGACTGTTGCAGCTTCTCCATGGTCACATGATTTACGTTCGGATGCTTGACAACTGACTCACATGTATGACGGTTGCTATATCCAGGGGGTCATGTGATCCCCTTTTGTAATCTTCTGACAAGCAAAGTGAATGGGGAAGCCGGTTTCACTTAACAACCGTATTACTAATTGCAGTGATTCACTTAACAAACGCGGCAAGAAAAGTCATTGAATGGGGCCAAAACTCACTTAACAAATTTCTCACTTAGCAACAGAAATTCTGGGCTCAATTGTGGTCATAAGTCAAAGATTACCTGTGGTTCAGAGCCCTTTTGTTTCACACTAAGCACATCTGGGACTGGGATTTGAACCAACAGTGGCTCTGAGTGCCTAAAACATAGTCTCTATCTATATCAGAGGTCCCCAAACTTGGCAACTTTAGGACTTGTGGACTTCAACTCCCAGAATTCTCCAGCTAGCTATGCTGGCTAGAGAATTCTAGGAGTTGAAGTCCATAAGCCTTAAAGTTGCCAAGTTTGAAAACCTCTGATCTATATGTTATTGGGATGAGATCTGATCAAGAAATTTGACAGGGTGATTGAAACAATCTCTATTGGGAAGGGTGTGAAGCAGAAGACATAAATTGCTTCTCACTGCATAGGCAAGTGCATAGCAATAGCAGTTAGACTTATATACCACTTCACAGTGTTTTATAACCCTCTCTAAGGGGTTTACAGTGTCAGCATATTGCCCCCAACAATCTGGGTCCTCATTTTACCCACCTCGGAAGGATGGAAGGCTGAGTCAACCTTGAGCCTGGTGAGATTCGATCTGCCAAATTGCAGGCAGTCAGCAGAAGTAGCCTGCAGTACTGCACTCTAACCACTGCGCCACCGCAGCTATAATGCCATCATTACAGGTAGTCCTCAACTTACAACAGTTTGCTTAGTGACCGTTCGAAGTTACAACAGCACTGAAAAAAGTGACTTATGACCATTTTTCATGCTTATGACCAATGCAGCATCTCCGTGGTCAGGTGATCAACATTCTGATACTTGGCAACTGACTCATATTTATACTGGTTTTTAGTGTCCCGGGGTCATGGGATCCCCTTTTGCGATCCTCTGACATGCAAAGACAATGGGGAAGTCAGATTCACTTAACAACCATGTTACTAATTTAATAACTGCAGTGATTCACTTAACAACTGAGGCGAGGAAGGTCGTAAAATGGCACAAAACTCACTGAACAAATGTCTCTTACTTAGCAACATAAATTTTGGGCTCAGTTGTGGTTGTAAGTCGAAGACTACCTGCATAGTCATCCAGCTGTTTTGAAATATGCAAAATTTGCAGCTGGGCATGGAATTCCTTACCTGTTTTGAATGCAGAGAGGTTTTTTTTGAGGGGACAGAATTCTGTGAAAGTGCCTGGAGAAACTAAGCAGATAAATTTTATAACTAACTTTGAGATTAGGGTGTGTCCTAGCATAGCACTTTGAACATCCAACTCCCTTCAGCAGAAGAAAAAGTGAAAGCAGTTGAAATCAGAAAAACAAAACCTAAATCTTTTTGTCCCAGCATCAAGCAATGCAGCCAAATCCGTCGGACAACACCCTTATTGTTTACCGCGAACGTCAAATTAACTTTTAAAACAAATGTGCATATTTATTATGGAATAAACCAAATTTCTTCGTGTGTATTTCCTTTGTTGGCTTCATTCAAATATAACTGCGGAACCTTTACAGCACTCGGAGCATTGGATTGGCACGCTCACAAAATGGTTTTTATGGTGTGTACTGCTGCATGGCCAATCACAAAATGCTTATTTACCTGGAGGCAAACCCTGGCCTGCAGTTGTCTGTTGCTTTATTCTTTAAGAATGTAACAATCCACCTCACAAGGTTGTTGTGGGGAAAAAGAGAAGGAAGAAGTAGTATTATGTATGTTTGTCACCTTGAGTTACTTATAAGGTAATAAAGGGGGGATAAAAATAGGGGTGGGTTCTGGCTTACCTCGCTGCCGGTTCACTTCCTCACATGCCAGGCGCGGCGCAGCATGTGCGTGCATGCGCAGTGCTAAAAACCCTGCTTCTGTATATGTGCAGAAGCAAAAAACAAGATGGCGGTGAAAAACAAGATGGCAGCCATCACTGCCGGTTCAACAAGCGGGGGGGGGGATTCCCGCTATCGGTTCTGTAGAACCGGTCTGAACCAGCAGGAACCCACCTCTGGATAAAAAGATAGGTAGATGAATGAGAGAGGGGGGAGGAGGAGGAGAGGGGGGGAGGGAAAGAGAGAGAATGAGAATCAGTAAGTCAGTCTTTGGGATTTATTCATAGCCCAAATGAGCTGTTGGACAGGTTAAGCTTGAAGCTATTAGCTTCTAGAGAAGTGAAAATCATTTCATGGCTGAAATGCCTTGATTCTATAATGCCTTTCCCCCCTAGGTAGAATAAAACCCAATACTAGTACAACCTATTCCATCATTTCAGAACAGCCCAGTCCTCAAAATGGATTCTAGGATCAAAAGATCAAAATGGATTCTATGTTCAATCATCAAACATTTTGCACTCTACAATGAGCTGCATGTTGACTTTAACATAGCGATGTGTTTCTATGTGTGTGTAGGAGGATACGGTGGCTCAGCGATTAGGATGCTGGGCTTGTCGACTGGAAAGCCGGCAGCCCAGGTTTGAGACCCGAGTGCCACGCGATCGGATGAGCTCCCATTCCTCGCTCCAGCTCCTGCCAACCTAGCAGTTCGAAAGCATGCAAATGTGAGTAGGTAAATAGGTACCACTTTGGTGGGAAGGTAACAACACCCTGTGATGTCATGCTGGCCACATGACCGTGGAAATGTCTACTCTGGCTCAATGGCCTTGAAACGGAGACGAGCACTGCCTCCTATAGTTGGTAACAACTAGTGGAGTAAAATCCTCAGGGATTCCTTTAACTTTATGTACTTCTGTAAAAACACCAAGGAAGGTTGGTGATATTACACTATTCTTGTTTTTCCCCAACTCAAGCCACACTGAAGGTCACAAACGTTGGGTATTATATGGTGGGGTTTTTTTGGTTTTGCTTTCAAGTAGGTAGTATTTGCTTAAGGCAATTAAAGCATTTTTTAATTCCTCCTTCCTCCTGTACCTGTAAAGGGTAGGATTGCAGCACTGGGGTTTTTTTTTTAATTGCTGCTTATAGACCTGGTATGGGCAACCCCATACCAGGTCTATAAGAGTCTCTGTGGAGTGGGCGACATACAAATGCTAATAATAACAATAATAATAATAACCCGTAGGATATGGGCAGACATGGCTCCTGCACCTGTATTGGCCTTACCTCCATCCTGAGATCATGATGTTAATAGTCAGTGACAATATGATCAGGTTTGGCTCAGTGTGGCCATGTTTGTCTCTATGGTTCTTTGAGGGGAGAGATTTTTTTTAAAGGGATAGTGCATATGTGTTTCTCCCAAAATAAGACATCCCCTGATAATAAGCCCAATCGGGCTTTTGAGTGCATGGCAATAAGGTCAAGCGCTTATTTCAGGGTTCAAAAAAATATAAGACAGGGTCTTATTTTGGGGAAAACATGGTACTTTTTTGTTATGTATGTGATGTTTGTCCATCGTATTGAAAGAGGACCTTGACATCTATGAGAATCGGGGGGGGGATGTCAAGACTTGCGCATGAATTGGATTAAAGTGAGGGAGAGGTGCGCATAGTCAGCCTCAGACTCTCTTCCCAGATTCCATCTTGCTCCAAATAGCAGGACAAGAATCGAGACAGTTGGCGATGGGCTGGGCGCAGTGGTTGACCAGGGCGTCTTTCGTGTCTTGCCGTGCTCTTAGCGTACCACATCACTTGCAGAGACCGCCTTCATGACCGTTGTCCTATTCTAGTAGATTTCATCCGCTCAGTCCGCCAGAATCTGTCTTCACATGCTCGGGATAGACAAGTCCCTATTTCACCGAAGGTTGATGACCGAACGGCTACTCTCAACCTGGTTTGGCCAGCCTGTCGATGCTGTTGCCCGGTACAGCTGCTAGGAGCCACAGGTGAGAGCTGAGTGACAGGTGGGTACCAAAGGTGAACGAGTTGCCTTAAAAGCTGCCCTAAAATGAGCTGCTGTAAAAGGAAACGACATGCCCCTACACCAGAGGTGCTACCCCTCCGAGCACCCCATACACCCCTGTATGCCGATTAAGTATACATTCAAAGTGACAATAAAGTTATTCTAAGTCTAAGTAGAGGAATACTGTGTAAATGAGCAAAAAGCTACTTCAGCTATTTTTCTACATAAAGAAGTAACTTTGTTTTCCCTTCTCACAATAATCTCATAGCTCCTTCCCATTAATGCAACAGTGAAATGCACTTGTATTGATTTGACACATTCTGTCAAAAAAGAAAGAAAACATTTACTTATTCAAGGACTTCTTGTAAACCGACCTTTATTTGAACTGCTCTGAACATCCCGAGCTGTTTCTCAGCTATTTAATCCATGCAAATATTGTGTGCATGTTTTAAAAGAATGGTGGAAAAGACAAGACGGGGTCACTGAAGCAAAAGGAGCACCAATGAATACATGCCGTAATTATAACCAAAGAGCCATTTTAACAGCCCACAATTTCAAAGTTTTTCATGAGAAAACAAGTCAGTTATTTCGATTAATGGAATTCCCCAGGACTCAGAGAAAGTGGCCAATGGCCAAAAAAACTAGGCGCAGCCGTCCTTAATGTTTGATAAACAAACCCTTGAGCCAACTTTCTGTATCCAATAGCAAAACACGCAGAGATTAAAACCTATAAACCTGGAGGATCTTTGAGCTCGCTAATTCTTCAGATTTGAAGGATTTCGCAGAGTGAAAAGTTAGTGCAAACATGAACGTACGTGCTTCTCAATTCCTTTGTTTACAATATCTTTATTTTACAATGCTCAGCTTCCTTCTCTGCCTCTTCTAAAACCAGTAGGTTACGTCTTTGTTAATTGTAAACCTTTGTAAACAAGAAGCCAAAAAAAAAATACTTTAGATTCTACAATATAATTGCGCCCAGATCCTGACCTGATCAACCCTGTGTGTACTTAGTTGCCAAAGTTTCAATTAACCCTTGTGCTGGAAGGGCTGGTTAAACGCAATCACTTAACACCATTCTCTAAAAAGTTTTGTTGGTTTACCCATCCGTACTGTGGGGAAATATCAGGGCTTCAGGATAGGTCAACCACTGTCACTGGAAGAGTGACTGACTGAATGATTGAAACATTATAAAGTTTAGATACATGTACCTGGCCAGGATTAGTTTGCTAGCTGTCTAGGTAGCTTTCCCCTACAGGGATGATAGGCACATTGATGCGCTTATGCACACCCTTTACAGATCTCTTAGAAATGGGGTGAGGTTGAGAGTAGATAGTCTAAGATTAAAGTTTTGGGGGTTTGGGGAAGAAACCAGAGTGTCAGGTAGTGTATTTCAGGCATTGACCACTCTGTTGCTGAAGTCGTATTTCCTGCAATCGAGTTTGGAGCAGTTTACCTTAAGTTTGTATCTATTGTGTGCTCATTCACTAATGGTGAACAATAATTTCCCAAAGCCCTCCAGAAAAGTTCAGTAGTCACTCATTTCTGGAAATCCATCACTGGGGAGCCAATTACAAGAGGACCCTGTTCGTTTATAGCAGAGGTCTGCAACCTGCGGCTCTGGAGCCGCGTGCGGCTCTTTGGGCCCTCTGCTGTGGCTCCCTGTTGGGTGATTCCATCACTGATTGGCCCTGCCCCTCGCCCTCCCAGTCACTCCTTGCCTAGCCTGAGAAGGTAAGAGCAACGGCTGGGGATGGAGAAGCGACTGGAGCTGATTCTCTGGTGCCTCATTCTTGCTGGAGCTTCTTCCAGCCCTTGTTGGTGCTGGGCGTGCCTCGGTCGCTTGGGGAGATGCGCAACCTGCTCTCCGCCCCGAGACCCTGGCCCGACCCAGCCGTGACTGACGCCGGCCTCGCTATTGCGAGGCTGGCGGGGTGGGAATGGGATCCGGGAGGAGGGGACGACAGAAAGGGGGACAGGTCCGCAGCGCCCAGTTGCGGCTTTAAAACATGCATGGGGAACTTTCACTGCCCGGAGGATGCTTTTTAATTAAAGCCGTGTGTGTGTATATCTCTGTATCTCTGTCTCTGTGTCTCTTCTCTCTCAGAAACCTGGTGAGAGCGACATCTCATATCAGAATCAGACGGGGGGGAGGACAGAGAGGGGGGAGACATAGACACAGAGAGAGAGATACAGAGAGAGGGGGAGGGAGAAAGGGGGAGAAAGAAAGGGGAGAAAGACACACACACACAGGGGGGGGGAGAGAGGGAGGGAGGAAGGGAGAGAGGTGGAGAGAGAGAGAGAGAGAGAGAGAGAGAGAAGGAGAGGGGGGTCAAAGGGTTTTGTAGCTCCCGGTGCTTTTAACAACCAGTTGTCTGCCCTAATGACCGGCTGGGTAGGCGTGGCTAGGGGGTCATGTGACTTGGTGGGAGGGAGGGAGGGAGTGACATCGAGTTGGCCACACCCACCCAGGTTTTGTGGCTCCCGATGTTTTCTTTTCTGTGGGAAACCGGTCCAAATGGCTCTTTGAGTGTTTAAGGTTGCAGACCCCTGGTTTATAGCATTTACATGTGTTTCATAAGTTTAATGTGATCTTAGCAAACAGTGCTAGTCAACTTAGGATGCTACGTTTTGGACCAAGAATCTCAGGGCTAGAACAGAAATACGGTCAGAAGACAAACCTCATCTTACTTAGATTCATCCTTAGCCTTTTCATCTCAACCAGATTCTAGCTGTCTCCTAGGCATCGGGACAAAACTTCAATAGCATTTCTTAGCATGACCTGACATGACAGCTATAAAGTTGAGTATCATCAGCATGTTGATAGTATTGCACCCAAACCCTGGGGTAAGGGGTAAGGAGTAAGGGGTGGGGTGGGGTGGGGAGAAAACTGACCCCTGTGGCACCACACATGAGACTACTGGGCCTCCCTTTCTCCCTACCACCCATGGATTCCCTGGTGGGAGGGGAACTGTCTCCATTTCCATAGATAGTCTAAAAGAAGATCATGGTTGATGGTGTCAGAAGCCAACAAGAGATCTAAAAGGACCAAGAGGGATACATTACTCCCATCAGCACTTAACAGTGATTCTAGGTGACCTTTTCCTGCTTAGTGGCACAGGTCAAAGTGCCACAAAAGACATGAGTGCAGGACAATCTTCTTGTACTAAATAACTGGCACCTAGCAAGATATCAAATTCTATATACTGTTATATATACAGTATAAAGGCTTTGTTCTCCCTCTCTGAGAGATGGGTGGTTTCAAAATATGAAATATAAATAAAATAAATCAATAAATTATCATTACTTTTCCAAAGGTTACATCAGAACAGAACAGAACAGAATAACAGAGTTGGAAGGGACCTTGGAGGTCTTCTAGTCCAACCCACTGCTCAGGCAGGAAACCCTATACCATTTCAGACAAATCCAATCTCCTCTTAAAAACTTCCAATGTTGGAGCATTTACAACTTCTGGAGGCAAGTTGTTCCACTGATTAATTGTTCTAACTGTCAGGAAATTTCTCCTTGGTTCTAGATCGGTTGTCTCCTTGATTAGTTTCCATCCATTGCTTCTTGTCCTGCCTTCAGGTGCTTTGGAGAACAGCTTGACTCCCTCTTTTTTGTGACAGCCCCTCAAATGTGGAAACATTGGTATCATGTCACCCTTAGTCCTTCTTTTCTTCAAACTAGACATACCCAATTCCAGCAACCGTTCTTCATATGTTTCAGCCTCCAGTCCCCTAATCATCTTTGTTGCTCTTCTCTGTACTCTTTCTAGAGTCCCAACATCAGAAGAGATACAATGGCAATAATGCCATTGTTATTCTGAGTAACTCTCTTTGCCATTCTGAACCTCTCAGCATTATGTTGCAACCTCAGTTTGTGCTGACTCAGTGCATATTATCAGTGTGAAAGCCGAAATCAAAACAAACGCATCATTTGCAAACAGATGTTTCCTAACTCTTTCCTTTCTTTATAAACTTGCTGAAGAAGATTCATGTTTGGAACGGAATAGAGGTACTGGAAAGGAGGCGGTTAATTCCCCCCCCCCCAAATGTATTGTTTTCCTGACTTAAACTTTATTTGCTCCCTGTTACGAATTCCAGAAAATAATCACAAAAATGCTCTCCAGAGAGGTACCCTCCAATTTTCTGCATATCTTCTCTCTCTCTGAAAGCAAAAAAAAAGTATCTTCAATCTTAAACTTCATAAGATTTTTCAGGGGTTTTTTGGGGGGGAGGGAAGGGGATCGTTTCTTGCTTTCAAACTTAGTTTCTTGTTTTCAAACTTTCAAACTTGCAACGTGGCAGAAGTTGTGGTGATGTGGCTGACAGGCCTCCAACACTCTTCCCTTTTCTTTCTCCCTGACCTCAGTCCCTGATCCAGTTTCTCATGACATTGGCTTGAAATGTGAGAACTTTGGACAACTGCAGATATTTGTATTTGTATTTGTTTATTTGTCAAGCATATATGATTATAAGCAAAGTACAAACAGTAAAACATGATTGAATATATATGTAATATTACAAGCATGAATAAGAGTAAAAGAGGTATGAATATATGGGTACATTAGGACAGGAACGGTAGGCACGATTGTGCGCTTATGCACGCCCCTTACTGACCTCTTAGGAATGGGGTGAGGTTGATGGTAGATAATCTGAGGTTGAAGTTTTTGGGGTTAAGGGAAGAAACTACTGAGTCAGGTAAAGTGTTCCAGGCATTGACTACTCTGTTGTTGAAGTCAAATTTTTTGCAATCAAGTCTGGAGCGGTTTACATTAAGGTTGTATTTATTGTGAGCTCTTGCGGTTGAAGCTGAAAGCTATTATTGCGGTTGAAGCTGAAATAGTCGTTAACGGGTAGGACATTGAGGCGGATAATTTTGTGAGCTACACTTAGGTCACTAGCAGATACTAGCAGATACTACACTTAGATACTAGCAGAAAGAACTGATAAAGAGCAGCACCAATGGTGGGTTCCTACCGGTGCGGTCCACTCTATAGCACCGGTAGCGGCCCACTGGTGACGTCACAGTACTGGTGCGGTCTGTTACCGGTGCCTGGGTGCCACCACTTTTTTAAAAAAAAATTTTTAAATTTTTTTAAAAAATTTCTTCTGCGCATGCCCAGAAGACGAGCTTCCGGCACTGCGCATGCGCTGCCTTCCTACCCCACAGTGAGTCCAAGCAGGGGAGGATGGCTGAGGGAGCACGTGAGATGCTGAAAGAACGGGCGGTAGGAACTATCTCCATTCCCCTCCCTTCAGCAGTCCAAGAAGTCACGAACGTGCGGTGATGATCCTAGGCATTTTCACACGTTTGAGGCTTCTCGAGCTGCTGAGGGGAGCAATCCCCCTGCTGCTCCGGCCGCTGCCAAGCTCCCGAGGCCCACGCCCACCCGGTCACATGGCTGGCAAGCCACACCCACAAACTAAGCCACGCCCACAGAGTGGTAGTAAAAAAATTAGGAACCCGACCCTGAGCAGCACCTCACAGCACCTCCTGTGTTTACTTCACAAAGAGGTAAAGGCAAATATTGCATGTCACACCCAAGAGAAGTTGGCTGGAATATTTCTTTTTTCCCCTTGAAAAATAATCGAAAGAAGTTCCTTTTGCTTCAAACGAAGGAGCAACAGTTGAAAAATTACAGGAGGAAACTTTGGCACTGCACAAGTTAAAGCGCACATGCATTTAATAAAATTTCGTGAAAGACTTTTTCTAACAGTCGTTTGGGACGATGCAGGAAAATAACTGAGACCAAGAAAATGGTGCAAAGAGATAAAGTTCCACTGTTTTTCTAATATCACTGATGTTATGTGTCAAAACTGGAGAGGAATACATTTTATGGCTGCGAAAGGAAAGCATTGTAAACAAAATTTCCAATCTGAAATGTTTATTTCCACCAGTTATCAGTTTGCCTTGAACTCTTTTAAAGATTGTTTCTTGTGAAAAACAAGCACATTGAAGTTGCGGTCAACTCTGGATTTCCTAAACAAACACATTTTAATTTTAGAACTGAAGACTTCGCATTAAAGAGCTTCCTAGTTTACAGAAAAACAGCTTTATGGAGTCAGCAGTTGTCTCCCAACTATGCCACCTGCTGGCAAAAGAAAGGAAGAGCTTTGAAACAGCTAAATATTTCGAAATTCAAGGAACTGCCAAAGAAGCTAACAGTAAACAGCCCATCCAAAGAACCTTTAAGACAGGGGCGAAATTCAAAATTTTCCCCTACCGGTTCTGTGGGCGTGGCTTGGTGGGCGTGGCAGGGGAAGGATACTGCAAAATTGACGGAGTGAGAATAAATCTCACAGAGGCGATATAGATCTTTCCCCCGGAATTCAGACATTAGAAATGAAACCGCCGTTTAAAGTTCTAATTAAAATATTTATTTCGGTACAAAAACAATAAATTCTAATTAATTACATGTCTGATATAAAAATGCGACTCCTCTCATTGGAAGTCAGAAGAAGAAGGAAAGAATGGAGTTTGGAATGCACACATGCGTACAAGATCATATCAATCACGTGCTCAGGAATGAACCATTATATTAGATAGGGATGCTTCTCCCTGCATATAAATGTAACAGGCAATAAATCACACCGTGACAAAAATCCCCATTCCCTCCCCACTCTGGGGCCAGCCAGAGGTGGTATTTGCCAGTTCTCCGAAGTACTCAAAATTTCCGCTACCGGTTCTCCAGAACCTGCTGAATTTCATCCATTGCCACCAACACTGACAGGGCAAGCCACTAGAATGTAAACTGAGAGAAAACCCCACTCCTTACTAGCACTGATGATGTTACCTAGTTTGGGTAGTGAAACATCTGTAAGCAAACAACCAAATTCAGAGCACCAAGAACCAATCAACCAAGGAACGCCAGCATTTCTTATTCCCATACAGGATGCCCATAGACTGTACAGAAGAGGGGACATTGTTAAGTATACCCAGGCAGACTATAAACTATACATCTAATTTGTTTTGTCCCATTTCAGGTAGTCCTTCACTTACAGCTACAGTTAGGACTGTAACGTCCATCAATAAGTAATGTGGTTGTTTAGTGAATCACAGTTTTACAATGTTTTTTTTTTTTGGCCGTAGTTGATAAGTGAATCACATGGGTTTTAAGTGATTCTGGCTTGTGCTGCTGACTTGGCTTGTCAGGAAGGTGATCACACAATCTTGGCTATAATCATTGTAAATACGTGCCAGTTGCCGAGACTTGAATTGTGATCAAAGCAGGTCATTTTTTTTCAGTACCATTGTAATTTCAAGCAGTCGCTAAATGAGTAGTCTTAAGTCAAGGACTACCTATACTAGAAACCAAAGGGTTACTTACTTAGGCCAGAGCAGAAGCATCGGGGTGGGTTCCTATTGGTGCAGACTAGTACTGCGCACCGGTAGCGGCCTGCTGGTGACGTAATTTTTATCGGAATTGTTGGCAATTTTTTCGGGTTTGGATGGCTTCTCCTCGTCCTCTGCTTTGGGAAAAAGCCCTCCCGCCCGCCCTTGGGTTAATACCGACCTTTATTTCTTCATCCAAGGCACAGCTGAGCACCTCCTCAGCTGTGTTTCAGCCTGAAATGTCCTTCTGAGCATGCGCGGACGTAAAATCGCTCAATGTGACGTGCACGAAATGTCACGATGCCCACCGGTAGCAAAGGTAACTGGAACCCTCCCCTGAGAAGCATCATTAGGTGATGGGGAGGAGGCTTAGCAAGCATGAACCTATAATATAGTCCTCTTCCCAAGCGAGGGGCTCCATATTCATGCATACAACTTCATGATTTCTACTTCAATTTGGAAATTAAGTTGTGGACCACTGTCTGGTTTCATGAGACAGTGCTTTGCTCCTCACCTCTCCTCTTTTTGGGGGAAGGAAACGGGTTAATGTAATTTATATTTTGCCACAAGACTAACATGTTTTCCTGAAAATAAGACCCTGTCTTATCATTTTTTTTGCCACCAAAAAAGGCACCAGGTCTTATTTTCGGGGGATGTCATCCACTGACTAACCTCACTTGTGTGCGTCGCTCCCGGCCTCCTTTTCGCTGTCAGAGGCCTTCAGAAACTTCTTCTGCGGCCGGCAAGGTTTTCTTAAAGGCCTCTGCAGTGGATAACAGAGCTCCAGATCGATCCGGAGCTTTGTTATCAGCTACAGAGGCCTTCAGAAAAGCCTAGCCAGCTGTAGAAGAAATGGGCCAGCAAGGCAGGTGTTGGGGTGTGCGAGGCCTGGATACAACTGTCCAAAGGTAAGTACCGTATTTTTGGAGTATAAGACGCACCTTTTTCCTCCCTAAAAGTGGCTGAAAATTTGGGTACATCTTATACTTCGAATGTAGCTTTTTTCCCAGACCTAACTAGGTGCTAGCAGATCTTCCCAGCTCTTACCTTGCAGGCTCTTTTTATTTATTTATTTATTTATTAAGAGTTCTTATAGGCCGCCCAATCCCTTGGGACTCAGGGCGGCTTACAGCAGAGATTAGAACTACAGATTAAAAAAGGCATTTAAAAACATCATATTACAATATAAAAAACCATTCATCCTTGGGGGAATCATCTCTTCACCCCGCCTGCCGGAAGAGCCACGTTTTTACTGCCTTGCGGAAGGCCAGTAGGGTGGGGATAGTCCAGATCTCTGGCGGGAGTTGGTTCCAGAGAGATGGGGCTCCCACAGAGAAGGCCCTCCCCCGTGGGCCCGCCAGCCGGCATTGTTTGGCAGACGGGACCTGGAGGAGGCCCTCTCTGTGGGACCTCACTGGTCGTAGGGAGGAATGTGGCAGGATGCGGTCCCGAAGATAACCTGGCCCTGAGCCATGTAGGGCTTTAAAGGTCAAAACCAACACCTTGAATTGCGACCGGAGACCAATGGGTAGCCAATGCAGCTGGCGGAGGATGGGTGTTACGTGGGTGTATCTCGGTACACCCACCACAGCTCGCACAGCTGCATTCTGTACCAATTGTAGTCTCCGGATGCTCTTCGAGGGTAGCCCCATGTAGAGCCCGTTACAGTAGTCAAGCCGTGAGGTGACAAGGGCATGAGTGACTGTGAGCAAAGCCTCCCTCTCCAAGTAGGGTCGCAATTGGTGCACAAGACGTACCTGTGCAAAGGTCCCCCTAGCCACAGCTGAAAGATGTTGCTCCAATTTAAGCTGTGGATCTAGGAGGACACCCAAATTGCGGACCTGTTCTGAGGGAGTCAATTTTTCTCCCCCAAGAACCAAGGAGGGACAGTCGACATAATCCTTGGGAGGCAATATCCAAAGCCACTCAGTCTTGTCTGGGTTGAGCCTGAGTCTATTCACTCCCATCCAGACCCTTACATCGTCCAGGCAGCGGCACATTACATTAACTGCTTCACTGAACTGACACGGAGTGGAGATGTACAACTGGGTATCATCAGCATACTGCTGATACCTCACCCCGTGTCGTCGGATGATCTCACCCAACGGTTTCATGTAAATGTTGAACAGGATGGGAGAGAGGACCGAGCCCTGTGGCACCCCGCAAAGCAGGGGCCTAGGGGCTGACCTCTGCCCTCCTGTCAACACCGACTGCGTCCTGTCGGAGAGAAAGGAGGAGAACCACCGAAGAACGGTGCCCCCCACTCCCATCTCCCCGAGACGACGCAGAAGGATACCATGGTCGATAGTATCGAAAGCCGCTGAGAGGTCAAGTAACACCAAGATGGAGGAATGACCTCCATCTCGGGCTCGCCAGAGATCATCCATCAGAGCGACCAAAGCAGTCTCCGTACTGTAGCCGTGCCTGAAACCCGATTGAAAGGGATCCAGATAATCCGTTTCCTCCAATAACCGCAGGAGTTGGAGCGACACCACTTTCTCGACAACTTTACCCACGAAGGGTAAGTTGGAGACTGGACGGAAGTTCTTTAAATCCGCTGGGTCCAGGGAAGGCTTCTTGAGGAGGGGCCTCACCACCGCAGCTTTTAAGGGCTGCGGGATGGACCCCTCTCTCAAAGATGCGATCACAACCGCCTGGAGCCAGCCGCGTGTCACCTCCCTGCTAGCCGAAACCAGCCAGGAGGGACACGGGTCCAATAAACAAGTGGAGGCGCTCATCGCTCCTATGGCCTTGTCCACATCCTCAGGAGTGATAGGCTCAAACTCCTCCCAAATAACAGGACTAAGACTCGCCTCTGTCATCTCGGCCTGCTCTGTCCAAATGGAGTCCAGGTCTGTCCGAATCTGAGTGATTTTATCCGCCAGGAACTGCGAAAATTCCTCAGCTCTACCCTGCAAGGGTTCTTCGCTCCCCCCCTTTGCAAGCAGGGAGCGCGTTACCCTAAACAGGGCGGCTGGGCGGGAGTCGGCGGACGCAATACGGGCGGAAAAATACGCGCATTTTGCCGCCCGTATTGCCACTAAGTAAGACTTAATGCAAGTTCTTAAAAGTGTCCGATCAGACACTTTTCATTGTTACTCTCTCAGAAGAAGGTTTTTCCAGCCCTAAGTCTTTGCAGGTTTTTTTTTCATTGCTCTACTTGCTCCAAAGAAGTTTTTTTCTAGCCCTAACCAGGTGCTAACGATCTTCCCAGCTCTTACTGGCTTGCAGGCTCTTTCATTGTTACTCTCTCAGAAGAAGGTTTTTTAAAGTCCTAACCAGGGGATAAAATAATGTGCTGAAGCTGACCAGACTAAGGATGCTAGCCAGATGAATACCTGGTAGGCAGATTGTTTTCCCCTATTTTCCTCCCCAAAAACTAAGGTGCGTCTTATACTCCGGTGCGTCTTATACTCCGAAAAATACGGTAGGACAGCTCCACCCCCCTATCCCCACCCTAGTTTAATTTTTACCCATCCACTCTGGAGTGGGCGGGATCTTCATTAGGGTTTATTTGAGGGGTAGGGCTTATATTGGGCGCACATGTAAAAATCAAGCTAGGACTTACTTTCAGGGTAGGTCGTATTTTCAGGGAAACAGGGTAGTTGCCTAGAGAATATCTGGTTGGCCATTGGCTAGCCCTTACGTTGCTGTGATTCCTGCTTTCTTCTGAGTAAGCACACCTAGATTGTTCAACCAAAGAACCAATCACTGGTCACCTAAAAAAAAGCGATGGACCAAGATATTTGCTTCTGCAACTGACTATGGATATGATTGCTCTACAGCCCTTATTACATGGGACTGAGACGAGCACCCACTTACTGTAGTTTGTAATATATTAGTACAGCAACGCAAAGGTTTGAAAAAATTTGCTCAAAGACAATTCTTGGATCAATATGTAATCCAATAGAAGGAAGAACATACACAACAACTGCAGCTTCCGGGTGGGGTGGAGGCTGCCAAATCCTATAAGGAGCAAACTGCTTGCATTAGTGTTGACATTAAAAAAAATGATTTGCAGACAACCAACACCAAAACACAGCCCATTTCACTCAGTGCATGGATCCCTGAAGTCCTCAACATGTTCCTTGCAAAGACCTTCCCTGGCACTGTCCAGTTCCCAGACATCACTGATAATTTTTAAAAATCGGATTAGTGTTTCTCAGTCTTGGCAACTTTTAAGGTGTGTGAACTTCAACTCCCAGAATTCCCCGTCAGCCATACTCTCAGGGCAGTGATGGCGAACCTATGGCACGGGTGCCACAGGTGGCACGCGGAGCCATATCTGCCGGCACGCGAGCTGTTGCCCTAGCTCAGCTCCAGCGCGCATGTGCGTGCCCGCCAGCTGATTTTTGGCTCGCGCAGAGGCTCTGGGAGGGCGATTTTGGCCTCCGGAGGGCCTCCGGGGTGGCGGGGGGGAGCGTTTTTGCCCTCCCCAAGCTCCAAGAAAGCCTCTGGAGCCTGGGGAGGGCAAAAAATGGGCCTACTGGGCCCACTAAAAGTCGGGAAATGGGGGAGTAGGGGGGTTGCGCACACATGCGCAGGGGGGTGGGGCAAGTGGGGGGCTTTGAATTATGGGTGTGGGCACGCACGCACGTGTGATAGCGTGTGCGCGCACTATTTCGGCACCCGAGGGAAAAAAGGTTCGCCATCACTGCTCTCAGGGCATTGGAGAAACGTGTACCAAGGCCTCACTCCTGTCCCATCAGAGTTGAACAGCTACTGGCCATCAGTCTTCAAGCCCCTTAGTTCCATCAATGATGAAAAACCCGCACAATCATCTAGTGTTGTGGTCTATTCTGGATATCATCACCCCATCAGAGGCCACCAAGGCTCTGTAGCAGGGGTGGGTTCCTCCCGGTTCGGACCGTATCACCCAAACCGGTAGCGACCCGCTAGTGACATCACTGTCGGTGCTGGTCTGTGGGCGCTGCCATTTTTTTTTTTGATTTTGTGCGAATTTTTCCCCTCTCGCGGCTTGAAAAAGGGCCCTCCCGCCCGCCCGTGGGTGAATTTGAAACGTCACGATGCAAACCGGTGGCGAAGGTAAATGGAATCCACCCCTGCTCTGTAGGACATGAACTCTAGCACTCCTGGTCTAGACCACATTCCTGCCTCAGACCTACTGACCTGGCACCAACCCTCGCTAGTGACTTACTTCAAATTTCTGCTAGTGGTTAGAAATCCATCTGCTCTTGAGTGGTGTTTCTGTCAAAGACTGAGAATCCGTTTACTTATAAGTAGCTGGCACTTACTGGAAAATGTGCTAAGGACAGAGCTTCTGGACTAGTGACAGAAGCATCAAGCCAAATTGGCAACTATTTCTCCCATAAGCAAGTGCTGTTGCTATTAATTATTTTGCACACACACACAGACACTTAAACCCCTTCTGAATTCAAAATGTGTGTGTCATCTCCAAAAAGGTTTGGGATCCAGTGTTTCATGCATACATACATACATACATACATACATACATACATACATACATACATACATACATACATACATACATACATACTGGTACATATTTGCATGCAGGCAAAGCAAGTGTTGCAACAATTAACATTATTTAGAAATCAGGTACAGCAGAATATGTTAGTACAAGGATTGATAATATAATACGGACAAGAACCAAGACAATTATCAGTTCTGAATCCTTGACCCCCATCCCCAAATCAAAGCTTTAAAATTTCCCAATTCTCACGAGGCTTCCAAATCTCATGTTTTCTCAATGACTTTGAGTAAGATCATGCATAGAGAGGGGCGAGAAGACTTACGGTGACTCATGCTATTTTGCAAATACGATGCCCTCTATTGCTACAAGTGTGTAACACAATGAGTGGGCTCACCTATCATGCTAAGTTATCGTTTAGCTCAGAGGTGGGATCCTGCCGGTGCGGTTAATAGCTGTTGTTCGGCGCAGAGCCAAAGACGCTGCTGCCGTTCACGGAGCGGGAGCTTTCCCCGGGCGCTTTCCCCGCCTGCATTGATGCCGCCAATTGCGTTCTTTTGCCCTCTGCGCATGTGCAAAGCATTCCGCATGCGCAGAGGGCAAAAGAATGCAATTGGCGGCATCCATGCGGGTGGGGAAAGCGCCCGGGGAAAGCTCCCGCTCCGCGAACGGCAGCATCTTCGGCTCTGCGCCGAACAACAGCTATTAACCGCACCGGCAATCAGAGGCAGGAAGCCACCTCTGGTTTAGCTGTATTTGACTGAATAAGCTACCATTGGCTGGGTTTATACAAAACACTCAGCCAAAACTAAACAAACTACATTGTGGTTTAGGAGACCCCATAAATTTGCTTGGACCTTGGTCCACTTAGTTTGGTGTTGCCAATGCTGACATGAAAACATGACATTTGAGTCCTGCCGAATCAAGCGTAAGATCATCATTATGGATCCTCCCCTGGACCCCTCTCCAGATGTGAGTTCAGAGGAGGGGTGAGTTTGAGTCTGCAGAGGAAAGCATAGAGCTGAGTATTGGTCAGGATCGAGGCTCAAAGAGTGCTAGCCTGAGCCAATGGAGGAATGGCAGGCTAAGGTTGAGCTAGGCAAGCCACAGCTGCAGCAAGTTGGTCAGGAGGTCCCAGGCCAGGACCAGCTGCTGCCCATTAGCAATGAGGAGGAGGTGGAGTTCACACCTGATCCTGATACAAGGACACATAGAGAGGAGACAGGCACAATGTGGGTCAGCTAGACTACCCATGAGAACCTCGCCTCTCATGAAGGGCTGCACTGTGTTGCCCACTTAATCCCAACCTGAGGACTTGAGTGTTGCTGGAGCAACGTGTTCAGTTCTGTACTTTGTGTATCCTGACCTGTTTGAATTGTGGCTGCTTTCCTGGACTTTGTGTGTGCCTGGTGGACTGTTACCTACTGACTCTTGCCGTGCTGAGCTTGGGTTCTGTGCAATGGGGGTGCTTTCTGAGCACCTGTTGGGGGTTTTGAATAAACACCTGTAGAACTCTGGCTGTGTGTTGGGATGGGAGTGGGACAGCACACCCATTTGGTAGTATTCAACTCATAGTGGCCCATTAGAAGCTTTAGCAAGCCCAGATTACAGCAGCTTCCAGTCCCAATGTTGTTCCTATGAATCTGGGCGGTAGAGACTCCATTGCACGGACTAAGCTAATAATTACCAAAGACATTGCTGTTCTCTAGGAATCTGTTTAGTCTCCTTTAGAAGCCACCTAAATGAGAGAATGAATAGTACGTTTGTAAAGTTACAGGCCATTTTGTTTCCCCAGAGATGCTGGGAATTAAAAGATATGCAAAATGTTCCAAGGTCACAATGATCCAGCCACAAAAGAATCTTTTTTAAAAAAAGCTGGACCACTTCCAATAGGATGGATAAGGCAATAACAGAACACTTCCAGTGAGTTTTTATTACTTAGAATGGATTATTTTTAGAGATGGAATGGATTTGGTTCCTTCTGCACTCAAAACATATCCTCTAACAATAAGCTATGTGGCGCAGTGGTTAGAGTGCAGTACTGCAGGGTATTTCTGCTGACTGCTGGCTGCCTGAAATTTGGCAGTTCAAATCTCACCAGGCTCAAGGTTGACTCAGCCTTCCATCCTTCTGAGGTGGGTAAAATGAGGACCCAAATTGTTGGGGGCAATATGCTGACTCTGTAAACCGCTTAGAGAGGGCTGTAAAGCACTATGAAGTGGTATATAAGTCTAAGTGCTAGTGCTATTGCTATATGGATCCATTGGCATTCTGATGTCTGATAAAAGTGTGTAATGATGTCATACATGTGGCACCTTTGCCCCATTCCTCATGAAGACCCATAAGGAGAAGAAACTCTTCTTGTATGTAGAAAATCAGCATAGGACATCAAGATTAGGACTGGCTGGTTTTTTCACTGATTTCTCAGTATTCTTGAAGAAAATATAGTTTATATAAAACTATATTTACAGATATCATTTTTGTCTTGCAATGTGCAGGGGTATGGATTATTTAGCCCACTTTTTCTACTGCCTCCATTAAAACCAGATTTATTTCCTTGCAAATACATTTAGAATCGGATCTGGAGATTACACAAGACTTTTCTCCATAAATTACCGTATTTTTGGAGTATAAGACGCACCTTTTTCTTCCCTAAAAGTGGCTGAAAATTTGGGTGCGTCTTATACTTCGAATGTAGCTTTTTTCCCAGCCCTAACTAGGTGCTAAAGATCTTTCCAGCTCTCACCTTGTAGGCTTTTTCATTGTTACTCTCTCCAAAGAATGTTTTTCCAGCCCTAAGTCTTTGCAGAATTTTTTTTCGTTGCTCTACTTGCTCAGAATAAGTTTTTTTCTAGCCCTAACCAGGTGCTAACTATCTTCCCAGCTCTTACCGGCTTGCAGGCTCTTTCATTGTTATTCTCTCAGAAGAAGGTTTTTTAAAGTCCTAACCAGGGGATAAAATAATGTGCTGAAGCTGACCAGACTAAGGATGCTAGCCAGATGAATACCTGGTAGGCAGATTGTTTTCCCCTATTTTCCTCCCCAAAAACTAAGGTGCGTCTTATACTCCGAAAAATACGGTATGTGTCACAGAAGATGTACAAGGGAAGCATGCTATCCTGTACTGGAAGTTCTTTAGCAATGTCTTCAAATGAGTAGCATGAATTCCTTTTCTGGAGGCTGACCTTTCTCTGTTTACAAGTTTTCGTTCAGCCACTTGAGATAGCTGTTTCTGGTTTGAAATCCTGCAGAAAAATTAAGTGGCCAGACGGTGAAGACCATGCAGCCATGAAAACAGTCTTCAAAGTGGTCGATGGTGACTTCTACACCGGCTTTCTCTAGCCGCTTGGCATACATGAGACCATCATCTCTCAGAATATCGATCTCACAAGTCATAATATAGGTTTTGGGCTGCAGGCGTAAAATCTCTTTGTCAGCCAGAAGCGGACCTGCGTGGACATGTAATAGGGCAGGCATATTCTGGATGATTTCAGGTTTCCCTGTGGTAGGAGTTATGAGTTTGTAATTCTTCCTGAATCTTGAAGGCAGAAGGAAAGTCCAGTCTACTCGGTCTCTGAAGGAATTGGCCTCGCTCACGTCTAGAGAGGTATGATTGTTCATCAACATGGACTGGACAAAATCATAACTTCCATTGAAATACTCTACCCAGAACTGCACCATCACTGAACGTGATAGGATTGGGCTGAGTTTGTTCTGTTGGTATGAAGGAGTATTAAAATCAAAAGATTGAAGGACGGGATAGATTAGGGCCTGAAGTTTAAATCTATTGGTTATGTTCTCCTCTTGAATTATCTGTAGAAAGAAGACAGAAAATAGAGAGTGACTCAGTCAAACAACCCATGCCTATAGAACTTGAACACACTGACCTATAATTTCTTTTCATCATGGTTTGTTGGGAAATCCAGAAACTCAACATGCCACATTATATATGAGTGAATGGATTCAACCCACGGTGAAATGCTCCCGGTTCGCTTTTACCTGTCGGTTGTCGGAGAGCCAATTGCGAAGCTAGCCTGATGCTCCGCCCACCCAAGACACCGCCATTTGAGTTCTTTTACCCTCTGCGCATGCACAAAGCGTTCTGTGCATGCACAGTGGGTACAAGAACTCAAATGGTGGTGTCCCGGCGGGTGGGCAGAGCATCACGCTACCTTCGCGATCGGCTCTCCAACGACCGACAAGTAAAAGCGAACCGGGAGCATTTCACCCCTGATTCAACCCATGTGTACAACACCAGAAAAAGTTTATTTCTTATTCTCTATCCAGTCTCTTCTTAAAGAGGATGTGGTCTCTGGAGAAATTCCCTGTCAGGGAGAACAATTAATTGGTGGAACGTCTTCCTCAGAAGTTATGGGGGCTGCATCACTGCAGATTTTTAAGAAGAGATTGGGCACAGCCATTTGTCCCAAATGGTATAGGGCACGGGTGTCAAACTCGCCGTGTTACGTTGCCGTCACGTGACATTTCATGACATTTTCCCCATTCGTGCAGCTGGGGTGGGCGTGGCCTGCGTGTGATGCATCCGGCCCGTGGGCTGCCAATTTGACACCCCTGGTATAGGGCAGAGGTGGGTTCCTCCCGGCTCGTACCAGTTCTATAGAACCGGCAGCAAATTGCTGGTGATGTCACGGTGATCACGGAACCGGTTCTGTTGGTGCTGGTCCGTGGACACCGCTATCTTTTTTTTGGATTTTTTTTTTGGGGGGGGGATTTTTTCTCGTTTTTTTTCTTCTGCGCATGCAGAAGTTTCCGGCACTGCGCATGCGTCGCCATCTTGTTTTCGGCTTTTTTGGGGGGGGATATTTTTTTTAATTTTTGGCACTGTGCATATGAGCGCGCGCAAAGCGCACACGCACCCATATGGTGCCGGAGGAAGTGAACCGGCAGCGAGGTAAGTTAGAACCCACCCCTGTTATGGGATCTCTTGCTTGAGCAGGAGGTTGGTCTAGAAGACCTCCAAGGTCCCTTCCAACTCTGTTATTCTGTAATTCAAGCATTCTATTCCAGGAGTGATTAGACAGATCACAAATTGGCCAGCCTTAAGATCAAAGAAGGTATTACTTTACTTGAATTACATATAATTTGATAGATAATTACATAATAACATAATTACATGTGTTTACAATTTAAACAAATCTAAAGCCATCATGTCAAGGAAAAAAATGGAGAGGATTGCAGTTTAAGTAGTCCTATATTATTTATCTCAATTAGTCTCACAAATAATCTGCTAGGACAGCCCATCCCTTCAATCCATAAGGATAATTATTCTGCCTGATTAGGTAGTTTGTGCCTGAGAACAGGCCCAACATTATGCAAGGAGCAGCAGCGTATGATGAAGTCCACTGGAATCCAAATGATTGCCACTTAGATTGGTTATATCAATTAGAGGCACGTGGAAGCAAAATAACTTTTGTCACACAGTAACGTTCCATTTTGAACACTATAAATCAAAATCAAAATAATTTCTCCGCTTATTATTGAATCTGTAAGGAGCCTGCAGTATGTGATTAAAACACCGCTTCTATCCTAAACTCAATGCTGTAGGCTTTTCCCCTCACAATAGCAATAGCATTTAGACTTATATGCCGCTTCATAGTGCTTTACAGCCCTCTCTAAGTGGTTTACAGAGTTCAGCATATTGCCCCCAACAATCTGGGTCCTCATTTTACCCACCTCGGAAGGATGGAAGGCTGAGTCAACCTTGAGCCTGGTGAGATTTGAACAGCTGAACTAGCAATCAGCTGAAGTAGGTTGCAGTGCTTCTTTTAACCACTGCGCCACCTCGGCTCCTTAGAGGCTCCTACACCCTCCTGTATTGCAAAAACGAGCCTTAGTTTGGCAGCATATATTTTCTTTTACTGAATAAACCTCACTTTATTAGGAGGGTTTTACATAATAAGCTAACCAAAAACAAAGAGATCACATTACAGATTAGTGGGAAGCATAGACCAAGGAGTTAAGGTGTCTGATTGGATGAGTGTTGTGGAACTATTCACTGGAAGTTTTTTGTAATGTAAATGGATTGCACAGCTAACATTAGGTTGGCAAACGGTCAGAATGAGCTGGAAAAGAGAAGAATTTGTAGTTCAAATACTTCTGAAAGGTTAATGTTTTGGATAGGGTGCATGAACAATAGAGAAGGGAAGAACCCAGAGAATAGAATAGAATAACAGAGTTAGAAGGGACCTTGGAGGTCTTCTAGTCCAATCCCCTGCTTAGGCAGGAAATCCTACCATTTCAGACAAATCCAATCTCTTCTTAAAAACTTCCAGTGTTGGAGCATTTATAACTTCTGGAGGCAAGTTGTTCCAACCCAATTGTTCTAACTGTAAGGAAATTTTTCCTTAGTTCTGCTTCTCTCCTTGATTAGTTTCCACCCATTGCTTCTTGTTCTACCCTCAGGTGCTTTGGAGAATAGCTTGACTCCCTCTTCTTTGTGGCAGCCCCTGAGATATTGGAACACTGCTATCATGTTACCCTCAGTCCTTCTTTTCACCAAACTAGACAAACTCAGTTCCAGCAGCCGTTCTCTATATGTTTTAACCTCCAGCCCCCTAATCATCTTTGTTGCTCTTCTCTGCACTCTTTCTAGAGTCTCAACATCTTTTTTTACATCATGGCGACCAAAACTGGATGGTGAATTCCAAGTGTGGCCTTACCAAGGCATTATAAAGTGGTATTAACACTTCACAGGATCTTGATTCTATCCCTCTGCTTGTGCAGCCTAGAACTGTGTTGGCTTTCTTGGCAGCTGCAGCACATTGCTGGCTCATGTTTACCGTATTTTTCGAAGTATAAGACACACCTTTTTGCCCCCAAAAAGAGGGTGGAAATGTCAGTGCATCTTATACATCGAATACAGCAATTTTTTGGCCTCCCGAAGCCCCGCCCCCGCATCCCATTTTTGCGAAAAATGGGCCATTTTTTGCAAAAATTGGGGCGTTTTTGCCTTCCCCCACCCCCTAGAAATGCTCTGCAGGCTCCCCAAACCCTCAGCATGCCCTCTTTTTGCAAAAAAAAAAAAAAGAATGAAAAACGGGCCATTTTTTGCAAAAATTGGGACGTTTTTGCCTTCCCCCACCCTAGGAGTGCTCTGCAGGCTTCCCAAACCCTCTACATGCCCTGTTTTTGAAAAAAAAAAAAACAACGAGCAAAAAACTGGAGTGTTTTTGCCTTCTAATTACTCCATCTAGCATGACTGGAGGAGGAATTCTGGGAGTTGGAGTCCACTAGTCTTAAAGCTGGCAAGTTTGAAGACCCCTGGGTTACGGGTGCAAGGGTCTTCAAACTTGGCAAGTTTAAGACTTGTGGACTTCAACTCCCATTCCTGAGCTAACATGACTGGAGGAGAAATTCTTGGAGTTGAAGTCACTAGTCTTAAAGTTGTCAAGTTTGAAGTTTGTAAAAAGTATACATGGTTGTAAAAAGTGTACATGGTTGCAAAAAGTATTCTGCTACACTGGTATTTTATTAAATAATATATTACTACACCATTTGGTTCAGAATAATTTTTTCCTTGTTTTCCTCCTCTAAAATCTAGGTGCGTCTTATACTCCGAAAAATACTGTAAGTGATTCTCCACTAGGACTCCAAGATCTCTCTCACAGTTACTACAATTGAGTGTTTAGAGAAAGTTTATTTGTTTGTTCTAGACAAAAAGTTTAGAGTATCTGTCATAACTTTGAACAGTCCATAAGCAACCAGTCACTAAGCGAGGACTACCTGTAATCACATCAGTATTGGCCATATTGAAGATTGCTTTTATGAAGCAAATATGGCTTGGATCAGCTGTGGCTTGTTCAATGATTACACCAATCATTATTTTAATAGAGTGCGTGACTCAAGCAATGAGAGAACCCTTGCACTTTACTGCTTCCTTGGAAAAAGGGTATTACAGAGCAAATTTTACGACATCTGCACGAAAATATTAAAAGAACTGCCAATAAAGAAACTGAGAAGCTAAATTTCTGTGAAGGGGAAATGAAAGTGCTTTTAAGCCTCTTAACTAAAATGGGAGGGAAGAATGACACAATTTTTATTTTATGCATTCTTCGAAAGGCTGGTCTCTCTTATAGATGTGGCATTCATAACTTTTGCTGGTCTCAGGACAGAATAGTCTTTATAGAAGCTAATCTTCTTTTACACACACACACACACACACACATTTTGGCAAAATTTCAGAAACAGCTTCTTTTTCCTAAAGCTGAGGGACTGAACCAAGGTCACCTAGATAGCTTCATGCCAAAGGTGGGACTGGAACTCATGGTCTCCCAGTTTCTAGCCTGGTACCTTATCTATCTATCTATCTATCTATCTATCTATCTATCTATCTATCTATCTATCTATCTATCTATCTATCTATCTATCTATCTATCTATCTATCTATCACAGTGATGGCGAACCTTTTTTTCCTCAGGTGCCAAAAGCGCGTGCGTGCGTGCTATCACACACGTGCGAGTGCCCACACCCATAATTCAATGTCTGGGGAGGGTGAAAACAGCTTCCTCGCCTCCCCCCGGAGGCCCTCTGGAGGCAGGAAATGGCCTGTTTCCTGACTTCCGGTAGGCCCAGTAGGCCCGTTTTTCGCCCTCCCCAGGCTCCAGAGACTTCCCTAGAGCCTGAGGAGAGCGAAAATGCCCTCCCCCGCACCCCCGGAGGCCCTCTGGAAGCTGAAAACGCCCTCCCAGAGCCTCCGTGTGAGCTGAAAATTAGCTGGCAGCCACACACATGCGCACTGGAGCTAAGCCAGGGCAACAGCTTGCGTGCCGGCAGATATGGCTCCGTGTCCTTTCTACTGTATCCATCCATCCATTTATTGTATCTATCTATTGTATCTATCTATTGTATCTATCTATTGTATCTATCTATCTATCTATCTATCTATCTATCTATCTATCTATCTATCTATCATCAATCTATCTACTGTATCTATCCATCCACCCATCTACCCATCCATCCATCCATCCACCCACCCATCCATCTATTGTATCTATCTATCTATCTATCTATCTATCTATCTATCTATCTATCTATCTATCTATCTATCTATCTATCTATCTATCTATCTATCTATCTATCTATCTATCAATCATCTACTGTATCTATCTTTCTACTGTATCGATCTGTCTGTCTGTCTGTCTGTCCGTCCGTCCGTCCATCCATCCATCCATCCTGGCTTTCCAGAAATTGTCCGCTTCCCCATTTCCCAATTCCTTTCATGGGAACAGTCAAGAATTGACCACTAAAACCTTCCCATACAAAGTGAATGTGTCCTCGCTTAGTCCCAATCCTGGCACCTTCTGCACAGTTGAGGATGGGTCTTTGTCTGGGTCGCCCAGAACATTTCTTACCTCTTGGCTCACGGCAGCAGCCAGGTTGCCTCCTGCGCTATCACCGGAAAGTGCAATTCTGGTGGGATCAACAGAATATTGAGCTAGGACATCTGGCAGCAGAAAATGTTTGGTAGCCCGGAGGATATCATCAAACTGTGCCGGGAAGTGGAAATCTGGCACTAACCTATAACTGCAAAGAAAAGGGTCTTGCATTAAGACAAGCCAGGTTTTATAAATCATGATGGATTGCCAAAATGACAAATGACAGTCAAAATGATAAATTACAGAATGTAGTTATGAGCGACAGAGGAAGAAAATATGGTTGGGAATGGTTGGGATACAATTAGAAAGAAGAGTGTCATGGGAGATTGGGTTAATAACAGCAATATTTTGCAGTGTACACAGGAAAAAGATGTCCCGCTTGTGATCCATTTCGTGAGTTGCTTATTTTATTGTCCAAAATACATAGAAAAATAAAATGATTGTTATCTTAGAGCAGTGGTTTTCAAGCTTGGTAACTTTAACATGCATGCTGGCTGGGGAATTCTGGGAGTTGAAGTCTATATATCTTAAAAGTTGCCAAGATTGAAAAACATTGTCCTTAGAAGCCACTTCTGTTCTTGTGAAAATAACTTTTCGTTGAGTTGATTCCCAAAGGTGCTTTTTCAGGAGACAACTGGACTTTCTTGTTTTATCAGCTGTCTGCAAAGAATATAAATCCTTCCATTCCCCACTATCCTGTCAGAGCTGAAGAAGCTTCCTGGATGAGAAGCGAAATGTCTTCAAAAGAAAAACAAGAAAGTCCATTTGCCTCCTGAACAAGCACCTTTGGGGCAACCATGACCTGGATGACTGAGAATCTCTACAGACATTGAGTTGATTATTAAATAGGGAAGAGCTAGGATTGGCCACAGCCTCTCCCATCTATGAGACTGTTGGAATACAACTCTCCTCATTTCTGGTTATTGGCCATATGGCTAGGGATGGCTGAAATTGTAGTCGGACTACTTCTGAAGAATCTTGGCTGGGAAGAATTGCATGAGTGCTAGTTCAGTAAAAGCTCCCATTTGCTTGGCCCATACGTTATGCAGTTTGTGTTAGTCGCAAGCATCTATGGAAGCTTGTTATCCAAAATCAATCACACTGTCTTATGGGAAGACAAAATTTTCACCAGCATCAATGACGGGAGAACAGCGGGTTTTAAAAAGAAAAAAATCACTGCAGACCAAATCCTAAAGAATGCCTCCTGGGTGTGCAAGTCACACATGTAGTACATTTACTTTAAACCTTAATTTTAAAGATCATTTTGGCCAAAAGCCAGCATAGAATAGAATAGAATAATATAATTTTATTAGCCAAATGTGATTGGACACACAAGGTATTTGTCTTTGGTGCATATGCTCACAGTGTACATAAAAGAAAAGATACATTTGTCAAAAATCATAAGGTACAACACTTAATGATAGTCCGGGTACAAATAAGCAATCAAATCATATTAGGGACCAGTCAATATAAATTGTAAGGATACAAGCAACAAAGTTACAGCCATACAGTCATTTGTGGAACAATAGAACATAGAACAATGGAGTGCAAAAGAATAGGAAATAATATACTGTACTATGAAGGGGTAGACATACGAAGCCAGTCAAATATAGTCAGGACTGCTCCAATAGGTACCAAAAGCCAGAATAATAAAGGAATATCAAAAGTGTAAGGCTATATGATATGTAAACTAAGCCTAAGTAGAAATATAATGAATAATGCATGGTAGAATTACATCACTTTAAAATTACCCTTTGTAAAATATGCTAGAGACGATACCTAAAACAGGTACATATTTACTTCTGACTGCACTTAAAAGCCGAGCTCATATATCACAATACACTACACTTCATTTAATCATGGTTTGTTAAATAAATCACCATGGTTAGCTTACAAATGATGATTTGCAATGATGATTTGTAAGCTGCAACAGGATTCACATGTTACATTAAGCCAAAACTCAACAAATCACATTATGGATTTGTGAGAAGCAGTGCAAATCTTAATTTGTTCTGTTGATAAGGGAAAGAGTTCAGAAAGGCTAAATTTCATTTCTAGTATTTGCGGTTCAAATATTAAGCCACTAGGGGACGCCGGCTGCCCTGAGTTAGACAAGGATGAAATGCTTGTTTTCAGTGGAGGGAACCAAGAAAGGCATCTGCGTTTCTAATTTTAGATTAATTCATTTATAGAAACGGGCTATTGTAAGAAATGGCATGTGTTAGCCAGCTCCTGCCCTATCCAACAGAAGACACAAGCCTTTAATTTTATTTAACAACAAGAAAAACAAAATTCAACCCTTCAATAAAGCAGATATAACACCTCCTATTTCAGTAAAAATTCAATATTGATGACCCTTGGCAATTTTATTCAGAAGGTTGGGTCTACGGTTTTAGGAGTCATAGATTGCTAACTACAAGGGTGAGTCAAAACGTAATGCCATTTTCTTTAGGACAGGTATAATTACCAACACAGCAACATGTAGCACACATCAAAATGAAGCTGGTCCTCTGTGGATCACATCCCTACTTCTCAACATAGTCACCGTTTCTCTCAATAGCAATGTTCCACCTTCGAATGAGAGCATGTATCCCTGCCCCTTAAAATTTTGTTGACTGTTCTTTGAGCCACTTCTTCACTTCAGTTTTCACTTCCTCGTCACTGGAATAATAATCCTCCATACTCACCAGATTTAGCGCCTTCAGACTATCATCTCTTCGGCCCCATGAAAGAGGGTTTGAGAGGCAAATATTATTCCAATTTGGCACAATTTGGGAGTGGCAGGTGGGGCAGGGGATGGGGTAGGCTGCACATGCGTAAGTAGTTGGGGAAGGGGGCTTATTTGGGGGGGGGGCTTATTTCAGCGCATGCCCTGAAAAGCCCTGTTGGGCTTAATATCAGGACATGTCTTATTTTCTGGGAAACATGGTACAATCAGGTCCTCTTTAAATAAATGCACTGGAGGGTCTCATATCCATCCAACATCAAAAGGGAAATGCAACCCGGTGCTGGGAAAGGACACATCTATCCATCCTTTATTAACATTTGATGACAAGGAGCAGCTGGACAAAACTGTTAATGCCATACAACTTACTTTTTCAATCGAAACTATTCTATGACTTATTCTTCACTGGTTCTTTAGATGGGGGGGGGGAATTCCAATTTTTTTTTAAAAAAAAATCAAGCCCAGAAACACAGTGGTTGCTCAAGTTAAAGAAAAACCAGCTTTCTAGTAACCAGAATGTGTCACTCCTCTCTCATGAAAACATAGGACTTTGCTTTCCACCTATAGCTAGAATTCAGTACGGGTTCAACCCAGGGGTGGGTTCCTACCGGTGCGGTCCAGTGCGTAGCTCCGGTAGGGACCCGCCGAGAACCCAATTTGCATGCGACTGCTCCGGTACCGTCTCCACCGGGCAGTCGCGCGCGTCGCCATCTCTTTTTTGTAATTTTTTGGGCAATTTTGCTTCTGCGCATGCGCGGAAGTAAAATCACGCCAAAATCTCTCTCTCGCGCGCGTCCCCTCACGAGATTTTGGCGCGATTTTGCTTCCGCGCATGCACAGAAGCAAAATCGCGCAAGGGGGCGCGCGCGTATAGCGTGCGCGCGCACAAAGCGTGAAGGACCGCAGAGCAGCGCACTGGTCTGGGTAAGTGAGCAATTCACCCCTGGTTCAACCACCTTTTGAAACACAAGCAATGTTTGAGCCTGGGCTTGACAAACAGCAGGTCTTGAGGCCTGAATAGCTCAAAGGATTTTAGCTTTAAATTCAGGGAAGGTCCTTGTTAAGAGATCTCGCTGAGGTTTTGAAATCTGTGGATTTCAGGGAGAAAGATACAATTGCAGTTGGGTTAGGAAAACCCACACGAATCTGAAAAACAAGTGTGGTAAGATAACGAGGCAACTGAATGAGTGTGAGAGATTCTTAGGGGACCAAATCTGGCAAATGTTTGTCCTTGTGGAGTTTGTTTTCAAGGAGATGAACACGTACAACATCTATACTTGGTTGTTGATGTTTTGTCACTACTTGGAATGATACCCTCACAGAGGAAAAAGACGCACAACCCCCTTAACTCTTATTAGGTCTAGGTTCCACAAGGTGGCTTTAAAGACCTAGCAAATCTATTTATTTGTGAAGCAGCCTCAGCTTGCATTAATTATGATTTAACATCCTGGAGAAATTCATGCTCTTTGATTAGTATATGCACCACTGTATTGTGGAAATCTGGAAAATGGTTGATTTGGTAATCAGGTTGAGTGTCAGAAGTGGAACAGGAAGAAAAAGGAGAAATATCTGGACGACAAATATTAATTAGGGAATCAATCATACTTTAAACAAGCCTGTACACATAGGCTGGATTTGCGCAAACACACAAAACCATAATTTGGTTTTAAACTATGGGGGTATGTATCAGTGTCAAAAATAACTAAATATAAAACAAGGCTGAGGTTACAGTAAATTCAATTCAGCCTGCATTTATGGATTATAATTTTGTACACGGCTTGCTGCCATATCCAAGGTTGGGGGGTTCCCCTAAAATATGGTTTCTAAGCTCTTTAATCATGGCTGTTTATTTCTGTTGCATAATTACTTTAGCTAATCTTTAATCTGATTTTAATAAGGGTTAAAGCATTAAGCTGTCGTGATGTTTTCATTATATTTGTTCTAATCTAAGTTGATATATAAAGATAAAGGATGTTTTCTCCCCCCAATGGAATATTTTATATTTTCTTCTAATTTTGTCATCTATCATTCTGCAAACTTTTTCAAGCGATAGCTGCATTTTGACATCTTTTCGTATCTTTTCTCTCCCCTTTTAAAATAAAATTTAAAAATAGGTATCTGAAACTCCAGCAACAGAGTGTTGGCTGGGAGAAAGGCCTGCCTATGTTATGCTGTTGTAAATGTGGAAGAATAGGCACATGGTAAAGAATTATCCTAGGCTGATTGGAAATGTTAATGTTCTTTGCTAGGAAAAACCCACTTTCATTTATGCGCGCATGCGCAGTACCCAAAACACAGCTTCTGCGTATGCGCAGAAGCAAAAAAGAGCTTCTGCATGTGCGCAGAAGCCAAAAACAAGATGGCGCCCTCTATGGTGCCGCCGAGAGAGCCAGTTTGGGGGCATGACCACCTGGCGATTGCTCCAGGTTCGGCGATCGGGGGGGAAATTCCCGCTACCAGTTCTATAGAACCGGTCCGAACTGGGAGCAACTCACCTTTGGTTGCAATGGGTCAGACACGATTTCGCAACTAACAACAACAAAATTTAATGACTGAAGATTTAGCCTAGGATACAGTATGGAATGCTAAAATCAGATCTTATTTTAGTGTAGCTATGAATATGGATGGAACCACTTGTCGTGAAGGTGAACCATTTGTTTTCCCTTGCCAAGAACGCTATAATGGTCGGTGTATGGAACTGAGTTCAGCCGAATGGTATGCGTCGTTCCAGAACTTTATCCTTCGTTCTCCATATTCTAAGTTCTACTCTGTAGCAATTTAATTCTTTTTCTTTCCTCTTTTTGAATCTTGCCAAACACTAAAAAGACGATAAACCCCAGTCCATACCAGTTTCTTAATTATTGATTGCAACATACTTACTCAATTGAGACCACTACGGCATCCAGAGATTCAGCCATAATCTCACAGAGATGATTATAGAAGCCTCCTTCTGCAGGGAGAGACAACCAAGGATGAGAGAGAAGCTAATGCAGTTGCAGAATGTCCAGAGAACAGATATTTTTATTTATAATATTTGCAAAGGTACATATTCTGCAAATGACATTATTGATGCATAAAAACATTTCTGTTGGACTTTCAAGAATCCCAAGATTGTCAAATTTTAAAAAAGGGGGGGAGGGGGAATATCCTGAACCATTTTTTTTTAAAAAAAGGAAAATCCCAAAATCAAAATCTCTAACCCAATTAGGACTTTATGGTAACTGGCCACAGAATTCTGGAAAACAGAGTCCAGAGTCACCTTGTAGGGGAGAAATTTAATCTATATATATAAAAGCCAAATACCACTCACTCATCACAAAATCTCTAGAAGCCTACAAACTTGAAACTTGGCACGTATGTTCTTCTTGGCTTCTAGATGCTCGCAAAGAAAGGATTTTTCGAAATGACCATCAGATCATTAGTATTTCTTATACAGTATTATATTAACATGCTCTGATGCTAAGGAGTTAAGACGTTCTACTCCTCCTCCCCACCTGAAAAGAACTCTGTTCCAACTGCCAGTTGCCTTATATTAACACGCTCTGATGCTAACCCTTTGCTAAACTGGGTGTGGGTGTGGCCAGCACGTGACTCATCCGGCCTGCGGGCTGGGAGTTTAAACATTCTACTCCCCCTCCCCACCTGAAAAGAATTCTGTTCCAACTGCCAGTTGCCTTATATTAACATGCTCTGATGCTAAGGAGTTACACATTCTACATACATTTTCAAGCTTTCACTGTCAATGTAGCAAGCCCGATCACATAGTTTTGTAGTGAAGCACAGGTATCCAGCTACTAGTAATAAATAAAAAAGGTCAAAAGATCAAGTGGTAGTGTAAGTCTTTTCATTTAACAATCTGTCCCTGGTTTTCCTCCACATGTTATTTTCAGCAACCCAATTTAGGGGAAATGGATTGCCACTAGAATTATGGATTCAAGAGCAGAAAGATGCTTCAGATGGTGTAGGTCAGGGGTAGGCAAAGTTGGCTCTTCTATGACTCATGGACTTCAACTCCCAGAATTTCTGAGCCAATCATGCTAGCTTAGGAATTCTGGGAGTTGAAGTCCATGAGTCATAGAAGAGCCAACTTTGCCTACCCCTGGTGTAGGTGGGTTCACTTTAAAGCAGATGTATCTTTTCTAGGGATCATCAGGCAGCTGCAAAAGGCAGCTGCATGTTCTTGGGAGAAAAGATGCAGCTTCTTTAAAAGCCTGAAAGTAGATGCTATGTGACCACCTTCTGTGTTCAAACTCTAAATGTGGCAAATTTCTATTGTACAAGGAGTACTAATAAAGGGGATTATTTGAAGCTCAGGGCTGACATGAGGACTCTCTGGTGCTCTCCGACCTTGCTTGTTTTCTTGCAGACATTTATTACCCAAACTAGGTAACATCATCAGTGCCAGTGATGATGTTACCTAGTTTGGGTAATGAAACATCTGCAAGAAAACAAGCTCGGAGAACACCAAAGACCCTTCGTGTATAAGTAGTTCTTGTGACCATATGAGATCAGAGATCAAAGCTACAATGCTGATGAATGAGTAGTTCTTGTGACCAGAATGGTTCTTACGACTAGTCATCAAAACTCCAGCTGTCCAGTACTCCTGTGGTCATAATCTTATGATCTGGGCATTTGGCAACCGGCTTGCACTTAGGAGGTTGAAGTATCTAGCAGTCACATGATCACCATGAGCCACGGTGGCGCAGTGGTTAGAATGCAGTACTGCAGGCTACTTCTGCCTGACAGCCGGCTGCCTGCAATTTGGCAGATCGAATCTCACCAGGCTCAAGGTTGACTCAGCCTTCCATTCTTCTGAGGTCGGTAAAATGAGGACCCAGATTGTTGGAGGCAATATGCTGACTCTGTAAACCACTTGGAGAGGGCTGTAAAGCACTGTGAAGCAGTATATAAGTGTAAGTGCTACTGCTATTTGTGATCTTCCCTGCTGGCTTTCCCACTCACTGTGCTTGTTGAAGCTGTCAGGAAACTCTGTGGATTTCTTTGCTTAACAAACCATAATCCTCGCTTAGCAACAGCAGTGGGACCGACTGGTTTGCCATTGCTAAGTGATGTGGCCCTGTGGCATCATGCTTTACAAGAGCAGTGTTGGGATAAGAATTACTCTTATCAGAGGCGAAATGAATCTTTTCCTGGAATTCTGACATTGTCAAAATAAACCGCATTATAATTCTAAGGTATAAGATATTTATTTCTTAACAAAAATAATAAATCACATTCTGGCTATAAACGTAGATGTTGCTTCATCCAGAAGCAGAGAACAAAAGGAAAGAAGAAAGAGAAAGGAATGTACACATGCGTACTAGGAACATATTAATCACGTGCTCAGGAATAAACCATTATATTTGATAGGGATGTATCTCCCTGCATATACATGTAACAGGCAACATAAAATCACTGCGTGACAAGCAGTGACTGATATTCCAGTCCCAATTACTATTGCTAAGTCAGGACTACCTGCAGAGAGTTAGTGATCGCAAGATGGGAAGAGCAAGAAAAACAACACGCAGCCCATAAGAACTTGCCACAGCCTATGGCCAATTCACCACAGGATAAAAGTTACACTAATATCCAAGAAATAATGGAATAGATTCACTAAAGAAAGGATCCCCAAGGAGGGACGAAATGAAATGTGAATGACAAAATGTAAAATGATTTTTAAAAACTATTTTAAATAATTAAAGTGAATTGCTGAATTGTCCCATAGTGAATTGTCCTGTGGTGAATTGTCCTGTGGCGAGCTGTCCCATTCCACTTTCGGACTGCTTACTTGTACTTAACAAAGCCCATCCTCCTCCGTGGATGTAGACGACGCTGCGATGTAACGTCTTCTGGCTGACCTGTGTATCTGGCTGATACACTCGGACCTCAACACCATCAAATATGGTATCTGTTATCTTCACAGGCCGTGTAGAGGGCATAGTCAGGCTCTCCAGCCAACCAACTAAACTATTTAGCAATTTTGAATGGTGGCCCAGTCCTAAGTAATGACATAGGTCGCACTAAGGAGAAAAAAAAGAAAGAGTGAAAAGGCAAAGGATTTGAAAGACACACTGCATAATTAAATCCATAGACACACAAATGGTATGATATACGTATAAACCAGGGGTGGGTTCCTCCCGGTTTAGACCAGATTGCCCAAACCATTAGCGACCCGCTGGTGACGTAACAATGGCGTCACGGATCTGGTTCGGTCGGTGCCGGTCCGTGGGTGCCGCCATCTTTTTTGGGGAATTTGTGGTGAATTTTTCCATGTTTGGATGGCTTCTCCTTTTCCGCGGCTTGAAAAAGAGCCCTCCGCCCACCCCCAGGTTAATACTCACCTTTATTTCTTTGCCCGAAGCACAGCTGATCAGCTCCTCAGCTGTGTTTCGGGCTGAATCCTGCTACTGAGCATGCGCGGAAGTGAAAATGCAAGGAAGGGGGGAACGCGCGCGTGCGCGCGCGAAACATTGTGATGCAAACCGGTGGCAAAGGTAAGTGGAACCCACCCCTGGTATAAACCTTAATAGTACAGTAACTGCAGTACAATATAACTGCATCAGAAGCCCTGCTGGGGGAATGGTTAGAATGCAATACAGGTAGTCCTCAGCTTATGACCGAAATTGAGCCCCAAAATTTCTGTTGCTAAGTGAGACAGTTGTGAAGTGAATTTTGCCCCATTTTATGACCATTTTGCCACAGTTGTTAAGTGAATTGATGCAGTTATTAAGTGAGTAACAAGGTTGTTAAATGAATCTGACTTCCCCATTGACTTTGCTTGTCAGAAAGTCGTAAAAGGGGATCACATGACTTTGGGACACTGCAACCGTCATAACCATGAACCCATTGCCAAGCATCTGAATTTTGATCACGTGACTGCGGGGATGCTGAAGTGGTTGTAAAAAAAAGTCATAAGTCACTTTTTTCAATGCTGTGGGAACTTCAGCCAGTAAGGGAATTGTTGTACAGGTAGTCCTCCACTTATGACCAGAACGGAGACCAAAATTTCTGATGTTGAGACATTTGTTAAGTGCATTTTGCCCCATTTTACGACCTTTCTTGCCACCGTTAAGTGCAACTTTCCAGGAGATAAGTTAGTAACCCGGTTGTTATGTGAATCTGGTTTTCCTGTTGACCTGGCTGGTCAGAAAGTTGCAGAAGGTAGATCATGTGACCCTGGGGCGCGACAACGGTCATAAATATGAACCAGTTGCCAAGCGCCTGAATTTTTATCACATGATCATGGGGACGCTGCAAAGGTTGTCACTGTGAAAAACGGTCATAAGTCACATTCTTCAGTGCCTTTGTAACTTTGAACGGTCACTAAATGAACTGTAGTAAGTCGAGGATTACCTGTAGTCAAGGACTACCATATTTTTCGGAGTATAAGTTGCACCTTTTTGCCCCCAAAAAGAGGGTGGAAATGTTGGTGCGTCTTATACATCAAATACAGCCATTTTTGGCCTCCCGAAGCCCCACCCCTGTGTCCCATTTTTGCGGAAAATGGGCCATTTTTTGCAAAAATGGGAGCGGTTTTGCCTTTCCCCACCCCCTAGGAGTGCTCTGCAGGCTTCCAAAACCCTCTGCATGCCCCGTTTTTGCAGAAAAACGGGCTGTTTTTCACAAAAATGGGGGCGTTTTTGCCTTCTAATTACCCCATCTAGCATGACTGGAGGAGGAATTCTGGGAGTTGAAGTCCACTAGTCTTAAAGCTGTCAAGTTTGAAGTTTGTAAAAGTGTACATGGTTGTAAAAAATATACATGGTTGTAAAAAGTATTCTGCTACACTGGTATTTTATACACCATTTAGTTCAGAATACTTTTTCCCTTGTTTTCCTCCTCTAAAATCTAGGTGCGTCTTATACTCCGGTGCGTCTTATACTCCGAAAAATACAGTACCTGTACGTTATCCTTGCTCTTATATTAAGACTGAAGGTAGAGACTGAATTCTGTGGGGCTGGCCCCATTTGGCCCCTAAAGTCTGGGTACAAAAATCCCAACCTCTAGCTCCACGGGTGTCAAGCTCGCGGTGTCACATGACTTATCATGATTTTTTTTGCTTTTCCGGAGCTGGGTGGGTGTGGCATGCACATGACACATCCGGTCCGCAGGCTGCCAGTTTGACACCCCTGCTCTAGCTCAAACCCCATATGCGCAATGTTTCTATTTCATGACACAATGAAAGGGGATACATGGGAGGAAATCCCGCAGGCTTTGTTTAGGACAGTGATGGTGAACCTATGGCACACGTGCCACAGGTGGCACGCGGAGCCATATCTGCCGGCACGCGAGCTGTTGCCCTAGCTCAGCTCCAGCGTGCATGTGTGCGTCGACCAGCTGATTTTTGGCTCACACGGAGGCTCTGGGAGGCATTTTAGGTTCTCGAGGACTTCCGGGGGAGCATTTTCACCCTCCCCAGGCTCCAGGGAAACCTCTGGAGCCTGGTGAGGGCAAAAAAATGGGCCTACCGGGCCCACCGGAAGTCAGGAAATGGACTGTTTCTGGCCTCCAGAGGACCTCTGTGGGGGTGGGGGAGGCCATTTTTGCCCTCCCCAGGCATTGAATTATGGATGTGGGCACTCGCACGTGCATGATAGTGCATGCGCATGCGCTTTCGGCACCCGAGGGAAAAAAGGTTCGCCATCACTGGTTTAGGATAACTAAATAGGGTAACATGCCATCCACAAAGGTCATCAGAACTCATTTGGACTGAGGCAATACAGAAATGGCATAAATAAATAAGTAAATATATTTGGTGATCTTAATCTATTTCCTCTACGTTACAGGAGAGTTGGGGTTTTTAAAATATAAGGGCATAGAGCAGTGGTTCTCAACCTTCCTAATGCCGCGCCCATGCCTCCACCGCGACCCACCCTGCTGCCGCGCCCCCTGCCCCGCCACTGTGCCCCCTGGCCTGCCGCCGCGCCCCCTGGCCCACCGCCGCGCTCCCTGGCCCGCCGCCATTTGGGTTCTTTTACCCTGTGCGCATGCGGAAAGCGTTCTGTGCATGCGCAGAGGGTAAAAGAACCCAAATGGCGGCATCTGGGCGAAATCTCTCGACCCCTGTGAAAGCGTCGTTCAACCCCTAAAGGGGTCGCAACCCCCCCACTGGCATAGAGTCAGATGCATCAGCTAGAAACCTTTAGACGAAAAGGCAAGATAAAATAAGTAATGAATAAAATAAATATGAAATGTAAGTAAATGCCAGCAACTACAAGATTAGAAAGTTGAGCCTTTGTCCAGCTGGTGAGCGATGTAATGCAGTTTTCTTGTTTAGGTGCAGAGAGAGAGAAATGCCCTGCATAACTGGGGAGGATACAGATCGAGTACTTTATGTCCTCAAGTAAACCCTCGGAGAAACAGACAGCAGACAAATTGCAGCATGTCTTGCTAAATCAGAACCGGGTAAAAGTCAGTGACTGTGTTTCAAATATCATAAGAGCAGCTTCCAGTGTCCAAGGTTCAGAGTTAAGCCTGTAGCAATCATTAGCAGAGGTGATTAGGAAAGTAAAATTTACAGATGTCATTATGACCTGAATGACTTCATGGAAATCCACAATGGAGTTTTCTTGGAAACAGCATGCAACTGGTTCTCCATTGCGGCCTTCTTATAGGCTTTAACCAAAAAAAAAAAAAAAACTTTCCAGGCTAGCCTGTAGCATTAACGGTCTATCATTCAAGAAGCAACCTACCGTAGTTATTACATTTGCTTAGTTAATAGAGTTGGACGGGACCTTGGAGTTCTTCCTATCCAACCCCTGCTCAAGCAAGAAACCCTATACCAGTTCAACAAGATCAACCAAGAATCGCTAGATGCAGTGGTAGGTTGCTGCTGGTTCGGACTGGTTCGCCCGAACCAATGGCGGAAATTTGCCCCCGCTCGCCAAACCGGCAGCGATGGCTGGCTGGCCACGCCCCCGAACCGGTCCTCCAGTCGCCGCTCCTTGAAAGCAGCTGGCAAAGAATCCTTTGCACATGCGCAGAGGGTCATTTCCCCGATGCAAAATGCACACTTCTGACACGATGTGAACCAGTAGGGAAGGTAAGTGAAACCCACCCCTGGCTAGATGCTATCACTGAGGAAGAAAAATGCAAATAATAGCTGATATAGCTAACTCCTGCCTCCTTCAACTCTCAACACTCATGCCCTTGTCATCTCACGGCTAGACTACTGTAACGCGCTCTACATGGGGCTACCCTCAAAGAGCATCCGGAGACTCCAACTCGTACAGAATGCAGCTGCGCGAGCTGTAGTGGGTGTACCGAGATACACCCACGTAACACCTATTCTTCGCCAGCTGCATTGGCTGCCAATTAGTCTTCGGTCGCAATTTAAGGTGTTGGTCGTTACCTTTAAAGCCCTACATGGCTCAGGGCCAGGTTACCTTCGGGACCGCATCCTACCACATACCTCCCTACGACCGGTTAGGTCCCATAGAGAGGGCCTCCTCCGGGTCCCATCGGCCAAACAATGTCGGTTGGCGGGGCCACGGGGGAGGGCCTTCTCTGTGGGAGCCCCGTCCCTCTGGAACCAACTCCCACCAGAGATCCGGACTATCCCCACCCTGCTGGCCTTCCGTAAAGCCATAAAAACTTGGCTCTTCCGGCAGGCGGGGTGAATAGGAAGATCAGATTCCCCCCTTGAATGTTGTTTTTATAATTGTTTTAACTATGCCTTTTAATTTTAAATTATGATAATTGTTTTTATTGTACGCTTCTTATTCTGTTGTACGCCGCCCTGAGTCCCACGGGATTGGGCGGCCTATAAGAACGTCTATTAAATTAAATTAAATTAAATTAAAAGTAAGTTCCTCTAATTAAGACTCCCATCTAGGTAACTGGGCACAGGATAGCAGTCAGAACTAAGATTTTGTTGTTGAAACATAATTTTTTTAAATTACGAGTTTAAATTTAACACCAAGAATGATGGCAGTTCCTAGCATATATATAGTATCCTCAAAGTTCTAGTTTGAAGAGTTGATTTAATTAACTGGACATACTAGTCTATGCACACCTCTTTTCTATAGTTTCTTCTAAACCATTTCAATATATGAACAAGTTTTGTTTCTCAGATAAATCTGTTTTAATATTAAGGGCTGGAGTACTGTACTGCCATTAAAGGGGCAAGGAAGTGAGACAATGTAGAGTCCTCTGTACATTTTGAACTACAATCTCTTGCTATCTGATACATTTGGGTTGGTGGGAATTATAGTTTAAACAACATACTTTCTTAAAAAGGATAATTTCTTTCTTTCCCAAGTTGCAGCCTATATTCTAAAGAGATTTTGCAATTGTTGTGGATTTCCTGATTTTGTATCTTGATTATAATAATTATTAAAGGGACCAACATAATTAAAAGTTGTAAGAATGACAGACCCAAAACCTTTGCTTTAAAAAGAGTATCTGACTTTTGGAACAGAAACTTATGAACTTCGGAAATCAGATACAATTGTTGAGAAAGTTCCTTATCAATATTCGAAGGAAAGATTCCATTATTAAGAGTCAAACAATGGTATTTGATCTTGGATGTATCAGAACTAATGATTGCAGTGATTTGTGGTATAGAAGAAACCGTTATAGATTTTCTAGGAGTAAAAAACAATAACAGATTGTTAACAAAGGGCATTGAACTTAAATTTTGCTGCTGTTTAACTCTTAACTCTTTTTTCTTCATATACACAGTGTATGATAGGTCAAATTGGGTTGCAAATAGATGTAGAAATTTATAAATTTTGGACCTGATTTGCAAGGGAGGAAGTTATAATTGCTCCAATATATTTGTCAATATTCAACTAGGGGGAATAATATGTGTTTCTGTTTTGTCCTTTTCATTCACTTTTTTTCCCTTTTATTGTTCTTGTCTAGGGGTTGTTGTTGTTTGGTTGGTTAATTTTTTTCCTTTGAATCTTGCATTTTAATCTTTTGAATAATTTTAAAAAAAGAGTATCTGACCTATGTTAATAGTAGGGTTGTAGGTCAAGGGCTTGGAATCCAGGTGCATTTAAAAAAACACCAGACTGGGAAGATTTCTGTAAATATTTACCCTGTTCACACAACATGCTTAACCAGGCCAGTTAAAATCCTAATAAAGAAGTTCAGACAATATAATACACTTAGATTTTATTGTGCTTTCTTTCTTTGTGGTTACTGTACACTGTACACACCTAAACCATTTAGTTATAGTTCAATATAATATGTGAGAATAAGTAAAAAAATAAAATAAAAAATACATCCAGAATTGCTGATCAAGAGGCAGAGTTCCAGGGATAGAAAACTGGCTGTGTTTTGAGTGAACTTAAAAAAAAATTCTTTAGTCTCTCACAGAACCACATCATTTTTCTGTGGAACCCCCCGCTGCTGTGAAGCGCCAGATCGAGATTTGCTAAAAGGTAATTCTTAACAAAATTAAGACAAAATTAAGACAAAATTCTTATGCACATAAGACTCCCTGTCACATCTTTCCAAATTATACAATTTGAGGTAGATTACCCAAACTATAGGGAGCTCTCGACTCATCGGCCACAATTGAGACCAGAATCACCAAGCAAATTGGCTGTTAAATAAATGGGCCCAATTTTATAAACTTTTTTTTGTCATGCAGTTTTTAAACAAATCACTGCAGTTCTTAAGTGAATCACATGGCCATTAAGTGAATCCAACTACCCCCTTGAACTTTCCTTGTCAGAAGCTGGTTGGGAAGATTTTTTTTTAAAAAAAAACAGTGATCACATGACCAAAGGATGCTGTGACCCTCATAAATAAACGCTGGTTTCGAGCATCTAAATTTTGATCATGTGACCATAGAGACGCTGCTACAATCATTAAGAGCAAGAACTGGTTCTAAGTCATTTTCAGCGACTCGCTTTTCAGGGATGTTGTTAACTTTGAACGGTCACTAAGTGAATGGTTGTAAGTCGAGGACTGCTTGAATTATCAAAATGCTCTAGTTCAGTGCTTCTCAATTATTTTCTGTTACACCCCCACTAGGAAGAAGTAAACATTTCGCGCGCCCCCAACTCTCCGATCTGGGCCCCAATGGAATTTTAGTGTTAATGTTTATTATTTTACTTATTATAAGCTGCAAGCAAACTATTGGCTGGAGAAGGCTGCTCTACCCACTTACCTGGGAGTAAGTCACACTGAACTCAGTGGAGCCTGTTTTCAGTTATGCAGGCATAGGCCCTCTTTTGACACGGGCCAGGCCAGCTTAGGGCCCTCTTTTGACACGGGGCCAGGCCAGTTTAATCAAGCCGATGTTTTGGGGTCGCCGGCCTGGCCCATAAGAGCCGCCTCTGCCGGGCACTCACAGCGAATGGTGTGGAAGGAGGCTTTAGGGTGCCATTCAAAGCTTTCGCTCAACTGCAGAGGATGCTCCTTATCCAGCAGCAGGTTCGCCATGCCGTTCATGGCTACTGCAGTGCCCACTGAGAAAACAAGAACCCACGCAGCCGCCCCGCCGCCTTCTCTTCCGGGCTCGGAGTAGCCTGCAATTGGGAAAACACTCCCCGTCCAGGGGAATCAATCGAGAGGGACCACGCATGTTCCCCGGGGTCAAAGGCCCCTCCCTGGCATCGCTCCATGCCCCCCCAGGGGGGCGAACCCCACTATTTGAGAAACACTGTTATTGCTAGTTCAACACTGTAAATAAATAGAACTAACACCTGCATGTGGGATGCATGCGACCAGCGGTGGGTTGCTCCCGGTTCTTAGAACCGGTAGCGGCGGCGGCGGGAGGCTCTGCCCATCTGCCTGGGATGCTTCTGCGCATGCGCAGAAGCGTTACGAGCGCGCACGTGAACCGGTAACAATGGGTTTTAGAACCCACTACTGATGTGAACCCATGCACGGGGTGGTATAAATGTCATGTCAAAAAACATGAAAAGCCGTTTATTCAATGCTCCAAACAGGTAAATCTGGATTCTTACTTTTCTTTTCTTTTTTTTTTAAAAAAGATCATCCCCAGGCATGGTGTTGCTCTTGATTTTTTTTCCAGTTCAAGAGAAAAAACAAATCCTGGGCATTCCAGCTGTAGTTTATCCTTGTTCATCTGATAGCAGGGAGAACCAAGCTACAGCAACCTAACCATTCTTATTGGCCTGCTTACTCAGTTCCAAGAAATCAGGGTACAAATGCTATTGCAATATGTCAAATTGCTTAATCTGTGTATTTGGCATTGTGTTTTTGCTGTGGCTTAGTGATACTGTTTCCCCGAAAATAATTAATAATTATATTCATTTTTTCCACAAAAGATGTATTAGGGCTTATTTTGGGGGAAATACAGTATTAAAATGTGTCTGTCTGACAGATGATCTTAACTGGGGCTTATTTTTGAGGTAGGGCTTATACAGGTAATATTATTTGTTTGTTTGTTTATGTTCTGGCAAACTCCCAATAACTCTGGGCACTTACTTTCTGATTATCTCTTTGGGGTTGGTTCAAAGGGTAGCTAACCCAATTGTGTGTCTTGGTCTGTTTTAAAGCTTCGAAAAGGGCTAGGAAAGTAATGAGACATTTAATGTTGCATGCCTGAAGAGCCGAGGTGGCGCAGTGGTTAAAATGCAGACTGCAGTTCAGCAGTTCAGCTGTTCAAATCTCACCGGCTCAAGGTTGACTCAGCCTTCCATCCTTCTGAGGTCGGTAAAATGAGGACCCAGATTGTTGGGGCAATATGCTGAACTCTGTAAACCGCTTAGAGAGGGCTGTAAAGCACTATGAAGCGGTATATAAGTCTAAGTGCTAAGTGCTATACCTGAGCCGTGTATATGTATCTCGTTGGTCAGTCCTTGCATGTAAATTAGGAGTCTTGGAGTCCCAGGACCAAGTTCGTACTTTGCACACAAAGTATGTTTTGTGTTATAACCATAGAGGTTTACGTTACTTTCGATGTTAAGCTCTAAGATACGGCTTGCAAATTATAATAAGCTTAAGTCAAAGTATGGCGTAACATGAGTTGTGGAGCCAGCCAAATTAAGCTTATTGTAATTGTGCAATGACTCTGGGGGATGATAGAAGACAGAAACGCCTGGAGGAATAGTTGCCCATGGGTAGCGATGGGTCATGACTTCGCAACTAACAACAACAACAATTGTGCAATCTTCAGTCTGAGCTTTGCTGTTTGCTTGTAGACATTTCATTACCTGACTAGATAACATCAGCAGTGCTACTGAGTGTAAGGTTTGCTCCAGTGGTGAAACCCAATTTTTTTTACTACCGGTTCTGTGGGCGTGGCTTGGTGGGTATGGCGTGGCTTGGTGGGCGTGGCAGGGGAAGGATACTGCAAAATCCCCATTCCCACCCCACTCTGGGGCCAGCCGGAGGTGGCATTTGCCAGTTCTCTGAACTACTCAAAATTTCCGCTACCGGTTCTGCAGAACCTGTCAGAACCTGCTGGATTTCACCTCTGGTTTGCTCTCTGTTTATATACACCAGCTGACCCTACCAGTGTTTCTAGATTTCTTGTCCAAAGTAATAAGGGTTGGGAGGTATATCTGCCAATTGTTCTAATTAATGTATTAATGTATGTTGCTAAGCGAAACATTTGTTAATAGAATAGAATAGAATACAATTCTTTATTGGCCAAGTGTGATTGGACACACAAGAAATTTGTCTTTGGTGCATATGCTCTCAGTGTGCATAAAAGAAAAGATACATTTGTCAAGAATCATGAGGAGTTAAGTGTTAAGTGAGTTTGTCCCCCTTTTGTGACTTTTCTTGCCACATTTGCTAAGCGAATCGCTGCAATTGTTACATTAACAACACTGTTGTTAAGTGAATCTGGTTTCCTCATTGACTTTGCTTGCCAGAAGGTCGCAAAAGGTGATCACATGACCCCGGGACACTGCAACCGTCATAGACATGAACCAGTTGTCAAGCATCCGAATGTAAATCACATGATCATGGGGATGCTGCAACGGTCATAAGTGTGAAAAATGGTCATAAGTGTTGTAACTTCAAACAGTCACTAAGTGAACTGTTGTACGTCGAGGATTAACTGTACTTGGTATTCGCCCAATAAGAAACTTGGGTGAGTTCTAAAGCTAAGCAGTATCTGTAATAAGTACAGTGTGTACAAATGACCTTGGAGTGAGAGGAGGGGAGGGGAGGGGGAAGGAGGAAGAGATGCAGCCTAAATGAATGCCATTTAAAAGGTTTCTCAGCCCACAGAACAAAAAGAGGCATGAGAAATATCTCAGAAGGGAGTTTCCCTAATTTTTCAAAAGTAAAAGTAAAAGTAAGAAAGGAGCTTTCAGACTTGCAAGATTCTATAACGGGTAGTCCTTAACTCAGAGGTCTTCAAACTTGGCAACTTTTAAGACTTGTGGACTTCAACTCCCAGAATTGTCCAGCCAGCATAGAATTAGAATTGATGGAGTTGATAAAAATCTGTGAAGGGCAACTGAACCCCCAGCCCCACCCAGACTGTCACCAGCAAGGCTGCCTGGACAATGTATCGAGACACTAACTAAGGTGTAAATACTAACAGATTAGCAGAGTTTGAAGGGACCTTGCAGGTCATCTAGTCCAACCCCCTGCCCAAGCGCTTCCAACAACCATAAGGCTACTCAGGAAGTCATTTCTAAATATTTCTTCTCAAAGGGTTACATAACGATCAGTTTATTTATTTATTTAGAAAAGGGCGCCTTTCATAACGTTTTGAACAATTCAGCCGATTGTAACAGGTCCGGAGGGAAGACGGCGGGGGAGCGGGGAGGGGAGGCTTGAATGAAAGGCGGCGCTTGGGTCGCATCAAGCGGAAGACTTCGCTTTTTATGATTCATAACGATACTCACACCAAAGGCTTTCTAAACCAGGAAGACCAATGCAACTGGCCAAGCCAGAGAACGCGAAACTAAGGGAGATGCGTCCCAAAAGGAAAACAGATGAGGCACGCCTTTCCGATGCTGAATGCTGAAGCGGCTTTTGTCCCAGTGCCAAACCAGCTGGCGAAGGCCGATTAAAGATACCAAAAGCAGCAGCGCACCGACCTGCGTCTCGTAGATCGCTCCAGGAACGTCTGCATTCGCGCAACCCACTTACCGACTTAAACCCCCACCCTCTCTCTGTGTGTGTTGGGACAGAATGCGTGGAATCAGAAACTAGCAGTGTGTGTGTGTGTCTGGGACAGGTAGAGGCAGATTTGGGTCTTCTGCTTGAGCAGGGGGTTGGACTAGATGACCTGCAAGGTCCCTTCCAACTCTGTTAATCTGTTATTTGAATGCGTGGAATCAGAAACTAGCAGTGTGTGTGTGTGTGTGTGTGTGTGTGTGTGTGTGTGTGTGTGTGTGTGTGTGTGTTGGGACAGAATGCGTGGAATCAGAAACTAGCAGTGTGTGTGTGTGTCTGGGACAGGTAGAGGCAGATTTGGGTCTCCTGCTTGGGCAGGGGGTTGGACTAGATGACCTGCAAGGTCCCTTCCAACTCTGTTAATCTGTTATTTGAATGCGTGGAATCAGAAACTAGCAGTGTGTGTGTGTGTGTGTGTGTGTGTGTGTGTGTGTGTGTGTGTGTGTGTGTGTTGGGACAGAATGCGTGGAATCAGAAACTAGGTGTGTGTGTGTGTGTGTGTGTGTGTGTGTGTGTGTGTGTGTGTGTGTGTGTCTGGGATAGAATGCGTGGAATCAGAAACTAGCATTGTGTGTGTGTGTGTGTGTGTGTGTGTGTGTGTGTGTGTGTGTGTGTGTGTGTGTGTGTGTGTGTATTTGGGACCGAATGGATGGAACCCGAAACTGGCGATCGAAAGATGTAGCCTGTTATCGCGGATAACAGTGACTCTGCCGGGCGGCTTCTGCCAAGGTAACCGCTAGCTCTCTTCTTGATCTAGTTAACTGAGCGTGTGGTGTGAACCCAGAGAGCTGCGGGCAGGAAGGGAGAGGGGGAGGGAGACTGGCAGAAAGAGAGACAGAGAGACAGAGAGGGAAGGAGGGAAGGGAGAACGAACAAGCGAGCGAGGGACCTCTCCGGTCTTTTCTTACCGATTGCTGCACGACTCGGAACGTGGCATCCAGCATCATGAGATGCCAAGGCTCGGAGACGGTGCTGGGTAGCGGCAGGTAGACGTAATAGGCGGTCAGCGCCAGCCACCCGGCCAGCAGCACCAGGGCCGACTTCATCGCTCCGCCGCCTAAGCCTCACCTTGCTCGCCCTCTAGTCCGCAGCCCCGCGCCCGGCGGTTCTTTTTAAACCGGGCGACTTTTTGCGGCAAAGGCGGCGAGCAGCCTCCCATTTCTAGGCTTTCATAATCCGGCCGAGCCAATCAGGGGGGGAAGAGGCGAGAGGAAGTCCGGGCCCTTCCGTCGCTTCCGAGCCTGCAGTCCTTGCTCTTCTTTGCCGGAGGTTCAGCTTCGCCTGGGGGGACGCTGGCAGGGCGAGGCGGCGGCGGAGGCTCGCGGGGAACGGTGGCCCCGCGCGTAAAGCCCCGCGCGGGAAAGGCTCGGGATTTGTCCCTGCGCCCCTCCCACTTTTGGAGATTTCCAAAATTAGGGCAAAGGGCTCCAGGCCAGGGATGACCTCTAGCAGGTGGGCACAAGTGTTCCGGACGTGGCATTCAGAGGTTGGCAGAGGGAGGGCCACGTGGGCTTTTTCAAACAACACAGACATTTCCCTTGAGGCTTGCCTCGCACTGCCTCCTTTGGGAATTAGTTTCGGGGATTGTTTAAAAACTAATAGGCAGCTAAAAATCAGAGAAGACGCATATGCGAGGGACGGCTAACCGTATCTTCAATCTATCTAAACAGTAATCTTCCCCATAACTGAAAACCAAATACCTTAATTAAAACAAGTCAACGTGATTTGTTGGTTTGTGCATGCAGGTAGTCCTCCCACTTCCGACCACAATTGAGCCCAACATTTCTGTTGCTAAGTGAGACATTTGTCAATAGGTAGATAGAATAGATATAATTTTATTGGCCAAGTGTGTGATTAAGGAAATTCGCACAACATGGTGCTGTTAAAAGAATGCTTAACCTGTAATATAAGGATAAGCCCTTCTGCTATAGATGTGCCCTGCATTGACAACATTGGGGAATTTCTGGAGTTCTGCCTACTAAAACAAGGAATGTCCTGTATTCCATTAGCTCCTCCTTGCAGGAATGAGATTTAATAACTTTTTTTCCCCCAAAGTAAATTGTAACCGGTTTTGTTAGTAGCCAAATTTTCTAGCTCCTTGTTGGGTGGCATGCAATGCTATGAAGGCTGTATTAGAGACCTTAGTATTTCACAAATATATTGGTATGATAAGGACATATGGTATGATAAGGAGTCCCCAGGGAGTAGGGCGGCATATAAGAACACTAAAATAAAAATAAAATAAAATATTCTGAATCCAACTTTTTGGTAGATACTGCTGATTTGGAAATGAAATTTTGGAAAATGACCCCCCCCCTCCTCTTTGAAGCCCAGCATATAGTAACAAAATACTTTTCTGTTGAAAATAAAAATGAGTCTGGCAACAGAAACTTGGAATTCCTAGTTTCCCTTCTTAAATGTCAAATGGGTGGGAATAAAACAATAGGTGGAAAATTACTGAATGAACCTTTGGCTACAGGAAATAAGGAAATTAGTAATTCAGATAACCACATTTAATGTTAAAAAAAGAAAAACAAAAAAGGATCCCTAGAAGGAATGACAGAGCTTTTAAAGAATCTTAAGTACAACAAAGCGGTAGGCCGTGTTGAGTTTCTGGCAGAATGTTTTAAGAGCTTTGCCAAATACCAGTAACGATTCCAAATTTAGTTCACCTTTGTAACACTATTTCAGAAGGTCAGCCTATTTCCAATTCATGGAGATAATCCAGAATCTGTTTTCCTTAAACAAACAAACAAACAAACAATCCAATTCATTTAGGATATCACACTGTAGCACTACTCAAGATTCTAAAAACATTACCCCCTTATTGGCCTACAGATTAAATAATAGAATTACTCATCTTATCCATAAGGATCAGTCTGAATTCATTCTTGGTTGACAAATCACGGTCTCTATTAAAATTGTATACAATGTCCTAAAACACTGCAGGAAAATCGACAATTCTTCTCTGGTAACATTGTACTTTTAACCAGAGCATACAAAACATTTGCTAGACCGATCCTTGATTACAGCTCATCTGTCTGGAACCCACACTACATATCAGACATTAACACAATTGAGAATGTCCAGAGATACTTCACGAGAAGAGTATTACATTCCTCTGTGCACAACAGAATACCTTATGAAACCAGACTTGAAATTTTGGGACTTGAAAATTTAAAACTATGCCGCCTTCGATCTGACCTAAGTGTAGCTCTCAAAATTATCTGCCACAATTTGTTAACGACTACTTCAGCTTCAACCGCAATAATACACGAGCTCACAATAGATGCAAACTTAATGTAAACCGCTCCAAACTTGATTGCAAAAAATTCGACTTCAACAACAGAGTGGTTAATGCCTGGAACACTTTACCTGACTCAGTAGTTTCTTCCTCTAACCCCAAAAACTTCAACCTTGGATTATCTACCATCGACCTCACCCCATTCCTAAGAGGTCGGTAAGGGGTGTGCATAAGCGCACAATCGTGCCTAATGTTCCTGTCCTAATGTACCCATATATTCATACCTCTTTTACTCTTATTCATGCTTGTACTATTACATATATATTCAATCATGTTTTACTGTTTATACTTTGCTTATAATCATATATGCTTGACAAATAAACAAATACAAATACAAATTTTACTGACATTATTATCCTTGGATGCATATAGGGAAGAGGTTCCCAGCTGGGGGTGCCTGCACCCCAGAGAGTGTGATGTGGAATTTCATGGGGTGCAACAAAGTGTGGCTTGTTCCCTTTTGAGATGGAATTTTAGGGGGTGTGACAAAGAGTGGCTTGTGTCCCTTAGTGATGAGTCACGAGTCACAATTACTTTTGAGCACTAATCAAACATTTCATAGGGGTGAAAGGCCTAGAAAAGGTTGGGAACCACTTATGTAGGGCTTTTGACTGTGTATCATGATTCTTTTGACTCCCTCCCACCCTCTTCTGTTCATTTGTCTCCAATCCTCGGAGGCAAGTTCCTGCAGTTTTCTTGGCAAAGTTTTTCAGAAGCGATTTGCTGATACATCCTTCCTAGGGTTGATAGAAGTAAGTGGCCCAATTTACCCGGCTGGCTTTGTGTCTACGATGCAGTGGCGGGTTCCTAAATTTTTTACTACCACTCTGTGGCCGTGGCTTAATTTTGTGGGCGTTGCTTAATTTTGTGGGCATTGCTTAGTTTTGTGGGCGTGGCTTGATGGTCATGTGACCGGGTGGGAGTGGCTTGACGGTCATGTGATTGGGCGGGCATGGCTTCATAGTCATGTGACTGGGCGGGTATGGCTAAATGGTCACGATCCTAGTTCCCCCTACGAGGATTCCTGCATCCGGACCTTTTACAATCTCCCAAAGGATTAAAAGAAACCAGATTCCATACAGCTCTGAACCCTTAAGGCAAACCAAATACAAGTGGTAATCGCTTAATGGCCGGTTGCTTAGCAAGTGTTCAAATTTATGATTGACCTCCTCAGAGCTACTTGACCTGTTTTTTGAGTTTTGACAGCCTTATGCATGCATACATGTACGCAAGCGCGCACACATACACATTTATAACCAGTTACAACATCCGTGACGTCACCAGCCAGTCGCTACCGGTGCTATAGAGTGGACCGCACCAGTAGGAACCCACCACTGCTATGATGAGACTACAACTCACGGTCTCCTGGTTTCCAGCCTCATATCTTAACCACTACACCAAACTCAGGACTCTCATTGATTGACCAGCCTGCAAAAATTTGAACCAGGTGATAACTCTCACAGAATATTAAAACACTCCACCATCTTGCAATCAAGTTCAAATAAATTCTGAACTATACATAGAGACATTAATGAGTCCTTTGCCGCTGCTTGCTAGTATTGAAATGTCTGTCCCAAAAGTGCTTTTTCAGCTATGCTGGCTGGGGAATTCTAGGAATTTAAGTACACCCATCTTAAAGTTGCCACGGTTGAGAAACACTCTTTTAATCTTTTGGAAGAGTTGGCATCAATCTTGTTAGTCTTCTTTGATGGCCAAAATACCCTTGTTAAAATATATATTTTATTGTGCAGCCACCCTTTCCTTGACCCTTTCTTAGCAGAATGCTCAGTGCCTACTTTGCTGAACAATATTTTGTTAAACAAATAGAACTTGACAATGATAAGAGTCTATTCATATTCAAAAAATCTCAATGGTGTTGTTGTTAGTATGCAATGCCACTAATGCTTTGGTTTGAAGTCAAGTTGCTACAATTTCACATGAACAAAGAAGTAGCAATTGATAATTAAATTTTCAGAGAAAAAAAGAATTATTACGGTATTGCTTTATGCCTATTCTTCCATAGTCTGGCTTTGATCTTTGCTGCTAAACGAACTTAAGAAGCTTTTGTTTTCTGCTTCTAAAACAGAATTGTATTGCCCTCTACACTCAGATATGGTGTATTTTTCATGGCATTTTGGTTAAAATAAAATAAAAAACGTTGCCTTATCCGTGAATGAGCTCATATATGAATATATATGGAATATGTGAGATACTTCTAAAAAGCTAGGAATATACTAAATATACTCATAATAGGCTCACCCACAGAGAAGCCAAACAAAATATTTTTAGTGTATTTTGGCACCTAAAATTCTTGGCTTATTTGTGAATATATATGGTACATTGCGCAAGGTAATGATATTAGAAAATAAAAAATGATAATAAATTGATATTAAAAAATAAAAATAAATCTTAGAAGAGAGAAATATGATTACAGATTTCAAATTTATTAATCTCCACATCTTTATTTTTACTGGAGAAGACTGCTTCCCTTAATAGAAGTAAGGTTTAGGTTTAGTACAGTTCATTTATCTTGGGATTAAAATAAATTCACCTTTTCCGCTTCAAATTGTCACTGTAATTAAATCTGTGAATTTGAGGAAGAACATTCTTAGGAATGTCCAGTTGACTGGTAGATTGGGTCTTTATCTTTTATAGTAGTAGTAAGTAAGGCTTTTTCAAATATAGGATACAGAATAACGGAGTTGGGCGGGACCTTGTTTTAGTCCAACCAACCGCTTGAGAAGGAGATCCTATAATATTCTAGAAAAATGGCTGTCCAATCTTTTCTTGAAAACCTCCAGTGATTGAGCACATAGAACTTCTGGAGGTAAGCCGTAATTAAATGTTCTCACTGGCAAGAAATTCCTCCTTGGTTCAGGCTGCATCTCACTTTATTAATCTTCCATCCATTACTTCTTGTCCTGCTTCAGGTGCTTTGGAAAACAGGTCGATCCCCTCTTCTCTGTGACAGTCCCTCAAGTACTGGAAGGCTGTCATCATATTACGCTTAGTTCTTCTCTTCTTTAGACAAGACATACCCAGTTCCCTCAGTTGTTCATTGTAAGGTTTAGCTTCCGGTCCTTTAATTTATTATTTATTATTTATTTATTATTTGGTTCTTCTATGCCGCCCTACTCCCGAGGGACTCAGGGCGGCGTACAACGTTGTGCAAGAACACTGAACAATAAACAATGATTAAAAACAGTGTTAAAAGAATTAAAAAGTTTTTTTAAAAAATGTTCACCACCAAACATACCGGGGGAAAGCTCAGATGGAACTAGTCTCTACCCCTTGCCTGCAGGAAGAGCCATGTCTTGACGGCTTTTCGGAAGGCCAGCAGGGTGGGGATGGTTCGGATCTCTGGGGGAAGTTGGTTCCAGAGCACGGGGCCCCCCACAGAGAAGGCCCTCCCCCTAGGGCCCGCCAGCTGGCATTGTTTGGCTGACGGGACCTGGAGGAGACCCGCTCTGTGGGCCCTAACCGGTTGGAGGGAAGTGTGAGGCAGAATGCGGTCATCTCTGTTGCTCTGCTCTGCACTCTCTCAACATCTTTTTTGCTTTAATTTTAGTTTAGTAAGGCAATCATCACAGGTATTCCTAAAGTAGGCAAGGACTTCACTAAATGTTCTAACTCAGGGGTGTCAAATTCATGTCGTCACGGCAGCATTATGTGATGCATCGGGACTCCCCCCCTTTGCTAAACTGGCCGTGGGCGTGGCCAGCGCGTGACGCATCCAGCCGGGAGTTTGACAGGCCTGTTCTAACTTAAATACCCGTTTCCTTAATGAATGTAGTTGCTAAGATTTTAGCAGCCATTTTGGCCATTTGATTATAGTGTTTTTTTCCCCAATTGTAGGGCACTCAGATTAGGCTGGTCTTTTGCAGAGCCACCAGACCTGTCCCAAAAGTGCTTTTTTCAAAAGGCAACTGGACATTCTGGTTTTTCTTTGAAGACGTTTCACTTCTCATCCAAGAAGCTTCTTCAGCTCTGACCAGTTAGAACTGAAGAGGCTTCTTGGATGAGAAGTGAAACGTCTTCCAAAAAAACCCTGAGAAAGTCCAATTGCCTCTTGAAAAAAAGCACCTTTGGGACAACCATGATCTGGATGACTGAGAATCTCCATAGACACCAGACCTCTGACAATGTTTTTGTACATAATTAATGTTTTTGTAGAGGCATACAGAAGGTCAAGGGGGAACACATGATGAAAGAACTACTTGTTACACCACAAGCTCTGATCCTTTAGGGTACGGATTGTGAATTCATATACAATGACAACAGGAACAGAGCTTGTGCCGTGCTGAATTTTTCATTTTGACAAAAAGTATTGTTACCTGCAGACATCTCTATATTCTCATTTTAACTCAGAATAGATGAGGCCCAGCATGCAGTGTTGAAATCTACTTACCTTCCCTACCGGTTCAGAAGCGCGTGCTTTTTCACCCTCTGCACATGCACAGAAGGCTTTGCGCATGTGCAGAGGGTAAAAAAAAAGAAAATGGCAGTGTCCGGGCAGGTGGGCGGAGCCTCACGCTGCCACTGCTACCGGTTCTCCAAACCACTGGCCACCGCTGCTACCGGTACACCCGAACTGGGCTGAACCAGTAGCATTTCACCCCTGCCTAGCAGGTATTATTTCTTGATATGCAGCAAAAACTTTTAATATGGTCTTTGGAGAAATTTTGAAGTAGTTTTTTTTTTTTAAATATTTTTTTTTAGTTTTTCACCAGGTTTTATATTCTGGGCTCACTCTGGATCAATCATTGTAGGCTAAGGATACATTTGTCATTCTTGATTATACCTCCTATATTTGGACATGGGATTTAGCTAAAAGAATTATTTATTCAATACTGGATGAAATCTGTACCTGAACTGAAGCAATGGATTGTGCAAATGTGTTTGTCAATATTTTAATTAGCTTTTTTCTTCTTCAGTAGATGGGCAAAGAAGATTACTTCTGAGTAATATGGTCACATTTTTTGCTCTGCTTAAAAGGCAATTTCTACCTTTCTTTTTTCCTTAATGTTTAATTTTGTTGTTGCGTTGATTTTTTAATTTTGTTGCGCACATTTGTACTTTTTAATTAGTTGGCATAATAACAAATAACTATAATTAATAGTTCTCATGCTGTTGAACTTCTTCCTAATAGCTGATTTCAAGGATTATAAGCATCTCTTTATGCAAAACAAATTGGCACTGTTGAAATATCATGAATCTTTCTTAATATTTTTCCTGGATAAAAAAAATTGTAAAAACTAAATATATTTCTTTAGGAGTCTCCTCCAGGAAGGATGTCATTATGTTTCCTGAACAACAGATGGTCTTAAAAGATTGCATCAGAATAAGCCCCATAAAGCATACAACAACTATAATAATTGAGAGAAACAAGAAAAAAAATCTGGCTGAACCGAATTTAAATAATCACCAACTCACCCAAGCTGTTGTTTTGTCCTATGAGAAAAAGTACAAATATAGGCATGTATATCAATATTTATCACTTGTAGAAGAAGAAACTTCTTGGGTAAAGGGAGAATGATAGTTCTGCATCCTGTAGTATGGGCCCACTAATTCACTAACCATGCACACATATTTGGGAAATCCTATTAAGTGACTCCTTGCACTAGATACACCTGCAAAATGAAAAGGTTGCTTCCCTTTTTAGAAAGTATAACGTTCAGCATGTGAAGAAAAGTACAATAGCAATAGCACTTAGACTTATATACCGCTTTACAGTGCTTTACAGCCTCTCTAAGTGGTTTACAGAGTCAGCATATTTCCCCCAACAATCTGGGTCCTCATTTTACCAACCTCGGAAGGATGGAAGGCTGAGTCAACCTGGAGCTGGTGAGGATCAAACTGCTGGCAGTCGGCAGAATTAGCCTACAATACCACATTCTAACCACTGCGCCACCACAGCTCCCTATAGATGAGTCTCCATTCTCAATCTATTCCCATTTGTGGGAAAGATGGGAAGGTATGTAAATATGGCTGCAAGATGTTCTATTGTTAACCCTAATTTCGCAGGTACCCAAAATGAGACAGTGATGGCATCAGAAAACACACCCAAAAATTTGGCAAAATGCATTTCTGGATGGGCAACTGGTTGAATTTTTGAAAATAATATACTATATTTCATTTCACAAAGTTCATAAACGGAGAGGTAGGTTAAAATAGAAGATCAAGAGTTCTTTGATTTGAGCTTAACTCCTGGAGACCCCATGACACATACATTCAATTTTCTTGGCAACGGTATAGAATGGTTTGCCATTGTTTTCTTCGTTTTTAAACTTCCCAGTCTAGCCCACACTTTTTTTATTTTATCGTGGGCATCCATTCAGGTATTAACTAGGCTCAACCCAGGGGTGAAATCCAGCAGGTTCTGCAGAATCGGTAGCGGAAATTTTGAGTAGTTCGGAGAACCGGTAGTGGAAATTTTGAGTAGTTTGGAGAACCGGCAAATACCACCTCTGACTGGCCCCAGAGTGGGGTGGGAATGGAGATTTTGCAGTATCCTTCCCCTGGAGTGGGGTGGGAATGGAGATTTTGCAGTATCCTTCCCCCAGGAGTGGGGAGGGAATGGGGATTTTGCAGTATCCTTCCCCTGGAGTGGGGTGGGAATGGAGATTTTGCAGTATCCTTCCCCCAGGAGTGGGGAGGGAATGGAGATTTTGCAGTATCCTTCCCCCAGGAGTGGGGAGGGAATGGAGATTTTGCAGTATCCTTCCCCTGCCATGCCCACCAAGCCACACCATGCCCACCAAGCCACGCCCACAGAACCAGTAGTAAAAAAATTTGGATTTCACCACTGGCTCAACCCTGGTGAAATATAGTAGTATTTTCAGAAATGCAACCATTTTACCCAACCCAAAATGCATTTTGCCATTTGTTTTGGGTTTTCTTAGCCTCTGATTCCAGGCACGGTCAATTATATGCTACCTTCTGGGGAGACAAGTGGGGCTAACCAACAATTCAAATGGAAAGCACCTGCGCTCTTTGTTCTTGTGTATGAACCATGACAACTTGCTTAAGATCAACATGGTTATGGGTTTCATTTCAGCTTTTCCCCATCGTCTCAGATATCTTGCAAATATGGGTTATATCTTTACCTCTTTTCCATGCTTGGTTTAAATAATGCCCCAGTAGCGCTAGCTTGCCTGATATTCAGATTGTGCTGGTTCAAAATGTACAGTCTAAATAAACCAGCTTCAAATGCCTGCATAATATCAGACAACTGCTGCCAAGCACTGAGCATATTAGAGGGAAATTGGGCAGAAATGACTTTTTCTATTACATTGATGCTGTAAGAAAACTGGCAAGTCTTTTTCACTAAAAGAAATCTGTAAGTTCAGGAAGCTCTTTCCAGCTCACTGAGTTTGAGTACAAGAAATAAAGAGAAAGACTTTTAAAAAAATCAGTTCGGTCAATTTTATGCTTCACTTGGGCAGTGGAATCGATTCACACTTCATTTGCAGTTTTTCACAGCTTTCATCTTTTGCTTTCAATTTTAATTATCCACGTATTCCCTTCCTTCAACTGGAAAAAGATGTCTCAAATCCTAAACAAGGAAAAGCTTGTTAATTTTATATTAGAGCACTGCTTTATCTGAGCAGTAAAAGCAATGGTGGTAAGATAATTTCTGCCTCTTTCAGGAATGTTGAAAAATATTTGATGGATTAAACAAGAATAATTCCCAGTCCAGTCAGGCAAAGAATGTGACCGAGTCTTAAGTACTAAGGCCGAACAGTATGTTAAAAAGGATTGTTTTAAACCAGTAGCCTTCTTTTGTTGAGTTGTAACCTCAAAATGGTCACTACTGGAACGCAAAGAATTGAGTTGCTCTTTAGTAGTACAGATACACTCCTTTTATTATTATTATTTAAATCTTTTTGGTTCTTTGTTGTTAATGAGGCAGAGGGGGAAGGAGGAGGAAAAATAAGAGGAAAGAAAAGAGAGGGGAGGGGAGAGGAGAGGAAAGGAGAGAAGGAAGGAAAGAAAAGGAAAAGGAAGGGAAGAAAGAAAGAAAGAAAAAGAAAGGACCATGCAGTAGTACAATGAAATACAAAATGACTGCCACTGTGGATCAGGTGAAGATACCTGGGTGGGTACATCATCCCTGGTTAGCCTTATTATAGTTTAGTCATTCCCTCATCTGTACTTAGCATCATTACGTAAAAGAGAAAGCAAGAAGAAGGTAGTGTTTTGTTGTTGCACACTTAGGATAGCAAATTAGTAAATGTGAACTAAAAAGTAGAGTTTGGGCACAAGAACAAGTCTGAATCTTGATAGATAGAAACTGGGTGTTGAGTGATTCCAATTTTTTTTTAATTTTATTAAACACACATTAAAAACATTGAACACAGTGTAGCCGTCCTGGTGTTATCTTTGCCATACATACAATACATATTGTATGCCATACATACAATATCATGTAACTTAATTTATATGTAAATATGTAAATTTACATATAAATATGTATATATGTGTAAATACTGAATTTAGTCTATTCAGTATTTACATATATACAAACATCATACTTCTCTCTGTATTCCTTTTACCTTATCCACGCTCGCTTTCTTATAGTTACATGCATACATCTCTTTAATTCTCCATTTTATAACTCCCAGTCGTTTCATATTTTAGATCCCTCTTTTTCATCCCAACCACTGATAAAATTTGTTCCATATCTCGTAATATTCTTGTTTTTCAATTCCAAAGTCAATCTATCCATCTCCACACAGGTCAAAATTTTCTTAATCATTTCTTCTTCAGGTGGAATTTCCTCATTTTTCCCGTTTTGGGCAAAGACCATTCTTGCTGCTGTTATAATATGTATCATTAAATAGATTACCTCTTTACTATATTTTCCATTTATAATTCCCAATAAGAATAATTCTGGTTTATATTCTATTTCCTCTCCAGTTAACTCTGCCAACCATATTTGATTTTTTTTGCTTTTCTACATGACCACCACATATGATAATATGTGCCTGATTCATGGTTACATTTCCAACATTTGGGTGATAAATTTCTGAACATTTTTGTCAATCTCGCTGGTGGGAGATGCCACCTATAGAACATTTTATTATATATATATATATATGTGTAGGATTTTTTGCTGATAAATGAAAATAAAGATTAGTGTGTCGGCTATACAAAAACAGCCTGGATGGTCCCAGTAAGGGGCTGAAAGGCAAAAAGGAAGCTGTGATGCTTTCTCTCCCATATTTGGGTACACCAGGATAACACGACAAAAACACACACACACACACACACACACATATATATGTGTGTGTGTGTGTGTGTGTTTGTGTGTGTGTGTGTGTGTGTAGGATTTTTTGCTGATAAATGAAAATAAAGGGAGACTATTATAGATCTATTTCGAGCTATTTTGCTCTTGTCAGATAGCCATACCCATAGTATGTATATGTATATGTATATGTATATGTATATGTATATGTATATGTATATGTATATGTATATGTATATGTATATGTATATATATATATATACTGTATATATATATATATATATACTGTATATATATATATATATACTGTATATATATATATATATATATATATATATATATATATATATATATACTGTATATATATACACATATATATATACTGTATATATATACTGTGTATATATATATATACTGTATGTATATATATATATACTGTATGTATATATATCTCCCTTTATTTTCAGTTATCAGCAAAAATCCTACATATATATATATATATATATATATATATATATATATATATATATATATATATATATATATATATATATATATATATATATATATATAATACGTGATTCCAATTCTTGATTGTGCACTTGGTGAAGAAAAATATGTTAATGTGGAAAAGTGCTTGTCACCAAAGGTGCTTCTTTCAAATGGCAACTGGACTTTTTAAATTTTTTCTTGAAGATGTTTCACTTCTCATCCAAGAAGCTTCTTCAGTTCTAACTGACTGATGGGGAATGGAAAGGATCAGTTAAAACTGAAGAAGCTTCTTGGATGAGAAGTGAAACGTCTTCAAGAAAAAAATTAAAAAGTCCAGTTGCTATTTGAAAAAAGCACCTTTTGGGATAAATGTGGAAAAGTTAAGATTACTACACAATATTTTTTTTGTGAGCAGAGAACCGAAAGAAAAATTTTGTAAGAAAAAAAAAGTGAGTTTGCAACAAAATTGACTGAACTAGGCCAAAGTGAAGGCAAAATAACACAAGAATCAAATGTATGTTCCAGGTTAAAGTTGAATCTGACTTCCAGAAACTTCAATGGTAGTTCTAACTGACTGGTGGGGAATGGAAAGGAGTCAGTTAGAACTGAAGAAGCTTCTTGCTGAGAAGTGAAACCTCTTTAAAAAAATCAAGAAAGTCCAATTGCTGTTTGGAAAAAGCATCTGAAAAGTTCAGATTACTACACAATATTTTTTTAGTGAGCAATGTTGTAAGATTTTCCAGACCGTGGCATAATAAAATAGGGAACTGAAAGTTTTGTAAGAAAAAAAAATGTGAGTTTGCAACAAAATTGACTGAACTGGGCCAAAGTGAAGGCAAAGTAAAACAAGAATCAAATGTATGTTCCAGGTTAAGGTTGAATCTGAGTTCCAGAATCTTCAATGGCACAGATGTGAATTATATTGCCAATAATGGCTTTAAAATTAAGTAAGTAAGAAGCCGCATTTTTTATGGAACAAAATTGATTTGCTACCAATATTCTCAATTTCACTGTTAATAGGTGTGTGTTCAGAAAAATGAAGTTCAACATTGGTGACACTTCCATGAGTGAGATATTGCCATGACAGAAAACTACTCGGACATGGCTATTGCTGGAACACCTGGAAATGAATAGTATATTCACAGTGTTATCAGAAATTTCACATCAAAACGTAGTCAAATAAATGGGGGAAAACCAGGTGGTCTTGGAAAAGTCAAATGTACTGTATTTTCCCATGTAGAACCCTCAGTAGAGGCTATAATGTTACTTTGCTAACTACATGTATTTATTTATTATTTATTTATTAGTGACATTTATATACCGCCTCACAGTGCAAGCACTCTCTAAGCGGTTTACACCAGTAAGAAATGTATATTTATATTGCCCCCAACAATCTGGGTCCTCATTTTACCTACCTCGGAAGGATGGAAGGCTGAGTCAACCTTGAGCCGGTGAGATTTGAACCGCTGACCTGCGGATCACAGTCAGCTGAAGTGGGCTGCAGTACCCCACTCTAACCGCTGCGCCACCTCGGCTCTTCTGTATATATATTTTTGGAGCATTACTGATGTATACTATGAAATAATAAAACAAGTATTGTTCATGTCCACAAATCCCTTCCTTATTCCAACTTCTCAGCAATTTTATTTTGAGTAGACATACACAACAGTGGAAGAAGAGCTGGAAAAGACAAGGCTGTGTTTCTTCCTCGATACAGCATTGGCTCAAGAGTCAAACTTTCCCGATGACAGTTTGAAAAATGAGTAACTGACATGTCCTTAAGAACAGCTTGCAACTTTACCAATCTATGCATACATCATGCTCTTTTAACATATACAGTACTAAAAGGCAGTTAAAGCTTTATGGCACAGTAATAGCCACTTGACTTTTATTTCTTCCATCCTGCAATAATGATAACTTTATATAATTCATTTTTTAAAGATAAATGCCACCAGAAGTTTCTCACTGAAATGTACAGCTCAATTCGATGTATAATTTCTCAGAAGCTATCCCACTTAATTCCATAAAAATCTGTCAGAGTTACGCAATAAATCAGAAGCTTCAAAAGATAACTGCATTTTGCTGATTCAAATAACTTCTTTATAAGTAGAATAAAACATTAACAATACCACACTTTGTTTCAGATCACATGTTGAGGTGTTTTCACAGCAAGCTTTAATGGTGGACAGACTAAACCACACCCTTCTTCTTGCTAAGTTTCTGGACATGCTCAAAAAACACTTCAGCCTGATTGGCTGACTCAATCACATGGCTCTCCCAGGCATGAATATTCCAACACTCCTCCCTTCATTACTGGGAGAGACATCAAACCTATTGGATTTAAACATTTCCTATAATGGACACCACCCAATGGTTTGGTCATCATGTCTGCTAAATTATCCTCTGAAGAACAATGATGTAAACGTATCAATTTTTCTTTTACAGCTTCCCTGACATTACAATACTTAATGTCCACATGTTTACTTCTGTTCTTCACTCTGTCACCTGTTGCCATTTTTATACAAGCAGCATTATCTTCATAAACAGTTACAGCTTCATTTACATTTACATTTAAATCTTGTAACAACTGTACATACCAAACTACTTCAGAACATAACTCAGACAATGCAATAAACTCTGCTTCAGCAGTTGAAATAGCAACCGTTGTTTGTTTTCTGGACTTCCAACCAATTAAAGCCCCTCCAAACATTATTACAATTCCAGAATTAGACTTTCTGGTTTTTACATCATTTGCATAATCACTATCAACGTAACATTTCAATTTTAATTCTTCAGTGACCTTTATTTGAAGACCCAAATTCACAGTTCCCTTCAAATACCTGAGAATTCTTTTCACACCCATCCAATGCAACTTTGTAGGTGTAGCAGTAAAGCGACTTAAGATGCTCACTGCACAAGCTATGTCTGGTCTGGACCACTGTGACAGATATAACAGACTCCCTATTGCAGAGTGATATATCTCCTGATCACAGGCTTCACTTTTGTCCTCACCCAAACTATTGTAAAAATCTGTGCTCATAGGTGTAGGAGCAATATTACAATCTTTCATGTTATACTTCTCTAATAATTGTTCAATTTTTCTCCTTTGACTGAGAATATAACCCTTTTCAGTTTTTTGTATCTCTACACCGAGATAATTCTTTATTTCTCCCAAATTCTTTAATTCAAATTTCTTTTCTAACTTATTAGCAAATTCTTCAACTTGTGATGCATCCTTTGCAATGAAACAAAGATCATCCACAAATGCTAATAGTAGACAATTCCCACCTTGTAACTTTCCAGTGTATATGCAACCATCAGCTTTGCAACTCTTGAACCCAAGACCTTTCAATGCAGTATCTAAGCAGATATTCCAATTTCTGGCTGACTGCTTCAGCCCATAAATGGCCTTGTTCAATTTATACACCATGTTAGGCTTTTTATTTTCATACCCTGGCGCTTGAACCATATAAATTTCTTCCTCTAATTCAGCATTGAGGGATGCAGTGGTTATATCAAAATGCCAAATTCTATGCCTGTATGCTGATGCTAATGCCAGTGCTAGTCTTATGCTCTCACCTTTTACAGTTGGCGCGAACACCTCATCATAGTGCACATTCTTTAATTGAGAAAAACCTTGTGCCACCAATCTTGCCTTATACTGTACTTCATTATTGGGTAATACCTTTTTCTTATATACCCACTTACATCCTACAGCTTTCGTACCCTGTGGCAAAGTCATAGATGTGAACACTTCATGATCGCCCATGGATTTCATCTCTTTATCCATGGCTTCCTTCCACTTTTCTTGTTCAACTTTTGGTAATGCCAATACTTCCTTATAGTTTCTTGGCTCATACCACACATTACACACTTTAACTTTACTGGCAGAATACCTGTCTGGCGGAACCCCTCTGTTCCTACGCTCTGACCTACGTGGCATTGCCTGTTCTTGTGTTTCAAGCTTTTCTGGCTTCATATCTTGTTCAGACTCTCCTCCCTGAACATAGACACCTTCAGAAAATGATTCACCATCATTAAATGAGTTATTGTCACTAAGTGGATCACCGTCGCTAAGCAGATCACCGTCACTAAGTGAGACATTTTCAGAATTTGCATCAATTCTGTTCCAATTTTGTTCTGCAAAACTAGCAGACCTTGAAATTACTATCCTTTTACTTCCATCGCTAAAGCGATACCCTTTTGAGCCTGGCTCATAGCCCACAAATCTGAGCTTTCTAGCCTTTTGTTGTCCCTTTCTTCTGATTGCCTTTGGAATATGTACCCATGCAGTACTTCCAAATATTTTTAAATGTGCTAGAGAAGGCTTTCTCCCATATAGCATTGCATATGGAGTATTATTGATGGATGAACTCCACAGTCTATTAACTAAATAATTGGCAGTCAGTATGGCTTCACCCCAATATGACCTGCTCATACCAGAATCCTCCAGTAATGAGTCTTTCATTGTTTGCAAAACACCATTCCTCCTTTCAGCCACTCCGTTCTCCCCCGGTGTGTAAGGATTTGTGCGCCTGTGTCTTATTCCCAATTGTCTCAACCATTGTTGAAAATTTGTTGACATAAATTCAGAACCTCTGTCAGTTTGCAACTGACATACCTGTTGTTTGTACCTTCTCTCTACAAAACTTAACCATTGCTTAAATTGCTGTAGCACCTCTGTTTTACTCTTAAGTAAGTAGCAAAATCCAAACCTGCTGTAGTCATCCACAATAACCAGCGCATACTTTGCTCCTCCCAAACTGGCTTGCATAGGCCCAATTAAATCAGCATGCACCAGTTCTAGAGCTCTTGTGGTTTGTCTTGTGCTAAACTTGCTCACTGGGAATGCTTTTGATTTCGATGCTTTGCATACTGCACAATCCAAATATGCCTTACATCCCTTCAAATCTAATCCTTCTGCAAATTCTTTCATTTGTTGAACAACCTTAAAATTAGCATGACCAAGTCGTCTGTGCAGAAGATGAACACATGAATTGTGTTCTGCTACATTTTTAAATATCTGGGAACAATGTGGGACCTTTTGTCCCTGCAATACATAAAGATTATCCTCTTTTATGCCCTGTGCACAAACATTCCCATTTCTTTGGATGATACACTTCCCATTAACAAATGTGGTTTCATAACCTTGCTTGTCTAAACTAGACACACTTAACAAATTATGCTCCATTTCAGGTACACATAACACATCAGTAAACCTGGATTCCAAATATGGAATTTGCACATCGCCTCTTCCAATGATTTTAGCCTTTTGACCATTGGCTAAGGCCACTTCTTCATTGTTTTCTGGAAAAAATCTGGAAAATAAGTCAGAATTATTAACAATTGTTTGACTAGCCCCACTGTCAATCAACCATTTGTCTCTATTGTTATTATAACAAACTTTTGCAACTGCAATCTGTCCTTGCAAATAATGTCTCTTGTCTTGCATACTTCTTCTCTGTGCACAGCTTTTCTGCAGATGATTTGTCTCTCCACAAATGAAACATGCTTTTTTAACTTGCTTGCAGAATTGTTGCTGTGTAACTTGATCTCTCCTGCCTCTGCTCTCCTCTTGTCTGCAGACACCTCGGCTGTTGCTAGAGATAGGCAGCCTGTGGAAAATTTTGCTGGAGACTTGCTGTAAGTTTCCACTGTACTCCTTGTTGAGCCCCCGCCTGTGGAATTTTCCATCAGCATGGCTGAAAAGCCTTTTCTCATATTCATTCAATAAACACGATTTCAAAGCCTCCAAATTCAAATCTGCTTCTGGCTTACTTTCAAAAATAACTGACACAGTCTCCCAGCTCTGATCCAAACTATTTAACACTAATAAAACTTTTTGGGACTCTGGAAACTTTACTCCACGTTGCTCCAATTCTAGAAAATTAGACTGCATTTTCATTAAATGATCTTCCATAGAATCTCCTGGCTGCAAACTCATTCTGAAAAGCTTTCTTGAAAGTTGGACCACATTACACGCAGAAACATTGACATGTACTGCTTTCAATTTCTGCCATATTCCTTTTGCAGACTTTAATTCAGCTACATTTAAGAATTGATCATCCCCCAGACTTAAAAGAAGATAAGCCATAGCTTTGTCATGAGCCTTTTGATCTGCTGCTCCAAGCACTTGTGGGGGGTCTGCTACGATGTCCCATAATTCTTTTGCTTTCAAAAAACATTCCATTTTTGCAGCCCAAATTAAATAATTTTTCTTCCCCAATTTGGGTATTGGACTGTCTTTAAATTCCATAGCAGCAGCCATCCTGCTTTATTTTTCTTCTCTGCCTGTTCCTTTAACAACACAGACAGCTTCTTATCAGCTTTAAATTACAATGCAGTTTTTAACTTTACTTCTTGAGCGATTCCTGGGCCCATAACCTGTCAGAGTTACGCAATAAATCAGAAGCTTCAAAAGATAACTGCATTTTGCTGATTCAAATAACTTCTTTATAAGTAGAATAAAACATTAACAATACCACACTTTGTTTCAGATCACATGTTGAGGTGTTTTCACAGCAAGCTTTAATGGTGGACAGACTAAACCACACCCTTCTTCTTGCTAAGTTTCTGGACATGCTCAAAAAACACTTCAGCCTGATTGGCTGACTCAATCACATGGCTCTCCCAGGCATGAATATTCCAACAAAATCTTGATACTGTAAGCACATAGTGGATTAAGTATATTACATATAGGATACTCATCTTGTGCAACAGCAGACAATAATCATTATTTTGATATTCACAGGTGAAATCAAATACATACTCTCCCACGCATATTAAGTGATTTAGTTAGGAACAAAAATAAGATAAGTTGGAATTTTGTTTTCTTTAAAATGATTGATATTGTTACATCAACAATGTTTAAAATTTCTTTACAATATCGGTATAATTACACTTGGCAAGGATATTGGCCTGAAACAGGAATTAAAATATTCATCTTGCATATAAGCACAACAAGAATGTTAAGGGCTCTGCTTTCTATAAAGTAAAGTAGGTTCATTTCTCTTGGTACCTTCCATTCGCATCTGATAAAATGGCCAAATTGGTGAAAAATAAAACATCTTTTTTATAACTTAATGCTGGAAGAAATAACAAGGCATAGCTTCAAATGTAATTATACCACACACAATTAAGCCCCTGTGTAAACAGGCGACCAATCTGCATGCAAAACCCAAATATGGGAGCCAGTTTGATCTAGGGTTTTAGGCACTGGGCTAGAAAGTGGGAGACCATGAAAGCCAGCTAGGTAATTTTGGGCCAATCACCAGGAGACGGTGAGTTCTAGTCCCAACTAAGCTGTCAAAGCCAGCTGGGTGACTTTGGGCTTTCTCTCAGCCCAACCCACCTCATAGTGTTTTTGTTATGGGGATAATAGGAGGAGGAAAGCGTACTGGATATGTTCGCTGTCTTGAGTTATTTGTAAAAACGATAAAGGCAGAATATAAATAAATAAAAATGAATGCATAAATAAATAAGCTTCATATTTAGAATTCAAAGAGGTAGTGCCAGGAGAGAGGCTCCCTTTCCGATAAGACTCCATAAGCAATCTCACTGACAATGCCATTTTAGCCACTATGGACGTTGAGGCACTATATATTATTTTTTAATGTAGTCTTCATTCTTTTTATAAATAACTCAAGGAAGTGAACTCAAGGACTTGAACAAGCCATCAATAACATCATCACTTGTGCCAAAGCAGCATGCCTTACCTCCAGAATGTTTGACTTTGTGCCACACCACACCCATTATTATTTCCTCTTTGGCAATAAATGTACATTTCATGCCATAGGTATGGGCACATACATGGCGCCTCAATATGTTGACATCTTTATGGCTGACCTAGAATACTACTTACAAAACAGGAAAGACACATGTAGTAATAAAATGCATCTTACAGAAATATGCTAGTCAGATAAGGCTGCCCAATGAGGGGATACTCTCCGACTTACAATTCACTTAGTGACCATTGAAAGTTACAACGGCCCTGAAAAAAGTGACCTATGACCATTTCCCACACTTAATGACTCTTGCAGCATCCCTATGGTCACATGATCAAAATTCAGATGCTTGGCAACTGACTCATATTTATGATGGTTGCAGCATCCCAGGGTCATGTGATCATCTTTTGCGACCTTCTGACAAGCAAAGTTGATGTTTTGAATGAAGCCAGATTCACTTCACAACCGTTTTACTAATTTAACCACTGTAATGATTCACTTAACAACCACGGCAAGAAAGGTCATAACATGGGGCAAAATTCACTTAACAAATGTCTCGCTTGGTAACAGAAATTTTGGGCTCAGTTTTGGTGATAAGTCAAGGACTACCTGTATATTATGGTTTAGCAGCTGGTACAAACTTAGAAAGGAGTTTAATTCACTAATCAGCTTAGATGTGTTGAATGCATTTAATCTGAGAGTACCTTACCTTGGATATGGTTTTGATGATAATGCCATTAAGTTTTTTTTCATCTAGGAGCAGCCACATAGATTTTGCCCGTGATGATCTATCCCTAACCTGTTCTTTTATGGTGCACTCAGCCAGTATAAATTGAATCCATCCATTTTGCTATTGATCATCCTCTTTTCTTCCGTCTTTCCCAGAATCAGAGCCCTCTCCAAAGAGTAGGGTCTTCGCACCAGGAATCCAAACTAAGCTAATTTGAGCCTGGTTATTTGTGCCTGAGTGAGAACTCTGGCTGAACTTTGGATATAGTATAAGGTGACCAGACGTCCCGATTTTGGCGGGACAGACCCGCTTTTTAATGCTTTGTCCCACGTCCCGCCCGTCCTCTAAAAAGTCCCGATTTTTTAAAAGAATGCACGACTAGGGCATTCTTTCCAAAAATCGGCCTGCAGGCACTCTAGGACGGCCAGGTTGGGCCCAGCCGCAGGGGCAGCAGCAGCAGCAGCAGCAGCAGCAGGCCCTCTCAAAATCGGGACGTCTGGTCACCTTAAAACACCCACCCATGCCTTTCTCTCTGCAAGGCGGGCGCGGAGAGATGACGTCGCTGCTGTCGGCGCCCCACGCTGATTGGCTGTTGAAGGGTGAGCGGCGGCGGCGACAGCAGCAAGCCGGGAGCGCTCGCCCGGAATTGGAGTCAGCGAGCAGCTGGGCATCGGGGCTCTTCCCCCGCCTTCTCCATCCTCCAGGGTCGCCACTGCGGGGGTTCCGTTTCTCCGGTGGTGCCTGCGTTGGAAGGGAAGGGGGGGAAAGAAAGGCAGCCTGCGGGGCTTGGCACGGCTGGGAGTTGCGAGGCGGCGTAGCAACCGGGCTGTTCCTCCGGGTGTGCTAAAGTGCTTGAGTTTTTTCTCTCTCACACACACATGCACAACCTTCCAACGACCGGGTCGGACTGGATCTCCCAGCACGACTTCCCAGTTGTTGGAAGGTTGTGCATGTGTGTGTGAGAGAGAAAAAACTCAAGCACTTTAGCACACCCGGAGGAACAGCCCGGTTGCTACGCCGCCTCGCAACTCCCAGCCGTGCCAAGCCCCGCAGGCTGCCTTTCCCCCCATTCCCTTCCAACGCAGGCACCACCGGAGAAACGGAACCCCCGCAGTGGCGACTCTGGAGGATGGAGAAGGCGGGGGAAGAGCCCCGATGCCCAGCTGCTCGCTGACTCCAATTCCGGGCGAGCGCTCCCAGCTTGCTGCTGTTGCTGCCGCCGCGCGTGAACGCGGTCCGCGGCGGGAAGCGAGTTCAAGCGACCCTCCGCCGCTGCCAGCCTGCAACCCGGCGCTCCGTCCTGCCTGCCCCGCCCCGTGCCCCGTACTCAGCTCTTGACTTTTGCCCTCTGCGCATGCGCAGCGTTCTGCACATGTGCAGAGGGCAAAATTCAAATGGCGCCGAGGCGGGCCCGCCCCCCCGTCCCGCTTTAAAAAAAAAATCTGGTCACTTTAATATAGTAGTGTGGGAAGCCCCCACCCCAGAAAAATGAAATATTTTGGGAAATATTAAAAAGGCAGAATAAAATATTTCCCCTAAAGGAGAAATGAAAAAAACTTAAGGGAGGCAGAAACCAGCCAGAGTTTCCCTGTCCCAAGCAGAAACTGAGGAGGCCAGCTTTTAGAAATGCAGATTTGGTAATCCATTCAGAAAGACTGGGTCAAGACAGAAACTCAGATAAGCAACAAAAAAAAGGTTGACAAAATTAGCTCATACACCTAGGATTTATTTGTACCCTATGACAATCATTAAGTGTTGTACCTCATGATTCTTGACAAATCTCTTTTATGTACACTGAGAGCATATGCACCAAAGACAAATTCCTTGTGTGTCCAATCACACTTGGCCAATAAAGAATTCTATTCTATTCTATTCTATTCTATTTGCATTTGCTCTTTTACCTTTACAGCCCGCTATGACCCCCTACATGACCCCCATAGGAATCCAGAAGGTATAAAAACCCACCCACTCTAAACTCCATTTTGTCAGCTGACCCAGAACTGCACATTGTCTTTGTGGTTCTGTTCAATAAACTATCCAATCAGTCAGCCTCCATGTTGTTTCCAGCCTCTTTCTCCCAGCTTGGAACTGAACCGGATGGATTTTCCTTCTAACAGTAGGATTAAATTCTAAATAACCATCTCTTCGGGGAATCAGGCTACCAAACCTCTACCATAAAGTTTTGCTTGAAATTAAATTATTGGCGAGCCATGAAAATATATATGTCAGGAGACCAGACGTTATTCTTCAAAAGCAAAATATGTTTGAAATCTCATTTCTTCCTCAAAGAAATCTGAGAAATTCGTTCCGTTTGGATGGAAATAAAGTTCCCAAACTACAATTCCCAGAAATCCTTGAGTGGAGAGCCGCGTGCAAAGCTGGAACTTTTTTTTTTAAATCAAAGGCGGGACCAACCCTGGCCTCTGAAACCGTAGTACTTGAACGGCAAATCCGTGTCTTTCCGTCCTCAACCGCTTTTAACAACCGTTGGAAGGTAAAGTCTTTCCTCATATCTTCCAACCAATCTCAGGTGAGCTCATCCCCGCAAGAGGCGGGAAACAGCGGGGTTGAGCTCAGCTGAAAGGATTCCCCCCCCTCTTCGTCATAGGGTGGAGGAGATACATCCCGACCAATAGCAAGCCACGGCTACCCCCATTCAAACATGCCCGTTCTCTAAAGAATTTTTCAAGTAAAGGTAAAGGAAGACCTGGAACTCCCTCCCGGAATCGTCCGCCAATAGGAGCACGGCATTTCGGAGCCGAGCCCTGCGCGCGCTTCCCCGCCCCTCCCCGTGACAGCCAATAGGGAGCCGTCCGAGGTGGACGCTCGTTTTTTGAATTGGGAGGTGCCGGGTGTCGCGGGTGGCTCTGGGATGGTGGCTGGTGCTCGGACCGCGATGGTGCCCTGAACGGTGAGGCGGCGGGTAGAGGGTGAGCATGGAACCGGGAGGAAAGACGCATGGCTGGGGTGGCGGGGAGAATTACAGGCCCTTCTCGTAGCTCCGTGTCCGATCAGCAAGTCTTCCCATCAAGAGGAGCCTTTCCCAAAAAGCGGAGGAGGAGGGGAGGGTGGGGGATTACGGCTCCCATAATCCACAGCCAGCAAGTTGTGGGCTCTTCTGAAAGGGCCAGACCGGGTTCGCCTGGAAGCCAGAAGGTGGCTTCTGTGATAGGCTACGTTAAAGAGGAAATTGTCCTCCGTTCATTGCTTGGATGCACCTGCTTAAGTTATTAAATCTCGCCAACCTGGTGGACGGGGGTTCAAAGCTACGCCGTTTGGAAAGCTATAGGTTGGGGTTCCAGTGTGCGAAAGGAAGTGAGCTTTAATCTCTCATCTACCTTGTTTACAAAACCCTAACCCTTGTTATCTCATTAGTTACTAAATAACTTTTTTACATAATATATATCAAACTTCTCAAGTGCCCATCTCCCTCCTAAAAGGGATATATTATAAATATTGATATATTATAAATGTAGATATATTACAAATATAGACATATTTATATATCACACTTCTCAAGTGCCCATCTCCCTCCCAGAGTGGCTTTAGTGTACAATTTGTTCAATATAATAAAACATTAAAAATCGAATAATTTAAGATTTATAATTTTATTATAATAGTATAATAAAATATATAACACAATAGTAATTTATAGTAATTACTATTTCTAATTTATTAAATATAGGCTGCCCAACTTGCAGTGGCCCTGGGCAGTTTACGCGTTGCTAAAAACATTTAATAACAAGGGAAGAAAAAAAAGGTGGGCAGAAGTGACAAAACTGGATGAGGTCGAAGAAAAAAGGGGGCTTTGTTCTTTCTCTACAAAGGCTTTGCAATTTTATTTATTGGATTTATATCATGTATTTTTATTTCATACAACTCAAGGCAGCATAAATAATACACCCCTTTCCTGTTTACTCTACAAAAACGGAAGAATGGTTCTAGGCCTTCCATAGGCATGTAAGCCAGTTGGGTAACTTTGGCCCATTCTCAGTCCAGATCAGTAGTTTTTGACTCCTAACAATCACATAAATAGATTTTCTCCATAAATCTATCCCTAATCTGTTCTTTCAAATCTCCCAAAGATGCATTCACAACACTAACCGAGTCCACCTTGCTGCTGCTGGTTTGTCGTCTTCCTATTCTGTTTCTTTTAGATTCAACCATCACCTCCAGAGAGTGTCATAGGGAGTAACATGGCTTGCACAATTCTGATGTTTGTAGGCATAGATATACCACAGATTTGAATATTTCCAAGGCTTTCATGGCTGTTCTACCAACTGCTAATCTGTGGCATATTTCTTGACTGCTTGTTACTGTTGATGGTTGATCCTAAAACGTAGAAACTATTCACCACTTTCATAATTTCACTGTCTGCTCTAAGGCTGGTGGTTCTACCCATTTCCATTAATTTGGTCTTCTTTATATTTTGGTCCTTTTTTTTACTGTTTGATTTTTTTATGTATATTTATTTTATTTTTCAAATTTATGTAGCTGCCTATCTCGCAAATCAAGTGAACATGTCAGTGACAACAAAGCTAAAAATAATAAATAACAATGATTACTAAAAAGCATTACAAACTATTAAAACACAGCTAAAGAAATAATGAGCGAAGCAATGTGACAGAGTAAACTCCCCAGTTCAGTTCCCTCAGTTCCTCAGGCCTGATGACAGAAACAAGATCTTGAGGGACCTTTGGAAAGTCAAGAGTGATGGTGCGAGTCTCACCTCAGGGAGGATGTTCCCAGCTAGTGCCACAGCTCAGAAGGCCCACTGCATAACTTCCACCAAATGTACCTTCCTAAATGACAGAACTCATAGCATGCTATTTCCACTGAATCTTTCTGCATGTGGGCTTGTAGATCATTTGCATTTTTTGCTATCTGGGTAGCATCATGATCATTAAAGCACAGGTTGTTGAAGTTTCTTCCTCCAATTTTACAATCATCTCCCTATCCAGTTCTCTTAATATATCTTCAGCAAATAGGATGAATAAATAAGGGTAGTGTATTACAGCCTTATCCCACCCATTAGCCAACCTGGAGCCAATCTGATTCTTCTTCTGATGTACTGTGGCTTCTCGGCTTGTGCAGAAATCTCATGAGGATAATGATATGTATGGGATTCCCATTTTTCTGAACACTTTCTGCAGTTTGACGTGATCAACACAATCAAAAGCTTTCTATAGTCAATGAAGCACATGTTAACTATTTTTAGTATTTGGCTTTGGAAATTATCCAGTGTGCATCAGCAATAATGTCTCAGGTTCCTCAGCCTATTCAAAAGCCAGCTTTAACTTCTGGCATCTTTCTTTCCATGTATGCTACCCTGAGAGCCAAAAATGCAAAGGATCTGCAAACCCTCATGCTGAAAGATTCAGTGGAAATAGCATGCTATCGGTTCTATCATTTAGCAAGGTACATTTGGTGGAACCTATGCAGTGGGCCTTCTGAGCTCTGTTGCTTTGCTGCATTGAGTTGACCCAAAATAAAAAACAGGATAAAAAGTTAATAAAATGAGAGCACTGGCTCCAATAGATACAATTCCTGGGGTTTTGTTTCATTGATCAAACATTTGTTAAGGCTTAGTGTAATTTGAAAAACCATTTTTTGTATTCTACTTTTATTATAATAGAACAACTATTTTAATGGGAAGTTCTCCATTAGATCAGTTATGCACTTTTTTTTTACATTGGGCAGAGCGATTATAGCTACAAAGTTGGGCTTGTGTTTAGCAAAATATGGCATCTGCAGTTCTACTTAAAAACCACAATTTATTTATTTTATTATTAGTGAGATTTATATACCGCCTCATAGTGCAAGCACTTTCTAAGCGGTTTACACCATTAAGCAATGTATATTTATATTGCCCCCAACAATCTGGGTCCTCATTTTACCTACCTCGGAAGGATGGAAGGCTGAGTTAATCCTGAGCCGGTGAGATTTGAACAGCTGAACTGCTGATCATCGTCAGCTAAAGTGGCCTGCAGTACTGCACTCTTAACTGTTGTGCTACCTCGGCTCACAATAAAAATTATCCTTTTTATATTATGAAAATACTTCATTCTGGGATAAAATGATGGCTCTAAATCTATTTTGTAAAGAAATGATTTGTAGCTATAGCTTCAAAATAAAAGCAGTAGCTCAATTTCAGTCTTAATAAATTGTTTCCCTTTACCAGTGGTCCACTATTAAAGGGTATATGTTGTATGTATGCTTCAGAATATTTGAGAACCCTTTTTTTTAGTCTGTACTAAGTCTGATTATACTCTTCCATGGAGTTTGCAAGTGACTGCCTTTGTATATCAGTGGCATGTCCTTTCTTTATATCTGGGCTATTCTGTCAGGTCTATGGATGATGAATTCCAGGGGGCCATATAATTTCCTTCAGCTAATTCTGGGTCATGTTCATCTTTTTGGCAGCACTGCAATCTCAGTAATTGTAAGTTATGAAGATACATGTCTTGCCAGTCACATTTAAATATTACCTTTAATTCTATCTTTCTCATTATTTAATCTGCATATCTTAGGAATCCTATTGGAGTCTCCATATTGTAAAGGAGACTTGAGTGGAATCAGTAGACAGGAGCAGTAGAAATATCAAAATGCGGGCGGGGAGGGGGAGGATTCTTTGATATTGGATGTGAAGAGAAAACCTTAATAATGAAATGTGAGAATCCTCAAAATTACAGTGCCGCTAACAATCTTAAGAGAATTACTCTGCTTAGTGTCATCTTTTTGAATTGGATGTTTCTCTTGCAGCTGTAGAAGAGAGATGCCATTTTGACCATGACTGAGAACACTACATTCATGTCTGATACCACAAAAAGCCTCTTGGCAGATTCTTCTGTTCTTGACTCAAAAATTATAGAAAATTCCAAGGAAAATGTATTCACCCGAGTTGCTTCTGACAGTAGAGGTAATGTACATTTTTATTTTAGTGTGTTCTTCCCCCCGCATTGTACTTTTAGACTAGTAGTTCTTTCAGCGTGTGTTTAGTGTTTGGGATGTAAACATTCAAAGGCACACTTGTTTGTAATTTATTTATAATAGTAACCAATGTCCCCTAGGCTTGAATACAATAAAAAAGCATAATGTAGTCGGTCTGCCTGCAAGCTTATCTGTTTGCATTTATTTATCGAACTGAAATGCTTCTACTTTTCTTTTTGGCATCAGAAGGGAACCTTAAGGTGCTACGAACGTCAATAAACATAATAAATAGCAATAGAAAGGCAACACCATTATATGAATCATTGCTACAGTACGTTTTGCAGCCTTAGATATTAAATCATAGATACATTACTAAAAAAATATATGCCATAACCGAATTGTTTTTGTTTTCAGTTAAGAGGAAACAGTGGGGGAGGATGGCTGGGTGATCTGTGAATGAATGTTCCACAAAAATATTTCACTAACAAGGAGGCTTTCTCTGTTGGGGCTTGCTATTCAACAGGTAAATATTGAATAGCATGTGTGGGGGTCCCTCTGGAACCAACTCCCACCAGAGATCCGGACTATCCCCACTCTACTGGCCTTCCATAAAGCCGTAAAAACATGGCTCTTCCGGCAGGCTGGGTGAAAAAGAAGATCAGATTCCCCCATGAATGAATGTTTTTTTTTAAATAATGTTCTGTTTTTAAATTGTTGTTTTTTTATTGCACTGTTCTTACCCATGTTGTACGCCGCCCTGAGTCCCACGGGATTGGGCGACTTATAAGAACACTTATTAAATTAAATTAAATTAAATTAAATTAAAAGTGATGAAATCTAGAAAGATTCTAATAAATTCAATGCAAAACATTAATCTCAATCCTCCTTGGAACAATCTCACCAGTACTGATGATGTTACCTAGTTTGGGTAATGAAACCTCTGCAAGAAAACAGCCAAGTGCAAAGAGCACAAAGACCCCTAATCTCACCAGTTTAGGAGAGGATTGGAGGCCTCACACTTAACCACTGGGTAGATAAGATACCACCTGCTCAGGCCTTACACCAAGAATAGCTCAAACAAAGGAACAACAGAGCTTTTTGGCTCTGATGCTATCTGAAGCTGGCAGTTCAGGCCAACAAGAGAAGTGGTTCTCCCAAGCACCCTATCTATCCCAGGAACCCCGGCTGGAATGCTTCCTTAAAACTGGCTCATCAGGAGGTTTTTTCCCCCCTGTGGTACTGACAACGATATCCAGCAACGGGGGACAACCACTGCAGAGAGTAGAGCAACTCGACCTTTCTGCAAAGACCTACCTTGGGTCCAGATCTTGGAGAGGAGTCTGCACCAACTATTGATCCTTTGGAAGAATTTGCTGCTTTTCTGCTTAGCTTGTTCTTTTTTCTTTTTTTTGAGGAACTGAGTTTTACATGTAGAACTAAAATGTCTGAAAAGTGTCAAGAGGAAGACTAAGTCTTTTCTTGAAGACTTATGCCAGATGAATTCCCAAATAAGGCAGTTAAGCACAACTCTTCCTTCCTCTTCAGGACCAAATGATGCGATGCGTTTAACTGAGTTGATCCTGGTCTGTGGATGAGTAATAGCTCTTTGTAAAGGTTTCTGCAGCTCACCAGAAATAACAGTGCACATTTTTGATATACCGTATTTTTCGGAGTATAAGACGCACTGGAGTATAAGACGCACCTTAGTTTTTGGGGAGGAAAATAGGGGAAAACAATTTGCCTACCAGGTATTCATCTGGCTAGGTAACAATGAAAGAGCCTGCAAGCCAGTAAGAGCTGGGAAGATCGTTAGCACCTGGTTAGGGCTAGAAAACAACTTCTTTGGAGCAAGTAGAGCAATGAAAAAAAACCCTGCAAAGACTTAGGGCTGGAAAACATTCTTCTGAGAGAGTAACAATGAAAGAGCCTGCAAGTCGGTAAGAGCTGGGAAGATCGTTAGCACCTGGTTAGGGCTAGAAAACAACTTCTTTGGAGCAAGTAGAGCAATGAAAAAAAACCCTGCAAAGACTTAGGGCTGGAAAACATTCTTCTGAGAGAGTAACAATGAAAGAGCCTGCAAGCCGGTAAGAGCTGGGAAGATCGTTAGCACCTGGTTAGGGCTAGAAAACAACTTCTTTGGAGCAAGTAGAGCAAGGAAAAAAAAAACCCTGTAAAGACTTAGGGCTGGAAAACATTCTTCTGAGAGAGTAACAATGAAAGAGCCTGCAAGGTAAGAGCTGGGAAGATCTGTTAGCACCTAGTTAGGGCTGGAAAAAAAGCTACATTCGAAGTATAAGACACACTCAAATTTTCAGCCACTTTTAGGGAGGAAAAAGGTGTGTCTTATACTCCAAAAAATACGGTAATGCTACAGGTAGTCCTCGATGTATGACTCAAAAATTGACCCCCAAATTTCTGTTGTTAAGTGAGACATTTGTTAAGTGAGTTTGCCCCATTTTGCCACCTTTTCTGCCACAGTAGTTAAGTGAATCCTTCCAGTTGATAAGTTAGTAACCTGCTTGTTAAGTGAAAGTTAGTAACCCGCTTCCCCATTGACTTTGCTTATCAGAAGATCGTCACATGATCTTGGGACACAGCGGTCATAAATATGAACCAGTTGTCAAGCAACTGAATTTTGATCGCGTGACCATGGGGATGCTGCAAAGGTTGTAACTCTGGAAAACGGTCATAAGTCACGTTTTTCAGTGCCGTTGTAACTTTGAACGGTCACTGAATGAACTGTTATAAGTCAAGGATTACCTGTAGTTTGTTTGCTCCTTCTGCAAATTATTTGGGTGAGTGTGGACCAGCTAGGACAGGGGTCAGCAACCTTAAACACTCAAAGAGCCACAAAGGTCCTAACCGGAAGCCCCCCATTCAATTCTGGAGCCGACCGGAAGTTTCCCCACCATAGAGTCTCCTCCTAGCGCGGCATCTCTTTTTCCTCTGCCAGTCCTAACCGAAAGTCCTATCAGTTGTGGAGCTCACCGGAAAACCGGCCATAGAGCAGTGATGGCGAACCTATGGCACGCGTGCCACAGGTGGCACGCGGAGCCATATCTGCTGGCACGCGAGCCGTTGCCTAGCTCACCTCCAGCATGCATGTGCGTGCTGGCCAGCTGATTTTTGGCTCGCACGGAGGCTCTGGGAGGGCATTTTCGGCTTCCGAAGGGCCTCCAGGGGGATGGAGGAGGATGTTTTTCCCCTCCCTGGGCACCAGGGAAGCCTCTGGAGCCTGGGGAGAGCGAAAAATGGGCCTACAGGGCCCACCAGAAGTTGGGAAACAGGCCATGTCCAGCCTCCAGAGGGCCTCCAGGGAGGCGGGGGAGGCCATTTTTTGCCCTTCCCAGGCATTGAATTATGGGTGAGGGCACTCGCGCATGTGTGATAGCATGCGTGCATGCACTTTCGGCACCCGAGGAAAAAAAGGTTCGCCATCACTGCCATAGAGTCTCTCCCTGCTTCCCCCCACCAACCGGAAGCTCCTCTCAAAATTGTGGTTCCGACCGGCGACAGGAAGCCGCAGCAGAGGGATGAAAGAGCCACATGTGGCTCCAGAGCCGCAAGTTGCTGACCCCTGAGCTAGGAGAAATCTGGTAATCCCTTTTCATGAACAAAAGACTTAGGATGGAAACCTCTGTACGGTAGGTCATCTCATGGTAGCAACCAAACAGCATGGTTTACTTGAGTGTGTGAACCTAGCCTGCAAAGTATTGGCAGGAGTTTGCATCCTGCAGGTTTCTGGAACTGAATTTTGATATAAGGCAGGCTTATATCATGGATTGGTCTTGTGCCCCAACTGCACTCATTTCTGAATTGGGAGGCTCAAGATCCCTGTCACTAATTCCTTAACCATTTTCCAGCTGGATTATACCGTAGTGTGTTCTTCATGGAATTGCTCAAAGAGCTGAATAAGCTTCTGAATTGGGAGGCTCAAGATCCCTGTCACTAATTCCTTAACCATTTTCCAGCTGGATTATACCGTAGTGTGTTCTTCATGGAATTGCTCAAAGAGCTGAATAAGCTTCTTGGATGATTTCCAAGAAGAGTTGGAAGAGTTTCAAAAACATCCCAAGAACTTAAAGAAGAGTTCCAAGAAGTTCAAAGAGCTGAAGAAGCTTCTTGGATGAGAAGCAAAATGTCTTCAAGGAAAAACAAAGTTGCTTGTTGAAAAAGCACCTTTGATTTCTTACTGTTTTTCATGGGTAGTTTTCTTAATTTGTTGAAAATGTAAAGCATCCTTGCATTACCTAATACTGTTTTATATGAAAGTGACCAACGGCTCATATAATCCACTATATGGAGTAGTGATGGTTCTTCAATTGCTCACTTTTAACTAGGCCTAGTGCAGTCTGCACCCAATTGGTTAAAACGCAGTCTGCAAGAATATCATTTCTGCTCTGGGAACAAATTTGCTTTTCAGGAAACTTTGGATACAGGGATTTTGTTTCTGAGATGTATGTAGTAGACCAGGGGTGGCCAAACTGGGGCATGTGCCAAACGTGGCGCATTGGATGATTACAAGTGGCGCATTGCATCCTTGCGCCTACTTATTTTTTTAAATAGGTGTCATAACTGAATCCATCTTAATATTTTCAACACCAAAGTGATCTCAGTTCAATTCGTACAGCCTTCGGTAATGTTCAACTTCTCAGTGTCTGAAACTTAGAATGGAACTTGTGAGATGTTACTTTAGGCGGGTTTACAAACGTACGAATATTTTTATCGGTGTTGCCATTGCGCGTTCCTGCTCAAACGATCGCAAACACCGCGCACTAGCAACACATGTTTGAAGTCACGTGCGAATGAGCGGCGAGCATTCGATATGGTCAGTCAGTTCTGAGTGAGCCATCGTGGCGTGGAGTTTGAAGCAGTGTTTTATTGAGTGTACTAGCGTATTGTATTGAGAGTGACTGAAAAACAGATTCAAGATTAAATATATATTACGTTTGTCAAATTTTGAAATGGCGTAAATTAATTAATTGAATTGCGTGATTGAGTTATTCCTTTTCCTCCCTTAAGCCAAGCAGATCCTACCCCTATCCCTATTTTACAACCCCAAACGTGAAAGCAAGAAGGTAAAAAATGTGCTTGAGTTGTATGGCGCATCTGAACTCGTCTGTGAAAAAATTGGTGCATGTTATGCTTAAGGTTGGCCACCACTGTAGTAGACAAATCATCTTTTTTTCCCAGTTTCTTCATTTTTCTTTCTTTTTGAGAAGGATGATAAATTCCTTCAACCCTTGAAGTTTTCTTTAGGCTGATTATTTCCTTTCCTTTTCCAACAGAGGAAATACTCCCGGTTGAAATCAAGGTGATTTTAGTTCAGGAAGCTGCAAGATGTGAAAAACTCATAACAGCCTTAGAGGTTTGTGAATTTATTTGTTGATAATTGTAAAATCTCGCTGCATCTGGGACTCTGATTTACTGTGCCGTTCTCATACTGAATTTCTCCTTTCCTATAGAGATTTTTAAGACCATGGAAGTTCCATTTATAAAATAATGAAAACTTATTTCTGTTGAGCCAGAAGAAAAATAATAAAAAGTATCATCCATATGGTATTGGGGGGGGAAAGGGTATCTGTTTGAATGCCGCATGTTGCACTATTTGGGATTGGAGTAGAGAGAGGGAAGCCACTACTATCAAAACCTAGTAGAAGGGTAAACGAAAGGAGCTGGTAGAAATGAATGGTACCCTGTGGAAACAGGTGAACAGAAGCACCAATCTGCTTTGAAATTGCTCACACGCCTGCTTTGGTTTCAGATTTGATGAAACTGATAGTAAAAAATTAACGAGTTTTATACTGAGGATGCAGAATTTAAATTAGATAGGTCTTGTCTCTATTTGGAAAAAAGAATCACTCGTATGTTTGTGTTTGTCCCAGGGCTCAGCACTCAGAAGCCTAGTTAGTTCTTTCTTTGGGGGAACAACATAGAAAACCTACAGGAGCCGTGGTGACACAGTGGTTTGAATGCAGTATTGCAGGCTAATTCTGCATTCCCACTGTCAGGAGTTCGATCCTGACCAGTTCAAGGTTGACTCAGCCTTCTATCCTTCCGAGGTCGGTAAAACGAGGACCCAGATTGTTGGGGCCAATATGCTGGCACTATAAACCACTTAGAGAGGGCTGTAAATCACTATGAAGCTGTATATAGCTCTTGTGCTATTGGTATTGCTACATATATGTTTGTTATAAATATATTATCTATCTTGAAACATTGCAGGATATTAAAGTGCCCTACATAAAGATGGAATCTATGAAAATGTGTGATGATTCTGACTCACCGGAGGTTGAGGCTGTCTTTGTAATATCAGACTTCGAAGAACCCATTTTTAGTAACTTGAACAAGGCAGACTGCAGGATCCTTGGGCCCCCAGTGGTATTTCAGTGTGCTAAAAAAGGCGAGGTAAGAAAACAATAAAAGCGACATGGAAAATTGCTGCCTTTTAAAATATATTTGATATACTGTATCTGCTGAATGGAGTTGATGGCTTCTCCTGTCATTGAATTAAAAGCATTTTTTTTACTTAAATGTGCTGCTATTCTTATCGGAAGCTTATTTAAAGTAATTTACGCAAAAGCAGGAATAGCAAAACTATTGCTAGAACTTCCAGTATGGAAATATAATGAACTCTAGCAAGTCATCAGATACTGAATAGGCATCAGTATGGATTTGTTTGAAAATCATTTATGAAAAATGATAATGTCTCCAAATGTCTAATGGCATGAGCTTTGAGAGATATTTAGAAACTTTGCTGCTGGGGCTGTGTGAATTGAATGTAATTTGCTGCAGTGAAGTCCTTGCTCTGCAGTGTCAGTACGATTCATCTTTTTGGGGTGTGTGAAAAACACATTTCTCTTTGAGATGCTTCATACCATACAAAACATCTTCTCTGCTAGCACTTTCTATAGGCAGCAATGGGCTTTTGAGGACACACTATTATATTGCATCCCTCGGGGCTTCATTCTTTCCAGTATTTTGCAGCATTGAAGTGAACCTGCTGGGAGAGATCATTAGGGGTATGGACTTGGGTGCTGTCAGTTGGCTGATGACACTCAATGTATTTCCCTCTGAAATCTTCAGATAATGGCATGGTACCCCGAATGCTTGGCTAACGTCAGTAATGGGCCGGGTGAGAGATATTAAAAAGAAATTGAATCTAAGCAAGATGATGTATATTGTCAGGAGTCACAAGGATAGATTTCCCCTGTTCTGAATAAGGTCCGATTTTTTGTTGTTGTTGCTGTGAAATCTGAAGTCAGGAACAATTTTTGTTGGCTTTGGTTGAAATAGCAACTTTGTCTTTTACTGGAAGAAAAGGACCTTTAACATGGTGGGGCGTATGCTACTAACTTCTCCCCTTCACTTTATCAGATGCTTTCCATGGACTGTCCTTGAGTCTAGCCTGCAACTGGCAATTGATACAAATTTATTTATTTATTTATTTATTTAGTTTGATTTATATGCCGCCCAACTCCGCAAGAACTCTGGGCGGCTCACAACAGAAAACCAACAGAAATCAAGATAACAAAAACATCTAAAAACAAGTTAAAATACGTTTACACTAATAAAATCCTTACAGTCTGCATCTTCTCTATACGTCACTGGTTCCAGGCCTGCCGGAAAAGCCAGGTCTTAACGGTTTTCCGGAAGGCCAGCAAGGTGGGGGTGGTACGGATCTCGGGCGGTAGTTGGTTCCAGAGAGCTGGAGCCGCCACAGAGAAGGCCCTTCCCCGTGGCCCCGCCAGCCGACATTGTTTAGCTGACGGGACCTTGAGAAGCCCAACTTCTCAAACCCCAAAAGCTGGTTTGTCCTCGGGGGGGAAAAGCAAATGGAAGCCACATCAGACATGTGCTAAAAAGTTGGCACTGACTGTCCATTTCTTTCCTTGCGAAATACAAAGCACTCATTAATCTTTAAAATGCTGTGTGGCTTGGATCCAGCGTATTTGAGAGAATCCCATGGTCTTGTGACAGCCTAGGATTAAAACTTCTCAGGGGTCTTTGGAATGCATCCCAAGAGTCAAGGGGCATACAGGTCTTGTGGCTGTTATTAGTATTATCCCTTCTGAATCCAGAGTCCTATTTTCTTAAGGCCCTGCAATTGCACTATATTAAAGAGGCTCTTGATTGTGGTTTTTGGTTAAAATAAGTTTGACAAACATAAAAGTGAAACTTTTGGAAATGGTGTTAATTACATTTTCTTTCAGCCTCTACCCGTTGTGTGTCGTCCACTGTACTGCACAAATATGGTGAATCTTGTGTTATGCTTCACAGGATTCAGGAAGAAAGATGAACTGGTAAGAATGTTTTCTTTCTGAAAATGATTATTAATATGGTTGTTGTGTTGAACAATTGCAATATTAGTTAATACTTAGACATCAACTTCAACCTTGGCCTTATCTTGTATAGAGTAGAGCTTCAGAATTTAGATACAGAAAACTTCTGAGTCCTTCATTAGATTGATCTGATCCAACACATTCATTTGAAATGAACAAAAAAGTAATTTGTTGACTATTAATATTGTGTTGCACGTATACCAGCCAAACATGGGCTTTAAATTCCATTCAGTTTTTAAGATTCAATTGATAATATCCATTAGACAGATTATAGCAGCCTTAACTTTACACATAATGACAAGTGATTTGTTTTGAGTTTGGCTTTAACATATTTGTTCACTTGGCAATTGTGGTTTGTAAAGCATTGTTTGTATAAATCAAGTCAATTTATAATTTAGTCAAACTGTCACTAAAGAAGCCATGGTTTAAAGTGATGTAGGAATTCCTACAAGAGCCGATGTGGCGCAGTGGTTAAATGCAGCTACTGCAGGCTACTCCAGCTGACTGCTAGTTCAGCAGTTCAGCTGTTCAAATCTCACCAGGCTCAAGGTTGACTCAGCCTTCCATCCTTCTGAGGTGGGTAAAATGAGGACCCAGATTGTTGGGGGCAACATGCTGAACTCTGTAAACCGCTTAGAGAGGGCTGTAAAGCGCTATGAAGCGGTATATAAGTCTAAGTGCTATTGCTATTGCTAATTCAAACTGAATTTGTACAGTTGTTGTGAAGCTTAAGTTTACCTAGGTAAACCAGCAAGAGAAATTACTTTGCAGTGTAAATGACATTGTTGCTTTGTCCAGCAGCAATTTTATTTCAACCTACTCAACTGTGCTCCAATTTTGCTTTTAGGTTAAACTGGTGACCTTGGTTCATCATATGGGAGGGATTATTCGGCGGGACTTCAGTTCTAAAGTTACACATCTAGTTGCTAACTCTACACAAGGAGACAAATTCAGAGTAAGTGGATTTCAAATTTCCGTTAAGGGTTTAAGTGTAGATTTCCTTTTTACAGATATCAGAATATTTGGTTAATTGCGAATATCAACAAACAAAACAATTAAAACACACACACACACATATTCAAGGTTTTAAAAGCAGTGAACGGGTATTGAGTTCAAGGTCTAATTCTGAAAGCAGCAAGTGGGATACAGAAATAGACTTTTGATCCATGGATGCAATCTTAAAATACTGCAATGACGTGTATCGATGAGCCTCATCTGTGAGTACAGCCACAAAACATGTCCAGTAATCTATATTTTGACATAGCTTCCTGCTTTCATGAATGAGGGGAATCTTGTTTTGATTTCCTCCCTTGTGATTAATTCTATGACTGTGATGAAGGGAAAAGAATGGTTCTTTTGGAACTCTTCTGATATTGTTTAACAACACATTTTGTGTGGTTAAAAGTGGTCAGAACCATTATGTTGAACAATGTAAGAGTCATTTAAAGCTCCTAGTTATATATTTTATTGCTACGTGGCATGCTAATGTTTTGTAGCATGTCTGCAAAATTGAATAGAATTTGTATGTTATTTGATAATTTGATCACTTGTAATCCATCAAGGGAAGCCTCTTGCTATCCTTCAGAAAAATGCAGCAAATGCCCTAATATAGAAATTATATAGCAAGCCAGTGCCTAAGTATTGATTATAGACAAGGGGTGTCTCATCATCGGGGTGTAATACTGTTAGTTTTTGCACTTTGTTTTTCAGTAAAATACATCTGTTTACAGTGTGCTGTTATTTAAATGCCTTTAACGCCAATAAATGCCAATAAATTAAATGCCAATAATTGTTTCCTTTAAAAAACAATGCATGTTGATTTTATCTAAAGCTACATAATAGTAAGAAGTAGTGTGATATCCAAATATAAGGGATGATAGATATACAGTAGATGAATGAATGAATGAATGAATGAATGAATGAATGATGTGTCCTGAAAACTTAAATGAAAAAGTTGTAATTGTTCTAACCCATGTTTCTTATGTGGATTAATTGATTGCTTTAACAACTAAAACATGTTGGCTTGCATCTAAATAAAGCCTTTATGCTGTTTAGAAGCATAATTAAAATCTTTTGCTCTACAGTTCATATATGCAAGGAGATTCAAATGTAGGCTGAAGAGACAATGCAAAAATTCTGATTGTCATGCAATTATACTAGAATTTGATGTTATTTTTGAATATCTCAATCAATAGATATGAACACCTGAATTGCATTTGTAATACTTGTTTGTAAAGGTCAGACATGTTGCCTTGCCCTTTTAATTTTTCTATATCAAGAAGAATCATTGAAACCCAGACTCATTTCCTCATCTCCTGCCTCTATTTTTGTTAAAAACCTTAAAGGCTTTATCAAGAAGATAAAATAGACATATGGATCTGTACCTTGATGCAAGAGTTAACAGCACTTTAAAATGAAAGGTGTCTTTCCTTGTCTTGGTTTGCAGGTAGCTGTGAGTCTTGGCACTCCAATCATGAAAGCAGAGTGGATTTATAGATCTTGGGAGAGAAGAAATGACATGTATGTATGATCTTTCCTGGAGAAAGGCCTTGCATAGCGTTCTTTTAGCTTGAAAGCAAGTATTTCAGAATAATAGGAAATAAAATTTAATACGGTTGCCTTAAATTCATTCCTTTCTCTGTGTCCTTTTCCTCTTGTAGTGACTTTTGCGCTGCCGATGAAGAATTTAGAAAAGAATTTAAAGTGCCACCATTTCAGGACTGCATTTTAAGTTTTCTTGGATTCTCTGAGGAAGAGAAAAAGAACATGGAAGAAATGACAGAAATGCAAGGTAAATATGAGAAGGTTATGGCTGAGGTTCACAATGCAGTCTAATCCATTCTTACTTTTTAGCCATCCTGTGCTGTTAAATCATTATGACTAAATTTGTGTCTCACACCAAGCCACAGCCATACTACAGTATGGATTACCTAGACCAGTGGTTGTCAACCTCCCTAATGCCACGACCCTTTAATTCAGTTCCTCATGTTGTGGTGACCCCCAACCATAAAATAATAAAATTATTAGGAAACTCAGGGGTGGGTTCTAACTTATCTCACTGCCGGTTCACTTCCTCCTGCGCTGCGTGGCCATGCCTCGTGGGCGCATGTGCGCTTTGCATGCGCAATGCCGAATTTTTTTTAAAATTGCAAAAAAAAAAAAAAAGAAGAAGAAGCTGAAAACAAGATGGCGATGCATGCGCAGTGCTGGAAATTCGGCTTCTGCCCATGCTCAGAAGTTCCCATGGTACAGATTTTTTTTTTTGCAATAGTCTATTTGCATGTGGGTGGACCCGCCTGGAGACGGATAGAGGAGCGGTGTCTCGGTTCCTAAGACCATCGGAAATATGTGTTTTCCGATGGTCTTAGGCGACCCCTATGAAAGGGTCGTTCGACCCCCAAAGGGGTTGAGTACCGCTGACCTAGACAGATGAACTTGCCATTGTAACCACAATCAATGTCGACATCTTGTGTATTACTTTCAAGAGTGACGTTTTGATTAAATGTTATTTATTCTGAATGTTTTAGATAGTATAACAGTTGATTTCTATAATTAGAAATCTGGTAGCAATATGGCTGTTCCAGTTCATGTACGTCTTTGGAGTTCTTGATGCTCTCTGAACTTGGTTGTTTGCTTGCAGGCATTTCATTACCAGACTAGATAACATCTTCAGTGCTAGAAGGGAGTGGGGTTTGCTCTCTATTTATACACAGTATCTGTTTTAGACAGCTATTATACTGTTAACAACTGTTACATACAGCTATTGTTTATAAACAGCGAGCAAATCCCACTCCCTTGCTGGAAGATGTCAAAAGTCTACCTTTATTTAAACCAATGAGCTTTACATTTCTTTTGTAACTTCCTTTCTAAATAGTTGCGTTGAGCAAACCTTAGCTTTGATGTTTCATTATTGCATTGTGATCTTGTCTTTACCCATTGATATCTTTTTTATTTCCGATTGTGCACAGTTCATAACAGCAGATTGCAAAAGAAGTTAGAAAATGACAGGCAATTGATTACTTTTCATCCGCAGGAGGACGGCATTTGTCTGTTGGTGATGAACGCTGTACTCATCTTATAGTTGAAGAAAACACAGTAAAAAGTATTCCGTTTGAGTCTTCTCCGAGCCTTTTTGTTGTAAAGCAAGAGGTCAGTCTAAAAATAGCATTCCTGGGTTCTTAAAACACGTTTTGTTTAATTAACGTTTTCTGGATTTTATAGGTTTTATAATGTAAGCCATGCTCAGTCACTATTTTTAACTGTGGAAGGATAGCTAGTTGTACCGGCTTGAATAAATGACAAAAAATACTTTTTCTCCCTCTAGTGGTTCTGGGGAAGCATACAGATGGATGCCAGAGCTGGAGAATCGATGTACTTATTCGAAAAGGTATGCTGCTATGCAAGGAAATGGAGAATTTGGGGAACAATTGTTAAAATCAAGCCGAAATATCTTGCAAATGTGCTCCAAAGGTGCTTTTTCAGGAGGCAACTGGACTTCCCTGTTTTTCTTTTGAAGACGTTTCACTTCTCATCCAAGAAGCTTCTTCAGCTCTGACAGGATAGTGGGGAATGGATTGATCCCCACTATCCTGTCAGAGCTGAAGAAGCTTCTTGGATGAGAAGTGAAATGTTTTCAAAAGAAAAACAAGGAAGTCCAGTTGCCTCCTGAAAAAGCACTTTTGGGACAACCATGACCTGGATGACTGAGAATCTCTACAGAAGCTCTCAAATGTGTTTTCCAGGTTAAACTTCCAAGGCAAATAATAATAATAATAATAATAATAATAATAATAATAATAATAATAATAATAATAATAATAATAATAATAATAATAATAATAATAATAATAATAGGTGACAGTTGAATTGATGAAAAACAACAAGAAAAACATAACCAATATCAGGACCTTAAAATCGAATTACAACGACTCTGGCATAAACCAGTACAGGTGGTCCCAGTGGTAATCGGCACACTGGGTGCTGTGCCAAAAGATCTTAGCCGGCACTTGAAAACAATAAACATTGACAAAATCACGATCTGTCAGTTGCAAAAGGCCACCGTACTTGGATCTGCGCGCATCATACGAAAATACATCACACAGTCCTAGACGCTTTGGAAGTGTTCGACTTGTGATATAGTGATACGAAATCCAGCATATAAATCTCATTTGCTGTGTATTGTTTTTTGTGAATAAATAATAATAATAATACAGGTAATCCTCAACTTAATTCGTTTGGTGATCGTTCAAAGTTACAATGTCACTGAAAAAAATGACTTATGACCGTTTTTTACACTTACGACCATTGCAGCATTCATTGTGGTCACCTGAACAAAATTCAGACGCTTGGCAACCGGCTCATCTTTATGACGGTTGCAGTGTCGTGGGGGTCAATTTTGCGACCTTCGGACAAGCAAATTCAGGGGGGAGGCCAGATTCACCGAACAACCGTGTTACTAACTTAACAACTGCGGTGGTTTGCTTAACTCTGGTGAGAAAGGTCGTAAAATAGGGCAAACATTCACTTAATGAATGTTTCCACAGAAATTTTGGGATCAATTGTGGTAAATCGAAGATTACCTGTAATATAACTTTGAATGGCAAAAAAATGATCATCTGCACAGAACCTGGACTATAAAAGGAAAAGAGTTACTAATCTGGATGCCTGCCTTTCATTTTAGCCAGACAGTCCTGAATTGAAGACTTCGACCTCGGTCCTTTCTCTAAATACTCCCAACAGCAACCGGAAGAGACGGCGTTTGAGAGAAACCCTTGCTCAGTTGACCAGAGAAACGGACATGTCTCCCTTTCCACCTCGGAAACGGCCATCGGCCGAACATTCCCTTTCCATAGGATCTTTACTGGACATTTCTAATACACCGGAGTCGAGCATGGCTAACGGAGGTATAGCCAAACTATCTCTCTATATTTTGATGTTTCTCATGAATATAAAACGCCGCTGGATCGTTCTGCCAATATGAGTAACAGGCCTTTTTCCTTCTCAAACTATGCAGGGAAGAGGCTAGAATTGAGGAGGCCGGAGAAAGATAGACAGAAAGGCACCTCTGATGTCCTTAGACTTAGTCGGATGAGGAAGAGATCCTGCAGACACACCAGTTGTATTTCTTTGGATAACTTTTCTTGTAAATGTTTCATGAACTCATTAGAAAGTCCACCACAAACAGCCGAGGCAACTAGCAGTAATGTACCTGAAAGCGTAGTTAATGGAACACCTCAAATGAATCTCCAAAAATATTTTCTTTTGCCAATGGAACATAAAATAAATCAGGCCAGGCATCATTCCGTCCCGGTTTTGAAAGATGTCTTGTGTCAACAACCGCCAGCTGTAAGCATGCTGAGAACTTCACAAGGTGATGGTGGGTTGACTGACAGCGTTTTTTTTAGATAGAAAGGGCTGTTGGCTTAAAATCCAGAACTGAAGTGCAACTCTGGCACCAAAGGGACAATTTCAGAATGGGATATTGGATCAATTTGGAGAATCCCCTTGGAAATTGGCTTTCTCCCTGGAGATGTTATATATCAAAATAAGCATTTCCAAGGAGCGCAATCGTTCGATGATAAAGGGGTCTGGAGGCTTAAATTGTATGACGAATGGTTGAGGGAACTCGGTATGTCTAGCCCAGTGATGGCGAATCTCCACGCTGCCTTCCTGCGCATGTGCACTCCCCCCTGCGCGCATGCGCACAGGCCTCACAACGGACTCATGAAGCCTGGGGACGGTGAAAAATGGCCAAATGGGCCAACCCGTTGGGCCGTTTTTCGCCGTCCCCAGGCTTCAGGGAAGCCTGAAGCGTGGGGATGGTGAAAAATGGCCCAACAGCCATTTCCGAACTTCCAGTTGGCCCATTGGGCCGTTTTTTGCTGTCCCCACGCTTCAGGAGGCTTCCCTGAAGCCTGGGGAGAGCAAAAACAGCTGAAAATAAGGCCAAAAATCAGCTGGCCAGCGCGCATTGGAGCTGACATAGGGCAACGCCTCGCGTGCCCTCCGATATGGCTCCACATGCCACCTGTGGCACACGTGCCACAGGTTTGCCATCACGGGTCTAGCCTATCGAGTGGAAGGATTGAGGTGGGGGGACATGATAATTGTTTGCCAGTACTTGGGGGACTGTCACAAAGAAGTGGGTATTGACTTATTTTCTAAGGCACCAGAGGACAGGAGAAAAAGTAATGGGTGGAAACTTATTAATAAAATTTTTTTAAAAATAAAAAGCAAAAATAAATTTTCTGACGGTGAGAACAATTAATGCAATAGCTTGCCTCCTAGGGTTGTGAGAGCTCCATCACTGGAGGTTTTCAAAAATATACCGGACAACCATTTGACCAAGATAGTATAAGGTTGTCTGGTTTGAGCCAGGGGTTATACTAGAAGACCTCTCATGTCCCTTCAAGCCCTATGATTTTTATATGAAATGCAGGAACTGAGAAGAACAACCAGCAAAAAAAGTCTATAAGTACAGCAATATTTTTTTTTAATGCTGGAACACCTGCTGATGGCAATCATAGTTGGGTAATTGGATCTGACTAATAATCTGAATCAAATTCAAATGTCAGTTTCAACTACATGTTTGGGTTGCTAGCAAGTAAGCATTGCTTAGATGCTATTTGGAATTCATATCGTATCTCAAAGTCCTAGCACTTAATCTCCTCACAGCAAATTGTACAAGTTCAGAGTACTCTAGTTCAGGGGCCTCCAACCTTGGCAACTTTAAACCTGGTGGACAAAGCAAAGCTGGCTGGGGAATTCTGGGAGTTGAAGTCCGCCAGGCTTAGAGTTGCCAAGGTTGGAGACCCCTGCTCTAGTTGTTTTCCCTGATGGTGCCAATATGATAGTTGGCCGTTATTTTCACAGAGAGAAAGTAGTGGACGTAACTGCAGAATCACCTGATGATATTGAAGATGACCTCTGCAGTTAATTTTGCTGTTTTGTTTTGGGCAGTCATTGAAACTTGTATTGTACTCAGTCAGTCCCAGTTCATCTTAAATTGGCCTTTCAATTTTAAGTTTCCTTGCGTCCTTAGTAAATTTCCTGCCATTTTTTAAAAAAACAAGTGTCATATAATTATTTCTCCGTCCTTCGCAGAAACTCCCAAATCCTGCGCAAAGCCATCCAAAAACACGTCTCCCTTCCCTTCAAAGCAATCCGCCAGGTGGCAGGTTGCAAAGGAGCTCTATCAGACAGAAAGCAACTACGTAGATATCCTGACAACTATAATTCAGGTAAGTTGCTTCGTTTTGCTGCATTATTTCTTAAATTGATGCTTTAAGTGACTTGCATTAAGACTGATACTGCAGCAACCAGTTAGGCATGATTTCTTGTGCATATTCAAATAGTCTCCTCTTACATCATGTAAATGAAGATTCAGTCAAAAAAAAATTCCAAAAGTATCTTCAAAGCTTAAATCAGGGGTCCCCAAACATGGCAACTTTAAGACTTGTGGACTTCAACTCCCAGAATTCTGGGAATTGAAGTCCACAAGTCTTAAAGTTGCCAAGTTTGAAGAGCCCTGGCTTAAATCATGGCAACTGGACCAAAGTTTATTAAAATAAATTTTATTTCATTTTGGGGAGAAGCCCCCTAACAGTCTGTATGGCAGGAGTTGATTCTTTGCAACAATTCTCTGCCTACCCAAATTCTCATTTTGACCAAAGAAGTTACTAGGATGAGTATCGCAACATTTCAATTTTAATACATTTTGGTACAGTTGCCATGATTTCACCTTTTAAGTTATCTCCTCTTAGATATTATGGAAGAAGGGAAAGATAATTTCCTTATTTCCCTCTCGGACCCCAGGTCCACCACCTGTGCTGTTCTGGTATGAATGGGGGTGGGTGGTGGGTGAACATGATGGCTTTGGGGGAAGAAGGGAGAAGCCTCACTCTCCTTCCATACATGCTAAAGTAGAGCTGCTTCACTATCAAAATAGTACCTTTGGCTTCTGTCATTTATTCATTTATATTTGTAATTTGGTAATGCTTCCTGAGTATCTTGCTTATCTTAGCAGTCTTTAGCATCCCCCACCCCGCCCCCATGCAGCATGTTTGAATTGAAGCTGATGTGTGGGGTCTGTCTGGCAAGAGTGTTTCTCAACCTCAGCAACTTTGAGATGGGTGGGCTTCAAAGCAAAGCTGGCTGGGGAATTCTGGGAGTTGAAGTCCACCTTTCTTAGAGAGGCTGAGGTTGAGAAACACTGGTCCAGCATCACGAATGTTTTAGCCTGAAGTTGCCCCTATGTCTGTTTCACGTACAAAAATCTGCAATCCCATATTGGGGATTGAATGTCTCCGCTTTTTCTGGAGGGTTTATTTTTAATACGGGATGAAACTACACCTGTGCTTTAAAGGACAAGCCCAGCATATTGTCAGCCCTGAAACCATTTTGGAAATCTTCAGGGCTGCCACAGCAAGGCTGGTTGCAGCTGTGGGAACGTGAGGGGGAAGATGAGATAGTAAGGGGAAACTGTAGCCCAAACAACATTCTTTCTCGTGGGAGCCAAGGACATCCCCACCAGCTGGGTGGAAGGCGTGGACCAAAGGTAGCTGAAGGAGGACCGTGACCTGATTGGACCATGTGATGGATGTGTGTGAGAACTTTGGGTTTTGATTTGGGTGGGGAAAAAACCTTGGGTCATTCAGAGTTGAGTTTTCACCAGCTATGCCAATATGGCATTCCTAATAAATTCTTATTTTGACGAAACACCAGGCCTCAGAGTTTTGATTTCATTGGGTCTGTTACTTGGAACCCTGACACATACAGTATGACTTAGAGGAGAGAGAGACAGAGATACAGAGACAGAGACAGAGAGACACAGAGAGACACAGAGAGACAGGAACAAAAGGGATGGGAAAGATAATTTATCAAGTTTTGTCTGACCTACCAGCCTACACAAAACATCAGTGCATGCATGTATGTAAATACAGTCATTCTACCATAGTCCACGTATAATTTGGTAATGCTAAGTCCCTTTTTTTAACGACCCTGTAATATTGGGGTAGAGTCCAAGCTATCGGCTCCATCCAGAGCTAAACGTTTATTGGCCGGATGGCTTTCATAAAATTGTTGACCTCCTTTTTTTCCCCTTCAGGTCTTTCAAGTCCCTTTGGAAAAGGAAGGACAGCTTGGAGGCCCTATTCTTGCACCAGAAGAAATCAAAACGATCTTCGGCAGTATTCCAGATATCCTTGATGTACATATTAAGATGAAGGTGGTACCATTTTGAAACAGTCTATTTTGTGAATATTATTTTGCTCAAAACACCTTGCTTGTGCTGTGCTGGAAAAACCTTAATATTCCTTCATGATCTCATTAGTAAATAAAAAAGGGGCAGAATTGGAACTGGGCCTGGTGCCATCTTTGTTACTTTGTTAAATTCATCTCCTGCCTTTCTCCGTGCACTAGCAGTTCTGTAAAGTGGATTAGGTTGAAAGATTTTGACTGGTCCAAGATCACTCATGGCTTCTATTGCCTATTTCCACCTGAGATTCTCCAGCCCTACCCCTACACCTGAAACACTCCAGCATACAACCTCAAAGTCTTGTATGAATAACTCTCTAATATTTTGACAATTTGCTTGAGCACCAATAGCCAGTGATTCTAAATCTTAAATTTTGTTTTGGAGCATTATGCAGTATTTGTAATGCTGTTATTTTGTGGCATCCTTACTGATGGAGCTCCCTGATGTTCACTGGATTAAATATTAAAAATAAAGATTTTCTTACTCTCCCCTTTCCCTCCTCTCCTGCTTCCAAGCATCACATCGAACGAAACTTCATTTAGAAGTTCAAACAATAATGTAGCTTGCTTTTTTCGAACTGTGAATAATTGCAAATGAATAGAGTGCCATCTTTGTTATTTTAGGAAGACCTTGAAGACCTTATGATAAGCTGGACTGAAAACCAAAGCATTGGGGATGTTATACTTAAATATGTAAGTTTTGATTTTTGCACTAGCTATGAACGAATGCTGTTATTTTATATCCAAAGTGGACCCTTCACTTCTCCATTGTGGGCGGAGCCATCATTCAGGTTGGGATGTCCTTGTCCAGTCAGAGGTAAGGACCGAGTCTGTTCTTTGTTTAAATTGCTGGATCCGCCCTCCTGGGACCCAGTTTCTGACTCGGTCCTCAGACTACGACGATCGTGGCTATCTCTTCCTGAATTTTGGTTTCTCCCAGTAGGAACATACAGCATCGAATGTGAGTGTACTCTTGTTTTTTTTTTTCAAAAGCGATTCCTACAGAGTGAGTGCTCTCTTATTAATCCGATTAGAAGAGCACTCGGCAGTGGAGCTTCGGCTCCTGGTCATGTGAAGGAGCCTTTTGTCCTGAAGGCATTGGGAGAATGCAGTGTAGTTCTTCTCTTTATATTAGGCAACGTTTGAACAGGGGACAGTCCTATATAGGAATAGGACAACTTGCCACAGCCAACTTGCCATAGTCAACTCGCCATGGGACAACTCTCCCCTGTCCCCTATTTAAAATAAATACAAATTATTTTAATTTTTGCCATTCACATTTCATTCTGTCCCTCCTTTTACATCCTTTCCTCAATGATTCTATCCCACCATTTCTTTGATATTAATATAACTCTTGTCCCGTAACGAGTTCTCCTGCGGCGAGATGGCTGCGGCGAGTTGTCATAGACCCATCCTATTTACCCTTTTAAGTTTACTGAATCATGAACTTGTGTTCAGTAGAGTTAAATGATTGCAACTGTATGCTAATGATTCTTAGGCAAGGTCTTGATTGTAAGTGTGAAATAATAATTATGCAGTTGCTGGTATTTCTTTTTTGAGATAAAAGTTTTAAATTAAGAGAATGAAAGTTCATTGACCTACAAGGATCTGGGATGTTACATAAGAGTAGGCTACAGAATAGTTTAGAGGTATTATTGGCAGGGGAAACGTGTAAATACGGCCCTGTGTTTTTATTAGTATTTGGGCAAGTATAAGTATTTATGCATTTGCTTGGCAAATACACTGTATGTGTAGGTGTTTGTTACAATAGCAGGTTTAACAAACTAACACCATCAGAGGTCAGCTTCACCAGCAGCATAGAGCTCCTTCAGCAAACAGTAACTTCAAACTGCTTGCTACGAAGCACTGTTGTTATTTTAATTTTTCAACCACATGCATGTTGTAAATAAAAATTTGGGATTCTTTCAGTCTAAAGACTTGGTGAAAACATATCCTCCCTTTGTGAACTTCTTTGAAATGAGCAAGGAAACCATTACCAAGTGTGAAAAGCAGAAGCCCAGGTTTCATGCTTTCTTAAAGGCAAGTATTCATTTGCTGGTTCTAATGCAGTGATCCGTCTCCCGAAAAGTGCAATTTTGAAACTGAAATAAGCAATTAAGGCTTGAGCACCGTGGAAGCACAAATATGCTAGAATAACGTCTCGGTGGCTGTTAATAGGGGAAAAAAGGTGCAGCTTTGAAACCCAGAATAGGTTGACTGAATAACACCATATACTTTACTTTTGTGTAAAATATAAATAGCACCTGATCCTAAAGTGTTTTAAAGAAGCGTAAGCTAGACTGGCAAAAGTTTCTTGTTTGCACTTATAGAAAGAACAAGGAGGCAGACAATATTTTTTTCTCTGTCAGGAGTTTATAGTCTCGTTGGTATTAATGTAATTGCTACTTGTAAACACAAGTTATCCTCAGGTGATCTTGGTCATCAAAAGACAATTAGCTCTGGTCTGAGTCTTCATTTTACTTTATCTTTCGTTTTTCCTGTGATTTTTACATGACTCAACTTACCGTATTTTTCGGAGTATAAGACGCACTGGAGTATAAGACGCACTGGAGTATAAGACGCACCTTAGTTTTGGGGGAGGAAAATAGGGGGGGGGGAAATCTACCTACCAGGTATTCATCTGTCTAGCGTCCTTAGTCTGTTCAGCTTCAGCACATTATTTTATCCTCTGGTTAGGGCTGAAAAAGCCTTTTTCAGAGGGAGTAGGAATGAAAACAAGCCTGCAAAGACTTAGGGCTGGAAAAAACCTTCAGAGGGAATAGGAAGCTGGGAAGAGCGTTAGCACCTCGTTAGGGCTGGGAAAAAAAAGCTTCGAAAAAGCTACATTCGAAGTATAAGACGCACCCAAATTTTCAGCCTCTTTTAGGGAGGAAAAAGGTACGTCTTATACTCCGAAAAATACGGTAATAGGCCCAGCAGAAGTCCCGCAAAGCTAATCTTTTCCTATGTGTACCAGTGCAGGGGGTTAAAAACGGATGAACTCTGAGGCTGTTAAGCTGGAAAGTAACCTCAATTTCTCAACTTTTTATATCCAGAACAACCTTGGTTATACAGTAATATTTGGCTCCATGTAATCACTATTTTGCCCATCTTGTTTTGGTGTAGATTCAAAATGATCTCTTTTGGTCTGGACCTCTGGTTCAGGTTTTTTTTTTTTAAGTTTTCTGCTTGCTTTATTTGTTTGTTCTTTCCAACATCAGACAGATGAGAGCATTTAGGCATTCTGTTTTTTTCTCCTTTGAATACAGTGTAATAAAAGAGAGCCCCTCCTACTCAAATAATTAATGGGGAATGAGAAATAAAATTAGCAGTGAAGAAAGACCTGGCTTTCCAACTACCGATTTAATCATTTTTTACATAATAATTTAGTAAATACCTTCCAGCAAGGTTCCCAGATAAGCAATTAACAACCTATGTAATGTGTCAAACCTACATTTTTAAAAAAACTCAGTGGCTTATAAGCGTGGGAGACACTGACATTGCAGAGTTTTGTTTTGTTTTGTTTTTAAAAAAGAAAAATTGGTTACTTTCTAGAAATAATGCTACAACTTCTCTTGCAATAGATAAATCAAGCTAAGCCAGAATGTGGTCGCCAGAGTTTGGCAGAACTCCTTATCCGGCCAGTACAGAGGCTGCCCAGTGTTGCCCTTCTTCTAAACGGTATGTTCAGAAGCTGGTTTGTCCAGGGGTTGAAGCAGCGGTGAAATGCTCCCGGTTCGCTTTTACCTGTCGGTTGTCGGAGAGCCAATCGCGAAGGTAGCGCGACGCTCTGCCCACCTGCCGGGACACCGCCATTTGAGTTCTTTTACCCTCTGCGCATGCACAAAGCGTTCTGTGCATGCGCAGAGGGTACAATAACTCAAATGGCGGTGTCCCGGCGGGTGGGCGGAGCGTCGCGCTACCTTAGCGATCGGCTCTCTGACGGCCGACAGGTAAAAGCAAACCGGGAGCATTTCACCCCTGGGTTGAAGTAATGAGTTAGCATTTGTAGATCAAATCACATCTGGTTATCTGAAGGACCATTTCTTCCCGGTTACATCCACCCACCCCATTAGAGCGGGAAGGTAGGGAATGTTGTGGGTCCCGTCTTCTATGAAGGTACATCTGGCAGGACCCAGAAGAAGGGCCTTTTCCGTGGTGGCTCGTTCCCTTAAGAACATCATCCCTGTACTTTGCATGGCTCTCTGAAGACCTGGTTTTGCCAATGGGCCCGAGAAACCCAGAGTGGGATGGAGCCCATCAAGTGACTCGCGTGATTACTTGTTGTCGGCAGGGGATGGGGAGTTATTTTTATTCCTTTTATATTGTGTTTTTTTTAATTGATTGTAAGCCACCCAGAATCATTGAGAGTGAGTGGGCGGCCATATAAATCGAATGAATGAATGAATGCTTTGGGTATAATTTTTGCTGGGTAAGCCCAAGTTGGGTCTGTGAATTCCCTTAAGAAATGAACTAGAAAATATCTTTTATAGATACCAGGCATATGACATTTATTGCGTTTGTAAATAATCTGTTTTAATCGATGTTTATTTTCAGTATTAATTTAATTGTAAGGTCTATGAACTATAATTAAGATAGATAACGGCATGCGACTTAATAGCTACTTGAGATACTCTTTTAGTATGTGGGCCCTGAAGTTCTTTGTCATCAAAAAACACATATTTCAACAGCAAGGAAGATAAAGCAGTAATGGTTAAATAGATTGTTCTATTCAAAGAGGGGAATATATATTTATGTTTTTTATTTGGTTATCACTTCTGGATTTTGTGCTTGTGGTGAAAAAAAATGGAATATTGCCTTTGGTTTTGTCGCTTAGATTCATTGTTATAGAAATGGCTAGTTATAAATGTGTAAAAGTAAAAAGTTGAAGTTGTAATGTAGCTTGTACTGTGCTATAAAGAGTCGGAAGTCAATACCTTTTTCTTTCTTCCCTTGTACCTCATGTTTTCTTTCCCCTTCTTTTTCTTTCCCTTAATTTCTTGCTTTTATTTTTCTTTGTATTTTATACTTTGATAAAACATTAAAAGTTATATAAAGATAAAGAAACACAGAAGCTTCTTAATCGATTGCAAGCTTAAGTCAGATATAACTGTTTAGGCCTAATTTACCTCAGATTATATACTTTAAAGTAGCACAGGCTGACTTAATTATAAAAATGTGCTTAATGTGAAGACCGGTAATTGCTCATTAAAACTGACTTTAAAAACACATGGAGGAATATTTAACTGCAAGAGATGTCAGCTGGCGGAGCCCAGGGGGAGGGCCTTCTCTGTAGGGGCCCCTGTTCTCTGGAACCAACTACCCCCAGAGATCCGAATTATCCCCACCCTGCTGGCCTTCCGAAAAGCCATTAAGACATGGCTCTTCCTGCAGGCGGGGTGATTTTGAGACAACTTACATTTGAGGTCTCCCCTATGTATGCATGATTTTGTACATCCTTTCTAAATTTTTTGTAAATTGTTTTTAATAACTTTATTGTTTAGTTGTTATTTAAAATGCTGTACGCTGCCCTGAGTCCCCAGGGAGTAGGGCGGCATAGAAGAACTCATAAATAAATAAATAAATAAATAAATAAATAAATAAATAAATAAATAAATAAATAAATAAATAAGAGAGAAATGATGGTAAAAATCAGTTCATTTAAACTTTCAGAAGTACATTTAAAAAACAGGATTTTTTTATTCTAGAAAGTGCAGGCCCGGAACATCATGCTGTGAATGTCCTGCTTTGTCTCTATCTTCTCTTCCCCTCAAGTCTCCCTTTTAACCTGCAATTGTACACTCACCCGTTGTGTTGTGGTCTTCCCTCTGTTTCTTTACATATTCCATGTGATGGGTAACTCCCCAATTCCTATTTTTTCTTACAATCCTATGCAATAGATTAGAGAGAACACCTTACTAAAGTTCACTGTTTGTGTTTTGAGGTAAATGTAGGTTTGATATAGTTTTTGCTGTAGTCCCATGCTCAAGGTGGGACCCTTGGGAGTGAGATCAAATTGCATTTGGTAAATATTTCAATTTTCCTCCACTTAGGAAAATAGCTGAACAGCTACGGTTGTAAGATTTCTGCCTCATCAGCACGCTAATTTCAATTGCTAAACTCTTCAATTCAAGTACAGAGATTTCTGTGGCGACAGGCTCTCAGAAATGTCCACTTTTAGGGCATCCCGTGGAATGTTGTTATGCACAGTTGCTCTGTTTCAATCTTGTAGACCTCAAGAAACACACTGCAGAAGACAATCCTGACAAGGCCACCCTAGAGAGCGCCATTGAATCGTTAAAGGAAGTGATGACGTAAGTCCGAAGACTCTAGTTGATGCTAGTCTCAAAATTAATATAACATACGATTAGCGATGTTCAAAACATTCTGGGTCCAAACCAGGGGTGAAATGTTCCTGGTTCTGGCGGGCTGGTCGGTCGTCGTAGAGCTGATAGCGATCGAGCACGAGGCTTCCCCCACCCTCCTGGACGCCGCCATTTGGGTTCTTTTACCCTCTGTGCATGCGCAGAACGCTTTGCACATGCGCAGAGGGTAAAAGAACCCAAAGGGCGGCGTCTAGACGGGTGGGGGAAGCCTTGCGCTGCGATCGCTATCGGCTCTAAGACGACCGACTGGCCCGCCCGAACCGGGAACATTTCACCCCTGGTCCAAACCATTCTGTGTGCAGAACATAGGACTTTGAGGGGTTGGTTCCTGCATCAAAATATTGGGGGTTATTTTGTTTTGAATATGAACTGGAGAACAGAAGGCAGAAATGTCAAGCCGGGGAGTGTGGAGGAAGGTCCATGGGGGGGGGGGGAAGCTAAGACTGGGAAGTTTCCTTGGTGATGGTTGTGTGCAGCCATTGGCAGCCATGGGAAAGAGGAGAGAGAAGATGAGCTAGCTGGTGGGATATGCTGAGCTTGGAACATTGCAGGAAGGAACGGATGCACTGGTCCCTACATTAGTGGCTGAGTGGAAAAGAGAAAGGGTGGGTGGGAGACATCTTAGAACAGCGTTCCCCAATATTTCCAACTTTGCCGGAGGGAGGGGGAGAGGGGATGGTTCTGTGCAAGCGGCAGCCACGTGTGCGCAGCTCCATTTGCACAAGCGGCAGTCATGCACGCACCTAGTTCCCACAAATGGAGCTGCTCACGCAAGTGGAGCTGCACTGGCACATGTGCTCGCCCGCAGCTTCCGCGTTCTGGTTCCAAATGGGCCGTGGCCTGGTACTGGGTCGTGGCCCCGGGGGTTGGGGACCCCTGTCTTTGAAGATTGGAAGTGGGCGGACCAGCACAGAGGCCAAATGGGGATTTGAGGGACATGGCTTTTCCTATTCACCTTGAAAAATCACCCCAAGATCCTATCAGATTTTGTGTTGACTGAAAGACAGAAGAACCAATGTTTTCTGGATTTTGTTTTTGCTTAACCTAAAGCCAACCTGAAATGGTTTTATAGGACTTTCAATACTTGATGGCTTCAAACCTAAAATTGTTTGGTTTTTATTTTGCGCATACCCTTATAAGTTATCTTGGAAGTAATACGCATTGAATGTTCATTGCTTAATTAGCTACATGGAATGCATCAGCAAGCTCTGTGCACTGATAACTCCTTCCTTATATTTTAGAAGCTGCAGGTGGTTATCATTTTGATATTTGTGAATAGCTGCTAACTGCAGTTCAGTCCAAGTAAACCTTAAGAGTATCAGGCTAAAGATAAGGATGTTCTTAAGTTTTCCTGGAAACTCACAATTTCTAATCTGTACCCTTTAGTGTAATGAGGGATACCTGATTTCATAAAAGTCTTCCTGCTAGTCGTGAGGAGAATATCATTTCTTAAGATGGTAGGGTATGTTTTCTGTATAACTTGAAGGAGTGAAAGCTGAAGAATAAACAGTGAATGAAATCACTCAAATTAATGCTGAATGATTTGTTCCACGGAGGGTTCATTGAATCACATTTTAAAATAGAAAAGAGAGAGCAGCCAGGGAACTTAATCTTTTTCCATCGTCAGCTTAAACAGTTTCTCAAGTTTGGGGCCTGCTGCTTTCCGCATTTATATTGGTCCCACATTTTTCACCAGTGTTTTCCCAAACTTTTTTTTTCTTCTAGACACATTAATGAAGACAAAAGGAAGACTGAAGGTCAAAGACAGATTTTCGATGTTGTTTATGAAGTAGATGGTTGCCCAGTAAGTAATGGTGTAGCACCCCGTTATATTTAAAAAAAAAATGTAATAGTGAATTTGAGCAAAATGGAGAGTAAAAGAGATGCATGATTCCAAATGTAGAATTTTGAGAACAAGTGGTGGACACCCCACAATGGTTGTTATTGTGGTTGCGGGACATGCTTTCCTATTCTCGTTGTGTTTTGCCAAGCATCGTGAGGGAGCAGGCAATTGGTTCTTTTGGATCCAGAGACAAGAAGCACAACAGTAAATAAAGGGATTTTAAGCTTTAAGGAAAGAGATTTAAAAACATAATAATCCAAGCAAGATAATACCCAAATCGCTTACAAACTACCAGGAGCATCTTAATGACAGCAGAGGTACCCTTAGGGCAGCCAGGTTCCACAGTACCCAATGCTAGGTTTTGTATAGGAATTCCCAACAAACAACCATAACCTCAAGGTGTTTATCAAAATCTAGCACCATGACTTCATGGCTCTGCTACGGCCTGACTTTGATTGGGTGGCACCTGACTGAGATGGGAATTGGAAGTTTGAGGTTTTTACAGGTTTGCTGCTATGTGAATATTCCAACCCCCACCCACCCCTTTTCTATTTTATTCAGCAAGCAAGAGTGGAAAAAAGAAGCAGGTTAGCTTAGGATGAGCTCTAAACTTCTAGACTTTTCTTAATACGAAGAGAAAAAATCAAAATTATGTCATTAAACTCCTCAAAATAATAATGATCTGTGTTGGCCACTGTATGTGGAAACGCTAGCAAACATTCCTCTTGTCTGGCCCCAGAGCCAGGATTCCTCAAAATGCTGCTGCTTGGGAGGATACACTTCCCCAAACAACTGAACTTATGTCCAAATGGCATTGATGGGAGGAGGTCCAGCATGGTCCAGAGGCATCCCCTGCGCTCCTCACTTGGGACTCCTGCCACTTCCCGCTTAATGACCTACACTTCTTGGATTATGAAAGCAACTGGGACTGCCTGAATTGTCATTGCTAAGCAATGCAGTCATGTGATGTCATGTTTTATGACTGTTGGCAATCTTGGTCCCAACTGCTGTTGTACCTAGAGGACTACCTATAGTTCTCAATCATCTAAATGGAGAGTTGGGAACCTTTCAAAACCTGGAAGTAGAGCGCTTTAAACTGGTGGAAACTAGCTTAGGTCTGTAACCCATTTCCCCCAAAGTCTGGTAACAGGCCTTTCTGAGAGGTCTTTACTGGATGTCAAGAAGGTACTTGAGGAAACTCAGTCTTTTGCTATCTGAAAATTTTTTAGGTCACTGCTAGCCTTTTGAATTGAGTCAAAGGTCTATCAGTAGCCAATGCAGCAACTTTGGGAGTTTCTATCCAGCAGGAACAGGTCTGAGTCCAGCAGTGAAATCTACTTACCTTCCCTACCGGTTCGGAAGCGCACACTTTTTTATCCTCTGCGTATGCACAGAAGGCTTTGCGCATGCGCATAGGGTTAAAAACATGAAAATGGCGACTTCTGGGCAGGTGGGCGGAGACTCGCGCTGCTGCCGCTACCAGCTCTCCAAACCACCGGCGGCTGCACGACTGGGCCAACCGGTAGCATTTCACCCCTACCCGAGTCACTAGCAATCTTATTGTCACATTCTAGACAAGATGTACATTTTGGTCCCTTTCCAGAGCCTTCCCCAACTACGGCAGAGTATAATAATTTAGCTGACGGTGATCAAGACGTGAATAACTAACACCAGAATGTCTATACCAGAGGTCCCCAAACTTGGCAACTTTAAAACTTGTGGACTTCAACTCCCAGAATTCTGGGAGTTAAAGTCCACAAGTTTTAAAGTTGCCAAGTTTGGGGACCCCTGGTCTAGGTCCAAGTAGGTTTATAAGTAGGCAACTTCCAACGCTGGGGAAAGACTCCCCCTGGCTTTCACCTGTTAAGTAGTGTGCGCATGGGTCAGGGCAAAGAAAGCCCAACTGGGAGCAATATTCTTAGATGTTGACTAAGGTACACTAGCTAAGTTTTGGAGGGATTAAATCTAAGCTTATTTTTCGATTCAGACAATATAATAGCCATCAGACGCCGATTCAAGCTTTCTGTGGAATCAGATTGATTAGAGCAGGATACAATAGATAAATCTTCAGCATGACCCGGGTAGTAACAGCTGAGTTTCATCAGTATTCTGAAGTCAATTCATCATCTACTGATGTACCCCAGTGGCTTTATTTAGATATTGATTAGCATAGGGGAGAGCACCAAACCCTTGGGTAACCAAGGCCTTGACATCTGCTACTCCATAGTGACATGCCGAAATTGCCTACTCAGTAGGGGCAGAATCACTGCAGAATAGTGTTTCCAACTTTCACAGTTGAGGAAGATATGGTAGTCAATGGTTTCAGAGCAAAGGGTTGTGCTGACTTTTCAATGCATTTTATCAACATAGTGGTCAATGCCAACCCAATCCCATATGTGGGCAGGAACTCCGATTGCAAGATTTCCTCTAGGATTCTCTTGGGCTGAGTGGCTCCCACTTTCTCAGGAACCTTCCTGCAAAACTGCTGGATCCTGGAAAGCTGCTTCAATTTCCTTTAAGGGGGTGCAGGCCTTACTCCTTCTTCAAAGAAGTATTACCATTTCTCTGATTGCCAACAACTCATTCCACTTGGCTCCCCAAAGAAGGGCTTGGATCCAAACTCAAACTGCAGAGAACCTCAGGCTCAGTAAGGTCAAAATAATCCTAGCTAATATAAGCTCTCTTGCTCACCATGTTAGTTTCTGTTGTAGAACATGTAGCCTAGAACAAACACGGTTAACTTTATCGGTCAATCAGCAAAATTGTCCAGTGAGCCTGCAGGAATCTTATCCTGTTCATTGTTCTCCGGTTTGACTCAAGATAACCATTAAAGTCTGTTTTTTCCACCATTATCTGTAATCTCTGGACATGTTAGACCCACCAGCTCTATTAAATCTCCCCACTCCCACTCTTCCTGTTCTCTCACTTTAGGGGGAAACGAGGGGAGCCCCCATCAGCATTTTCCAGCCTCTCCTCTGGGGTCCAAATCCTGAGAAATCCAATATATTCCTTACCTAAGAATGAGACTTTATTCCATGTATAAGGACGCTTATTAGGTACGCTGTGCCGCAATAACAATTTGTGTGTCCTGTGATAAGGAGAAGATTCTCTACTTTTTATCATTATTTCTTGGTGATGCAGCAACCTCCCAACTTTTCTCTTTAATGAGCTTCTCCTATGCCCAATAGGCTAACCTCTTGTCGTCTCACCGATGTCTCATTCAGCGCCTGGAAACGGTTGCCCTTGGGGACGACCTCTGCGACAGAGGGGAACAGGTCACCCTCTTCCTTTTTAATGACTGCCTGGAGGTAAGTCTGCAGTGACTCATTTGGCTGTGACATCCTGGAATGGCTTGCAACTTGGAGGAATAAATAACATCCAAACACCTGGAATCTGTGAAGGGCAACTTGAATGCCGTTTCTTTCTCTCTCTTTTTTTTTTTGTCCTCGGTGGAAGACATTGATTGTGCTCTGTAGCAGTCACTCAGCCGGTAAGGACTGCTGGAAAAATGGTCACAGAGAGTACTTTTTCTCTGCGGTCTTAATGCTTTGTAACTCAATTCTGGGCATTGCTGAGAAAGCCAGGAGAGCTTGCTGCTGCTGTGACTTGCTTACAAGCAAGGAAAGCTGTGGTCAGAAGGAAAAGAGAGGCATTGTCATTAGAGTAATTAAGAAGGCCTTTCAGTAATTCCTCCTGGCCAAATGAAATACTTAGGTCCGTGGTGGCGAACCTATGGCACGCGTGCCACAGGTGGCACACGGAGCCATAGCGGAGGGCACGTGAGCGTTGCCCACCGGCAAACCGGAAGTGCAGAAAAACGCACTTCCGGTTTGCCGGTGAGCTGTTTTTTGCACTCCGGAGGGTTCAGGGAAGCTCCCTGAAGCCCCAGAATGCAAAAAACTACAAAACGGACAAACCGGAAGTACGGAAAAACGCACTTCTGGTTTGCCGGTGAGCTGTTTTTTGCACTCCGGAGGGTTCAGGGAAGCTCCCTGAAGCCCCGGAATGCAAAAAACGACGAAACGGGCAAACCGGAAGTGCATTTTTCTGAACTTCCGGTTTGCCAGTTTCGTCGTTTTTTACCGTCCCAGGCTCCGGTAAGGCCTTTGCGCGGGGGTGGGGGTGTGTGCGCATGCGCAGGGGTCAGCATGGGGGGGGTGTTGTGTGCATGCGTGGGGGGAGGGAATGGGTGTGGGCAAGCGAGCGCGCGCTAGCGCGCGCACCCCCCCCCTTTTTGGCACATGAACCTAAAAAGGTTCGCCATCACTGACTTAGGTTTTCACTGGCCTGTTCTGTAGCATGTCGAAGTTATGATTTACTTAACAGGTTTGCATAAACTCCCATTGGACAAGGTCTCGACACCCAATGCTAAGCATTGACAAACCGGGAGCTACGTTCATATCACATGGGAAGTCGAAATCAAACCGTTGTTACATGGATCACACGGGGCTAAACTGTGGCTTGTTCACATGTAGTTTATGGAAGGAACTATAATTCGGGTGGGTGGGTTGCTGCACATTATGGTAAGACCAAACCAAACAAACCACAATGGGTGTACTCAACCCATGAATTGCTGAGTTACGGTAAAAAGTTTACTTTTGTTAAAACTAGAAATTATAATAATTATAGAATTTAATCTTATCTAGCCTCCTTTGTTTGCTTTCTGAGACTTTAGGTGGCAGTTTATTCATAAAGGTTAAAAAAACCTCTCCTTTACCTCTCAGATGCAAACAGATTCACTGGAAGTTGAATTCGGCATCTAACATTAAACAATGTACTGGGTTCGTCTTTTAGTAATTGTATCAGATGTGCAGATCTTGCCAGTTTGTGTAACTCTTGTCAGCTTTAGCTGCATTCAGCAACAGCTGTCCCTATTCTATGAAATACTTTTCTGTGCATCAGCTGTTCTGGAAGATGCTTGGTTTCCATCTGAACATGTAGCTTTGATAGACTGATGCTTTTAACACTTGATTCATCTGAGAGAGAGGGTTTTCCTTCACTTCATAATTTCAGAGGGCTCTAAAAACGTTGTGTTGTTCTGATAGGCTCTTGGTAGTGGGATTTAATGCCACAATGTTTGATTGTAACAGTGAATGTGTTCATTTCTCTGTGCATACAAGAAGATATTTTCTCTGCATGATCTGCAATTTTTATCAATATATATTGAAGAAAGCATCCATTGCATTGATTCTATCAGAGTTTGTTGCAGAAAATTAAATTCAGAAAGCACATACAGACAGACTGATGCAGCAGGATTGATTAAAATAAAAAAAAACTTCTTTATATACAAGAATAACAGATGAGTATTTACAATACCAGTAGCAGAGTTGTTCTTTAACGTAGCAGCAGTTACAGGCAGGAGAGAACAGTTAGTTTCATTTCAGTAGAGTTCAGAGCGGACTGAGAGTACAGAGTGGGCTGAGCCACGCCCAGCCTTCTAGCTTCAGTTGATTCTCTGCACAGATTCAGATGTGTTTAGCTCCCATTGGCTGACTTAGTTGCTATGCCTATTCAATTGGCTGACCTTGTTAACATGGTTCTCCCAGTTCATGAATATCTTAACAGATTCTTGAACAAATGCCATAACAACCTGATTTTTCCAACAAATCTCAACCCAATAGATCACAACTACTGTATATATATACACGTATGAACCAGGGGTTAAATCCTCCCGGTTCGCTCTTACCTGTCGGTTGTCATAGAGCCGATGGAGCCGGTCATGGCGCGGGGCTGCCCCCGCCCGCCTGGACGCCGCCATTTGAGTTATTTTGCCCTCTGCGCATGCGCAAAGTGTTCTGCATGCGCAGAGGGCAAAAGAACTCAAATGGCGGTGTCCAGGCGGGCAGGGGAAGCGGGCGGGGGAAGCTCCATGCCGCGACCGCCACCGGCTCCATTGGCTCTGCGACGACCAACAGGTAAGAGCGAACCGGGAGGATTTCACCCCTGGTATGACCCTGAAAATGGACTTGACACTCTTCAAGTTTTGTTGTCTTTCTCTATTGTCTTTTCACCCTAACATCCACTTGATGCCCAACAAGCCACAGAACATGCTACATTGGTTTTCTATTCCTGGTGGATTGATGGGTCGTGATTTACACTAGTATAATTCATTAGTGTCTTGGTGGTATTTACAGTTCTGGCACTGTTTCAGGCTCTCAGGACAGGGCCTCAGCAGCCTGTAAATTCTCATGGGACTTATTTGTGTTTAATGTGAATCAGTAACAGGTCTATGTCAGGTAATTCTGTTTTGCTGCTTCTTGGGCTCCAAAAATGTCCACACAAGCAGCTATAACCAGAAATTACTGTTGGAAAAATACTGAGCTTGGGGAATACAAACTAATCAAGTTTCAGAGGCTTGAGTCTAGCACAGGGGAGGTCATAAAACACATGTTCATTATGGTCTGTCCAAGTTGCATCATTAAGGATGTATAGCCTTCCATGCAAATCTTCCCTAAATAGTCCAGAGTGAATCTGAACCCAGTCCTTCCTCTGTGATGTTAAATACTTCAGCAGATGGCCTATTGAATTTTAATTGCCAGGACCATAATACTGTGTGTGGGTTGGGTATAGTGGAGTTACTGGTTGCAAAATTCAGTTACCTGAGAACCTCAATGCTCACTTAGGGGGAAAAAACCCCCTAACTTTTCTTGTTTTGTTCTAAATATCTGTCTTGCTTTTCTATGCCACTGAAGGCTGCCATGAGGCTAGCATAAAACCTAGCTCAAGTAAAATCATAAAAGCAAAAACAATAACATTGATGAACAGCAAATTGGAGTCTCCAGCTGAAATAGAAAACCCAGTCAGTACACACCTTTATTAAGATTGTCAACATGTACCAAAATATGCAGAAGTATGAGTTCTTCAGTTAAAACACGCTTACTTGTTTTCAAAGCTGTTAGAACTAGAGCTGTTAAGAGAAGCTTCCATATGGCGCAGGCCTTGCTCTCGAGTTTATGATATAAATTACACACTGGAGAAGAAATAAGATTGTTAAGGAGTTATTGTGCTGTTAAGCACATACACAGCGAAATGTGTTGTAGTAATGGTGTTGCAGTTTGATATGAATGCTATTCAGTCAATAAACAGAATATCTTTAGTATGTACAAAATAGTTTTTTACTTGAATAGTAGCAAAGTTAAATAGGAAGTCCAAGTCATACACAGTTATTCAGTCAATGCGAAGTTTCTTCTTGCCTATCTTTGTTGTAACTCACAAACAAAGATTACAGCTGTCACTTACTGTAATTCTATACTATCACAGACAGTTACTACTTCTTCACAGCAATTTCACACAGCCATAAAGTAATCTACTTATCAGTAAATCAGCAGAGAGTCTTCAATCCGGAACACACTGTCAAACACAACAATAAACCATCAACCATAAACCACATTGAGCATGCTCTCTTGCTTGCTTATATAGTAATCATCCACAATGCATTTAAAGCAATATACACATAACAATGATTTGTGGCTTAATCATATATTAACACACCCAATCGTTTGAACATGGTTCCAACAAAGATAAAAGCAAATTCAAATATATGTTGTCGATTTGAGAGATGTAGAGTAGATTTAGTTGTACATTGTAGGGTTGAGAGAAGTTGTTTGGGAGAAAAAAGAAGGCAGAAAGCACGCTCCTAAGCATTGGGACAGAATATTCTAGTTCTTTGTTGCAACTTGACGAAATGGCTACTGTGAGATATGACTAACAGAGAGAGGAATATGGACTTTTTCAGTCTTCTAAAGACAAATTATAAAAAAAGTACAGCAGCTCTCTTGGGGCAGGGCATGTAACAACCTGGATGTCAGTAGCTTCTCTGTGGTGGATGAATATGAAATGAGGTGAAGTGATATATGTAGTAAATTTCATAGGGGAGGAAGATACCTCAGGAAAGAGACAAATTAGGAATTAGAAATCTTAATTCTGTCAATGCTGTTTTGTAATCTTGTAAAGCATTTCTAGTTCTTAGTGTTTCCAGCCGTTTCTAAGAAGTGACCTGTAATGGGGATGTCATCACTGTGAACATAATAGCAAGCCCAAGGTGTATAGAGATTAATAGGTTCATACAACATTCGATGAGATCGAAGTCATGATTCTGTGCTTTCTCCTTAACTGGAAGATACAAATCTAAGATAGAAAGACATTAAGCTCTTTTTAGATCCCAGTATAGTGCAAAAGCCATCACAAAGCAGCTTATCTAATAAATCATAAATTTTATGGGAAAACATTTAATTACATTTAATTAGACTAGAAACCTAGACTTTGAGGGACTATTAATATTGAGTCCTACCACTGCTTAGTGAATCCATATTAAAGCATCTGCCTTAGATGATTGTACAACCTCTTGCCTTATCAGATTCAACAAGGGGAGCTCATCACTACTCTTAAGAAATTGGGTCTGTTATTAATCTGCTTTTAATCTGGAACTTTTTTTTAACCTGATACTCAAATTCATTTTCGAATTTAAGACTCTTGTTTTGCGCTTTGGGATTCTGAAAACAACTCCTTCACATCGTTCTACCATCTTTTAATCTTTTAAGCTTCGTGATATCCGAAGCAGAACATCCAGATTCAGCCACAATTTTATTCCATACAGTATCAACCTTGTGAACTCTCAAGCTTTCTGTTTCCGCTATGTATTCAAGATGGGATTGATTCATTATCTATATGTATTAATATGTTAGGGTGTAGGTATATACATATGTATGTACTGTATATAGCATATCTATATGTGTGTTATTTGTATGTACACTTTTGAGAGCAGGAATTTCATTTTTAATGTGTGCCAGAGTGCCCACAGGGGAAAAAATGACAATCATTCCTTCGTCTCTGTTCTTTTATTTCCATTCTCTGATGATCCTTTTTCCAGTCGTTGAACCTATTTGAAGCTACTTGTCACAGTAGCTAAGATGGGTTTTGACCAATACACACTAGCAATGGGTGATAGGTGAAACTATCACTTCTGTGATTTGGGGGCTGTAGGTTATATACATATTCAATAGTTTAGTGAATTAAAGATTGCAACCATTTTGTCCAGAAGTGTGTATTTTAGTGCTGTACATACTCTGGGTTTTATATGCATACTGCAAATCATTTGGTTGTCAAGTTGATGCTTTTAGGCTGAGGTTCCTGTGCCTGTAAAACTACATTATTTGATTATAGTTATTTATTTATCAAGATAGCTGACAATAGTATTGAGAGCAGCCTGAAGAATTTTCTGCGAAAGTGCAAGTTTTGTTATTTGGCATATTTGCGGAGAATTAGCATCGGATCTAGGCCACTGGGCATCCTGTCGCAAGATAATATGGATTGCACATCCATTGGCGTATGCTCAGTGGGAAATGGATTAGGTGAACTATAGTCTCCAAAGCCTGGATGGCAATAGATTGCCTAACTCTGCTCTCAAATAATTATCTCACCCTCCAGACTTACAGTATGTCTGCTTGCATAGACTGGATTTAAAAATGGAAGGGATATATTTAATTAGCATTCCCTGATTCAGTGCTCTGCTACTGGCCATATGCAGCTTGGGGACATTTTGTGAGTACAAGGCAGAGGAGGAGGAGGAGAAGGCAGCATGCGGTGTTCAAGAGAACATAAAATCTCCAAATTACTCCCATAAAAGAGGGGGGCCGCCTGGCATTTTGAGAAGAAACTATAAATCCGTATGTTGCAATTGCTGAGGCTTTTTTTGAAAGCCACCCGTTGGCTGCAAGACTTGCCATTTTAAAGGTCCTTGTGAACGTTGGAGCTGCTTTCTCACGGAGGGTTTCTTTGGTTTGTGACAGATTGCGAGGAAACGGCACAAAGTCATCGGTGGCTTCAAGAGCCCGCACGGCCACACCAGGCCACCAGCCTGCCTCAAGCACATCATCCTCATGCCTCTGTCTCAGATCAAGAAGGTTCTAGACGTCCGAGAGACAGAAGGTTAGAATATTTTCAGTGAATTGGGAGGGGAAGGTCAATCCCAAACTGGTGTCTCCAGAGACCTCCTCGCAGAATGTTCAGATTGGGGAAGACTTGAAATCAACACATGGAATGATTGCTTTAACTGCTGGAGGATTTGGGCATGGCTGAAAAGTGAGATCTCTTCCAAAGAGCTTTACCTGGCAGTCGGAGAACTGTAAATAGCCATTCAAAGGAGCAGAGAGAGAGAGAGAAGACAGTCAAATGTCAGCTTGTGAACTTGTATTTGTAGAAAACCATTCTCAGCTTTTAAAGTGCACAGCTCTTGCCTTTCTTTTTCTATGGGATTTGTTCAATGCTTGTCTAAAAATAAAGCATCTCATGTGGGTGTATTAACCTTTAAGAACAAAGGTTTATATGACTGGCACTTTAATCTTAAGCAGCAGTTGAGCCCACATTCCTGAAATCTTTTAGTAGGCAGATGCAGATTCTCTCCACCACCACCCCACCCCAGATTATGGCATTTACATGGCTGTAAGCCTTGCTAAAATCAGTGTGACTTTGCTGGAGAGGAAGCACTGGGACATTAATTTCCCTTGTTTATATGCAGCAGCATTCTGTACCTTGGAAAGATTATTTTTCGATAATTGGAGAAAAAGTTGGTATGAGCTAGCCTCCTACAGCCCGCCCTCAGTGCATACCTGTAAAAATAACTGGAGCTGTAAAGGCATGAGTTGGAAGTTTCTGTGCATTTTTTTCCCTTTTGCTACATTCTTCCTTTTCCCGGGTTTGGTGCAGCAATGTGCTGTCCTGAGTGAAAACAAATTGAAGTATATTTCTGTCAGGGGTGAAATACAGCAGGTTCTAACAGGTTCTGGAGAATCGGTAACGGAAATTTTGAGTAGTTCAGAGAACCGGCAAATACCACCAATGGCTGGACCCAGAGTGGAGTGGGAATGGAGATTTTGCAGTATCCTTCCCCTGCCACACCCAACAAGCCACGCCCACAGAACCAGTAGTTTTTAAAAAATTGGATTTCACCACTGATTCCTGTTCTTGGGAACATTAATTAAAGCCAGGTTTTCAAAGTTGAGTTTGACGGGTTTATTTGGAGTTGGTTGTCCAAAAGATGAGCCCAACAAGGTTGCTGAGGAAGGGGAAAATTTGTATATGCTTAGGAACCAGAGCTTTAGGAACTGTAGATCAAACGAAAAAGTATGGAAGTTTAATGCCATAGAAGACTCCTGCTCCTTGGCTGCTAATTGAACTCTCCGGCTAACTATGTATATACTTTGTCTCCTAGAAAACGTGAGGGATAATAGGTTTTATATGAGTACAAAGCAAAAGAAAGTAACCTGAAGAATAATGAGTGGCAGGCAGCATTATTTTGCTGGTTACTTTTCTACATCTGTAGCTTTAAGACAATTTTAAAATTCAAGCCATGATTGTAGAAAGCGGGCTTTTCTGAAATGTCATATGTCACAATAATCCAGTATTTCTCAACCTTGGGAACTTTTAAGACACATGGATTTCAACTCCCCAAATTCCCCAGCCAGCAATACCAGTATATTACTGCAATCTGACAGTGGGAAGAGAGAATGTGATGCTCTCAAGGGTCTGACCTCTGTCTCTGAAGACATGTCAAATGCAGCTATTTTGAATTCTCTGCGGGTGACTCTTTGTTGTGGTTGAGTGTGTAGATATTTAGCTTTTACGTCTTTATTCTACTTACATGGCTTTATATCCAGCTTCCTCCCTTGAGACTCTGTACCTTGTCTCAGCCACTGCAGGTTTAGAGTGGCTCCATAAAACATTGTGCGGCATTATTACCGCTTAATTAGCTTTTAGTTGTCTTGTTTTCGGTGGCTGGAGAAACTACCCACTATAGGCCCCAGAGTTGGGAAATTCTCATAGGAGTGGATTCTTTTAATAGCATTTCTTTTGGTCTTTGAAGCCCAGTAAATTAAATTCTGCGGTGGCACAATTCTGCTGCACTGGATAGCAATTTGAAGCTCTCAGTAAGCCATGAAAACGAGAGCTTGTACGGGGAAAGGAAATTCAGCCAGATATAAATATACAAAGAGCCTATTATATATTGATATCGCTTGCTTGTTAATGTTCAGGACTATAAATGTTCATTCTTACCTTAGCTTAATGATCTGTGTAATATTCTCTAGTCCATGCTTTCCTCCTTTCATTAAGATTTTTTTTTTTAAAAAAAGGACATTCCTTTTCTCTACAGACTGCCGCAAAGCCTTTGCATTGGTTGTACGGCCGCCGACGGAGCAAAGCAATCTTTTGTTCACTTTTCAAATAACAACTGACGAACCTCTCAAGGAGGACTGGCTGAAGATGCTGTGTCGGCATGTAGCGAACACCATATGCAAAGCAGACGCTGTAAGCACTTGAGATGAAAGTTGATGAGGGGCACATATTGTAGAACGAGTTCATAGAACAGGTGACCTCTAATCTTGAGGGTTGGGAAATCACATTTGGGATTTCTAGAACATTTGTGGATATGCTGACAGAATGGCTGTTCTGAAGAGACGACGTTGTGCAGAACAACCTGGGAGGCTAGAGAAGATGGCAAGAGTCTTCCAGTACTTTTCTGGCAAATGGACCTAGTACTTACTTTTCTGGCATTGTCTCCTTGTTTTTTTGCCTGGAAAAAATTTCCAGTCAAGCACAAGGGAGCAGTTTCCCACCCCTTAATTTCCAAAAAGTTCTTAGGAGGTCCATGTTAAAGAGGCATTGGTGGGATTTATTTATTAAGCCTCAATACTCAAGGGAGCATTGCCACTATCTCCTTGCAACTCTAGGCAGTTAAAATCCAGTAAATAAAAAAAGGTTAACAAATAAAAGATACTATTCCTAAAAAAAAAAAACTCTGGGAGATCTTCCTACTCAAATACCCCATGCAACAAAACACTACCATTTTTTCCCCTGAAGATTGCAAGGGACACATTTGCTCTCTTAAAGCATGATATTCCAGGAGGGAGGTGGAATACCCTGAGGATCTGGTTCTCTGACTACCCCACCAGTTCTCCTCCTTCGACCGGAAGCTTCTTTGTGCTAGACGACGTAGGGCAGACAGACTCTATCTTGTAGACCTGATCCTAAAACTTGGGCTCTGCGATGTTTTGGATTTGATTCAGAAAAGGTGCTTCAGAGCAAGAACTGATGTGGCACCTGTCTAGGACTCATTGAAGCAGCCGCCTCTTTTTCTGGGCTCACGTGGCTGCCGAAAAGAGACTATCCCTGCAGTTCCAAAAATAAATGTGGCTGCTTTAATGAGTCGCAAAGCAGTGCTGCATTCACACTCCTGCAGGTTCCAAATCACCTATTCTGAATCAGATGCAAAACACTGCATTTCCTTTAATCCATATTCCAATTATACTTGAAGCTGGTGCTTTGCTTTCCAGTATCTTACTGTTTTTTTTTAATTTGAAAATCTTAAAATCAATTGCAGTAGGATCCAGTAGGCATCAAGGAATATGTTGCCAGACATATTGTTGTCTCCTGTCATCATGTTGAGAATCCCTGTATGATCTGTGCATGAAAACTAAATTTATTGTCGCCATAATCCAAGTATGTTGGCGGAATTCTAATGAGTTCATTGGCAAATCCTGTTCATGCTTTGAACAGTCAGGGGATAGCACCTGCAGATTATAAAACGCTCCATAAACTAAGAACCAGCTTATTATAGAGACATTATTCCCAAATGGTACAGTAGTGCCTTTTAGGTAGCGTACTGGCAGACATTGGTGTTAGAAATATAAAACTTGAATGCTGCAAATTGAATAGCACGGAAACATCCCCACTTTTGGGCCTGTTTTATATGCCAGCCTTTGTGGCGTGAGGTAAACTCTTGGCACAGCCAAGTTTCCTTTTCAGGAAGCGTTTGCGCCATAATAGTTGGCTCTCCGACAAGATTCTTCTTGGGAAAGCTGTCTGCTTTGATATTATTATTTTTTTTGAGAGAGAGAGCTGTTTGTTTACATTTTTTTATTTAAATATTCTGATATTTTTAGTAGTTTAGACATTATTTTTTTAGCTGCCATGTTTTTGATTTTGTCCAAATGCATGGTTAAAAAAAATATGTTGAATAAAATTAGCAGAGCTTATGTTTTTGAGATGCCTGCTTGATTGATCGGGTTCTCCAAATCAAAAGCAAATAATATCTGTTCTGGAAATTAAGCGAATCGGGCATTAAAGTATTATAATACATAGAGAGGAACTAGTTAGGTCTAGTGGTTAAGGCTAGAAACTGGGGGATTGTGACTTTTAGTCCTACCTTAGCTATGAAAGCCAGCCGAGTGACCACACCCTCAGCCCAGGTCTCTCACAAAGTTGTTTTGGGGAACATAGGAGAAATAAGGAGTATTAGATATGTTTTCTGCCTTGAATTGTTTATAAAAAAAAATAATAAAGGTGAGAGAGAAATTACATAAAAATGTGAGGTGTATAGGTGGACAGGTACGAAAGAAGGAAGGAAGGAAACATTATTTAGAAAACTAAAGTATATTCCACAAAGTATATTCTGTTACTTATGGTGCATCCTAGGCGTCAGAGAACCCATCTCTAGGTTCAAGACGAACCTGGTGTCAAGTTGAATTACAAATAGAGCCTAGATACCTTTTCTACTTCAGCCTGGCAAGTCATACCTGTCCTTTCTGCTCTAGTGACGCATGACTTATCTCTTCTTTTCTAGCATCATAAGGGAATCTTTCTTCACTATGTGTGGCTCGCATCCTTTCTTCTAGAAAAAAAACAAAACAAAACCTTTGTTTTCTCAAATTACTTGTACTCCATTCCCACATGGTGGCAGCAGAGGCTTAAAACCCGATTTTCCTCTCCCCACCTCCCCATTTGCTAAATAAGAAAGTGTCTATACTGCGGTCAATACCAGAATAATGTGCCAGATGTAATGCATAATCTCTCTACTATGGGAAGTTGGCTTGTGAAATTTGAGGAGTTAAGAAGCCCTGGGTTTTTGAATGTGGATTTGAAATTCAAGATGGCTTTTTTTTTTCTTTTTACCCTTGAAGCTAATAGTTGGGGCTTTTTCCTGCCAGGAAAATCTTATTTATGCAACTGATCCTGATTCTATTGAAGTAAACACAAAAGATGTGGATAGTACATTGAGTAGAGCATCACGGGCCATAAAGAAAACCTCGAAGAAGGTAAGAGGCTTAGCTCGAAAAGGACTTGTCTCATTGAATTCTAAAATGAGGACACAATTCGTTTCCCAGGAAAACAATATTTTTTTAAATTTTATATATCATTTTAAATAGTTCCCTGCCTTATTTTAGATTTCATACAAAACGCCCCCATCATCTAACTGACATAGTCTGATGTCAGAGTCTTGGTTGCTTAAGAGAACCCTCTCCCTCAAAAATCATATTCTCTTAACATAAAGATGTTAAAATCCCTGTTAGACCTTTAAAAAAAAAGCAGTTAAAATCATCCTCGGTAAGACTCACAAGGCCTGGGTTTTTGATCCCACTATAATAAAATACAGGTCTTTAATATTTTCCCAAGTTCATTAAAAAAAAAATGAAAGAGGCGCTGGTACATATCTAGCCCTTCTGAAGAGATTGTGAACCTTGCCTACTAGGCCATGCCAATCTTCATTTACTTTCTTTAAATGATACCAAATACAGTAGGACAGAAATTGGTGCAAGTTGAACAAAATGGCCTGTAGAATAATTGGAAAGGGCGGGGCAGAGAAGAGAAAATTTGCAAAGACCTGACAAGAAAGGAAAAGCTTTGAACTGAATGGCTCAGCCTGCGGGGGGGGGGGGGGGATGTTTCTTTTAGAGCAGGCCTGTCAAACTGACGGTCCGCGGGCCAGATATCCCTCCCCCACGCTCAGGCCATGCCCACCCCGGCCTCCGCAAAGGCAAAAAAAAATCACGATACGTCACGATGCGGCCTGTGATGCGATCGGGGTTGACACCCATGTTTTAGAGTTTTTCACCTGCAGTGCTTTCTGTAGGCATAGGGGAGGGAGAGAGGCAGTTCTTATTCCCTTATTTATTGTTTCCTCTTTTAATGGGGAAATGACTTCCGGGTAATGCTGGGTGAGACAATGAACACAGGTAGTCTTCGACAGTTCATTTCGTGACCGTTCAGTTACAATGGCACTGAAAAAAAAGTGAAAAAATAACCGTTTTTCAGACTTACGAACGTTGTGACATCTCCAAGGTCACATGATTAAATGCTAAGCAATTGCCATGTATTTATTCAGAAGCAAGGTCAACAGGAAAGCCAGATTCACTTAACTGTGGCAAGAAAGGTCGTAAAATGGGGAGGGAATTCACTTAACGACTACCTTGCTTAGCAATGGAAATTTTGGGCTCAATTGTGGTTGTGAGTGGAGGACTACCCCTACTGACCTTTTGTTAGCTCTGCTAACATTAGAACCTTCTCATTGTCTCATGAAGCATTGCCTGGGTATAATTTCACCAATTCGGGAGCCACGGAAATTTACACCCTATTTATTAGAGTTATCTTTTCAATCACTCAGAGTAGTAAAATCAATTAATAGTTAACAACTAATAGCTGAACTAATTCAAGCTGGCTGTTCAAGGATTGAAGTTGAAGGAAGCTCTGTCCTAGGCGCCTACCTCGAATTTGCACAAGGAAAGTGAAATATGAATCGGTAAAACAAATCAATATCGTAAAAAACTTAACCTGTCCAGTAAATCATTTGAAAGTCTACGACAGAGCTGCATGACGGCTTTGCCTGGCAAAGCAAAAGAAAAGGAAATTTGCAAGTTGCACAGTGTGTGTGTAACCTGAAATGAGATTACAACATTCTATGAATCATAGGGTACTTAAAACTCAGCACAATCTTCATCGGCTAATATTTGGAACCAGTTTAAGTATCTGGCACAGCTTCTTGGTTTCACCTATCCCTTTTTCCATGCCAACATTTTGCAGGTTACACGAGCGTTCTCTTTTTCCAAGACCCCAAAGACAGCCCTTCGAAGAGCTTTGATAGCCCACAACAGCGTAGATGGCAAGAATGTCTGCACCACCAGTGAAAGCTGTTTAGGGGGCCGCCTTGCCAGTACTTCATCTTTAGCAGTAAGTGACTTGCCTGGGGAAATCGGGAATAATATGCAAGCAAAGGTGGAGATTGAGTCCTGGGTTGTGCTTACTGGAATAATGGACCTGCTGATATCACATATTTTAATTTTCTGAAGTCGTGCCAACTACCGTGTTTCCCTGAAAATAAGACCCAACCGGAAAATAAGCCCTAGTATGATTTTTCAGGATGCTTGTAATAGAAGCCCTACCCCCCCCCCCCCCCCCCCAAAAATAAGCCCAGGTTAAAATCGTCAGACACATTTAGTACCGTATTTCCCCAAAAATAAGACCTAACGGGAAAATAAGACCTAATGCATCTTTTGGAGCAAAAATTAATATTAAACTCAATCTTATTTTCGGGAAAACACGGGTATCTGGTTAGTGTGGCTAGAAGATAGTAAATAGAATCCTCAGTAATAAAGATATATTTTCCAATTGTTGTTAGTTGTGAAGTCGTGTCCGACCCATCGCGACACCATGGACAATGTTCCTCCAGGCCTTCCTGTCCTCTACCATCCCCCGGAGTCCATTTAAGCTCACGCCGACTGCTTCAGTGACTCCATCCAGCCACTTCATTCTCTGCCGTCCCCTTCTTCTTTTGCCCTCAATCTTTCCCAGCATTAGGCTCTTCTCCAGTAAGTCCTTCCTTCTCATTAGGTGGCCAAAGTATTTGAGTTTCATCTTCAGGATCTGGCCTTTTAAAGAGCAGTCAGGGTTGATCTTCTCTATGACTGACCGGTTTGATCACCTTGCAGTCCAAGGGACTCGCAGGAGTCCATTTTCCAATACCGGTAGTATCCAGAAATTTTTAAAAAGCATGATGGACAAATTGAGATTGATTTAATAGATGTCAAATGAGAGATTTTGAGACAACAAAACAAATGTTTTCAGAGTATCTGAAAAACTTTAAAAACATTTGAATAACCGGAAAGACCTTCTAACAATATCGTGATATTGTTTGTGTAGTTGGAATTTAGAAATTTGACTAGATTGTCTAAATGTTACCAACATCCCATATATAAACAGAGGCAATGAGTCTTGACTTTCATCACTGGTTTGTGCAGACATGAATTTACACATGTGAATGCCCAGATAACTATCTGAAGAACCAGTTACAGGAAAAAACAATTTGCTAAAAATATTCAAGCTATTAAGCTTGCACCAAGAATTTGGGGAGAAAACTTTTCATTAATACAGTTAAAATGAATTTGTGGTTTCTTAACCACAAATTAACACAGAAGCCTGTGATGGCTGACTTTCCTATTCTCCTTTCTCCAACTAGACCAAACTTTATATTTTTTGCACATGAGATCATAACAAAATCATGTTAAAGAAGTTCTCTTAAACATTAGCAGCTTAGTTACTTCAGCAGTGCTTCGAGGGCAACAGATTCCCCTTCGCTCTTTGCCTATTTATCTCAAGTCTTGTTTGAAAGGCTTTTGATCTGTGCAAGGAAGGGGAAAAAAATCTTTTACTACTGGTCATTATTTCATCAGTGGACAGATGGAACTTGTTACAGTCTTCTGTATCCTATTTTAGAATACAGGTAGTTCTCAACATACAACAGCAATTGGAATTTCCATCGCTAGGCGATACGGCTGTAGAGCAAGGGGGGGGGGTCAGACTTGCAGGCCGGATGTGTCATGCGCTGCCCACCCCCGGTTTAGCGAAGGGCAGAAACGTCGTGATACATCACGTGACGACAACGTGACACCGTGAGTTTGACACCCCTGCTGTAGAGTGTGGTCACATTGTTTGCTGTGGTCCTGCTTGCTGCTGTTAACCAAATCTCAACTGTTGAGCAAGGCAACTTCCTTTTTTTTTATTTTTTTATTTTTTTTTTATTGAAAAAGTTTTATTAGTACAGAGTACAAACATTTTTTAATTTTTCTCCCCACCCCCACCCCCTTCCCTCCCCCCCTCCCCCCCGGACTTCCCAGAGAGAACACAGGGCATAATATCAGTAATTACAGAAGAAAAAAGAAAAAGGAAAAACCCCTCAACTCCAAATTACACATTGCTAACATCATTAAATTTCTATATTTTATATTATTTCCCATATAATTCTAAAAAATAAAAAATAAAAGTTAAAGATATATTAATTATATAATCTGAGTTATACAAAGGAAGGAAAACAGTTTCTCCCTCCTCCTTTCAATCATCTTTCTAGATCTATAAAAATTATTAATAATACTAAATCCTTAAAAAAAACCATTAATAATAATAATAATCTCATAATTAACTAAAACCGAAAAATTTTTACATAGCTAATATCAAGATATTAAATAATAATACCTTTAAATTTCATCATAACAACATATTACTCTAAAGAAACCTATTAACTCAAATAAAACTAAAAAAAATATTACATGTCTACATATTAAATAATAAAACTTTTAAGTTTTGTCATAACATAATATTATTATACAACAACTTTAATTCATAATAAAAAATATTAAATAATAATACCTCTAAGTTTCTCATAATAACATTATTATACAACAACTTATTAGCTCAGATAAAAAAAAATTACATGTATTAAATATTAAAGCCTTTAAATTTCATCATAACCACATAATATTATTGTTCAACAACTTGTTAATTCATAATAAAAAAGTATCCTTAAAGGTAATATTGATAATAATAATAATAATAATAATAATAATAATAATAATAATAATAATAATAATAATAATAATAATAATAATAATAATAATAGTAATAATAGTAATAATAGTAATAATAGTAATAATAGTAATAATAGTAATAACAATAAAAATAATAACAATAGTAATAATAATAATAATAATAATAATAATAATAATAGTAAAAATCTAGAAAAGAGAGAGAGAAAAACAAAAACCTAAAACAAATGGAAAGAAAAAACAAAAAAACAAACAACCTTCCTTTAAATTTTAAAAATCTAATTGTAATAATTTAAAGCTCAATAGTTTTAATTAAAAATTAGGAATTCCAATTCTTAAAGAATTATTAAAAAAGGGGGGAAAAAAATCTTCTCTTTCTCTTTCCCCCTTAAAAAAAAAGAAGGAAAGAGGAAAAAAAAAAAAGGGAGAAGAAGAAAATACAATTATATTATCTCCATCCATCTAATACATATCAACACTACTTCTCTTTATATCTTATTGGTTGCCTCCTTTTGTATCTTGATGATTTTGAATTTATCAGCTCCTCTTCCATCTGATCCCAATACTCCATCTCCTTTTTCACATCTTTCTGGTTCTGCAATTCACTTTGAGTCTTTGAGATTATTTCATTTTGATCCAATAAGAATGGCTTTTCCTCCTTGTCTTCTTCTACATTCATACGTTTTCCTTCTGGAATTTAAATATATCAGCCTTTAAAATATTGATATAAAATTCGGTAGCTTTGTTTATCGTATTCAGCCGGTATCTTTTCTCCAAAAATTTCACCATAACTCCTGTTGGTGCTTCCCATTTGTATTGTAAATTCAATCTTTTAAGTTCATCAATCAAAAAAGTAAATTCTTTTCTAGCTTTAAGCATTTTAAAGGGAATTTCTTTCCAAATCTTAAGTTCCTGACCATTCATCTGAAGATTATTCTTAAATGTCGCCTGGATAATTCTGTTTCGTAAGACTCTTGTAGTAAAATATATAACAATGTCCCTTGGTAAATGTTTTTGTTTTGCGTACCACGAATTGACCCTGTATAACTTTTCAATTTGTATAGCCAGCTCATCTTTAGAAATTCCAGAAACCTGCACCAAGGCCTCAATCATTCTTCCCTTCAAATCGTCATATAAACCTTCTTTCAACCCCCTTACTCTAATAGCGAATTGCGTTCTTCTAAACTGTGACATCAACACCTCTGTTTCAAAATTTGCAATATCCTTTTTAAATTTGTTTATATATTCCACCGAGGTTGCCAACGCTTGTTTATTTGTTTCAATACAATCCTCCAAAAAATCAACATTTGTTGCTAAACCTTTGCAAACCTCTAACATGTCCATCCGTAGCTGCATTTCCATATTCTTCAAAGCTTCTTGCATTTTATTTTCTATTTCAGTAATTTTTTGATTAAATTCCAAAATTAAGTCTTGTTTCATAATCTTTAAAGTATTTAATAAATTTTCCGATGTCAAAACTTGTGGAGGTGTTGGTTCAGTAGCAAGTTGCATTTTAGAAGTAAAAGCAGAGGGGTAAATAGGCCTTTTATTCGAAGCAATCATTCCATATTTTGAGGCCATTGTTATAGTTCCAAGAAATTAAACTAAAAACGCCAAATCACTTATCAGTTTTTATAATCCAAAATTGAGAATCAAAAATAAAAACCAGTTTTCAAATTCAAAAATTTCCCAAAATCCAAAAACCACAAACAAAACACAAATAACTTTCACTTCTTCTTTATTATACTTCCAAAAAGGTGCAAAAAAGAGTCAAATCTGTAAAAATAAAAATAATAATAAAAAAAAAATCTTGCAATTTCCAGGACAAATAATCTTTTATTGTTATAATCCAAAGTCACGGAGCAGAGAATAAAAATCAGTTTTCAAAATTTCCACAAGAGAAAAGCCAGGAAAAAAAAATCAATCCTTCCAAACTTGAAACCATTTTTATCTTTCCAGAAAAGTATGGAAAAAAGCCATAATTCTAAATGAAATTCTTTCCAATGTAAAGGATAGAAAGATTTTTAATTTCCAAAGTCAGGAGACAGAGAAAAAAAAAATCAGTCTTCAAAGTTGTAATTTTCCATAAGAAAAAGAGCCACAAGCAAACAAGGCAAAAATCACCTTCACTTCTCTTCCCAACTTCTTCAAAACGCCTTAAAAAGCCAGATCTCTAAAAAGATACTTTCCACTTTCAAAGGCAAATAATCCTTATTTTTGTCAATTATCAGAGAATATAAGAAGGACAGCCAGTTTTCAGTTTTCAGAACAAAGAGTTTCCATAAGAGAAAAAAAAACCACAAGCAAAACGGAAATCACTTTCACTTCTCCTCCTTCAAACGCCATATTGTTGCATATTAAATGTTACTTTGTTTCTTCAAATAGAAGTTAGCCGAGGGTTTAAAAAAAAGAAAAAAAATCCATACTTGCCCAGCAAAGCCCCTGGTTCTCTCTGTCTGCCTCTTTAACTGCACAGAAAAAAAAGTTTTAAAAATCCTCTTCTAGAGGCAGCGGCGGCTTCGGCGTCTAGCTCCGCAAAAGCGGAGATTTCCTGGCTCCCGGAGCTAGGGGCAGGCTACCTGGGGAGCCTTCCCTTCGCGCCCCTGGATGACTCCTAGGGCGCTAGGGGGGCTCTACCCCACCTGCCATGCTCTCCTCTCTCCCCTATGTCCGGGGCAGAGATATTCCGAGCCGCCAGACAGCTGTTCTGGCGGCCCGGCAGGGAGTCGGAAAGGCGTCCTGAAAGGAGAACGCCATCGGCGCCGAACACCAAACCGGAAGTCGAGCAAGGCAACTTCCTGAAGCTTCCCACAAGTGGGGAAATTGACGGGAAGTTGCATGGCCCAGACACATAAGTGGCTATGCCAAATGGGAGATGGAGCGAGGGGGTTCACAAAAGGGACAGGTCAGAGTGAACGTGCCAGCGTGTGTGTGAGAGGTGTGTGGGTTGGGGAAGGTGCAACAGGGTGCATAAGAAACGCATGCTGGGGGTCTGTGCGGGGGTGTACGAGCGGTACAGTGGGGATGCACTAGAGATACAGATTAGGAAGGGTGTGAGGAAGTGCAATGGGATGCACCAGAGGCATGGTGTGGGTTGGGGAGGGTGGTCTGATAGTTCATGAGTGGCTGGCAGAGCACAAACGCAGATGGGCTGGTGGAGGGTGCATTGGTGGGAGAGACTTATCTCAGCAGCTTGCATCCTTCCCTGACTTTTTAAGGAGTCACTGACTTTCTGAGGAAGTCCACAGCGAAGGTTGAAAATGGCAGTCCCATGATCTTGTTACAACAGGTCGTATGTGTGAACCAGCTGCCAAACGCGCAGATCGCAATCACATGACCGCAGGGGTGCTGGGATGGCTGGAACTCGGAGGACCAACCCTAGCTACCTTCTGCAGCTCCATCATAACCTTGGTCGCAGGCCAACAACTACCCCTATTCAGAAGCTATATTTATATGATATCTAAATTTTAGCATGGTTGATAAAAAGTCAACAGAAATAGATGCTTAAGAGACATTCAACACCGTTTTGTTCATCAGCACCTACTTAGACTCACTGCATGTGCTTTATAATTTGTATGGTTATTAAAGTTAAAGTAGATCTAAAGGTTTCAACAGGTGTTGATGTTATTTAAGGATATCTTTATAGAGAAGGAGGTGTCAAATACGTTCTTTATCTTAATGCAACTGCCAGCTTCCAGTAGCCTTATGCTAGAATGTGGTTTCTCCCTTCCCCTTCTGAAAGATTTATATTGCTGTAACGGCTGAAAAGATTAGTTATATTGGTAAGAAAATCATAATCGGGAAACAGTAGATCTTGCTGAGACTGTCTTGAATATGTTGCACTGTTGGGTTGAAAGGACATTCTTGGTATTTTGATTTGAAGAGTAGCAGAGCTCTAATTACAGTTAAAATCCGTGTTAGTGAAAGTAAGTATGTAAAATCCTTAAGTTTGGCTTGGGTGCAATATGTAGATTAACCTTGTTTTCTTCCTCCTTCCTGTGTTGTTTTTAGATGATGCGTACTGCTTCTACATACAGCTTAAATGGACCAATTAAACATCCCATTAACATACAACGTTCCAATTCTATTGACGGGACCTCCCAAAATATTAGATCTCGACCTCTAGTTCGTTCTTCCCATGATCTAGAAGGGTGGATGGCTTCCAGCTCTGAAAACTTAAAGAGCTGCTCCCAGTCCAGTTGTTATCCAATCACCAGCAGTGATGAAGTTTAAGCTGCTTCAAGTGAGCATCATCACTTTGCGGGCACTTCTTGGAGACAAAATAATTTTGTGTTAAATACGGCACATGGTCTATCCAAGATCCAGTAGATTCTGGCTCTCTTTGGGTTCTCTGGGCACTATCTTGATCTTTTGATTTAACAATCTATATCAGATAAGATAATGCTTACTTCTGGGTTTCTTCTCATGTTTATGATAGTTTCAAAAATGTTGTTAGATTAAGCCTTCTTTTAAAAAAAAAAAATCCTAAACTTTCCTGAGCAAAAACAATGTGGACATCATATCACAACAGTCCATCCTTCCACAGTCTTTATATTCTCCTGCTCCTGGTTTGTAGCAGAACCATCAAGAGATGTTCATGGTCTCAATGGTGCAAAGTAGCCTGGGATGAGATGTCTATGGAGATTCTCAGTCAATCCAGGTCATGGTTGTCCCAAAGGTGCTTTTTCAAAAGGCAACCGGAGTTTGTTTTTATTTTTCTTGAAGACATGTCGCTTCTCCTCCAAGAAGCTACTTCAGTTCAGCTCAGAACTTGCCTTTTGAAAAAGCACCTTTTGGGACCTTAAGATGCGATGCACCTTGGCAACTTTTCCTTCCTTCTCTTTGGGTTTCACTATATTTGTCCGGTGCAGACCATCACCATCATTCAATGTTCTTTAAAACTGGTGGCAAATTTTAGTTAATTCATGCTGGTGTATAAGCTGCTTCAGTCACAACCGACGCTAGTGTCATACATTCCATCTGTAACAAAGATGAAACTAGCAACAATAAATCAGCGCTTATAATCCTTAATTGCTTTCCAACATAGATTTCCATCACAGATTTGCAGGAGGGGAAGGGCATGCACACTTCAGTCCCTGAAGGCTTCCTGCAACAAGCAGGTCTTAATGACCTTTTGTTCCAAAAGAGTTGGAGTTGCTCTAATTCTAGGTAGGAAGAAGAACAGTAACAGAGAAAGGTCTATTTTCAAGGGTCCCAAGGCTAATACCCTCTAGGAAGAAGAACTCAAAGGAAGCCCTCCTTTCCCAATCTTATAAAGGTCCTATTATGGGACTGCCCATAATTACTCAAACCACAGTATTTCCTTGAGGCTTAAGGGCCCCGTGTCATGCTTTAAATCGGCCTTGAAGACCCTGGCTCTTTCCACAAGTGCTAGGTCAGTGTTTCTCAACCTTGGCAGATTGAAGATGTGTGGACTTCAACTCCCAGAATTCCCCAGCCAGCAACGCTGGCTGGGGAATTCTGGGAGTTGAAGTCCACACATCTTCAAACTGCCAAGGTTGAGAAACACTGTGCTAGGTTAAGAAATACGAACCTTTGTGGGAATTGTATTGATTTCCCCAGTGTATTGTTCCCAGGTTATTATCTTCTTAGTTTTTATTTTATTGGGTATGTTTTTTTTTAAACTTACAGTATACCCTGTCCAGAGCTGCAATGAGTTGGGTAGCATACAAATTAGATGTACATATACAGTACTTTTATAAATACTGCACCATCTGTAGCTTCCAGCTGGTCTTCAAGAACAGCCCCAATGTAAAACCAATTTAAGGAATGCAACCAAGAAATGACCAAGGCATGAAAGACCATGTGCAGAAACTCCTGGTCCAGGAACTGCCATAAATGTAGCACAAAACGGTTATGTAGAGGCCCTCTCAATCTCCTGAGCAACTGTGAGCCCAACAAGACCACCTGTTCTGAATGACAGAGTGCCGTTTGGTCCTAAGAAGATAAGATTTGGTAGAAATAAGCAAATCAAACACTTTCTCTTGAGAGCAGTGCAACAGAATTTCATTTTTAATGTGGGCCGGTGTGCTCGCAATTAAAAAAAAAAGACAGTAGTTATCTTTAAAGCTTGGTAGGGTAAAATTGCTCTTAAATAAAATAACAAATGAGATCTTACCGCTTTCCTCTCTTTTGAGGGTTGGTTACATCTGACATGAACTTCGCAGGGCATAAAGATCATGGGAAGCTTTACTTTAAAATAAATGCAATGTACACAGATCAATGTCAATCGTGTTGCTGAAGACACGTTGGGGTTGCTTTTAGCGATGAAAAAGGGGGTGTAAGAAATAATATACTGTAGATAACATACAGGACATTTGGAAGATTTATGTTTTAGAATAAACAACAAAAAAAGTTTTCTCATTCCATTTCCCAAAATAGCTTTGATTATGCTTCCTCCCTCTCACTCACACATTTTAAAAGGTACTTTATTGATATATTTTTGTTTCCTGCAAGAGATCACAGTCTTAACATTTGCTTTTTCTCCCCCCACCAACAATATAGAGCATCCATTCTCCTTCCTTGATCAATCTGCCATCACTATTTGAAAAGAGAAGCCATACCTTCAGTCGGTCAACTACTCATTTGATATGAAGTGGATGGAAAGAGGAGCCGCAGCTTAACATGATGTGGACCAAAGGAAGTCCTAAGTGTTCAGGCAACCATATGCTGACATAAATGGTGGTACTTAGGTAGCACTTAGTGGCCATTAGTTAACTTTTAGAGAACACTAAGTTAAACCGCCAGGAATGCTCTGATTTTGCCCGCGGAGCAAAGAAAGGATGGACCTTGTTACAGATAACATATTAATTTGCACAGATTGCTTTACATACATAATGGAGGTATTTTGCTCAGTGTAAACCATTCATTAAAATGACTTGCATTTTTAATAGCCTTTGTACATGGGATGTTGTGAAGTAACTACTGCATGGGTGAATATCTAAAGTAAAATATTTGTTTCACATCTAAAATAGAGATAATAGGCCTCCTTTAATATCGAAGCCTTCAATATTCTATTGAAAAGAAATATTTTTTTTAAAGCTTAAATATATTTCTAGTGTGGCAATATGGGTGATGGTGATGGATTCCTGACAACCCCTGTAGCTGCCCAACGATCTAAAATTTATCTGCTTTTTTTAAAAAAAAAACCTTTCGTCCAACAGTTTGGAAGATCAACAGAAGTGGAAGCCCCTGGAAAAATAATTGTAGATAATTGTACTGACCAGTTGTTGTTTTTTAAAAAGAAGAAACTGTCTCTAAAGCTTTGTGAAACACTTACTTTATATAGACTTTTTATGCACCTATTTCAGAAATGAGATGAAAATGGAGATCTAAGTTTAATATCTACAGCTGCTATTTTTTTAAATCCATAGTCTGTCATATAAATTGATTTGAAATGTTAAACCTTTGGTTCCCTTCCCCTCCCCCTTCTGGTAATATTTTTTTTTTTGGCAACATGAAAAATAATGAAGTTCCCAGAATCTATTCCTCCACTCATTCTGGGATTTAAATTTCTGCACACAATCAAAAACTTTCTCTTGCGGCCTTTATTTTGCAAGGGGTATTGGATGGGATGCTTTAATCTCCATCCTCTTAATGGCAAGATCGCTACATACAAGTTAGTGGAACTTAAGAGTATACCTTTATCACTTTTTTATTTTTTTTAAAAAATACTGTGCCGGCAGAAACTTTTGAAAATAAACCAAACTCTGTCATTTTGGATGTATAAATCCCATTGATTGTATATGCTTTGTCCTAACTTCTGTAATAACTCTTCTGTTTCTGCAGCGTGAACAGCCCAGCCTACTGTGTTGCTTGTTAAAACTTTCTTAGAGGAAAAAACAATTTTTCCAAACTCATGTATTCGTACCTACTTTTTGTAATTGGTCGCTTAGATATTATGAACCCTGTTGGCTTTGTTGGTGGGTGCATAAGCTCGAATATTACTTTATCATTGATTTCAATACTGTTTGCGGTAGAAGTATCCTTTTTGACATTTAAGAGTTGGAGGGCAGGTTAAGAGGTACAGAGAAGGAAGTTCTCAAAATCCTCCCTAGCCTTGTGGCTTCTTGACCACAATCACTGCTGCCCTGTAAGAGTAAGATACCATAGGCAAACTGTGCCATAATTCAAAGGATGGCCTGATCAACCCAGTGAAGCTTCTTTGCACAATAGGCATCCAAGGTAAAGCTGGTTAATTGGCCAGTTTTATACCATGAGGCATTGCCAAGCTGAAGAATATTGCATCCAATCTATGTTTTGGCTCTGCAAATAAACAGAAGGCTACCTGAGGTCAATCTCCGAAGCTTCATATTCTAACAATAGATTAAGTGGGACTGGAAGCAAGGCAAGAAATGTAGACAGCAAGAGGTGGCTAAGATATAATGGCTAAATTTTTCTCAAGATGAGCAATCTGCGTATTTTTTTTTAAAATTTAAAGCTGTGGTAATTTGCCCTCCTACAGTCTGGCAGTGTAGCAATTTCACTATATCAACATTTTCACCTTTTCTTTTTTTTTAGGGCCAAGAGCCCTTCTGATGAGAAGGGTGCGAATGTGGAATGAATCATTGCTTTAAAGATAAAACTCTCTCTTTTCAGCGCTGTAGTCAAATGTTCCAGTCAGTTCTATTTAAAATCCCTGGTTCTGTTGGAAGAGCCTTTTTCCTCCCTTCCTGCAAGCTATTAAGACATTTGTGGGCCAACCTCATGCTTCCTGGGATTGTTAGACTGGACTACAATTCCCCAATTCCCTGCCAGTATGGCCATTAGAAAAAATTAATGGCACAAAGAAAGAGGGCTGGTTTAGCACATAGCAGTATATACCCTTTGAAGTTCTTTTTGCTGTTTTGTGAAAGCATTTTAATACAGAAATCAAAAGTAGATAGTTAATATGACTGAAATGATTGGCTTCTAAGCACATCAGCATTCACAGCCTGATACCCTTTTTGCAGGGTTTCTCAAACTTGGCAAGTTTAAGATGGGTGGGCTTCAACTCTCAGAATCCCCCAGCCAGCATCCTGCAATTTTCTTGGCAAGATATCAGAAGTGGTTTGCCATTACCTCCTTCCTAGGGCCAAGAGTGTGACTGGCCCCAGGTCAACCAACTGGCATTGTTCATAAGGCAAGACTAGAACTCACATTCTCCCAGTTTCTAGCCTGATGCCTTATCCACTGCATTGCCTCTCTAGACTGGGTTAGAAATAACAGCTGAATATTTCTGTGCCCAAGGTTCAACCATGATTGACTTATAGTTGAGCTGACTCAATGATAAATATTATCCTATTAACACTTTCTTAGATAACCACAAATTATAAGCCAGAGTAATTATCCTATTAGACCCTTATTTGGATATTTATGGGTTGGATAAACATCTACTTCTTTGGGCTGTTGGTTTGAGCTCTGAGCTTGGCAATTTGGTTGCAAACATTTTGTCACCATTCATGTGCATGAATGCATCACATAAAAAGGTATTTAAGGCTAGCTGTCAGGCCGAGGCCATCTATGACAACTTTGGCCTGCCACCTGTAATGCTTAGAGTGTAGTCTTGCTGTGGGAACTTGGGAGGGGCCATTGTATGAGAGTTGTAGAGATGTAGCCAAAACACATTCTTTTTAGATGCTCAAGGTCATCCTTTGTCCAGCACCTGCCCGGAAGCTGATGGAAGTGGAGGACACGCTGGCAGACGATGAATGGTCAACGTGGTGAACTTGTGGGTGTGGGGACAAGGGAATGAACTTTAAACTGGGTGGAGAAACCCTCAGGACTTTAGATTCGGGTTTCTCCCAGTTGTGCCAACATGGCTCTTAATAAATTGGAACTTTGAGGGATGCTTTGCCTCGGACTCTGATTTAGCTTTGGATGCTATTTGGAACCTGACACTAGCCTTCTGACAGACAAACACAATTCAAAGCACACTGACGATGTCTCCTCAAATGGTGAAACATTTGCAACCAAATTGCCAAGCTCGGAGCTCAAACCAACAGCCCAACTACCAACACAAACTACTAATATTCAAAGATATTTCATCTACTTTCCTATTTGGGGATGATATGGAGAAAACACATTGAGGTAAGAGAAAAAAACATGCGTGCCACAGCTTCCTCTCCCAGTGGAACAGTGCCTTCAGAACTTGTGGCTGCTCCATCACTGGAGGCTTTTAAGAAGAGACTGGTCAGCCATGTGTCTGGCATGGTATAGGACAGCGGTGGCGAACCTTTTTCTCTCGGCGTGCCAAAAATAGGCGCGCGCACACCCACCAGCGCTCCCGCGTGCCACTACCCAAAATGCAATGCGCACCCCCCCTGCGCATGCGCACCCACACCTACATGCACGCGCCTGCACCACGCATGCGCCCGCACCACGCATACGCACATCTACTGCGCACGTGTAACCGCCCCCTCCTCCTCCTGCTCCAAGCCTCGCACTCCGGGCACAAGCCGGAACGTGAGGCTGACAGGAGAAGGAGGAGGGAGCGGTTACGCGAGCCGCCCAGCCTGCGCAACCGCCCCCTTCTCCTGCTCCAAGCCTCGCACTCCGGGCACAAGCCGGAACGTGAGGCTGACAGGAGAAGGAGAAGGGGGCGGTTGCGCAGGCTGGGCGGCTCGCGTAACCGCTCCCTCCTCCTGCCAGCCTCACGTTCCGGCTTGTGCCCGGAGTGCGAGGCTTGGAGCAGGAGAAGGGGGCGGTTGCGCAGGCTGGGCGGCTCGCGTAACTGCTCCCTCCTCCTTCTCCTGCCAGCCTCACGTTCCGGCTTGTGCCCGGAGTGCGAGGCTTGGAGCAGGAGAAGGGGGCGGTTGCGCAGGCTGGGCGGCTCGCGCAACCGCCCCCTCCTCCTTCTGCTCCAAGCCTGGCACTCCGGGCAGAAGCAGGAACATGAGGCTGGCAGCAGAAGGAGGAGGGAGCGGTTACGCGAGCCGCCCAGCCTGCGCAACCGCCCCTCCTCCTTCTGCTTCGGGTAGCTCTAGCAGCTCTGCGCATGCGCGCCAGAAACCCGGAAGTAGAATGTGCCGGACCCGTGGCGTGCCAGCCGAAATGGCTCCGCGTGCCACCTGTGGCACGCGTGCCATAGGTTCGCCACCACGGGTATAGGATCTCTTGCTTGAGCAGAGAGTTGGACTAGAAGAACTCCAAGATCCCTTTCAATTCTGATCTATTCCCTATATCCCTATCCTAATCCTTTACTGTTTTACAGCAAGGTTCCTTCTGCTTTGTTTTCTCAATCAAGACCATACCTGAACTCCAGATAGTTTATTTATAGGGGGTTGGACAGCCTGGTCAGTTACACAAGCTCCAGTTAAATCAATCCCAAAATGCAAGACCCTTTCCCACTATCAATACAGGCTACATCTACTTTACATGAACAAAAGAGGACTCACAAAGGGATTACAAATTAGGTGTCAAGCTCCTTACTCTTTTCTTACTCATTATTCTTTAAACTTTAAAACATTAAATGCTAAACAAAGTTACTCATCCTTCATACAGATGAAGTCATGGTAAAATAAGGATGTATGTTAAAAATACATGCATTAAGCTATTTCTTTAGTAGGCTACAGTATATGCTATACCAAGTGCACAATTTTTTCCCATCTTCCTACAGGTCACTGCTTGATGTGGAGCAAAAGAAACATCCCATGTGATGTTTAGGAAACACTTTCCCTCTCAAGAGACCCATTTAATTCCCTATAGCAAATACAGCACTTGTGTTTCCTATAAAAATCTCTAACTATTTCTTAACCTATTTGAAGTTAATCTATTTTCCTCAGTTTCTTTTACCTCCTAAAGGTTAGTACTAACCTAATTAAATGGAAACTATGCTAAACAGGATTAGACTTCAGTCTCAGTGGACATATAAGCCTTTGCAAAAATTTCTCTATGATTGCAACTATGAAGTTAAGCAAAAGTTAATTCCGGCTTTTTTAAACTAAGCAGTAATTATGCATATATATATATATATAGATAGATAGATAGATAGATAGATAGATAGATAGATAGATAGATAGATAGATAGATAGATAGATAGAGATAGATAGAGATATGCATATAGTCTATTATATATATATATATATATATATATATATATATATATATATATATATATATATATATATATATATATATATATATATATATATATATATATATATATATATATATAGTCTAGACTATATAGTTTCCCTTTATTTTCATTTATCAGAAAAAAATGTTACACACATATATAAAATCAGAATATATATATGTATGTATGTATGTATGTATGTATGTATGTATGTATGTATATATATAATCAGAATTTATATATATATATATATATAAATAATCAGAATAGAGCTGGATGGGACCTTAGAGGTTTTCTAATCTAATCCCCTACTCAAGCAGGAGACCATATACAATTTGAGACAAGTGGCTGTCCAGTCTCTTCTTAAAAACTTCCAGTGATGAAGTACCTACAACTTCTGAAGGCAAGTTGTTCCACTAGTTAATTGTCCTCAATGTTAGGAAGTTTCTCATTAATTCCAGGTTGCTTCTCCCTTTGATTAGTTTCCATCCATTGCTTCTTGTCTTGCTTTCTGATGCTTTGGAAAATAAGTTGACCCCTTCCTGTTTGTGGTAGCTCCTCAAATACTGGAATGCTGTTACATATGCAGACACATGCACATATATAAAATATACACATACTGGTACATATACATACCGTATTTTTCTGAGTATAAGACGCACCTTTTTCCTCCCTAAAAGTGGCTGAAATTTGGGTGCGTCTTATACTTCGAATGTAGCTTTTTTTTTTCCAGCCCTAACTAGGTGCTAACAGATCTTCCCAGCTCTTACCTTGCAGGCTCTTTCATTGTTACTCTCAGAAGAATATTTTTTCAACCCTAAGTCTTTACAGGTTTTTTTTTCATTGCTCTACTTGCTCCAAAGAAGTTTTTTTCTAGCCCTAACCAGGTGCTGACGATCTTCCCAGCTCTTACTGGCTTGCAGGCTCTTTCATTGTTACTCTCTCAGAAGAATGTTTTTCCAGCCCTAAGTCTTTGCAGTTTTTTTTTCATTGCTCTACTTGCTCCAAAGAAGTTTTTTTCTAGCCCTAACCAGGTGCTATCTATCTTCCCAGCTCTTACTGGCTTGCAGGCTCTTTCATTGTTACTCTCTCCGAAGAATGTTTTTCCAGCCCCAAGTCTTTGCAGGGTTTTTTTCATTGCTCTACTTGCTCCGAATAAGTTTTTTTCTAGCCCTAACCAGGTGCTAACGATCTTCCCAGCTCTTACTGGCTTGCAGGCTCTTTCATTGTTATTCTCTCAGAAGAAGGTTTTTTTAATCCTAACCAGGAGATAAAATAATGTGCTGAAGCTGACCAGACTAAGGATGCTAGCCAGATGAATACCTGGTAGGCAGATTGTTTTCCCCTATTTTCCTCCCCAAAAACTAAGGTACATCTTATACTCCGGTGTGTCTTATACTCCGAAAAATACGGTACTTACACATACATACATATTGTTGTGCCACCTGTTTTATTCTTCCTCTTCTGTGGTCTTAAGTCTGCAGTGAAGATATCTCTCTTTTCAACTTAGACATCTTTAAGATGTGTGAACTCCAACTTCCAGAATGCTGGCTGGGGAATTCTGGGAGTTGGAGTCTATACATCTTATAGATGCTAAAGTTGAGAAACACTGTTCTGAAGCCTTAAGAGGTCCAAATAATTTGAGGGAGAAATCCAAAATATTTGAGTGGGGAGAAGGAGGGTGCAATACTAGCTAGCTACCTTGTAGCTTTGATATACGAGGGTGAGTCAAAAAGTAATGCCATTTTCTTTAGGACAGGTATAATTACCAACACAGGAACATGTAGCATACATCAAAATGAAGCTGGTCCTCTGTGGATCACATCCCTACTTCTCAACATAGTCACCGTTTCAATAGCAATGTTCCACCTTCAAATAAGAGCATGTATCCCTGCCTCGTAAAATTTTGTTGACTGTTCTTTGAGCCACTTCGCTGCAGTTTTCACTTCCTCGTCACTGGAATAATGTTTGCCTCTCAAACCCTCATTCAGACGACGGACCCACCTGCATACATTGCTATAATCTAAAGTATTGTCCTCAAACACATTTTGTAATCGTCTGTGAATGTTCACAGGGGTTTCCCCCGCAGCAACAAGGAATTCAATTACTGCTCTTTGTTTTTGACGCAACTCTAAGGGGGCAGCCATTTTGAATTTTCCTTGCGAGTCTAAAAATCTGAAAAGTAAGAAACAATATTTCAGAACATAAATGATATAATCATTTATAACTGGGAAAAGTTTCAGGTATTTTTTTTTATCAAAAACTTCACCTGAAATAAAGAAAATGGCATTACGTTTTGACTCACCCTCACCCATAAATATGCAAACTTTCTCTTTGCCTAAAAAAGAAAAATGGATTGCATGTACCTACGTGTTGTCGATTTTTTTGCTACTCTGTTGATACAGATAATATTTCAGTTACTTATACGGTGTCACAGCCTGGGGTGAATGTAAATATAAGCACAATTGTTTTTCGCAAAGTGCCTTAGTTTTCTCCCCCCCCCCTCTGCTTTATACTCCACCAGTTGGTATGTCAGACAGCTGATGGCTAACCAGTCAGGCTTCTAATTAAAAAGTAACAGTGGTTTCACACTTTCAGCTCGATTTTCGCGTCAGAAGCATCTGCTAGATGAATAAATAACACTCTCAAAAAGGTATTGGTTCCAGTTTCATCATTTGAAAATTTTGCTATGAATTTGAGAATTTGTAGCAACTACAGACTTCACTGATAGCTGATTAATAACCAACAAAACTGGATTAAACTAAAAGTCTCTAAGACAGCATCCTTGTTTCCCAAAGGTAAAGTGACCAGATTTTTTTTTTTTAGGCGGGACACCGACGGGGGGCGGGGCCGCCTGGACGCCGCAATTTGAGTTTTGCCCTCTGCGCATGCGCAGAATGCTGCGCATGCGCAGAGGGCAAAAGACGGCTAATGTCGGCGTCCAGGTGGGGGGGGGAGGCGGGAGGCCTTTCCTCGCCTCCCGCCTCCCCTTCGGGAGCCAGCAGTGGCTTGGGCTGGCTTGGGAAGGGGAGCAGCCCCCAGCGTCTCTTGGCTCTCCTCCTCCCTTCCCCCCACGCCCGGGGGTCCCGCGCCGCCCGCTGACCTTGCGCACGTCCTGCAGGCACTCGAGGACGGCCAGGTTGGCAGGGGCAGCAGCAGCAGCAGCAGCAGGCTTCTCAGCTCAGGCCGGCGCTGGCTCAGCCGGCCGGGGTCGCCGCCGCAGCCTTCCCGCCGCCGGGGCAGCCGGAACTGGGGGCGCAGCAGCAGCAGCAGCAGCAGCAGCAGCAGCAGGCCTCTCAGCTCGGGCCGGCCGAGGGCGGCGTTGGCGGCGGGCGGGCGTCCCGCGTTGACTCCAGTGGCGGCGGCTGGAAGCTGGCGGAAGAGCCGGCTCTGAATTTCACACCGGCTCTTCCGCCAGCTTCCAGCTGCCGCTGCCGGAATCAACGCGGGACGCCCGCCCGCCGCCAATGCCTCCCACGGCCGGCACGAGCTGAGAGGCCTGCTGCTGCTGCTGCTGCTGCTGCTGCCCCTGCGGCTGGACCCCCAGTCCCGGCTGCCCCGGCGGCGGGAAGGCTGCGGCGGCGGCCCCGGCCAGCTGAGCCAGCGCCGGCCCGAGGGCCATCTTGGATGCGATTCCTTCGCTCGGGCCGCCCCGCCCACCGCGATGCCGGCCGTTTTGAGAGGGCGGGGCTGCATCAGGCGCCTCTTCACCGCCCTCCAGTGCCCGCCGAAAGTTTAACTCCTCCCCCCAATCTCGCACGCCGCCCTTTCAGGCCGATTTTTTGAAAGAATGCCCTAGTCGTGCATTCTTTCAAAAAATCGGGACTTTTTATTTATTTTTTTTTTTCTCAAAAAAGTTTTATTAGTACAAACTTACATAAGTGGTAACAAAATATTAAATCCAAAGTACAAACATTTTTATTTCCCCCCCCCAGACCCACCCCCTTCCCTCCCCACCTCCCCCCCCCGGACTTCCCAGAGATAATACAGGGCATAATAATAAGTTTAAATTGTTAATAAAAAGAAAAAGGAAAAAGGAAAAAAAAGAACACTATTTTTAAAAAAAACTTCAACTCCAAACTATACAGTACTAATATATCGCATTTGTATACAATAGTAAAGATACAAAAAAGAGAGAGAAAAAAAAGAAAGAGAATAAAAAAAAAGAAAGAAAGAAAGAGAAAACTCTTTAACACTACAAACAAACAAACCTCCTACCTCCTCCCTTCAGTCCTCTATCTTATACAAGGTAAGTGTTACATAAGTAATAACTAAATATAAAATACACAAATCTTAAACTAATATTATTGACATTAGAAATAACCTCTAAGATAAAACTTAACTAAATGTTACATAAGTAATCATCAAATATTAAATTTCATCATGATATTAATAAGATAATATTATTCTAAATTAATTCGCTAACTTCAATAAACAAAAAAAGAAAATAAAAGAAGAATAAACAATAAACAAATCTTCAACAAACTATATATATCTAATATTATCAACATTAAAAATAACCTCAAAATTATATAAAACTTAACTAAATATTGCATAAGTAATCATTAGATAGGGAAAAGATAAAATACAATCATATTAGTTTCTATCCATCCAATATATTTCAACATCACATTATTTTGTATCTTGATAGTTCATCTTTTAATAGTTCAATAAATTCAAATTTGTCAAGTCGTCTCCCGTCTGCTCCCAAACCTCCATCTCCTCTTCCCCAGCTATCTGATTCAGGCACTCCTTTTGGATTTTTGAGTCTATTTCTTTTTGATCCATCGAAGGTGGCTTCCCCTCCTCCTCCTCTTTTATTTTCATACACCCTTCTTCTGGAATCTTGGATATATCAGCCTTTAGAACATTGACATAAAATTCAGTAGCTTTTTTTATCGTGTTGAGCCGGTATCTTTTTCCAGAAAATTTCACTGTTACTCCAACTGGTGCTTCCCATTTATATTGTAAATTTAATCTCTTAAATTCATCAATCAAAAAAGTATAGCTTTTCCTGGCTTTAAGCATTTTAGAGGGGATTTCTTTCCAAATCTTTAGTTCCTGACCATTCACCATAAGATTATTGTTAAACGTTGCTTGTATAATTCTGTTCCGTAGAGCTCTTGTGGTAAAATATATGACAATATCCCTTGGTAGATGCTTTTGTTTGGCGTACCACGAGTTGATTCTATATGTTTTGTCGATTTGTGTAACCAATTCCGCTTTAGAAATTCCAGACACCTGATCCAATATGTCAACCATCCTGCCTTTTAAATTTTCATATAATCCTTCTTTCAAACCTCTAATCCTTATAGCAACTTCCATAGATCTGAACTGAGTCATTAAGACCTCTTTTTCAAAATTTGCAATGTCATTTTGGATTTTATCTATGTAATTCACCGAAGTTGCCAAAGCTTGTTTATTTGTTTCAATACGTTCTGCCAAAACTTCAATATTTGTTGCTAAGCCTTTGCAAACCTCTAACACATCAAATCTTAGTTGTTGATTCATATTCTTCAAAGCAGCCTGCATCTTATGGTCTATCTCACTTATTTTCTGGTTAAATTCCAAAGTAAGTTCATGTTTCATAATCTTTAAATTATTTAATAAATTTTCAGGTGTCAAAAGCTGTGGAGGTGTTAGCTCAGTGTTAAGTTGCATTTTAGAAATATATCCAGATGAATAGTCATTTCTTTTAGTCAAAACAGTCTTTCCAAACTTTGAAGCCATTGGTGTTTCAAAAGAGTACAAAAAAGAAAGAAAGCCAGTTGCCTGATTAAAGTTCTTTCCAGTTTAAAAATCAGATAGTCTTTTATTATTGAAAATATTTCTATTATAACTTTAATCCAGAGTTAGGAGACAGAGAAAGAAAAAACCATTTTTCCAAGTTAAAAGTTTCCATAAGAGAGAGAGAAAGAAAAAAAAAAAAAAGCCTCTGGGGAAACGAAAGTCACTTTCACTTCTCAATCGCCATATTGTTACTCTGTTTCCTTTGTTCCCTTGCCGAAGTGAAAGCTTACCCAGGAGTTGAAAAAAAAAGGAAAAAAAGAGGTTTCAGTACTTGCCCATCTCACGCCTGTTTCTCTCTGTCTGCTTCTATAGTTTAAATGTAGTTATAAATCCCATTTTTGAAGCAGCGGCTGGTCACTCCATCTAGCTCTGCAAAAGGCAGAGGTTTCCGGATCTTCGGAGCTGGAGACAGGCTGCATGGGGAGCTCTCCCTTCGCGCCCTGCAGATGGCTCCTAAGGCGCTGGGGGGGCTCTACCCCTCCTGTCAGGCTCTCATCTCTCCCCTTTGCCCGGGGAAGAGATTTTAAAGCCGCCAGACAGCTGTTCTGGCGGCTTTTAACAAAGATCGGAAAGGCATCCAACGAGGGATGTCTGCGATGAAGCGCTCCAAAACCGGAAGTCCCAAAAAAATCGGGACTTTTTAGAGGACGGGCGGGATGCGGGACAAATCATGAAAAAGCGGGTCTGTCCCGCCAAAATCGGGACATCTGGTCACCTTACCCAAAGGAGCTAATCAAATCAATTTCTCTAGAAAAACTGCAAGCAGGATAGAAAAGCAACATCTTGTTTCTACACTTAACTCCTAGTGTATCCCTTTTGAGTCTCAGAATTATATGTTATAAGCCTTCCCTCAACTTGATGCTCTTAATTTTCAGGAAATAGGTTGGCTCCTAATTAAGAAAATAGAAATTTACTCCTTCTCCCAAATTGAGACTGGGAAAGGTTGATACATGGCCATTATTCATGGCCTGGGGCCATTTGTGGCTTTCACTTCTGTGAGTTTGCCCAATCCCTTCATAAAGCTACATGGCCTGGTTGTTTATAGAACAGGGTTCCCCATTATATCAGAGCTTCAACTCCGAGAATTACTATTTAGCAGGGTATGTGAGGAGCCATGATGGTGCAGTGGTTAGAATGCAGTATTGCAGGCTAACTCACTGCTCACTGCCAGGAATTCAAACCTGACCGACTCAAGGTTGACTCAGCCTTCCATCCTTCCGAGGTCGGTAGAATGACCCAGATTGATGGGGGCAATAGGCTGACATTGTAAACCGCTCAGCGAGTGCTGTAAAGCACTATGGAGTGGTACATAAGTCTAGGTGCTATTGCTATTCTTATGTAGACCAAAAACATCTAGATGACAAGAGATTGCAAAAGCCTGTTTTAATGTATCTAAGCCATCCTTTGCAATGAGGCAGTTGAGAAAATGAAAAATTATCTTCTTGCTCCAGTCAAAAATCCCTAACAATCTTTGTGTATATTCTTCACAACTAACTTGCTTGTATGGAAAAGCATATAACAATACCTTTAGAAACTCATCTGGTGTTGGTTTTTTTAATTAAAATGAATATATCATACACTAATGGGTCTGGGACTGCTATTGAAAATTTATTGTGGTAAACCTTGTTACCTTGTTTGTTCAATCACAGGTTAATTGCTTTATTTTTTGGATGAAAGCAACATACTTTAAAATCTTGCTGCCACCTGACCAAATGATAAACTTCAATTTCATTTTAGAAGCACTATTTCTTATTTGTGTCTGTGTGTGGACTTTATATTTTGTCTCTTATTTAACCAAAGGACCGGCTCATTATGAGCAATGAAAACTTTAAGAACTTTATTTAACAATGGCATATTGTTAAAAACATTGTAAAGATAATATAGAATATCAGGGTTTTTTCAATAAGTAGTTTCACGAAACTATGCCTCCAGAATGCTTAGTTGGTTACTAGGCTTACTGTTGGTTTATACTGTAGCTACTAGTTATTTTTTCCTTCCTTTTTAAAAACTCTGTCCCCTTGAAAGTATCTTCCTTTAGTCTTCAGGCTGCTTTCTTAATCATTACTGTACTGTATTGACTCTCATATGTGGTATGGTATAGTTTTTAAATTAAGCCTGGCTGGTTAGATTTTTTCTCATCTCACAAATATCCTGAGATGCTCGCATGCATATGTTTCCATCACCTCTTGAGGCGGGGTGAAATCCAGCAGGTTTTGGAGAACCGGCAGCGGAAATTTTGAGTAGTTTGGAGAACCAGCAAATGCCACCTCTGGCTGGCCCCAGAGTGGGGTGGGAATGGAGATTTTGCAGTATCCTACCCCCAGGAGTGGGGAGGGAATGGGGATTTTGCAGTATCCTTCCCCTGCTACGCCCACCAAGCCACACTACGCCCACCAAGCCACACCCACAGAACCGGTAGTTTAAAAAAAAAAATGGATTTCACCACTGTCTTGAGATCTGGATTCTGACAGTTTCTGGGCCATCTCTCCTGCAGCCTCTGTGATCTTGTGATCTTCCCCATTAGGAAGATGGTCATATGTCTGGTTGGGTAGATGGGTTGTGAATTGTTGAACTTGCATTAGTTCTTTGACTTAGAAGAACCTAACAAAGAAAATAGATTTGGGAAACAATCAAAAATTACACAGAATGCCTTTCTTGTGTAAGGTAATAAAGAACAAGAGGCCATATGGCTTACTGTAACTTACACAGGGACACAAAGTTAAAACGAATGCAGAGTACCACCAGTTACTTATTTCTAGAATATGCCCTTGATTCGGAAGCAACGTTGTCTTCTCCTGGACTGCCTCTGTTATCATGGGATAATTCCCAGTGGTCATTTTTCAGATTGGCACCGTTTTCCAGGTTTTCTCTGTCCCACTGAATTTTCAAAACTTGATTTACAAACTTATTTACAAGTAGAGGGATTCGGGTTTTAAAGAATAAACATGTATTGCCAGGGAGGGACCTCCGTACAAAGTGAATTCATTGATTCATATGCTTACATGGCTCTTTAAACTGCAAGTTGGGCCCAACTTTCGGAATGCTTTGAAAGCGATTGCTGTACAACTGAGTACCCAGCACGTTGGCTAATTGAATTAGGAAATGACTTTCAAGGGAATTGTTTGGTTATTGAAATGCAGAGATTGAATCTAGCTCAGGTCGGTAACGATTTTCAGTCATTCCTAATTTTTGGCTTTCCACTAAGACCATCCCCCACTGAAGAAACAAAAAAATCACAATCCAGAACTGCAGTCATTGAGCCTAATGTGGGAAGAATGCCAGTACATAAGTCGATGAATACCGGCTATCATACTGATGTATAAAAGGGAAAACCAATATCACAATATCAGCAGACAAAATTCATCATTATTACAAGTTTTCAAAACTGGAAACTGAGGAATTAAGAAGGAAAGTATGTGCAACCTAGCCCACAGTCTTGCAAGTTGACCTCTAATGCTCTTCATCTTTTTGCTAGTCCAGGACTAACAGCTGTTTTCCTGCTGATGTTAACCTCTTTTCCTTAACCAATACTGCTGTTCAGCAAGGCATAAAACGTAATTTTCATGAGTATATCCGCAATGGGTTGGAGAGAGATTCAATCTTGTTCTTCAGTGCCACTTCCGGATTCTGAGTGGGTTTAATGCACAAGTATGAATGTCTCATTCTCAGTCAATGGCCACCATAAATATGCTATTCAGTCTTTTTCTGAACCTCACCATCTCACAAACCCTCAAAATCTAGAGAAAGTTCATTTTATTTGCTTTCCACTTGAAAGTTGGCTGAGACCAAACCTGGTCTCATTGATTTCAGCAGGACTTGAGTATGGTAAACATTCTGGACTGTTAGACAGTTATTGATTAGATTTACACATTAAACTAAGCCAAGGTTTGCTTTTTCATGCTTTATTGAATAAGCCATCTTTAGCTGAGTGCACAGATCCTGATACACCAAGAACCAAAATGTAAAAATCGTGGGTGGGTTCATGCAACACTATGAGCCAAGGTCAAAGAAAGTATATTATGTTTAGTGCAATGTATGAAACTGGAATTCTTTTAGTTTCTTCCTCATCTGTTTGCTCCTTCACGCAATGCCTGTTTCTTTGGGCCCCCATTCATTTGGATTACAATGGTAAGAGATGTAAGTAACTGAAGGCTCTTCAACAACTTTAATTTATATTGCTCGGCAGAGAACAAAAAGGCTTTGGATAACAGCAGCCATTTTAGTTGAAAGCATCTACGGTAGCTTTTACAGTTGTACCATAATGAGGTTACATTCAAGAATATGTTAGGCCTATTGCTGAATGTTTTCATGTGAAGACTTTTATAAATCTAAAAAAAGAAAAACCAGGACAAAAATAAGATACAGTATCTGCGATTGCCAAGTGGATAACATAAGCATAGAGTTGGCTCCCCCCCCCGCTTCTACCATGAAAACAGACTGGTTGGGGATAGACCATTTTGTGTTACTCTTTTCATTTTTAACGTTTGGCAGGCTAATGGTCTGTCTCTTCCTCCCTTTCCATTCCCAGGTTAATGAGGTGATTATGCCGGGAAGGGAGGGGAAAACCCCACCGTTGTATTATCTGGTAAACAGTAAGAGTGAGGATAATACATTTGCTGCTTCTCTTGTCCAGATAGTGCAAAGGTGTCCCAGTTTTGACACTACCTAATGTCTTGCAGCAAGAGAAGGGACCTATTAAAGTTAGTCTGTGTGACAATACCTGTTGGCATTTTAAAAATTGGAACTGTGCAGAAGGCAACCCACTTTTCTCAGCTGGTTTGAAGTTTTAGAGAATGCAGAAGGACGTATGGTCCTGTAATGATCATGAGATGCTATTCTTGAAAGTTGCAAGTGTGGGTTTGCCTATTTCTGAATCACCTTTTGGATAGTAATTGCTGCATGGCAATATTTTATCCTCTGGGGTTCCTTTCTTCTTCCCTGCCCCATGCTGTTACCCCTAAGCAAATCGTTTAACTTCTCAGTAGGCTTCACCTTCCCACCCCTGCATTTCTATCATTTAATCTCGCTACACATTTAATTTCTTCAGCCCCCGAGACTGACTAGGCCACCTTTTTTCCCCCCTGTAAGAAAGTAGTGCTTTCTTTTGGTATTTCTTCTGACAGAAAGCATAGCCTTATCTGTAAAAGAAAAAAAAGTTTGTCAGAGTGATTTTGTTGCTGTCTTGAAGGAAAGTAGCCTTTCACTTCTGGTGATTACAAATTGCCCAGATTATTTCTAACATGGTTGCTCAAATCTTTGCTTTGAGGAATTTGTGGAGGCCACTCCTTTGATCTAAAGTCGGTCCTTATAAGTTTTGATCTAGAACAGCGGTTCCCAACCTTCCTAATCTAAAGTTGGTCCTTATAAGTTTTGATCTAGAACAGCGGTTCCCAACCTTCCTAATGCTGCGCCCCGCGCCCCCACGCCCCCACCGTGACCCACCCCGCTGCCACCATTTGGGTTCTTTTACCCTCTGCGCATGTGCAAAGCGTTCTGCGCATGCGCAGAGGGTAAAAGAACCCAAATGGCGCAGTGGAGGTGCGGGTTGTGGGGCGTGATATCATGGCCAGGCTTGTGGCAGTGGGGGGGGGGAACTGAGGATGCAGGGGCGACCCCTGGAAAATGGTTGTTCGACCCCCCAAAGGGGTCGCGATCCCCAGGTTGGGAACCGCTGATCTAGAACCATGTTTCTCCGTTTCAGAACTTTAAGTTATGTGGACTTCAGCTTCCAGAACTTTTAAATTAATTAATGATATTTTTATCCCACCTTTATTACTTTATAAGTAATTTAAGGTAGCAAACATACATAATTCTTCTTCCTCCTCCTTTTCCCAGCCAGTCTACTGAGATTGAGAAATATTGATCAGGGCAGCCCAATTCCACTAGATATTAACTGGCAGCCATTTTAGATATCTTCCTTTTTGTGTATGTACTGATGCTGCTTGCCTGACTGCGATAGCAAAAATGAATCACTGACTTCTTAAGGTTCCCCATTATACTAGGAAGAAGTAACTGATCTAAACAGGTGTTGAAAAAAGATCTCGATAGGCAAAAGATACTGTAGGTATGGGGATTTTTTGAATTAGTTGACCAAACTTTCAAAGTGGTATGCAAGAGTAAATACGGGTTAACATCTGTTGGAAATCTAATCTCCAAAGCAGAGATCTAAAAAAAAAACCCTATAATTTCATGCTGACAACTTTGCATGTCAGAAGAATGAAGGAGATCTGGACCTTGATTGAAGAAGATTGCAGGAGAAAGTGACCATATTATCTCTGATTTCTTGATATTAAGTGGAAGTGGAATAGACAAATTTGTATATTGGATTTCAGAAAAGCAGATTCTGATGAATCCAAACAAAGGGTAAATAAAATCCAAGGATCTGAAATCCTTTTAGGACAAAAGTGTCTGGGAAGGATGAAAAATCTTGAGAAATGAGATTCTGAAATTAAAATGGGAGCCTTCTAAAACAATTAGTATGAATTCACAAAACTTTCTAAAATGTTGAAAAGAAAATGGGAAATATGTAGGAAATGAAAGGAGAGCTTTATAATGAAGGAAGAACATGGAGTAATTATCAGAAACAATAGAAGCTTCATAGAAGATATGTGGTTCGCCCTTTCACTAGAAGTCTTTAGAGGTTATTTGTCTCAAAGGCTTCAGGAGATCCTAAACTAAGGACAGGGTTGAATCCCTTCTGACTTTGAGGCCACAAATTTATATCTGCGAAACATGGCTAAACGCATCCCTCCCTGACTCCATTATTACAGTAAGAGACTATCATGTTTACTGTTCGATCGTGAAACCCGCAGGGGAGGTGGAGTAGCTATCTTCTATAAAAAGTCACTAAACCTAAAAAAATATTCAAGTTACACATGAACTCGCTCTTCCTGAAACCATCGTCTGCGAACTGTCCTTAAATACCAGACTTCGCTTCCTGCTATGTTACAGAGTCCCTGATTACGACATCGCACATGCGAACAAGTTAACTTCACTACTAACGTGGGCAGCCTCCTGCTGTACTCTCTTATCTTTCTTGGTGACCTCAATCTACCTCTTATTAATTGGACCCTAAACGAATGTACAACTGAACCCATCCATGCAACCCTATACAATGCTGTTACTAATCTGGGACTAGATCAACTAGTAACTAACAACATGACTCAACAACTGCCTCAATCTCATCTTCTGCAACAGTTTAAACTCAATTTATGGACTACAAATAAAAGAACCCTTTTCCAACAGTGACCACAGCATGATTGACTTTTGTCTCACTCACCTTAACGATGGGATACCCAATTACAACTTCAAAAAAACCAACTATGATCTCATAGACACCGACCTCATCTCTTGATTGGCAAATTCTATTCTCTGGCTGTAACATTGCCAAAGACCATTATAATATTTTCTTGCTGGAGGTCAAAAGAATTATTAAACTATACATACCACTAATAAGCACCAAAACCAGGAAAAACAAATTCAAATATCAATAAGGAAGCTTCAATCCCCCCCAAAAATCTCTCTGGTGCAAAAACAAAACTGGCTATGTAGCTAACTTTAAAAGCCACTACAAAAATATATACCATCAAATAAAGACTGACTGTACCAATTATCACATCAATCAAGAGGAAAACCTTCTATGTACAAAATCCACCCGTGCCGTCTATAATTTTGTAAACAACCAGCTTAAAGACTCGAGAACCATCCCATCCCTAAAAGGACCTAACGGTAAAGACTGTAATGATGAGAGCATCCTTCTCTGGGGGAGGGGCGAAGAAGAGCCGCTGCCCTTCTCCTGTGGCTCCTGCCCAGCACTCTCTCTTCTCTCTCCCCTTCGCCTCCCCACACTTGTTTACCTGTCCCAGAGAGCTCCTTCCCTCAGTGGTTTGTTTTCTTACCTCTAGGTGGCTACGCCGACTTTGTCCTTAAAGGCTGCTCCGCGCCTTTTGATCTTTCTCGGGCGCGGAGAAAAGCGACCCTGTGAAGGGATTGAGCCTGCTGCTAAACTTGGAAGCTTAGAGGCTTCTTTTCCACCCAGCAGCTGGCTCAGGGTGCCCAAAACTCAGCTTCTGCGCATGCGCAGAAGGGAAAAAACCTCAGATTTTTTTTCAAAAAAGATGGCGGTGTCCACGGACCGGCACCGACAGAACCGGTTCTGTGATGTCATCATGACATCACCAGCGGCTTGCTACCGGTTCGGGAGAACCGGTCCGAACCAGGAGGAACCCACCTCTGGTCAGGAAATTTCTCTTTATTTCTAGGTTGCTTCTCTCCTTGATCAGTTTCCATCCATTGCTTCTTGTCCTACCCTCAGGTGCTTTGGAGAATAGCTTGACTCCCTCTTCTTTTTGGCAGCCCCTGAGATATTGGAACACTGCTATCATATCTCCCCTAGTCCTTCTTTTTATTAAACTAGACATACCCAGTTCCTGCAACCGTCCTTCATATGTTTTAGCCTCCAGTCCCCTAATCATCTTTGTTGTTCTTCTCTGCACTCTTTCTAGAGTCTCAACATCTATTTTACATGGTTGTGACCAAAAGCAAGCTTGCAGCCTTGTAGCCAAATTCTTGAAGTCTTTATCCGCTTGTACCCAAGAGAATGTAGTCAGTCTGACAAGATTCTTGTAAATAGGTGGACAACAAAGAAGCAACTCTGATCAGTTCACGGTGTCGTTTCGATTTCTTGCACCTGACACACATACACCACCTGGGAAGTAGCTTTAATAACCCTTGTAGTGTTATCCTTATTCATCTTGCCATATCCATTAACAGCCTTACGGGGCTATAAAATTCCTCTGGTAACAAAGCAAGATTAGCATTGTTATCCTTACTTCTTTCCAGCAGCAATACTTTGTAGCTCCACCTCAGGAACAGACATTATCTCAAGCCTGCCTGGACTACGTAGCAACCCGCAATCAATTTCTGATTCCATTTCTTTGAGCCCCAGTTTCATAAATCAAACCATTATGTTCTTTTTTTTTTGCATTTTGATTTAAGAGCTTATGAAAATTTTGCCTAGGCTTTCCAAGACCATGCATTTGCCCATCAAGAAAGGTACAGACATTTGAAGCAGGGGTGAAATGCTCCCGGTTTGCTCTTACCTGTCGGTCGTCGCAGAGCCGATGGAGCCGGTGGCAGTCGCGGCGCGGGGCTGCCCCCGCCCGCTTCCCCCGCCCGCCTGGACACCGCCATTTGAGTTCTTTTGCCCTCTACACATGCGCAAAGCGTTCTGCATGCGCAGAGGGCAAAAGAACTCAAATGGTGGCGTCCAGGCGGGCAGGGGAAGCTGGCGGGGCAGCCCCGTGCCGCGACCGCCACCGGCTCCATCGGCTCTGCGACGACCGACAGGTAAGAGCGAGCCGGGGGCATTTCACCCCTGCGATTTAAAGGTGAAAAAGAGCCATCCCATATCCTGGATGAACTATATCAGTGGTTCCCAACCTTTCTAATGCCGCGACCCCCGCCCCCGCGCCCCCACCACGACCCACCCCGCCGCCGCCATTTGGGTTCTTTTACCCTCTGCGCATGCGCAAAGCTGCGCATGCGCAGAGAGTAAAATAACCCAAATAATGGCATCTGGGCGAAGTCTCCGCTTGCTTCACATGTTGCCTCTGGGAGCTTTTAGAGCCCCGTCACAAAAGGCGTGTGCGACTTCGGCAGGCCCAGGACAGGCGGCTGTTTTTTATTTGGAACCCGCGCGGGTGTACATGCAACAGTACGGAGGGGGAGTTCACAAGTGGCGGCAAAGGGGATCTTCCATGGACGTTTCCGTTCCGGGGAAGCCTCCCCCTCCTCTTCGCTCAGCCCCCGGGATCAGAAGCCGGGATTGAAGCCAGCTTGGGGGAGGAACGAGAGAGCGGAGGTCAGCCAAAGAGGCGGCGGGCGGGACCCCGCAAGCAGCAGCAGCAACAGCAGCAGCCGAAGGGCAGCCGGGGCAGAGCCGGGCTTCCAGCTGCCACCTGTCACCATGTTTCTCGCTTTGCAAAAGCCGGGATTGAAGCCAGCTTGGGGGAGGAACAAGAGAGGGGAGGCCATCCAAAGAGGTGGTGGAGGCGGCGGGTGGGACCCTGCGAGCAGCAGCAGCAACAGCTGTAGCAGCGGCCGACCACGGGTGGGTGCCGAGGCGAGCGGGGGTGGCCGTGGCGGCCGACAAGGGGTTGCCCCGTGTGCGCGGCACCTACAGCCCCGGGGACTCCTCCATGGCATGCGCTGGAGCAGAGCATTCTTTGGCACATTCTCTCCGGGGGGCTGTGCCCCACTTGGCCGCTGCCGAGCGCGCAAAGCCGGCGGAGCAAAGCGAGGAACATGGCAACAGGTGGCAGCTGGAAGCCCGGCTCTGCCCCGGCTGCCCTTCGGCTGCTGCTGTTGCTGCTGCTGCTTGCGGGGTCCCGCCCGCCGCCTCCGCCTCCTCTTTGGCTGGCCTCCCCTCTCTTGTTCCTCCCCCAAGCTGGCTTCAATCCCGGCTTTTGCAAAGCGAGGAACATGGTGACAGGTGGCAGCTGGGAGCCCGGCTCTGCCCCGGCTGCCCTTCGGCTGCTGCTGTTGCTGCTGCTGCTTGTGGGGTCCCGCCCGCCGCCTCCTTGGCTGGCCTCCCCTCTCTCGTTCCTCCCCCAAGCTGGCTTCAATCCCGGCTTCTGCTCCCGGGGGCCGAGCGAAGAGGAGGGGGGGCTCCCCCCGGAACGGAAACGTCCTTGGAAGATCCCCTTTGCCGCCACTTGCAAACTCCCCCTCCGTACTGTTGCATTAGAGCTCGCGAGGGTTCCAAATAAAAAACAGCCGCCTGTCCTGGCCCTGCCGAAGTCGCGCACACGTTTCGTGACGGGGCTCGGAAAGCTCCCAAAGGCAACATGTGAAGCAAGTGGAGACCTCGCCCGGATCGGAGACTTCGCCTGGATGCCGCCATTTGGGTTATTTAACCCTCTGCGCATGCGCAGAACGCTTGGCGCATAGGGTAAAAGAACCCAAATGGCGGCGGCAAGGTGGGTCGCGGTGAGGGCGGGGGTTGTAGGGCACGATATGGCCAGGCTTGTGGCAGTGGGGGGGGGGGCTGAGGATGCCGGGGCGACCCCTGGGAAATGGTCATTGGACCCCCAAAGGGGTCGCGACCCCCAGGTTGGGAACCGCTGAACTATATGGTAAGCAAGTACCCAAACTGTAACAAATGTGATATGGCAACCTTGCCGAAGCTCAGCAACTCCAGTTCAGAGGTTCAGTGAGCAGAAAACATTGAAAACTCAAAATAGCTCCGAATGAAATATCAATGTTCAGAAGTTTTGTCTTGGATAAAATGGAACGCTGCTTGGAATGTTCTAACAATTTATAGGGTTTTTTTTTTTTAAAAAAAAATCCCTCTAAGCTATGGAGATTCAGAGAGAACATTAGCCAATACAGCAGCAGCCCACTGGCTGGAACTAATTGAGTGAAGAGGTGGATGGGGGTGATGGTGAGTGAATGAAGAATATTTTCAATCAGAACAAATTTGGAATTAAAAAAAAGAGAGACTGCTGTCTACCTGGAAGGTGTGTTAAAAACAAAATGTTGTTTTTAACTCCTCCCCCCTCCGCCTCTACAGAATTCATGAATTAAAATGTAAGGCGGTAACTTAGGCTTTGGTTTTCACGCAGATTGCTAAATATAAAAACCCTTGAAAATTTAAATATAAAAAGCAGGATGTGTCTGCCTTACAGATAAAATCTGTGCTCTTTCAGATTTGCAACTTATTTTGAGTTAAAACTGGGTATTTCTGTATATTTATACTCATATTCAGATTATGGGAAAATAGTATAGATGCGCTTTCTCTATTTTTTCCCTTTTTATTTCCCTGGTTTTGAGCATAGCCTTCTTTCCTAGTAGATCTGGTTTTGTTGTTGTTGTTGAATTTTGCTGATTGAGCCCCAAAGCAAAAGGCATGCAGAGAAGTGTGCTGCTGGCATTGTTGTGTTGTTCATGGTTTGTGTTGACTTTGATCCTAAAAATGGGGTGAAATAGAGGAGAGGCAAATTAGGTAAGGCTCACACACACAGAAAAATAATCTTGGAATCTGTGTAACCTCCAAGTCAATTTTAAAGCTGAATTGTAACTCACAAGTGTGCTTAAGCAGAATAATTGAAACTCAAATGCAAAGATTTTTGCCAAAGTAATAATTCTACGACTGCAAACATAAAGCAGGAGAAAAAAAAAAGAAGAAGCAATTTTATCTTGAGCGATACAAGGGAAACCAGAAAAATTCTTGGCTACCTGATTCAATTATGTGACTGACGAAAGCTTAGATATGAGAAATGGGTACTGGAATGCAAAACAGTTGTAAAAGAACCGTGATATCCCAATCAGTCATTCTTGAAAGGGAGAATAAACAAGAATTGGGGTATCTTTTTTCCTGCCATGATTCTGGATTAACTAATTTACACTGTCCTTGCGGATAAGAAAGCTGGATGGTGCTTTGGCAATTAGCTAGGCATTATACACACTGGAAGCTTTTAAGAACAGCTATTTTTATATCAACTGAAGAAGTGTAATTCTCTGTAGTTCAATTAAATGATGAAGCATATAAACACCATGGCTCTAATATACTATGGCTGCAATTCTAAAGAAAATTGTTCTTCTTTCTAGCAGAAGCCCAAATTTTTGGCTTTCAAGACACTGAAGCACAACAGATCCACCCAAGCACAATGGATCTTTGAGCATGGGTATGTTCCTTCTGCCTGGAGGCATGATTTTGAAAACATGGGTTTTCTGTCAAGACTTTCATATACTAGGAGATCCAAACTTACTACTGGTTCAGGGGCGGATTGCTAGCTTACTGATGCCGATGCGCTGCGCGTGCACCTTTACGTCTTGGGCGCGCGTGCGCTTGCTACGCAAGTGCACCCCCTCACGTGATTTTGCTTCTGTGCATGCGCAGAAGCAAAATCTTGCCAAAATCTCACGCGCGCATCCCCTCACGAGATTTCAGCGAGATTTTGCTTCCGTGCATGCGCAGAAGCAAAATCTTGCCAAATCTCACGGACGCACGCGTCCCCTCGCGAAATTTCATTGAGATTTTGCTTCCGCGCATGCGCAGAAGCAAAATAGCACAAAAATTCTCAGAAAAAGATGGCGATGCACACGACGGATCGGGGAAGAGGGCTCCGGAGCGGTCGCGCAAATTGCGCAATCAGCCGCTCCCTACCGGAGCTACGCACTGGACAGCTCCGGCAGGAAGCTCTGTACTGGTTGTACTTGCCAATAAGCAAAATGAGTGGCAGTTCTAGTGGCAGCTCTAGAGGCAGAATGAACAGTCCTCTAGTGATTTATTCCTTATCACAGGACAGAATATGATTTACTTTGCCATTAAATATGGAATGGATAGAAGGCCCCATTTGGTCATTTGCTTCTTGCAACTCATTTTGGCAATAGGACTACTGTGGTGTTTTGAATATGTACGCATTGGATTAACAACCAGTAGAAAAAGTCTTGGAAGTGGTTTTTGTGTGTGTGTATTTCTCTAGAATCACTTCTTTGTCATCAGAACTGTTGGACATGTTACCTATTCTTCCAATGGTATTGTAGTTGCCACTAACTATAGTGGCTTAACAAAGCATTAGCAAGCTTTATTTCTTATAGAACATAGAATAATAGTGTTGGAAGGGACCTTGGAGGTCTTCTAGTCCAACCCTTCCCCCACTCAAAGCAGGACACCCTATACTATCCCAGACAAATGACCTTCCAATCTCTTCTTGAAAAACTCCAGTGATGGAGCACCTACAAATTCTGGATTTAAGCCATTCCACTGATTGTTCTCACTGTCAGGAAATTTCTCCTTAATTTTAGATAGGATATCTAATGATCTTCCATCCATTATTTCTTATCCTGCCCCCAGGTGCTTTGGAGAATAGGCTGATCCCCTTCTTTTCTGTAACAACCCCTCAAGTACTGGAAGACTGCTATCATATTACTCCTAATCCTTCTCTTTGGTAGACTAGATACACACGTAGTTCCCTCAATCGTTCATCATATGGTTTAGACGTCAGACCCCTTATCATTTTTGTTGCTCTTCTCTGCACTCTTTCTAGAGTCTCAACATCTTTTCTGTATCATGATAACCAGAACTGGATGCAGTATTCCAAGTGTGGTCTTATGAGTGTGAACATACTTGATAGATCACCATAGATATTCAGTAGGCCAGTGGTGGGTTCCTATCGGTGCGGTCCACTCTATCGCACCGGTAGTGGCAGGCTGGTGATGTCACCAAGAGGTTACCGACCCGGTGCGGTCGGTTGCCGGTCCCTAGGAGCCGCCATCTTTTTTTCAGAATTTCTGAGCTTTTTTTTCTTCCTGCGCATGCGTGGAAGCAAAATCTCGTGAGGGGATTTTGCTTCCACGCATGCAAGACTTCAGTGTGATTTTGCTTCTGTGCATGCACAGAAGCAAAATCGTGCGAGGGGGCATGCACACATAGCACGCATTCATGCGCATGAAATGTGATGCGCGTGCAGTGCACCAGTAGCAAGGTAAGAGAGCAGCCTGCCCCTGCAGTGGGCTGCATTCAACTTGGTGAGCCGTATGTTGCACATCCAAGTCGGTAATGGTCAAAGACCTGCAGCCATTTTATATGTTCATGCGCATCACAATTAAGTCTCTGAAATTTCTCTGAAAGAGATCACCCTCTGTATAGTCCTGAATTGACTGAAAAGAAACATGACACACCGTCCAGCAGGATCTGCTCCAGGAAAAGATTTAGTGTTATGAATGGAAAAGATCAGCCCAAAGTGCACTGAATGTATTGTGCCCAAAACAAGGTATGCAGTAGTGACTGAAATTCCTGAGTGGGTATGAATAAACAAGACCACAATACCCTGTCAAGCATCTCATGAATATTTATTCCTGTCTGATGAGACTAATGAAGTGCAGGAGCCGGTTGCTAAGATGAGTTGTACGGAAGGGACATCTCATTAATTTGAAGGCCAGCCTGCATTGTCAAATTCCTGTAGTAAAAATGTCCTCTCTTGCCATTCCTGGCACAGGATATGAATCTCTCCTTAGTAGGCCTAGCACGGCTGTTCGCTTTGAAGCCGCTTCATTTTCATTTTCTGCCGTCTTGCTGTTCTGAGTTTCTTGGTTTTTAAGAAACTATCTTCTAATTGGTATAGGAAGTCTTCTATAATTCCAACCTGTGGACAAGCATAAAAAGAGAAGGGCTGTCAAAAAATGTGGCAGCCACCTGTTTGTGGAGGTTTTTTTTTGTTAAAAGCATTGCTTTCTCTTCAAAATGAAACAGTTGCCTTAAAAAAAGGTACTATCTATTTATTTATTTATTTTATTTTATTTTATTTATTTTGTCAAGTACGTGTTAGTAATATACATAGATATAACATTGTTTATGTACATAATATTGATACTGATAAGAGGGAACATTAGGACAGGGACGGTAGGCACGCTGGTACACTTATGCATGCCCCTTACTGACCTCTTAGGAATCGGGTGAGGTCAACAGTGGACAGTCTTAGGGTAAAGTTTTGGGGGTTTGGTGATGAAACCACAGAGTCAGGTAGTGAATTCCAGGCATTTACCACTGTATTACTAAAGTCATATTTTCTACAGTCAAGTTTGGAGCGGTTCACTTTGAGTTTGTATCTGTTGTGTGCTCGTGTATTGTTGTGGTTGAAGCTGAAGTAGTCATTGACAGGAAGGACGTTGTAGTGGATAATTTTATGAGCTATGCTTAGGTCGTGCTGAAGGTGACGTAGTTCTAAGTCAGTGTTTCTCAACCTTGGCAGTTTGAAGATGTGTGGACTTCAACTTCCAGAATTCCCCAGCCAGCGTTGCTGGCTGTGGAATTCTGGGAGTTGAAGTCCACACATCTTCAAACTGCCAAAGTTGAGAAACACTATTCTAAGTAGTAGCCAAATTCTATCCCAGAGGCATGCAGAGTTTCAGGAGCTAGGTTTCCACCCATTTCCCAGATGGCACCAAGGTCTAAGGATGTAATGCCTAGCTTTCATTTATAGAAGAAAACTGAGCCCAAATGATAGAAAAATCAAAGCGAACTTATGCTGCATCTCTTTTAATATGGTTCTTTTCATTGGAAGTTGTCACTGGAAATTAAATTGACATCCCGACCTTTTCAGAATGGCTAAACAACTGCTTTAATTTAAGTTTTTAAAAAGGTATCATGTTCATTGAAGCCGTCTGCAATTTCAGCCTCAACCTGAAGTGTTTAACACATTTTTGATGACAATTCTTTCCATCATTGTATTTATTCACCAAGGGATAATCAAAAAAGGACAATATGAATTAACTATGATTAAAAAGAATTCAATCAAATCATCAACAATTAAATAATCTCCTATAAATCAAGGCAACAAAGCAATAAACATGCAACACAATAAAACACAACACATTGATCATGCTGTATCAGTTTGGTAGAAATTATATTCATAACGAGAATCACAAAACCCTGTCTCACTTCAGAAAACAAAATTCATTTGAGAGACCACTCTCTGTCTATCCCTCCATTCATGCAACTATATCCTTACCGTGCATTCAAATTAATATTCCCTTATCTAAAAATATAAATGATATACAAACTGAGTTTAAGCCGTAAGAGGAATTGTAATATTGCTTTGAGAAGGTGGTTTCTCCAGGGCTATAGAATGCCACACTTAACTAGGTTGATTAATGACCTAGAACAGTGGTTCCCAAACTTTTTCAGTCCACTGCCCCCTTGGTGCTACAAATGCATCCTCACCGCCCCCCACCCCACCCCCTCAGGTGGGCGTGGCTTAGTGGTCAGGTGACCAGGTGGGCGTGACCAACTTGTAAAGTGTGAAACTCACTTAACAACGCTCTTGCTTAGCAACCAAAATGTTAGGCTCAATTGTGGTCATAAGTCTTTCTTTCATTCTTTCTTTCTTCGCTACCTTCCCCCTTCTTTCTTTCTTTTTCTTTCTGTCTTTCTTTCTTTCTGTCTGTCTTCCTTCCTTCCTACCATCTTTTTCTTTCTTTCTTCCTCCCTCCCTCTCTCTTTCTTTCCTTTTTCTTTCCTTCTTTCCTCCCTTCCCTTCCCTCCCTCCTTTCTTTTTCTGTCTGTCTTCCTTCCTTCCTACCATCTTTCTTTCTTTCTGTCTGTCTTCCTCCCTCCCTCTTCCTTTCTTTTTCTTTTTCCTTTTTCTTTCCTTCTTACCTCCCTCCTTTCTTTTTCTGTCTGTCCTCCTTCCTTCCTTCCTTCCTACCATCTTCCTTCCTTCCTTCCTACCATCTTTCTTTCTTTCTTTCTCTTTTTTTCTTTCTCTTTCTTTCCTTTTTCTTTCCTTCTTCCCTCCCTCCTTTCTTTTTCTGTCTATCTTTCTTCCTACCTACCATCTTTCTTTTTCTTTCTGTCTTCCTTCCTTCCTCCCTCCCTTGCTCTTTCATTCTTTCCTTTTTCATTCCTTCTTCCCTCCCTCCTTTCTTTTTCTGTCTGTCTTCCTTCCTTCCTTCCTTCCTACCATCTTCCTTCCTTCCTACCTACCTACCATCTTTCTTTCTTTCTTTCTCTTTCTTTCTCTTTCTTTCCTTTTTCTTTCCTTCTTACCTCCCTCCTTTCTTTTTCTGTCTATCTTCCTTCCTTCCTACCATTTTCTTTCTGTCTTCCTTCCTTCCTTCCTTCCTTCCTTCCTTCCTTCCTTCCTTCCTCCCTCCCTCTTTCTTTCTTTCTTTCCTTTTTCCTTCCTCTTCCCTCCCTTCCCTCCTGCCAGCCGTGGCCAGGCCGCCGCTGCTCACCCAGGCCGATGGCTTGGTAAGCGTTCTCCGGGTCGTGCACCAAGTCGCAGAGTGCATTAAGGCCGGCTGCCGCATCAGCAGCTCGGGGTGCTGCAGCTCTTCATTGAGCTTGCGGAGACCACGGCGGCCGAAGGCCACAGGTGCCTTGGTGGGGTCAATGTCGGGGGGCAGCTGGGCTGAGATCCGCGGGTGCTCCATGCCGAAGGGAAGCCCGCCGAATTGCACGCGCCGGGTTGCTAGGCGACAGGGACACCGGGCGGGAAAGTCCGCGCACGCGCAGGTTCCACAGCAGGACCTTCCTGTGGGTCTGCGAGCGCTTGCCTGAGCAGCTTTGGGAGCGATCAGCTTCCCTCGTCACTGTGCCGTGCTCAGTACCTAGCACTTGTAACTCCGTCGCATTCCACGCTTGTGTGCAGGGCAGCCCATTCTGAAAGAAAACATCTTGTGTTTTCTTTCAGAATGGGCTGCCCTGCACACAAGAGCGAGGAACGCGAGGGAGCTTCAAGTGCAAAAGCATGGCAAACCACCTACCGCCCCCCTGGCCCCTCTCACCGCCCCCCTGTCACCACCCTTGCCTCTCACCGCCCCCCTAAGGGTTCCCACCGCCCCCCGGGGGGTGGTACCGCCCACTTTGGGAACCACTGACCTAGAAAATTCAGACACACACCATGCTAAATTTGATCAGTGTTAACCTTAATTAGGTTATTTTTGTAGTTTAACATTATGTAAGACTCCAACCTGTTTGATTAGTCTGGTTCAATTTATTGTATGAGTCCAGAAAAAAGGTTCAATAAACAGTGGGGCATATTTAAAGAACTGATGGGCAACCTCTACATCCATCCTAATGTGTATGTGCTGGTGTGAAACGATTAGGGTATCTTATTTCTCTCTGAATGTTTTGCGGGAATTACAGATGAAATGAATAACACCATATCAGATTTTATTTCGGCTTGGCCCAAGATGTTTTGTTATCTAAAGGAAAAAGACAAAATGTCCTTCCCTGCAATTCTATGTGAAGAAACTATTTATATAGCCAACCGGATAATTATTTTTAAGATTGCCTGCCCAATGGATTTAACAGTGTCAGGTTTGGAATTGTGAACTAGTTGCCTAATGCATATACCATTCCATTGTCTGAGCTCTTAATGCTGTTCCCTTGCTTCCAGGATCTGCCAGCTATGGTGGCCTTCTTGTTCTTCCTATCCCTTGGCTATTCTTGATTGGGAAGGCCCTGTACCATTGAATATACTTGAAACTGGTGTATGAGTTTCTAGATGCTGCCTTCTATGATAGGATTATGACTATGATTATGGTTCCTCTGCGGTGGCCTAGAGGTGGAGCTCTTGCCTCACACTCAGCAGGTTGTGAGTTCGATCCTAGGTAGAGGCAGATGTAGGGTCTCCTGCTTGGGCAGGGGGTTGGACTAGATGACCTGCAAGGTCCCTTCCAACTCTGTTAATCTGTTAAACAGGTACATTATAACAGGACACAGATATAACAGGGCACATACTGTATAACTGATAACATATGGGAGTGGTGCAGTGGCCTAGAGGTGGAGCTCTTGCCTCACAATCAGGAGGCTGTGAGTTCAATCCTAGGTAGAGGCAGATATTTCTCTCTCTGGGAACAATGAGAATATAACTACTGAACAAATCTCTGCATTGGTGTCAGGAAGGGCATCCGGCAAGTAAACACTCTGCTAGCTCCATTCAGTTGCCCAGACTCCACCCCGCAAGGGATTATGGGATCGTTAAACGAAGATGATATAACAGATAACATATAATAGGCATAACAGGGCACAGATAAACCCCCCAAGTGGCCTCAATGGCTCTCAGATGACTGCAAAGAAGTACAATCCACCCATTCTCCTGCTCCCCCTTCCAATACTGTTTAGAACCTATCCTTCCATCTCCCCACCTTCCAGTCACAACTGATGAAGCTTCTTGGATGAGAAGTGAAATGTCTTCTTCCTCCTCCTCCTCCTCAAGGAAAAAGAAGTGCAGTTGCCTTTTGAAAAAGTACCTTTGAGACAACTATGACCTGGATGACTGACAATCTCCATTGACAACAGGTACATTCACATTACAAGCCATGGGAAAAAAAATCTACACGGTTGCTAAGAGCCAACAGTGACTCAATGGCATATGATCAGTCAGTCAGTCAGTCAGTCAGTCAGTCAGTCAGTCAGTCAGTCAGTCAATCAATCAATCAATCAATCAATCAATCAATCAATCAATCAATCAATCAATCAATCAATCAATCAATCATGTTACAAGAACCTGTGTAGACAGCAGGCTTTTCTTTATTAATTAGCCTGGCTGTGGTTTAACTATAACTTTCCCTGAGCAGGGTTGACATCCTCTACCTTACAAAAAGTTGTATGGTTCCCCTCTTGACAAAACCTTAACATATGCAAGTGCAGTGGTGGGCTGCAACCGGTTTAACAACCGGTTCGGTGATTGCGAACTTTGCGCGCGCATGCGTGGCTAACGCGCTTGCGTGCAGCGTTCAAAATACATCAATTTGAAGCTCAGCTGCTTACCTTCTAAGGCAGTCCCGGTAAGTAGAACAGCGGAGGCGTGGAAATCAGCTGTGCCGCGCGAATCAGCTGAGCCAGAAAGAAGGAAATATAGGACAGGATAGCGCAAGGGCGGGTGGGCAGGGCCAGCTGATCGTCGGAACTACCGGTTAGCCTGAACTGGTCCGAGCCAGCAGGAGCCCACCACTGTGCGAGTGTCTGTGCACATACTTTGGTATGCAGATGTTTGCATTTCTTAGATAATGACTCCTTTTGCCTCCTCTTTCCGGCAGCATCTGTTGTTTTCCTGATGTGGGACAGACTGATCTGGGCGCCTTCCTTCGGCTGGTGCACATGACCACGGAGAATTGATCAGAACACTATCTTTAAATGGCATTGAAAAACAGCCACTTTAAAAGGAAGGCATGCTGGGAAAATTAATCTTCAGCAAGTTTTCTTGATAAGAAGAAAATGCTGGTTGGAAGAGCTGTAGTTGCAGTCTGAAAGTCAGCTTGGGGAGAAAAATGTGTGTTCCCTCCTGCCATGGCAAGAACCATTTTTTCTATTAAATCATGATGAAGCTCTAAATAAATACATTTTGCTGAAAAACATCTTTCACCAAAGGGTTGAGTAGACTAAGAGTAGAAGACGCAAAACAAGGATTTTTGCAAATGTCATCCATCATGCCCATGAACAAGTCAATGATTATTTTAATAAGGGGCATATTGAAATGCCTATCTTTTCTTTACTCCACCTATATCAGTGATGGTGAACCTTTTTTTCCTCGGGTGCCGAAAGCGCGTGTACCAGAGGTGGGTTCCTGCCAGAGCTGCCCAGTGCACAGCTCCGGTAGGGAGCAGCCGATTGCGCAATTTGTGCGTGACCGCCCCTGAGCCCTCTCTGCCGGTCCACTGCGCGCATCGCTATTTTTTTCTGTTGATTTTGGGTCAATTTTGCTTCTGCACATGCGCGGAAGCAAAATTGCGCCAAAATCTCGTGAGGGGACGCGCACGTGAGATTTTGGCGTGATTTTGCCTCCACGCATGCGCAGAAGCAAAATCGCACGAGGGGGCGCGCGCGCGTAGCGAGCGCATGCGCGCCCAAAGCATGGAGATGCACGTGCAGTGCACCAGCACCAGTAAGAGAGCAACCCGCCGCTGGCATGCACGCATGCTATCGCGCATGCGCGAGTGCCCACACTCATAATTCAATTCCTGGGGAGGGTGAAAACAGCCTCCCCCACCCCCCGGAGGCACTCTGGAGGCCAGAAATGGCCCCTTTCCCAACTTCTGGTGGGCCCGGTAGGCCCGTTTTTTCGCCCTCCCTAGGCTCCAGAGGTTTCCCTGGAGCCTGGGGAGGGCAAAAACGCCCTCCCCTGTCCCCCCGGAGGCCCTCCAGAAGCTGAAAATGCCCTCCCAGAGCCTCCGTGTGAGCCAAAAATCAGCTGGCCAGCGCGCTGGAGCTGAGATAGGGCAACGGCTTGTGTGCCGGCAGATATGGCTCCGCGTGCCACTTGTGGCACGCGTGCCATAAGTTCGCCATTACTGACCTACGTATATCATGAACAGTTTTGAGACAGAAAGCTGCATCCAGATATTCTTCATAAATAATGCAGGTATTTATATAGATCCATATACTTATCATTCGTGTTTATTCATGTTTATTCACCATTCTCACAAATGCAGATGGCCACTAAAGTAAGCTCAAGGTAGCTGAGAATTTGCAATTAATTATGTACCAGACATCAGCACTTCGATGCAGAAACAGTGCTTATTTTTCCTACTGGACTGAAAACACTCAGTTCCTTTCTTTAAAGTAAATGCATGAAATTCAATTCAATCCATAAGTCTGCAATCAGGCTGGTAGAGCAGTATTTTGTGCATGAACCTGCCTGTCTGTCACCACAGCCTCACAGAATATGTGAATCAGTTTGAAGTTTGTTTACCATTGAAATCATAGGGAAAAAAACATAGGTTTGCAAATATATTTTCAACAATGTTGTATTTCAGAATGCTATCAAATGTTTCTTCTGTCAAAGTAGCACTGTCTGCTCCATGGTTTTTAATATGTATTTGGTATTAAGAGCCAATTTCCCCCAGGTAAAACCACCCATTTGCTTAAAATTTCCATCAGGTTCCGCTCCCGATATCCCTTTTTCCTTATAAGAGATTAGGTAGAATTCCTTTTAAACTGCCCAAAACATTAATTTGTTACTTGCTTATCATTCTAAGTGCAAATTAAAACATTTTTTAAATTTGTATTAGCCTTTGATGAGCTAAGATGAGTTGTTTGCTGCCAACTCTGTGTGTCACACACACACACACTAACCCTCACACTGTAGAAAACTTCAAGGAGATGCTTTGCTTTCATGAAAATTTGTGAAAAGCACCCATCCATTTGAAGCTGCTTTCTAGTGCAACACATATGCCTATTTCTAAAAATGAACTAGAGCAGTGTTTCTCAACCTTGGCAGTTTGAAGATGTGTGGACTTCAACTCCCAGAATTCCCCAGCCAGCGTTGCTGGCTGTGGAATTCTGGGAGTTGAAGTCCACACATCTTCAAACTGCCAAGGTTGAGAAACACTGAACTAGAGTTTATTCACTGAGGGGCCTATAATTCCGGAAGATTCTTCAGACTTTTCCAGGCAACTACAAGAAGTCCTAGAAGAGTAAGATATGCACACTTGGCTACAGGAACCAGTGGTCAAGGCCTTAGGTAAAGATAAAGAGTTCCCCTGTCCAGTTGTGTCTGACTGTAGGGGGTGGTCCTCATCTCTACTTCTTAGTTGAGGGAGCCAGTGGTGTCCAAAGACATTTCTGTGGTCATGTGACTAGCATGATTATACACCAAGGTGAACAGAACGCTGTTACCTTCCGACCAAAGTGGTACCTATTTATCTACTTACATTTGCATGCTTTCGAACTGCTAGGTTGACAGGAGCTGGGGCAGCTAACGGGAGCTCACTCCATTGCATGGCACTCGAGTCTTGAACCCGGGCTGTCAACTTTCCAGCTGACAAGCTCAGCGTCTTTAACCGATGAGCCATCACGCCCTCTTGGTCAAGGCCTTAAGAGTAATGTAACACACTGCAGAAAGGTGAATGGCATTGTTTTTTCATCTAGAACATCACACTGCATCCGTGATGTGAATTATTCCAGGTGAAATGCAGCTATCTCACATTGTGTTTGTATGTATACATAAAGGCAGGGATTTTATTGAATCCTACTGTTTTGATAAAATGATTGAGTATAATCATTTATACCACACCTAGAGTACTGCATCCAGTTTTGGTCACCACACTACAAAAAAGACATTGAGACTCTAGAGAAAGTGCAGAGGAGAGCAACCAGGACGATAAGGGGACTGGAAACTATAACATACGAAGAGCGGTTGCAGGAACTGGGCATGGCCAGTCTGGCGAAGAGAAGGACCAGGGGTGACATGATAACAGTGTTCCAATACTTGAGGGGCTGCCACAGAAAGGAGGGGGTCAGGCTGTTTTCCAAGGCACCAGAAGGCCAGACAAGGAATAACGGATGGAAACTGACCAAGGAGAGATTCAACCTGGAAATAAGGAGAAACTTTCTGACGGTGAGAGCGATCAACCAGTGGAACAGCTTGCCTACAGAGGTTGTGAGAGCTCCAACACTTGAGACTTTCAAAGGGAGATTGGACTGCCATTTGTCCGAAATGGTGTAGGGACTCCTGCTTGAGCGGGGGGTTGGACTAGATGACCTACAAGGTCCCTTCCAACTCTAATAATCTGTAATCTGTAATGTCTTTAGCATGTAAGAAGAATGAACTTGGCTGCCCAGCTGCTCCTGCCAACAGTTGCCTTATTTCTTTGAAAACCATATGTCTATTCTACTAGTATTACATGTTTTCAGGTAGGCCATTGAATCTGTAGTTCTTCCCAGTGGCTACATCTTTTCTGAGCTTGCATGGCTGGCTGCCAGCCACAAGATAGGAAGCTGGATACCTGCCACAATCAGAGACATACAAAGTTAGATAGGATGTTCAGAAGCAAAGAGTCCTACAGCTGTAAAGTAATCAAGGCTTGTCGTGGGCTGAGACCAGGAACCTGATAAACAAATGACAAATCCAAGAACACCATGAGGTGGAGTCATGGTCCAACAAGAGAAACATGGCACAGCTGAGGCTTGAAAAGTTGTTGTGAGTGAGGCCAATAAATAAGTCACACCGAGCCACCAGATGCACAGCGGAGGTACACTACTCATTAGAATCTGCTCTCCTGCCAGCCTTCTTCTTGGCCAATCTATCTGACCCACGGAGCTCAATTCTCTGTGGCTGTATTTTTAAAGCATGCCTCTGCTTGGGGCAGGGGTGGTGAACCTCACAGTCTGAGAGGCGCACAGTGGGTGCAAGCAAGGACTTCTGGGACTTGCTGGATCTGCCTCAAGCAGAGTAGAGTTACTGGTTTCAAAACTGCTGGAACTAGCCTTTCAGGAATTATTAGAAGCTCCTGGATCTATTTCCTCCTTTTCGTCATCAGAAAAATGACTCACCAGGACTGTAAAAACACTATTATGATTTATTCGATGTGTATGGCTTCACAGCTCATTTAGGAACTTGGGCGGCTCACAATAGATGCAATCACCACTTCCATTGAGGTACTAGAATGGAAACTGAGGTGCAGTGATTGTCCTCTCCATTTCCATTGCTGCATTATTCACACTGAAAGCCTCAGATCATGGGGGGTTGGACCCACAATCTTCCTCTTTGTGGGACTAGGTATAACGCTGTGTTATCCTGGAAGGAAGACATAATGTGACTAAGGAATTCAGTTGTGGGTCCATTCAGATGGACTAGTATCTGGTAATACTAGACTAGCTTTGCAGAAGAAACCATTTGCACCACCTCTTTAGTGCAAAACAATCCTTGTAACCATCCAGCACTTTGGTTGTATTATAATTGAACTACACACTTCTGACTGAAACAAATACACCCATCTGTAGAAGAAAGTCCACAAGTCCACATTGGAATGCAGGATTTATCTGTGTGAATTCTAAAGTAAGTAAGACAGCTCACTTGTCTGGAACCCGCACTACATATCGGACATAAATACAATTGAGAGAGTCCAGAAATACTTCATAAGAAGAGTCCTCCACTCTTCTACTCGCAACAGAATTCCTTATTCCACCAGACTTGAAATTTTAGGCTTAGACAACTTAGAGCTATGTCATCTTCGATCTGATCTAAATGTAATTCATAAAATCATCTGCCACAATGTCCTACCTGCCAATGAATACTTCAGCTTCAACCGCAACAATACACGAGCACACAACAGATTCAAACTCAATGTAAACCGCTCGAAACTCGACTGCAGAAAATACGACTTCAGCAACAGAGTAATCAGTGCCTGGAATGCACTACCTGACTCTGTGGTTTCTTCCCCAAACCCCAAAAACTTTAACCTTAGACTGTCTACAGTTGACCTCACCCCATTCCTAGGAGGTCTGTAAGGGGCATGCATAAGCGCACCATCCTGCCTACCGTCCCTGTCCTTCTGTCCTATTGTCTAATTTTTACCTATACATACTTTGCTTTTGTTTATGTTTATATCATACCTGTTATCTTGTATGCGTGTTGACTAAATAAATAAATAAATAAAATAAAATAATAAATAAAATAATAAAATAATAAATAAATAAATAAATAAATAAATAAATAAATAAATAAATAAATAAATAAATAAATAAAATAAGTTAAATTCAAAGTCAACTTTGGGCTGAGTGGATGATTTTAAGGGTCTATTTTGAGAAAGAAATGGGAGGGAAGAGAGTTTGGTAATTTTCATTCCTTCCTGTGCCGTTTTCTCAATACTTCTGTCCTATTGTCCTTCCATTAGCAATGGCTGCCCTATTTGGATTGCCAGACTGCAACTCCCATCCTTTTCAACTGTTAGCTATGAAGCTGTGGGTGATAGGGCCAGTAGTCGAGCCGCTTCCAAGGAGCAAAGGCATTTCTTGTCCTTTATCTTTCTCACTTGGATTATAGCATTCTTTCCTCCCTTAGTCTCTCTTCCTCCAAAGCTCCTCACACACTAAGCTTTGTGCTTCAATTGAAAAGTTTGCTCTGCCTATTTTTGAGTACCACTTTGTCCCTTTGCAGCTGAAGCAAATGGGTAGCGTTCTGAATTGGGTAGTATTTTTAAACTGAAGACAAATGCAGTTTTGCAATATGCTGGTAGGAAGGTTGGAAAAGGATGATATTGCTTCCATCTTGTAATATTAGGCCATGTCATAGTAAATTCTTTTAATGTCCAAAAGGCCCTATGCCCAATCTGATTTTTTAAAAAGGTTTTCTGATGCTTTGTCCATAAACAAAATAGGAAATTTGCATGCTGCAAAGCAAAACATTTATAAACAGAGTAACAGAGGGCTTGGAGGGCTTCTAATTCAACCCCCTGATCAAGCAGGAGGCCCTACTGTTTCAGATAAGTGGTTGTCCAATCTCTTCTTTAAAGCGTCCAGTGATGGAGCATCTGCAACTTCTGGAGGCAAGCTGTTCCACTGATTAATTGTTCTAACTGTCAGGAAATTTCTCCTTATTTCTAAGCTGGTTCTCTGCTTGATTCGTTTCCATCCACTGCTTCTTGTTCTGCCTTCAGGTGCTCTGGAGAATAGGCTGACCCCGTCTTTGTGGAAACCCCCCCAAATATTGGAAGACTGCTATCATGTCATCCCAATCCTTCCCCCCACATTAAACTAGACATACCCAACCATTCTTCATATGTTTTAGCCTTCAGTCCCTTAATCATCTTTGTTGCTCTTCTCTGCATCTTTATAGAGTCTCAATATCTTTTTGATATCCTGGCAACCAAAACTGAATGACATATTCCAAGAGTGGTCTTACACCAAGCCATAAACTTTAATTCTACAATCCTTCTGGAAAGATGGAGTGAATAATATAGGACAGCCCAATTAACTAGCATTCTTGTCTCTTGTATTCTTGACTCATAACATGATTTGCTCACCCTGATCATAGGTAAGCAATAGAGATTTATTAGCTACCTTATAACCTTTTCATTTATTGGCACCAGAATAGAGCCCTTGAGAGCTTGTAATGTTAGAGACCAAGGATGTTTTGGGTGGTGGTGCCCCAAAATTTACATCAAAAATGGCGGGGCTTTGATTTTATGGTTGTGACTCCCATCTTGACTTTCTTAACCCTTCCTGAAAATGTATCTGCTGGGGACTCACATTAAATCCAAGCCATTTATTTTTCTGTTTTTGTCTCATCTGTTAAAATGAAGACTGAGAGGAAGTTATATAATTAAACTAAATATAACTAATCTATTTTCACATGATTAGGGAGGGGAGATGCCCATGCACCCAAACACACATAAGACATGACAGTTTGGATTCCATTTCCCCAAATCCCTTGTTAATATTCTGGTTCCAGAGTTCTGGGCTTGTAGCCAGGGATGGCATTCACTTACCTTCCCTACCGGTTCGCAAATGTGAGCACGCGTCCACCTCCGCACATGCGCACAGCCTCCTGCACATGCATTTACTCGAGTGTGCTCCTTCCGCGCATGCGCACAGCCTCAAAAAAGTGGCTAAATAGGACAGCATTACGTCTGGGTGGGTGGGTCCACCTGCAGTTGCCGCTACCTGTTCGCCCAAACCGCTCCGAACCGGTTGAATACCACCTCTTCTTGTAGCCCTTGTGCATTCAGAGGTCACCAGGTTGAGAAAGTTCTGCATTGGATGGAAAAAACGAAAGAACAAAATAGACAGAGACGCGCACCGTGTAACCGTAACTAAGCAGTTATCGTTCTTGTCCTTGTTCACGGCTTTTTGCTTCTGCCTCTGCATTTGATTTTTTTTACAAAAAGATAAAGCTGGGGAAGAGAATGTCAGCCCTTCTGTCTTTTTGCCTTTTTAAAAGTTGCCAGTTTGACTGCCTTTGAAAAAAAAAACATCATCAGAACTACAGTATGACAGGAAATGCCAGGTTCTTTGTAGGGCTGGGGCTGTGTTTTGCGGAAAAGCACTTAAAGTGTGAGACCTGGATGTCAGCTCAACGAGATGCATTTGGCAGGGAGCAAGGGAAGAGATATCAATAAAGCAGGTCTCCACTGCACCTGCCAAAGTTACTGTCACAAAGGCCAAGCTCTTTTCAGGGAAAGTGTTCTGGCTTCAAAACGAAGCCGAAGATAAGCAAATCCTGGCCTTTGGCCCATAAGGTCTTGCTGTGTGTGTCCAATCCCCTTCTGAATATCTCTGGATGAGAACAGACAAGGCCTTTCCAGTGATGGCACCTATTCCTCCGGTGCTTTGGCCACACCATTCTCTCAGTGTCCTTCTTTTTTACTTTGCAGTGCTGCTATACTTTGCGATTTGGCTTTATTTTCATGCTTCTTCATATTGTGAAGTGCCCCAGTCAGACTCGTGGGCTCTCAAATTCATATTTCCAGAGTCCGGATTCTTTTCCAGGCAATTGCAAAATTTCAGATGCTGGCAATAGAGATTATGGCTTGACAATAGAGAGTACTGTACAGTATATCATTTTGAGGGAAAGAGAGAGAGGCAGCAGCCATGCGCGAGATATATTTTTCCAAGTTTGCATCAATCCAAAAGAACAACTCTTCCACAAACATGAAATTAGTCCCTCTAAGCCTTGGAAATGAAAGGGCAGCCCACCATTGTCCTAGGAATGGGAAACCGTTCGAACAAGTCATATATCTAAACAACTGATATTGTCTTCTCTCATTCATTGGCGAAACCATTTTCTATCTCCTCATTGTCAAGCAATGCATGAATATAATCTCTAAAGTCCTTATAGATATCCTAAAATCTATCTTGTACCTCCAAATGAAGTAAAGGTAAATGTCTACTGAAATCAAATGACAAGGAGATGACTTTGATGACAAGTTGAAGGTTTTGCAAGGTGATGTGACATTTCATTTGAGTTTTTCTGTTGGTTTGTTTCTCAATTGTATCGTGTCACTTTCTTTCTGGATGCCAGAAGCCAAGTTGTTTATAGCACATCTTCCTTTAAACTGGTTGCATGCAAAGCAAGTATAGGATTACAGACTGCCGTCCCCAACAAACGATACCAATAAAAAAGAATTACCTCAGAGCTAAAATGGAGGGTCCTTGGTGCTCTCTAAGCTTGATTGTTTTCTTGCAGATGTTTCATTACCCAAACTAGGAAACACCATCAATGCTTCAGTTCTACCTCTGATGATGTAACCTACTCAGGTAATAAAACATCTGCAAAAAAATAACCAAGATCAGAGAGGACCCCCCCACCCCCTCCAACAAATGGTACCTAAAGTTTTTCAGATCAAACCCTTAAGAACTCATTTAACATTATGAGGTTCTACATTTCCTTGGTGATAAATGATACATACAGTAGATACATACATACATACATACATATTTATTTATTTATTTATTCGAAGTTCTTCTATGCCGCCCTACATACATACATACATACATACATACATACGATAGATAGATAGATAGATAGATAGATAGATAGATAGATAGATAGATAGATAGATAGATAGATAGATAGAAAGATAGAGATAGATGATAGACAGATGATAGATAGATGATAGATAAATGATGATAAATAGATAGATAGATAGATAGATAGATAGATAGATAGATAGATAGATAGATAGATAGATAGATAGATAGATAGATAGATCTCTATCTCTATAGAGATAAATAGATATAGATATAGATATAGATATAGATATATAGATATAGATATAGATATACATTTATATCTATATATAAAAGCAGGGTAAAAGCATTGCCTAACAAGGCAAGTCAGCCCCAATTCGAATCCTATAAGGGTATGTGATGGAATGAGAAAATAAGTCTTAGAGGTGATAGATCTTTTCCTTTGGATCTAATCCTTAACAAAATGAAACTCGAGTATAAAGTCTAAAAATAAAAAAAATATTTATTTCGGTACAAAAGATATAAAAACAATAAATCTTAATAACTACATCTTTGCGGTCTAACACACGTCCTTCTTCAATGAAGGACCGGAGCAGAAGGAGGAGGAGTAATAGAATGGAATGCGTACATGCGCAGTTCACTCACCATGTGACTGTTTTGCTTTGCTAGGAATCTCTAAATCATAGAGTTCAGCTGACAACCAAAATTTACATCGTGACAGTATGGCTAGCTGATGAAAGCTAAATAGCTTGAAATAGATCTATACTAGTTTACTTCTTTATCAGTTCTTTGTAAGTTTGCAAATATGGTTTCTAGCCTGGATGGCGGCTGGAGTGGGGCTGAAAGGCAAAAGGAAAAACATAATTGGGTATACCAGGTGACTCGGCAGAAAAACACTTAATCTTTCCCCTGGCTCAACTGATAAGGGAGGAGAACTGGTGGTAAAAGCATTGCCTAACAAGGCAAGTCAGCCCCAGTTTGAATCCTATAAGGGTATGGCTAGCTGATGAAAGCTAAATAGCTTGAAATAGATCTATACTAGTCTCCCTTTATTTCTTTATTAGTTCTTTGTAGGTTTGCATATACATATAGATATATTTGTATTTGTATTTGTATTCGTATACGTACACACACACACATACACACACACACATTGATGAAGGAGAGAAGCTGGAAAAAGCTGTTGAGCACAGCATAAGAGGGTGTTGTATTTACAATGCGGAACTACTACAAGTAAGGACGCTCTGGTTCAAAGTTCCACTAAGCTCTGAAACTCAGGGGGTAATCTCAAGCAGACCCTCATTTCGGAACCAAATCTGAGTTAACTCACGGACATTAAATGGCATGTAAGAAATGTGGATTTTAATTCTTTTCAGATGTGAAGGGAGGCCGATGCTTTCAGAAACCGAGTGGCCAAGCATGCATTAGAAGACCTAAAACAAAACAAAACAAAACAAACAAACAAACAAAACCACCCACCCACCCTATGGAATTCATATCCCAGGCAGGGTTGTCCACAGTGTCTGATTAAAAAAGTCAAGTGGGTCTCTATGAACATACAGTCATATCCCTGCCTCTTTGTATGTAACAACACACCACAGAAAAAAAGAGGTGAGGCTTTGATCATGTCGCTGCAGGTGCCTTCTTGAGTTTGACTCCCTCTGCAGACACGTCTCTTTGCACTGCTCTTCCTACTTCAGAAAAGAATAAAGATTTCTCCTCTCAGCCAGCCTTTTTGAGTTCTATTTGTAAGACATTTTTGTCAGTTTTTAATATTGTACCATGTTTCCCTGAAAATAAGACCCTGTCTTATATTTTTTTGATCCCTGAAATAAGCCCTTGGCCTTATTGCCATGCACTCAAAACCCCGATTGGGCTTATTATCAGGGGATGTCTTATTTTGGGGGAAACAAGGTAGTTTATTGGAGATTGTTAGGAAAAAGGGGGAAAATGTGTTTAGGGTTAGGACCAGAGTTTGTACAATCTCTCATACAAACTCAAGCCTGTTGCTCACTCAAGAGGCCAAGACTTGGCAATTAAACCAAGCTTGCTGGTTGGTAGCCTGAATCAAATGTCTCAGTTGATACAGACATTTGACTTTGTCCCTGAGGGGACTTCAGGCTTCAGATCCCTCCTGGCAACCGAAACAGATGTTCTGTGGCGAAGGTGTTCCTTTCCCAGAGAACATCTGCTTGGTTCTAAGGTTCTAAGGTTCTAAGTGTAGCTCTGTCAAGACATAAAAAATGAAGCAATTTTATTTTGGTTATAAATGGCATGAAAGATGTAAACAGATAATAGGCTTGGTGCACTTTATTCCTTGCCCTATTTAATTTGATATTAAATCCCATACATTTTTATGCCACCTATAAATTTTCCTTGGCACTTCAGAATTTTGCACTGACAGCTCATAACTACAGACCCTGTCAGCTTTTGAAAGACAGAGGCTGAACGTGAAGGCTGTTGGGAATAGTTCTGAACCCAGGAATGGAAGAGGAAAGCAGTGTTTTTGGCATAAGTAAATTGATGAGACTTTGGAAATTTAGCAAGGAAATTTAGATCTAAACTGCACCGGTTCTACTTTAAATTATGCTATGAATTGCCTAATGCAGAAAGCGTGAAGTTAGTTTACATATTCTGTGTGTCTGTAAGTTCTGCTTGACTGTCAAAAGTTTCCCTCAAAAATTGAGAAAGTCATCACAAATGCCTCTTGGATTTAGTAATCCATAATCTGTCCTGACTTTGCCATTAAACGGGAAGCAGCAGGTGCTTAAAAGAAAATAAGAAGTATTAAGTATTAAATTGTTATTAAAGACGAGATGAAAGAGAGAAAATCAATTATTCATAACAGAGAGGTCAAATAATTTATGGCATCCATTTTATTTCAGTCGGCATTGCTTAATTAGTGTCCCAAAGTGATGTATTTTCATTTGCTCTTTCTTTGTGCACTTTATTGTACTACTGAACTGTTGCTATGGATTTCTTGCTGTTTTTAGAACCCTGCTTAGCTTAGCTTATTTTTGTAGTTGTTGTCCTGCATGCTGCCAAAAGTATGCACATACCTCCATCTGTTCCATGGAGCTTTTAAACATACAAAGTGCTATAAACATTATCCTCTTTCATCATGCATTTGCTACAGGCAGGACTTAAAATCATTTGTTCAGAGTTACAAGGCATTGAAAAAAGTGACTGCCCTCGCATTTACGACCAAGACAGCACCTTCACAGTCATATGATCAAAATTTGGGTACTTGGCAATTACAGAAAGACAGAGTTGGAAGGGAACTTGGAGGTCTTCTAGTTCAAACCCCTGCTCCAGCAGGAAACCCTATAAAAAGTCAGACAAATTGTTATCCAATCTCTTCTTAAAAACTTCCAGTGTTGGAGCATTCACAACTTCAGGAGGCAAGTTGTTCCACTGATTAATTGTTTTAATTGTCAGGAAATTTCTCCTTAGTTCTAAGTTGCTTCTCTCCTTGTTTAGTTTCCACCCATTGCTTCTTGTTCTACCCCCAGGTGCCTTGGAGAATAGTTTGATTCCCTCTTCTTTGTGGCAACCCTGAGATATCGGAACATTGCTATCATGTCACTCTTAGACTTTATTTTCATTAAACTAGACATTTATTTATTTATTTATTTAGACGCTCTTATAGGCCGCCCAATCCCGTGGGACTCAGGGCGGCGTACAACATGAATAAGAAACGTACATTTTAAAAACAATAATCATAATTTAAGTTAAAAATATAATTAAAGATATAATTAAAGAAAAAGAACATAATAAACGCAACATTCAGGGGGGAATCTGATTATCCTATTCACCCCATCTGCCGGAAGAGCCATGTTTTTAAGGCTTTACGGAAGGCCAGCAGGGTGGGGATGGTCCGGATCTCTGGTGGAAGTTGGTTCCAGAGGGACGGGGCTCCCACAGAGAAGGCCCTCCCCCGCGGCCCCGCCAACCGACATTGTTTGGCCGATGGGACCCGGAGGAGGCCCTCTCTGTGGGACCTAACCGGTCTTAGGGAGGTATGTGGTAGGATGCGGTCCCATAGGTAACCTGGCCCTGAGCCATATAGGGCTTTAAAGGTCAAAACCAACACCTTGAATTGCAACCGGAGACTAATTGGCAACCAATGCAGCTGGCGGAGGATAGGTGTTACGTGGGTGTATCTCGGTACACCCACTACAGCTCGCGCAGCTGCATTCTGTATCAATTGCAGTCTCCGGATGCTCTTCAAGGGTAGCCCCATGTAGAGCCCGTTACAGTAGTCTAGCCGTGAGGTGACAAGGGCATGAGTGACTGTGAGCAAAGCCTCCCTCTCCAAGTAGGGTCGCAATTGGTGTACGAGACGGATCTGTGCAAAGGTCCCCCTAGCCACAACTGAAAGATGTTGATCCAATTTTAGCTGTGGGTCTAGGAGGACACCCAAATTGCAAACCTGTTCTGAGGGAGTCAATTTTTCTCCCCCAAGAACCAAGGAGGGACAGTGGACATAGTCCTTGGGAGGCAATATCCAGAGCCACTCAGTCTTGTCTGGGTTGAGCCTGAGTCTGTTCACTCCCATCCAGACCCTCACATCGTCCAGGCAGCGGCACATTACATCAACTGCTTCACTGAACTGACACGGGGTGGAGATGTACAACTGGGTATCATCAGCATACTGCTGATACCTCACCCCATGTCGTTGGATGATCTCACCCAGCGGTTTCATGTAAATGTTGAACAGGATGGGCGAGAGGACCGAGCCCTGTGGCACCCCACAAACCAGGGGCCTAGGGGCTGACCTCTGTCCTCCTGTCAACACCGACTGCATCCTGTCAGAGAGGTAGGAGGAGAACCACCGTAAAACAGTGCCTCCCACTCCCATCTCCCCAAGACGACACAGAAGGATACCATGGTCAATGGTATCGAAAGCCGCTGAGAGGTCAAGTAACACCAGGATGGAGGAATAACCCCCATCCTGGGCTCGCCAGAGATCATCCATCAGCGCGACCAAAGCAGTCTCCGTACTGTAGCCGCGCCTGAAACCCGATTGAAAGGGATCCAGATAATCAGTATCCTCCAATAGCCGCAGGAGTTGGAGCGACACCACCTTCTCAACAACTTTACCCAAAAAGGGTAAGTTGGAGACTGGACGGAAGTTTTTTAAATCCGCTGGGTCCAGGGAAGGCTTCTTGAGGAGGGGCCTCACCCCTCCTCAGCTTTTAAAGGACATACCCAGTTCCTGCAATCGTTCTTCATATGTTTTAGCCTCCAGTCCCCTAATCATCTTTGTTACTCTTCTCTGCACTCTTTCTAGGGTTTCAATATCTTTTTTTATAATAATTGGCCTGTATTAAGATTGTTGCAGCATCCCTGGGTCATGTGATCATCATTTGCAATGGAAGCCTTCCTAGCTGGCTTCCAAGAAGCAAAGTCAAAGGGGGAAGGCAGATTTGCTTAACAACCTCATGATTCACTTAATAACTGCCATGATTCTCTTAACAGTCATGGCAAAAATGGTAAAAAAGACTCGCTTAATAACTGTCTTGCTTAGTAATAGAAATTCTGGTCCCAATGTGATTCTATGTTGAGGAATACATGTAGGGTTTTTTTTGCAGCATATTTTTTTTCAAGACACTAAACAACCCCAAGGCTGAATGCTCCTCTGTGAGCCCCAAGCAAGCCAGCAGAGCCAGGTACTCTTCCAAGAGACCAGAAAGATTAAATGAAGATTACAAAATTGAACAAAAACCATACTGTTGTGAAGAAAACTCCATGGATATCCTTTAAACAGATGCACTCAGTTCCCAGAATTTCTTACAAAAATTGTTTTTGTTGAGGGTTTTGGAAATTGAAGTCCAACAAAAGTGGAGCTGAAGAAGAGCTGAAGTGGTGCAGTGGTTAAATGCAGCCATTGCAGGCTGACTGCTAGTTCAACAGTTCAGCTGTTCAAATCTCACCAGGCTCAAGGTTGACTCAGCCTTCCATCCTTCCGAGGTCGGTAAAATGAGGACCCAGATTGTTGGGGGCAATATGCTGAACTCTGTAAACCGCTTAGAGAGGGCTGTAAAGCACTATGAAGCGGTATATAAGAAAAGTGCTATTGCTATTATTCATCTATTTGGTGGGTGCCCAGACCAGAAAAGGTTTTATTAAACCCAAACCTGAAAGTTTTGAGTCTACCCTGTCCATTCTAGAAGATGACCACTGGCCCTTCCCCTGACCTTACTGGCTCTTGATAATAAAGGAAGTGGAATTGATAGTGAAGACTTGTCTACATTCAATTTCTGCTATTACAAGACAGTCCGTCTTGTAAGAGAAAGAAGCAACTGGGAGATCTGGGAAGCCAGAGAGTTTGTCAGCAGTTCTCAACCTCAGCAACTTTAAGCTGCATTGACTTCAACTCCCAGAATTCCCAAGCAGTCTTGTATCCAGATATCTAGACATAAAATGTGGCTTGCTGTTTCATTTGAGAAATTATATGGCTCTGATGTCAGGCTGCATAAAAGAGCAGAATGTCTCACAGAAGGACGGAAGGGTTTGGGGTTTTTAAAGAAAAAAATTACATTTGCTATCAGCATCTTTATTTTTTTTAAAAAAGAGTTACTACTTCATTAAGGGTTATTAGGGTTTCTTCCAAGAGACCAGAAAGATTAAATGAAGATTACAAAATTGAACAAAAACCATACTGTTGTGAAGAAAACTCCATGGATATCCTTTAAACAGATGCACTCAGTTCCCAGAATTTCTTACAAAAATTGTTTTTGTTGAGGGTTTTGGAAATTGAAGTCCAACAAAAGTGGAGCTGAAGAAGAGCTGAAGTGGTGCAGTGGTTAAATGCAGCCATTGCAGGCTGACTGCTAGTTCAACAGTTCAGCTGTTCAAATCTCACCAGGCTCAAGGTTGACTCAGCCTTCCATCCTTCCGAGGTCGGTAAAATGAGGACCCAGATTGTTGGGGGCAATATGCTGAACTCTGTAAACCGCTTAGAGAGGGCTGTAAAGCACTATGAAGCGGTATATAAGAAAAGTGCTATTGCTATTATTCATCTATTTGGTGGGTGCCCAGACCAGAAAAGGTTTTATTAAACCCAAACCTGAAAGTTTTGAGTCTACCCTGTCCATTCTAGAAGATGACCACTGGCCCTTCCCCTGACCTTACTGGCTCTTGATAATAAAGGAAGTGGAATTGATAGTGAAGACTTGTCTACATTCAATTTCTGCTATTACAAGACAGTCCGTCTTGTAAGAGAAAGAAGCAACTGGGAGATCTGGGAAGCCAGAGAGTTTGTCAGCAGTTCTCAACCTCAGCAACTTTAAGCTGCATTGACTTCAACTCCCAGAATTCCCAAGCAGTCTTGTATCCAGATATCTAGACATAAAATGTGGCTTGCTGTTTCATTTGAGAAATTATATGGCTCTGATGTCAGGCTGCATAAAAGAGCAGAATGTCTCACAGAAGGACGGAAGGGTTTGGGGTTTTTAAAGAAAAAAATTACATTTGCTATCAGCATCTTTATTTTTTTTAAAAAAGAGTTACTACTTCATTAAGGGTTATTAGGGTTACTGTTGTTAATAAACATGTGTTATCAAAAGACTGTGGTTAGAATAACTTTATGTTCAAACTGAGAGCCCTCTTTTACATATTTCACAGAATTGTAGGGATAGATCACTGCAGGGGTGAAATTCAGCAGGTTCTGACAGGTTCTGGAGAACCGGTAGCGGAAATTTTGAGTAGTTCGGAGAACTGGCAAATACCACTCTGGCTGGCCCCAGAGTGAGTTGGGAATGGAGATTTTGCAATATCCTTCCCCCAGGAGTGGGGAGGGAATGGGGATTTTGCAGTATCCTTCCCCTGGAGTGGGGTGGGAATGGAGATTTTGCAGTATCCTTTCCCCAGGAGTGGAGAGGGAATGGAGATTTTGCAGTATCCTTCCCCTGGAGTGGGGAGGGAATGGAGATTTTGCAGTATCCTTCCCCTGGAGTGGGGAGGGAATGGGGATTTTGCAGTATCCTTCCCCTGGAGTGGGGAGGGAATGGAGATTTTGCAGTATCCTTCCCCTGGAGTGGGGTGGGAATGGAGATTTTGCAGTATCCTTCCCCTGAAGTGGGGTGGGAATGGAGATTTTGCAGTATCCTTCCCCCAGGAGTGGGGAGGGAATGTGGATTTTGCAGTATCCTTCCCCTGGAGTGGGGTGGGAATGGAGATTTTGCAGTATCCTTCCCCTGCCACGCCCACCAAGCCACGCCCACAGAACCGGTAGGGGAAAATGTTGAATTTCATCCCTGGATCACTGGTATCGGAATGCTTTCCATGTGATACCAAAGGATCTTTAAAAGTATTGTCAGCCACTCGTTTCAGGAAAAGATATATAAATCACTGTCTAAATTGCCAGGTGACCCACCAGTTAATTATTCAGCATTTTATGTTAATTCTAAATTGATACAGAAAAGGAGATTGTCGGTGGTTCATTTAGCCACAGAAAAGAGGAGCCACACACACTTAACAAAAGTGATGTGCAGTATTAGTCTGTGATTAGACAGAATGAAGATATTTAAAAAGTTAAATATTTTCTTTTCACTTATTACACACTTTGAGGTGCCAACTAATTTTCTACTTATTTTAATTCTCAGGGGATATGGCAGAGAAGGAATATCTCCAGGTCCCCTCAGCTGGCATGCCTTGGCTGACAGGAACCTGTAAAATGCCCAGTCTGCTGAATTGAATTGGATGGTTGGAAATGACTGGAAGAAAATGGTCCTTTAGATTAAAAAGTTAATGGTAAAGGCTAACAGATTAACAGTCAGAAGGGACCTTGCAGGTCATCTAGTCCAACCCCCTGCCCAAGCAGGAGACCCTTACATCTGCCGTACCTAAGATCGAACACACAACCTCTGGATTGTGAGGCAAGAGCTCTACCTCTGGGCCACAGCAGCTGGGTGGCTTCCCCTGTTCAATCATGTCTGACTCTAGGGGGTGGTCCTCATCTCCCTTTCCTAGCTGAGGGAGCCAGAGTTGTCTGAACACATTTCTGTGCTAATCATGACTATACACTGAGGCATACAGAACCCTGTTATATTCCCGCCAAAGTGGTACCTATTTATCTACTCACACTTGCATGCTTTCAAATTGCTAGATTGGCAGGAGCTGGGGCAAGAATGGCAGCTCACCCTGTCATGTGTTATTTGGGTCTTGAACTGCCAACCTTCCAGTCAAAAAGCCCAGCCCTTTAACTGTGAGGTCACCGTGCCTCTTTTCCCTTAGGTAACCAGAGGCTTTAAAAGTGATAATCAGCACTTTGAGTTGCACCTGGAAACATACTGCAACCAATGCAGCTCATGAAGCTGTGATGTCACCTGTGTCAAATACCTGATATGGTTTATACTACCTGTGCAATTACATTTTGCACCAATTGAAACTTCCAGGCAGCATCATGAAGAGCGCATTGTAATAATTCAGAGGAGAGGTCATGAGACATAAATGATTGTGAATAAAGCATCATGATCCAGGAATGGGCACACCCTAAGATGTGCAAAGGCCTTAAGGGCCACAGCTACTATTTTTTTAAGATGAAGGATGTTTCTGAGGGCACCAGGAGAAGGTGAAATATCTTCTGCCTACTTTGATTCCCATACAAATTTAAGATGTAAATTTAAGACACAAGAACAGTTTTTCCCCGAATGCCATCACTCTGCTAAACAAATAATTCCCTCAACAGTGTCAAACTATTTACTAAGTCTGCACTACTATTAATCCTCTCATTGTTCCCATCACCCATCTCCTCCCACAAATGACTGTATGACTGTAACTTTGTTGTTTGTATCCTTACGATTTATATTGACTGGTTCCTAATATGATTTGATTGCTTATTTGCACCCGGACTATCATTAAGTGTTGTACTTTATGATTCTTGATGAACATATCTTTTCTTTTATGTACACTGAGAACATATGCACCAAGTCAAATTACTTGTGTGTCCAATCACACTTGGCCAATAAAATTCTATTCTATTCTATTCTATTCTATTCTATTCTATTCTATTCTATTCTATTCTATTCTATTCTATTCTATTCTATTCTATTCTATTCTATTCTATTCTATGTGTGGACTTCAACTCCCAGAATTCCCCAACCAGCATACTGGCTGAGTAGTTGTGGGAGTTGAAGTCCATACATCTTAAATGTTGCCAAGCTTGAAAAACATTGCATTAGAGAAATTAGTGTGCAACATGGCATTAGATGGTTGGCAAAAACTGGTAATTAGGCCCCAAACCTCTACATTTATGCATTTATACAATTTTAAAATTGCTTTCTAATGCTAAAAAAACAAATCCCTAACTGCAAGCAAAAATATGTTTGGAGGAATATGCTCAGAATGCACGTTTCCCCCCCCCCCACACTTCTCTTAGCACACCCTTTCTGAAAGAACCCACACAGGGAAAAGAAACAGCTAAGGGAACAACTTACCAATTAGCAGGTACAGGAATGAGCCAAACTGAGTTTATGAATCAAAGAATGGGAAACCAAGAGAAATTGAAATGGGCCGATCAGTGAAAATGAAAAGCTGAGTAAAACCAAGTTGATGGATCTGAGCATTCCTAATATAGGACTCCTTAAACTTGATGCCGTTATCATTTTTAAAAATCAGCAGCAACTGGGCAGGATAATGGCAAAATTGCAGTTAACACACCTAATTTGGTTTTGAAAGATGTCAAGACTCAAGCTTGCTAGACCTCTGCAACTAGTACACTCAAGTTGTGGCTAGTGTGTTTTTGAGTATTACAGACTAAACAGGAACATCCTCCATGAGTAGGTTGTAAGCATCACTTTATCCATCTGTTAAATTGGCTCCTTGTTTACCACACTGTATTTTCTTACTCTGCAACCTTCTCTTGATTTAGTAGCCAAGGTGATGTTAATTCTTTGGATGAAGCTATTCTAAAAAATTGTCCAACAACATATTATGGACAGTTCAAACTACAGAGCAGGGTGCAATCCAGGGATTTTGGGGCTACTTCTGCGGTGGTGAAAAAATATGTATCAGCATGGGAATTGGGGGTTTACTCTTCTCCCACTACCATCTTCTCAATCTAAATTTATGCTAATGCTCCTGTAGAAGCATTTGTTTAAAAGAGGTATGGCATTATTTTTAAAAATTCCTCTGCAGAGATCCCTACCTACTTGGATGGGCAATTAGCACTAGCACATATACCACTCCGCAATGCTTTGCAGCACTCTCTTGGCAGTTTAAAAAGTCGGCATATTGCCCCCAACAATCTGGGTCCTCATTTTACTGACCTCAAAAGGATGGAAGGCTGAATCAACCTTGAGCCCCATCAGGATCGAACTCTTGGCTGTGGGCAGATTCAGCTTGCAATACTGCATTCTAACCACTGCACCACTAGGGTTCTTATAACTGAGATTAAGATTTGGGATTTTATATGGATAAATTCCACCTAGTTGGGGGACATGTCTACAGCAACCCAAACTGGTCGTATTCTAGATGTATTACATTTCCATTTTCTTAGACATTGCGCTTGCAGGCTGGGAAGAATGGACATGGTAATAGAATACATTTGGAGGTATCAGGTTACAGATGGCTTTTATAGAGCAAAATATAGTAGTTATTTTTGCCATTATAGTATTGAGCCAGGGGTGGGTTCCAACTTACCTCGCTGCTGGTTCTCTTCTTCCCGCGCCGTGTGGCTGCGCCTCGTGGGCATGCGCATGCGCAGGAAGCAAAAATTGCCAAAACTTTGCGAGGGGACGCGCGTGCACGCGCGATTTTGGCGATTTTTTTGCTTCCACGCATGCGTGTAATCAAAAAATTGCCAAAATTGCACGCGCATGCGTGTCCCTTCACAAGAGTTTGCTTCCTCGCATGCGCAGGAAGAAGAAAAACCCCAAAAATTCCCGAAAAAAGATGGCGCTGCGTGACGGACCAGCGAGGACGGCACTGGAGCCGTTTCGCAATCTGCCATCCGCTATCGGTGCCATAGAGAAGACCGCACCGGTACGAACCCACCCTTGCCGGTGGGGGGGAAGACATGCCAAATGAAGGCAAGTCTATCTTCAAATGTAATTTCCCCACAAAACATTTTCAGGGGCTCCTTGTTTGCATCCACATAATATGTGATAGTCTCTTGTTGCCTAGGAATGCAAACTCTTTTATTTATTTATTTAAAGAAAGAGAAGGTGAGATTTCATCAGCTCTCTTTTTATCCATTTGGAAAATAAACCCCACACATCATTATTCTGCTATTTCAGAGAAAAGGGCTGAATGTTTTCATTAAGCATAACAGCTGCTTCTTTTGTAACAGCCGGATTTCACTAGCGAGGATGGCAAATTCAGCATTCCTCATTTAAGACTAATTGCTCAAGCTTAGATTGTGGCTATTTTCTCCAACACGTGTAAATTAATTCTGTGGTAATAAAGACAAAAGAGGGAACCTGGATCTGGAAAGATGATAAAGTAAGTTTGGAACAGGTGCCAGAGGCTGAATAGCTGGGCCTGCCTGTGATGCTGGATGCCATTGGAACAGTTTAAGAGTTAACACGGGGATTGCGGAATCCATGTTAAATTTGCAGGAAGAAATAATAATTTGGGAAATGTCAGGCGTGAAAGCTGCCCGTGTGTTGAAAAGGCTCCACAGATGCACACCAAGCATCAAAGAAGAATTTGGGTTTAGAGGTTTATCAGATTAATTTTTAATAACCCCTGGGTCATTGGCTGACCGAAAGGTATAGTAGGAATTAGGCAATCTTTGAACCCGTGCCATCCCAAGCAAGTGACTCTTTTCTACTTTTGAACCGAATTTTATATAAGGCCAGGGGTGGGCTGCTACGGGTTCGCCCGGGTTCGGGAAAACCCGTAGCTAACATTATGGCCGGTTTGGAGAACCTGCAAATCCCACCACTGGCTGGCCCCTTCCACCCCACCCCTCCCCTCCCAGGAGTCTCTATACTCCACATTTTTGGGTGCAGAGCCCGTGCGGAGACTCGGAGAGGGGGAAAAACAGGCCTCCCGGAAGCTCCGGAGGGCCTCTGGAGCCCAGGGGAGGCAGTTTTTGCCCTCCCAGAGGCTCAAGGAAAACCTCCGGAGCCTGGGGAAGGTGAAAATGCCCCCTCCCCCTGCCGTGGTGCAGGAGGCCGACTAGGCCATGCCCACCATGGCCACGCCCACCCAGCAACCGGGCAGAGAACCTGCTGCTGAAATTTTTGAAGCTCACCCCTGTACAAGGCTGTTTCTGAGGAGGACTTGTGCAAAATGTCCTAAAGGGTCTTCTTTTTTGGCCAATGTTTTCTGCTTGATTTATCTGATAGTAACGCAGAGCAACAATGGGACTCCGGAGTTACCTCCAGTTTTGCCCTTTGTGAAACCCAACAGTGGATTATAGGCTACGCAGCAGTCAGAAGCAAAAACAAAACAAACCCTCCCTTGTCTTACAGGTTTATGAGGCTGTCCTCTGTGACTGCTTCACAATCTCAGGACTGATTTAGTTAATTTGTGTGTACTCCAGTGACTTTATATTAATATGACAACAAATACTATATTCGTTATTTCTAAGGAATTTCTCCCCAGGTGTCTAGACAGAAGAGCAAACATTAGAGGGCTTAGAAACTTAGCTCTCCCTGGGTTACAAACCATTCCTGTGTCAAATTTATAGGTAAGCCAGAATCGATACATATAGTTCCTGTTTAGTGTCAGTTGAAGGTTTGTCATAGTACAGGTAGTCCTCAACTTACAACCATAATTGAACCCAAAATTTCTGTCGCTAAGTGAGACACTTAAATTTTGCCCCGTTCTACAATCTTTCTTGCCACAGTTGTTAAATGATCCATGCAGTTGTTAAATTAATGACAGTTATTAAGTGAATCTGGCTTCCCCATTGACTTTGCTCATCAGTAGGTTGCAAGCAGTGATCACATGACCCAAAGGATACTGCAACTGTCATAAATATGAGCCAGACGCCAAGCATTCAAATTTTAATCATGTGACCATGGGGATCAGTAGTGGGTTGCTCCCGGTTCAGCACGGTTCTGTGAACCGGTAGCGGCGGCACCAGGAGACTCCTCCCACCCACCCGGGACGCTTCTGCTTCTTCACTCATGAACCAGTAGCAACGGGTTTTAGAACCCACTAGTGATGGGGATGCTACAACGGCCGTAAGTGTGACAAACGGTCTTAAGTCACTTTTTTCAGAGCCGTTGCATCTTTGAATGGTCACTAAATGAACTGTTGTAAGTCAGGACTACTTGTATATAGTAGTATATCAATAAAGGAGAATATTTGTAGCTCAGGGTTGAAATGAGAAGTTGTCGGTGCTCTCTGAGCTTGGTTGTTTTCTTGCAGATGTTTCCTTACTCAAACTAGGTAACATCATCAGTGGCGCTGATGATATTACCTGGTTTGAGTAATGAAACGTCTGCAAGAAAACAACCAAGCTCAGAGAGCACCAAGGACCCTCATGTATATGAGGGTCCTTGGTTTACACAGAGAGGTTTACACAGAGATTTTCTTTTTCTCATCATAAGTGGCCTTGTAGTAGCTGTATGGTAAATTTTGGTGAACCTCTCTCTGCTAGGATCCTGTTCCTCCCATTTTGTCATCCCTGCTTCACTGAAAGGCTTCTGCTAACCCTTTTTGTGAAAAAACCTTTTAGGTTCTGGAGATGTTAGATCCTGGTCATCTTCCTCAAATGCTATCATTTGCCACTCTGGTCCCTTTATTATTTCCACTTTACTTCCAGTCATGATTGCTTCCCTTTTTCTTTGAATCATCACCAGCTCTTGCAGCAGATTTATGCTTCAGAAGACACGGGTAAAACAAAAGAAAAAAATATCCAGCGTAAAATTGTGTTCTTCTTCCTTGAACTGATAAACTTCTAAAGCCACGCAATGTTTTCATAAGTGTCACAGCGAACTCTGTGTGTTATTATGAACTGTTGTATTTATTTTAATGTAGGCTTTATGGCACTCTATCAGGGGCGGGTTCCTAATTTTTTTACTACCACTCTGTGGGTGTGGCTTATTTTGTGGGTGTGGCTTGCCAGCCATGTGACCGGGTGGGCGTGGGCCTTGGGAGCTTGGCAGTGGCCAGAGAAGTGGGGGGGTATTGCCCACCCGCAACGCAGCCCCCCGCAGTGGGAGCAGCAAGACCGTGGCAGCGGTTCTTCTATGAGGCTCCGTCCGGCCTGAATGCTTCTTCCCATTCGATGATCCTAGGCTCCTGCCGCCCATTCCCCCTCCCCTCAGCAGCTCAAGAAGCCTCAAACGTGAGAAAATGCCTAGGATCATCACCACGCGTTTGTGACTTCTCAGACTGCTGAAGGGAGGGGAATGGAGATAGCTCCTGCCGCCCGTTCTTTCAGCATCTCACACGCTCCCTCAGCCATCCTCCCCTGCTTGGACTCACTGTGGGGTAGGAAGGCAGCACATGCGCAGTGTCGGAAGCTTGACTTCTGGGCATGCGCAGAATAATTTTTTTAAAAAAATTAATTTTTTTTTTAAAAAATGGTGGCGCCCAGGCACCGGCAACCGACTGCACCAGTACTGTGATGTCACCAACGGGCCACTACCAGTGCTATAGAGTGGACCGCACCGGTAGGAACCCACCACTGCACTCTATTTATAAATACAGTACAGGTAATCCTTGCTTTATGACAAGTTGCTTTACAAACATTCAAACTTACAATGAACCTCCCTGGGGCTACTTACAACCTGAATTCGAAGTTCCAAAAACCATCCTCTTCCCCATAGTCGGATGACTGCAATTTGGGCACTTGACACCTATCCCGCATTTACAACCATTTGCAAATCCCACGGTCATGTGGACGGCGCTTTACGTTTTTGCTGAAAACCAGCATTTACTTCCAGTTTTCAGCAAAAAATAATTTGCTTAATGATCACAGTGCCTGCTTAATGATCATATTTACTTAATCACCGCAAAAGTACCGTATTTTTCGGAGTATAAGACACACCTTTCCCCCCCCCTAAAAGAGGCTGAAAATTGTCTTATACTCCGAATGTAGCCTTTACTAAGTTTTTTTTCCAGCCGTAACGAGGTGCTAATGATCTTCCCTGCTTGCAGGATTTTTTCATTGCTGCTCTCTCCGAAGAAGTTTTTTTTTCCAGCCCTAAGTCTTTGCAGACTTGTTTTCATTGCTACTCCCTCCGAAGATTTTTTTCAGCACTAACCAGGGGATAAAATAATGTGCTGAAGCTGAACAGACTAAGGACGCTAGCCAGATGAATACCTGGTAGGCAGATTGTTTTCCCCTATTTTCCTCCCCCAAAACTAAGGTGCGTCTTATACTCCGAAAAATACAGTAGTTAAACTGGGTTGGTAATATGGGTGGCCTGCTTTCTGACGGTCATGATTTGAGATCATAATGGGCAAAGTCCTTGTCATAAGTCAAGGATTACCTGTACAGGTAGCGCTCGAGTTACAACAGTTCATTTAGTGACCATTCAAAGTTACAACGGCACTGAAAAAAGCGACTCAGGACTATTTTTCACACTTACGACTGATGCACCCCCCCACGGTCATGTGATCAAAATTCAAACGCTTGGAAACTGACTCATATTTATGATGGTTGCAGGGATCACATTTTGCAGAAAAGTCAATGGGGAGGCCAGATTCACGTAAGGTCTTTGTAACTAACTTAACAACTGCAGTGATTCACGTAGCAACTATGGCAAGAAAAGTCATACAATGGGACAAAACTCACTGAACGAATATCTCACTTAGCCACAGACATTTCGGGCTCAATTGTGGTCATACCTACTAGGACTACCTATACAAGTTATCTGTAAGTCAGATGTTCTTAACGTAGAGACCGTTGGTGTTTATCTCCTAGGACCATGATGGCGAACCTATGGCACGCGTGCCACAGGTGGCATGCAAACCCATCTCTGCGGGCACGTGAGCATTTGCCCTAGGTCATCTCCACTGCGCATGCGTGTGCGCCAGTCAGCTGATTTTTGGCTGGCCCCACACACGCCTCCCCTCCCCTCCCAGGAGTCACCACACGGCCCATTTTGGATGCCAGGTAAGTACAGGGCTTGCATGGAGGCTCTGGGAGGGCGAAAAATGGGCCTATCAGAAGTCTGGAAATGGGCCATTTCCGGCCTCTAGAGGCTTCAGGGAGGCCTGCTAGGCCCAAAACAGGGCACGGGGGGATGAAGCAGCATGGGGGGGATCATGCATGCATGCGCAGGGGACAGGGCAGCATGGGGTGGGTCATGCGCACATGCGTGGGGGGCGTGCATGCAGGGGGCATTGCATTATGTGTGTGGGCACATGCGCGCACGCTATCACGCATGTGCATGCACGTTCAGCACCCGGGGAAAAAAGGTCAGCCATAACTGCCCTAGGATGATACATGCAGAAAAGTTATTGTGTGCTCCTGAGATAAATAACTAAAGGTAAATTGTCTACAAAATAAAACCTGTACATTCCTCACAGATCAATTCCACAAAACAATACACAGTCATCTTCCAAGAGGCAGATTCCTGAATTATTTTAAAGATTCATTTAGAATATGTCCAAATCCCGTTATACAGACAGTTCTCGATTTACAACAAATCATTTAGTGACCATTTGAAGTTACAATGGCAGTGAAAAAACGTGACTGCTGATTGTTTTTAATGACCATTGTAGCATCCCCATGATCACAAAATCAAAATTCGGACGCTTGGCAACCAGCTCCTATTTCTGATGGTTGCTGATCCCCAGGGTCAGCTGATCCCCTTTTGCAATTTTCTGACAAGCAACTCAACGAGGGAAGTCAGATTCACTTAACAACCATGTTATTAATTTAACAACTGCAGTGATCCACTTAACAGCCCCGGAAAGAAAGGTTGGAAAATGGGCCAAAATTCACTGTACTGCCTGGCTTAGCAACATAAATGTTGGGCTTGGTTGTGGACTACCTGCATATCCAGGCCCTCAACTGGATTCTGGTTTGCTAGATCCCTGATTTCTACTCTTCTGTCTCTCTTGTGGCTGTGATCACACAACACACACCTAGCCAAATCAGTTAAACAGTCAGCAGCTGCATTTGTACCACGTGCCAAACGCTGTCAGTGTTGGTTAGTGTAACCTTGCTTTGGGGTGGGTTTTTTTTTTTTGGTAGCTCAGTACGTTCTGGGAACACATCCAGTTTGGCTGGCTGACGATTCAATGTATTGTGTAAACCCAGAAATGAGTTATGTCAATAACCAAGGTAACTGTGATTGCAAACCCAGCCGGCGTGATAAACCAGGAGAATAAATTGGAGGGGCTTCGGTATTTTCCTCCAGCTGTCCCTCTTCATGAGAAAGGCCTCAATCATTCAACAATATATTTGTTTGACATGTAAAAGCACCCATCCTAGTTTAAATCTTGGCATTTCGAAGTAGGTTGGGGAAAATGCTAGAGATCTTCTATCAGGCTGTTGACAAAAGTGAGCTTGTTTGATGGATGTTGGATAAGGCAGCTCTGCATTTTTTTGCTTTAGAAAGCGATCAATAGGAATTATTATCTTTGGAGTGGAATATTCCTTGTCCTTTGCCATACTTCCATCCACATTGTTATATGAGGGGGTTGAGCTACTTATTACATATTTCAGGGGTTGCCACAAAGAAGAGGGAGTCAAGCTATTCTCCAAAGGACCTGAAGGCAGGAGATGTTGTGGCTTGCCCGCGTCCCATGCAGCTGGTCGAGGATCCGGAGGACCTAGAGCCGCCCGTGGCATGGCACTATCACCCTGTGTACCTGGCACCTGAGTCTGACAGCGATGAGGACTCAGTGCCAGAGGAGGAAGACCAGCCAGGGCCTTCTGCACCTTCTCAGCTGGTGCAGAGTGAGTCCTCAGAGGAGGAGGAGCCTCTGCTGGATGCTAGGGCTCGCAGAGCAGCCAGCAGACGGGATTGGCTTTACAGCCGGAGGTCTCCTCACAGGTAAAGCTGAGGGCTAATGGGCCACGCCCTCAGGCTATTTAAGTCCTGGAGCATGCCTGAATTGTTGCTGGAAGCAACACCTGTGTTCTTCGAGCATTCAAGACGTCTTTGTTCCCGCTCTGAGTTCTGTATTTGGAAATTTCATCTCATTTGCTTTTGGATTCCAGGATTCCCGCCAACTCCAGTGAGTAACAAGATAAGAACTAGATAATTGCCAGCTTTGCTTTGAACATTTGAACTCTGGCTGAAAAGCTCACAAAGATAATATTCACTCAAACTCTTGTGCCGTTTGTTTCTGGACTTTGAAAAAACACTGACTCTTTACTAAGACTATTTATTAGTAAAACTTCTTGATTTCCTTTGCAAATGGTTGTGTGCGTGTCTTTTCTGGGGGTTCCTGTGCTGGGACACAACAGGAGAAGAAGCAATGGGTAGAAACTAATCAAGGAGAGAAGCAACTTAGAACTAAGGAGAAATTTCCTGACAGTTAGAACAATTAATCAGTGGAACAGCTTGCCTCCAGAAGTTGTGAATGCTCCAACACTGGAAGTTTTCAAGAAGAGATTGGATAACCATTTGTCTGAAATGGTATAGGGTTTCCTGCCTAAGCATGGGGTTGGACTAGAAGACCTCCAAGGTCCCTTTCAACTCTGTCATTCTATTCTATTCTATAGCGACAATACATGCAAACCATCGTACTAAGGTAGAAGGAATCTGCTCTTTGGATCTTTGTCTAATTTAAACCGAGAGGCATTAATAATGAATGCATGTCAAACATTGTAGGTGTACTTTGGTGGTGATGCAACTATTCTAGGATCCTGAGGTCTGCTGGTACTACCACATTGGGTTGCTCCTAATTAGAAATAAAGTATAATCAAATCCAGATTACTAAAAGAAAATATGGATTATAAATAAAAATGTATAGAAATAAGACATGACATTCTCCCTCGGTTTAGTGGCTTTGAACTGTAACTCCTAGAATTTCCTGCCAACGAAAAACTTTGACAGGGATTGATTCATTTCCTGAGGTTTATGTGCCACTCCAATTATAAGCGACTCTGAGCCGTTTGCACTTCAATTTATAGTACCAGGTTCAAAACATAACATATAAAATGCAACTTAATTGCATAATATAATACCAAGGAGCAATCCACAACTATTAGTGAAAAACATTCTGTCTAGATCTTATTCTGCCAGATTCCTAGCAAAATGAGGACCATGTGAATCCCGAAAAGAGGGCAGTGATACAGAAAGTGGACTCCAGTATTCTCTCATCATGACACACTCTTCATGCTAGACCAGATTAAGAAACTAAAGTTATGTACTAGACATAACTACTTTTATAAGTTCAGAAACAGAATCTCAACGTACCTCCCCTCTTTCTCCCTTCCTCTACAAGAGAACCAGAGGGGGTCAAACCTGAGATGCTTTATCACAGTGATGGCGAACCTATGGCACGGGTGCCACAGGTGGCACATGGAGCCATATCTGCCGGCACGCGAGCCGTTGCCCTAGCTCAGCTCAAGCGTGCATGTGCGTGCACGCCAGCTGATTTTTGGCTCGCGCGGAGGCTCTGGGAGGACGATTTTGGCCTCCGGAGGGCCTCCGGGGTGGCGGGGGGAGCGTTTTTGCCCTCCCCAAGTTTCAAGAAAGCCTCTGGAGCCTGGGGAGGGGAAAAAAATGGGCCTACTGGGCCCACTGGAAGTCGGGAAATGGGGGAGTGGGGGGGGTCACGCCCGCATGCACAAGGGGGTGGGGCAAGTGGGGGACTAATTATGGGTGTGGGCACGCACGAGCGTGCGATAGCGCGTGCGCGCACTATTTCGGCACCCGAGGGAAAAAAGGTTTGCCATCACTGCTTTATCAAATTACATTTCTAACTTGGATTCAAATTTTTGTCTGACTGTTGTCTTAGTTCCAGCTCTTCCTCCTGTTCCTCAAGGTTACTTTTAAAGCGCATTACAGGTTGGGATGTTGGCAAGTCTTGTTTTTATTAAGTGGGCAGATGCTAGCTAAGAGTGGACAGTCTCACTGATATCCAAGTCCTTAACTGTAAAGGTTTTAACGGTTACAACCAGCACCTTGAACTTCACCCAGCACAACTCTCAAAATAGAGGTGTCACACAAGGCAAGGTTATTGCCTTTGTTACTCTAACTGCAGCATGACGGACCAGCTGTAACTTCTGAGTGGTCTTCAGTGGCAGTTCCACACTGACTGCCATTGCTCAACAGTGAGATGGGTACAATATAAACTTAATAATAAATTCCAAATGATCAAAGTGATCAAGCCATGTGTCACTACAAGCTGGACTTTCCAGTCAGAAAAGGATGTTCCTGGTGGAAAAGATAGAGTTGGTCAAAAGCCCTCCAAGGCCATAGCTAGTACCTTCTCATGTAAAATAGAGAGGCCAAGGGCATGATTTCTTCCTTTCTATCAACTGAAATTGCTCAGTCTAGAACCATGATGGCGAACCTATGGCATGTGTGCCACAGGTGGCACGTGGAGCAATATCGGAGGGCACGCGAGGCGTTGCCCTATGTCAGCTGCAGCGCGCATGCGCTCAGTGGCCAGCTGATTTTTGGCCTCCCTTTCAGCCATTTTCACTCTCAGAGAAAGGCTTCAGGGAAGCCTCCTGAAGCCTGGGGACAGCGAAAACGTCCCAATGGGCCAACCGGAAGTTCGTTTCCGAACTTCTGGTTCATCTGTTTGGCCGTTTTTCGCCATCCCCAGGCTTCAGAAGTTCATTGTGAGGCCTGTGCGCATGTGTGTGGGGGCAGCAGGGAGGGGAGTGCATATGTGGTGTGGGGGGGTTGTGCGCATGCGTGGGGGGAGGGCATGGGTGTGGGCACATGCGCACGCACACCCTTTTGGCACGAGAACCAAAAAAGGTTCGCCATCACTGGTCTAGAAGGAAGAGAACCAGTGCAAAGAAGTACCAACTCTCACTTCTAACCCTTGAATCTAGTCCAGAAGGATAAGGCAAACAATGGTATTGAAAGCTGCTGAGAGGTCTAGCAGAATATGAAAGCTCACATCCATCCATCTTGATCCCACCATAGGTCATCCAGAAAAGCAATCAATGGGATCTGATTTCTTTGCTCAGGCCCTGATTGAAAATTCACCCCTTATTCAAAATCCCCTTCAAATTCAGGCCTTTTACTTACAACCACGTTCTTTGGTTGAAGGCTAGTTAATAGTTATCAGAAACAGCTTGGGTCAAATATTGACTCCTGGGGGTGGGATTGATCACTGCTTCCTTCAAGGCAGTCAGTGCAACCCTCCCTCATTCAAGGATGCACCAACCACTCCTCTGACCCCACCTCCTGTTAACTTGCAAGTGGCAGAGCTGATGTCAAAGAGAATCCTGTCTATTTCCTCTGGACCAAGTACTGTCAGTCATAATCCTCCCAGAAGTAGACCTTGTCAATTCTGTAATATTTCTCCCCCCTCCATCCCTGAGCAAATATGAGTGACTTTCTTTCCAGATACATTTATCATAGCAACCTATAAAATGCCTATCCTTCCCTAAAAGCATCCAGGTTATACGATAAAGGGCTCCTAGTCAGCAATCTGTGAAAGAATAAAAGCAGGGGGAGAAAAGCAGGCTTTTGCTGCACAGTGTAGACAGTGTAGACGCATACTTGAGCTCTTACCCATGAGTCATAATTGCTCTTTGTCTTTTATCAGTATCACTCCAGGAATCTCCTACATTGCTTCATCTTCCAGAGCTCATCAAAAAAGCAATCTTGGCTTGGTGGAGACCGCAGAAGTGGGATTCAGCAGATTCTGACCAGTTCTGGAGAACCGGTAGCGGAAATTTTGAATAGTTCTGAGAACCAGTAAATACCACCTCTGACTGGCCCCGCCCCCATCTATTCTCTGCCTCCCGAGTCCCAACTGATCGGGAGGAAATGGGGATTTTGCAATAACCTTCCCTGGAGTGGGGAGGGAATGGAGATTTTACAGTATCCTTCCCCTACCACGCCCACCAAGCCAAGCCATGCCCATCAAGCAACGCACACAGAACTGGTAGTAAATTTTTTTAAATCCCACCACTGGTGGAGAGACAGAGAGAAATCACTCAGGCACCAGCCTATCAAAAGCCCAGTTGTCTCCATATGCCAAAGACTGGGCCTAGAGTTAGAGCTCTTGCCTCACAATCAGGAGGTTGTGAGTTGTGAGTTCGATCCTAGGTAGAGGCAGATGTAAGGGTCTCCTGCTTGGGCAGGGGATTGGACTAGATGACCTGCAAGGTCCCTTCCGACTCTGTTAATCTGTTAACCTGTTAATCTTGACAGAACTGCCTACCAGGTCCATTGAATTCTTCAAGCATTCAACCAAGTAATAGCAATAGCAATAGCACTTAGACTTCTATACCGCTTCATAGTACTTTACAGCCCTCTCTAAGCGGTTTACAGAGTCAGCTTATTGCCCCCAACAATCTGGGTCCTCATTTTACCGACCTTGGAAGGATGGAAGGCTGAGTCAACCTTGAGCCTGGTGAGATTTGAACAGCTGAACTGCTGAACTAGTAGTCAGCTGGAGTAGCCTGCAGTAGCTGCATTTAACCACTGCGCCACCTCGGCTCCATTAGTAGATCCATTAGCTGTCTGAAAAAGCCCTACCCATTTGGTTACCCCTTGCTCTGGAGATTAGTGGCACTTATACACTAATCTCCAGAGCAAAGGGTAACTGTATTAATACACTAATACTGTATACACTAGTATTAGCTTCATACATATGAGTGGTCTCACCATGGCAAAAGACAAATGCAATGGTGAAATCCAATTTTTTTTACTACCGGTTCTGTGGGCGTGGCTTGGTGGGCGTGGCAGGGGAAGGATACTGCAGAATCTCCATTCCCACCCCACTCCAGGCGAAGGATACTGCAAAATCCCTATTCCCTCCCCACTCCTGGGGGAAGGATATTGCAAAATCTCCATTCCCACCCCACTCTGGGTCCAGCCAGAGGTGGTATTTGCCGGTTCTCTGAACTACTCAAAATTTCTGCTACCGGTTCTCCAGAACCTGCTGGATTTCACCCCTGCGATAAATGCTAAGGTCACATTGTATCTGCTCTGAGACAAAAAGAGGCTGAATTTGTGACCTCAAACATGTTTGATGCTCAGTGACTTGCATCTAGCTCATGATGGACATGGCATTATAAATTGGGAAACACCATCATCAACCTGGTGGTAAATTGAAGTAGCTCAGGAATGCCACTGTGCAACAGGGAGCCCATATAGCAGTAGGTAGGAGTCCCAATTTGACTGTTGATTTTCAGAAATAAAGCTTCTGGTTTTCTGTGAAATAAAGGTATCTGGTTTATCTGTGAAACATAATTTTGGTCACCTGCAAAACATCCAAATGATACTTGCCAGCAATCCTTCCCTGCTCTTAGCTCACAGCTAATTCCAGATCCAAAAGAGGGGGGCACATTTCTGAGAGAGGAACATCTCTCTCTTTACTTATTTAGATCTAAGGATGCAGGCAGGTCTCCCTTTCCATCCGCAATTAGATGATACATAAAGATTTATTCATCTTTTCCCCTTTCACACCCCACAGTCCCTGACATCTGCCCACACCTGTTTGAAGTTATAGTCCAGTGATGGCGAACCTTTTTTTCCTCAGGTGCCAAAATAGTGCGCGCACGCGCTATCACACGCTCATGTGTGCCCACACCAATAATTCAAAGCCCCCCACTTGCCCCACCCCCGTGCATGCGTGTGTGACCCCCCCATCCCCCATTTCCCGACTTCCAGTGGGCCCAGTAGGCCCGTTATTTGCCCTCTCCAGGCTCCAGAGGCTTTCTTGGAGCTTGGGGAGGGCAAAAACGCTCCCCCCGCCATCCCGGACGCCCTCCGGAGACCAAAATCGTCCTCCCAGAGCCTCCGCGTGAGCCAAAAATCAGCTGCCGTGCACACACATGCGCGCTGGAGCTGAGCTAGGGCAACGGCTTGCATGCCAGCAGATATGGCTCCGCATGCCACCTGTGGCACCCGTGCCATAGGTTCGCCATCACTGTTATAGTCTATACATCCTACCCAGAGGTGGGTTCCTACAGGTGCGGTCCAGTGCGTAGCTCCGGTAGGGACCCGCCAATAACCCAATTTGCGTGCGACTGCTCCGGTAACGTCTCCACCAAGCAGTCGCGCGTGTCGCCATCTTTTTTTTATTTTTGGGGCGATTTTGCTTCTGCGCATGCGCGAAAGCAAACTCGTGCTGAAATATCTCTCTCGCGTGCATCCCCTCACGAGATTTTGGTGAGATTTTGCTTCCGGGCATGCGCAGAAGCAAAATTGCACGAGGGGGCGCATGCGTGTAGCACGCGCGCGCACGAAGCATGAAGAAACACAGAGCAGCGCACCGGTCTCGGTAAGTGAGTAACTCACCCCTGACCCTACCTTAATGTCATATGAATCAGTACTTTCTGTACTGTATTTTTAAATATGCACCTGAAATCTAAACAAACATATACTTGAGGAAACCCCAAAAATAAATTAAAAGGGGGAAAAAACCCTCCCACCCTTTGAAAACGTTGTAAATTTCCACCTCTTCTTTCGTGGACTTTCACCAAGTTCCTGCTTTCTTTTTATTCCCCCCGCCCAACAGATTCTTTTATTATTTTTGGTAGGGAAGCCATAATACTCACAGCATATTATGCATTGCCATCCCCCCCCCCCTTTAGCATGTCATATAGCTGGCTGGTCTGAACTGCATGTTAAGCAGTTGTTTGGTGATCATGTTTAAGCAGGGTTAGCAAAGTTCAAAATATAAATCATCAAGCTGACATGTTCTCATTTGCCTTTATAAAAACTAACAACAATTTAGACTCAAATGCACAGAGAACCTGTTGGGAAACTGCCAGCCAGGCAAGGAGGAAAGGTCAAGCAGGGAATTAGCCTTGAGTTGTTGTGCAGCTGCAAGAGAATTAGGATTGACACCCTTCCCCAAGTTCCTGGAACTTTATCTGTTTGTTCCCAAGAGAAGGCAAGCAGTCTGGTGAGATTCTTGTATTATAAGTAGAATACAATAAAGTAGTCAGGTTGAAACCTTCAGGTGTAGATCTGGTTGCCTCCACCCGACGTAACCATAATTAATGTAAAACTCAAACTTTTCCATTTGTATCTTGGATCTAAAACTCAAGAGAAAACTAGATGTGTTTGTATCCAAATGTAGTCATTGTTGTACTGTTTCTTAGCTTTCTTCATTGTTTTGTGGTTGTGTAGTTGCACAGCTTTTTGGAACATTATTGTTGCAGCTTGCTTAAAGCACATTTCTCAATATTCACAATCAGCCTGTATTCTTCTTCTTCTTCTTCTTCTTCTTCTTCTTCTTCTTCTTCTTCTTCTTCTTCTTCTTCTTCTTCTTCTTCTTCTTCTTCTTCTTCTTCTTCTTCTTCTTCTTCTTCTTCTTCTTCTTCTCCTCCTCCTCCTCCTCCTCCTCCTCCTCCTCCTTCTCCTCCTCCTCCTCCTCCTCCTTCTTAGCAATAGCAATAGCAATAGCACTTAGACTTATATACTGCTTCATAGTGCTTTACAGCCCTCTCTAAGCGGTTTACAGAGTTCAGCATATTGCCCCCAACAATCTGGGTCCTCATTTTACCGACCTCAGAAGGATGGAAGGCTGAGTCAACCTTGAGCTGGTGAGATTTGAACAGCTGAACTGCTGAACTAGCAGTCAGCTGAAGTAGCCTGCAGTGCTGCACTTTAACCACTGTGCCACCGCGGCTCTGTGACGTCACCACCGGAAGTTTCATTGGACATTGGCGATCATGTTGGCGATCCTATTTTTATTAACAGCCACACAAAAAAAGTGCTGTTGAGTTTTGTCCAAACCAGTCCCTTAGATTTTGAAGCCATGACCTTCTTCTTCTGCCTGGACCTCGTTTGCCTTCAGTCTTTCCCTGGAGGATTAAGTGAAGTATGCCGTATTTTTCTGGGTGTCGCATCACATGTCCAAAATATTCAAAAACTTTTGCTTTTTTATGGTTTTGATGATTTCCTTTGGCTTTCCCAGGCGGCTTATCGCCTCCTCATTTCTGATTTTGTCAACCCAACTTATACGTCTTCATATGGAATGTACAAATACAAAGGATTAAAGTGAATTGGATTAAAGTGAGGGAGAGGTGCGCATAGTCAGCCTCAGTCTCTCTTCCCAGATTCCATCTTGCTCCAAATAGCAGGACAAGAGTCAAGACAGTTGGAGATGGGCTGGGCGCAGGGGTGCAATTCACGTGCAAGTCTTGACATCCCCCCCCCCAATTGATAGATGTCAAGGTCCTCTTCGAATACGATGGACGAACATCACAAATACAAAGAACGAAACTCTTTTCAAAATAAACAGGGCATGAATTGGCCAAGGCTAAAATTTTGAAACCCTTTAGAAATGAGACCCAACTTTTCATCACTTTCAAGAACTGATATCACCTCTTGACAAACCTTAACTTCTTAGCATCTGCTCTCTTGGCTTAGTCTCCAACAGGGCTTTTTTTACCTTTTGTATTTTATTCCAGACACGTTCTTTATCACTTTTCCTTCCTTCGAGGGTGTCCATGGCATCTGCCATTAGTGACTGCAGCTGTGACACCAAGATAAAAATTATCGGAATGGAATTCACACAGAAATAACTTCTCTAAATACACAGATTAAAAGGTAATTAAAAAATCATTTGTACGCTGGTGATTTCATTGCTCATCTTTTGCACAATGAGCAGCATCACTTCGTCTGTTTCCCCCCCCCCACCTCTCCTTGGACTCATCCACATTTTGCTTTTTGTTATTGGGGGATAAATAATGACCCCAAATAAGTAAATATGCATTAGTAAATATGAGTTTTTAGCCTAGGATTTTTTGTTGGTAGGTTTATAACAATTGCATTTTTTTAAACAAATATTTGTGTTCTGTAGCAATAAGGAAAAATTAGAACATATAAGTTCCATTAGTTTCAATATAACAATTGAATGCATACTTGTGTGTTCTACTAAATAGCACTTAGCAATAGCACTTAGACTTATATACCGCTTCATAGTGCTTTACAGCCCTCTCTAAGCGGTTTACAGAGTTCAGCATATTGCCCCCAACAATCTGGGTCCTCATTTTACCGACCTCAGAAGGATGGAAGGCTGAGTCAACCTTGATCCGGTGAGATTTGAACAGCTGAACTGCTGAACTAGCAGTAGCCTGCAGTGCTGCATTTAACCACTGCACCATCTCGGCTAAAATTAGAATGAGATTAAAATGTATAGCATAATGCATATTTTTAACCTATTCTCTCTGAATTATTTGTCTATTTGTATTTGTTTTTATATATTCACATTTTAGGCCACCAAATTGTCAATGATTCTGGGCAGTGTACAAAACTAAAAACAAAGTCATTAAAAAACCATCACAAATGGGAAAAAAATGTTAATCCTGGTGGGACAAGCTATAGACAGCCTGCACCTCACCCTAGCTCAGAGCCTGGAGAAAGAGCCAGATAAATAGTTTTGTGTAGTGATAACAATTGGGACTGGCAATTTGGACATTAAGCAAAGTAGTTGCTAAGTGAAACATCATGATTTTACAGTCTTCAGCTTTCCTTTCCTATTTTAAAAAAACGATATCGTGTTTTTTTTAAAATTCAAAAACCAGAGTATCTATGTCATGGTGAATCAGAACACATGCAAAATACCTTACAATACATTAGATTCCAAAATGGTACCAAAAAGTACGGTAAAATTAACACTTCCATTACAGAAAATATATGACACAAAACCGACACAAAATAAAAAGGCGGGAAGTGATATTGGTTCCCTAAAGATGCATGTCATTCTGTTCTAGTGGAATAACACAGTTCATAGGTGAACTCCAAGAGGCAATCTCTAGAAGCAGAAACTGCAGCTTTAAGTAGACCCTCAAAATCAGTTTCAATATAACCTATCAATTAAATCATTAATCTGCAGCAAGGCTGAGATCTACACACCACAGTTGTGAACAGGGTACAGGTAACTACAGATCTATAAAGGTCGTAATTACAAGGACTGGTTGCAGAGTTATTTTTTTATAACTGTGGACACTCACTAAACCAGGTGGTCACTGAACAGGACACCTCGGCGACTTCCGGTGGTGACATCATGCTGCTGCGAGCAAGCTGACGGGGCTCCGTTCGGCTCACATGATTTTTTGTGAATTCTGTGGCCTTTGGGCAAGGTTAGCTCTTGAAGAGAGCACCGGTGGAGAGGGGAGACTTTGTAGCTCCAAGGGAGAAAGACGATCTCCTGTAAGAGCAAGAGGTTCCCTTGGATCAGACATGAAAGAAATTGGCATGTTAATGGTCGATCCGAAGGCATGACAGTCCGCTTGCTAAAGAGGAAGAAAAGAGAGAGAAAGCAGCATAGCGTATCGGTTGAAAAGAAAGCTGAAAAGTGGAAGATCCTCTATGTCGATGGGGAAAAAGTGAACTGAGAAAGGCAAGTGAAAGAACGAGATTCTGAAAAGATTGAAAAGCTGTGAATACGTAGTGGGAGAGGAGAAAGTAAAGTAAAGTTTTATGATTGGAGAAGAGGGCGGTGCGATGAATGTATTACCAAAAATTCTTTACTTATTTCAAACTGCTCCAATAAAATTAGGGAAATTTTTTTATACAGATTTAAACAAAACAATTTTGAAATTTATCTGGAATGGGAAGAAGGCTAGAATAAAAATAAAACTGTTACAAGATAAAAAAAAATAGAGGAGGTTTTGGACTTCCAGATTGGGAACTATATCATCAAGCAGCGGCAGTAACATGGCTAAGAGAATGGTTATTGCTGAATAATAAAAGAATATTAACCACAGAGGGCCATGATCTACAGGTAGGCTGGCACGCTTTCATCTGGGAAGGAAAACACAAATCACATAAGTACTTTCAGAGACATCACATGAGGGGAGCATTATTAGCGGACTGGATGGAGATCAAGAAAAAATACTATATTAATGGATATCTCCTATCGAAGCAACAATCTACCTGAATGTTTTAGATCTGGACAAGAAAGTGACTTACAAAGAACTATTGGATGAACAAAATAATCTTAAATCAAAACAAGATTTGGCTTTGGTTGGAATAAAAATAGACTGGTGGCCCTACCTGCAAATCCAAACTAGGTATAAAAAAGATATGTCACAATATGGATTTCAAAAAGAATATCAAGAACTGGACAAAATTTTAACAGGAATTGAAGATAAAATGATATCAAAAATCTACAATTGTCTATTAAATGTTAAAATGGAGGAGGAAATAGTTAAAGAAGTAATGGTGATTTGGGCTCAAAACTTCGGTTACACAATTGAATTGGAGTACTGGGAGAAAATTTGGGATCAAAATTACAAACTTACAATGGCAGCATCTTATAAAGAAAACATCTATAAAATGTTCTATAGATGGCACCTACCTCCGGCAAGATTGGTGAAAATGTCCCTAAATATAACAGCTAAATGTTGGAAATGTAAACACAATCAGGGGACGTACTACCACATGTGGTGGACGTGCCCAGAGGCAAAAAAATATTGGAGAAAGATTCAAAGGTGGATAGAGGAAATTATAGAACAAAAATTAGAACTAAAACTGGAACTGTTTTTGTTGGGGATTATAAAAGGAAAGATAAACAAAAATAATCAATACATTATACTTCATATAACGACAGCGGCCAGAATTACTTACGCCCAACATTGGAAATTTGAAACAGCCCCTACAAGCACAATGATAATTTAAAAAGTATTAGAATGTGCTGAAATGAATAAATTAACATTGGAAATACGCGACAGAGAGGAAATGGAATATTATAAGATATGGAACAAATGGTACAATTGGCTGGAACACAAAAGTAAAATTAATAGATAATGGTATGACAATAATAAATCAAAATATGTATGGATATTTGCATTTATGTATATAGACGCATGGAAATAGGATGATAGGTGTATATAACTAGACAAGATGATAGATATTAAGAAGAAATTGTATGTAGGATTTAGGAAATATATGAATAATATAAGTTAAAGAGTAAGAGTTATAAAAGCAAAGTATGTACACCGATACGGTACGGTGTAAAATGATTTTATATGGTATGTGGTGTTATGTTATGTTACGTCATGCTGTTTTTGTATTTGTGGTTGTTTTTAATGTTGTTTTTAAAAGAGAAAACTGTTTAATAAAAACTATTTAAAAATAAATAAATAAACAGGACCACCTCAGGGGTGAAATGCTACCGGTTTGGCCCGGTTCGGGCGTACTGGTAGCGGCGGTGGCTGGTGGTTCAGAGAACTGGTAGCGGCGGCAGTGCGAGGCTCCACCCACCCGCCTGGACGCCGACATTTTCTTTTTTTAACCCTCTGCGCATGCGCAAAGCCTTCAGCAAATCGAGCGCTTCCAAACCGGTAGGGAAGATTCACCGCTGGACCACCTGTATTCAAGATACATTTAAAGCAAAGCAGAATCAGGGCCATTTCAATCTGGGGTGTGTGTGTGTGTGTGTGTGTGTGTGTGTGTGTGTGTGTGTGTGTGTTTGTGTGTGTGTGTATGTGTGTGTGTGTTACTGTTCCGGAGGTCAGGACTGATAGACAGGGCAACATCTCCTATGTCCTATCACAGTGATGGCGAACCTATGGCACGGGTGCCACAGGTGGCACGCGGAGCCATATCTGCCGGCACGCGAGCCGTTGCCCTAGCTCAGCTCCAGCACGCATGTGTGTGCCCACCAGCTGATTTTTGACTCACACGGAGGCTTTGGGAGGGCGATTTTGGCCTCCGGAGGGCCTCTGGGATGGCGAGGGGGAATGTTTTCGCCCTCTCCAAGCTCCAAGAAAGCCTCTGGAGCCTGGGGAGGGCAAAAAAAGGTCCTACCGGACCCACTGGAAGTCGGGAAATGGGGGAGTGGGGGGGGTCGCTCATGCATGTGCAGGGGGGTGGGGCGAGTGGGGGGCTTTAAATTATGGGTATGGGCACGCACGCACGCGCGATAGCACGCGCAAGCAGTATTTTGGCACCCGAGGGAAAAAAGGTTCGCCATCACTGTCCTATCAGATAAGGTTGCTTAATGGATTGCTTAATGAAGCATTTCAACCCTCTCTGATCTTATGGGATGAACAGATTTTCCCCCCAAATAAAATCGCACCCTATCAGATATTCCCTGCCTTGCATCGAAATATGGGCAGATACCATGAGTATCTTTTAATTAATTAATTTAACTTTAATTAATAATTAAATTTTAAATCAAGTGATTAATTGATTTTTTTTGTTGCCCATCTTGCGGCCAAGGCGACTCTAGATGCTTACAACATCAAAATGGAACCATAATGATATATACAGTATATACACCAATGTATAAAAATCTCAATAAAATCACGGTGAAAATACAGATTATAACTAAAACTGAAAGATGGGGAGGAAAGGAACAGCAGAACGTAGTGGGGGGAGAGGTGGAAGCTATGGTCTATGTTTTTTTCCAAAAGGTCAGTAGCTTCATTAAACTTGGGAAACTGTAAAAAAAAAAATAGTCTCAGTTTGACTTTGCACATCATGTAAGATTTATTTGATTTTAGTTTAGCATGTTGTATGAATCCAACCACTGTGACTTATTCAATAACCTGGCCAAACAAACCATTATGGAATGCAGTTTGTGAACCCAACCTCAATCGGATTCATCCCCTCTATTTAAAACTCTTCTTTATACACTTGTTTATATGCATCCTTTTGTTTTATAAACATCCATCTGAATTATATCTAGTTGTGCCCTAAGAAACATTAGTTTATTTACGGTAGAATATTCATCTTGGGTTTCTGATGCTGCCAGGTTTAATAAAGAAAGCTTGAAAGCTTTGCAGACCCGCTAGAGGTGATTTGCTGGCAACGCTACCCTTGAAAAGGTTATTGGGATTGTCCAGAAGGTGAGGTTTGCAACTGGAAGAGCTAGTTTTAAGTACTGTTTTTGTGGCATGTGTTTAAACTGTGATGTATAGCTTGGGCTGTCACTCTTCCCAGAAGGGGAAAAAAAAAACTAGACACAGTTCATTTGCATATCATAATTAATTTAAATGCATGCACAGTTAAAATTATCCCTTGTCACAGTTTGAAGTAGAGCTTGGGATTCTGTCTTTTATCAGAAGGACTGATATATTTAGGAAGGGTCTACTTCAAACTGTTGCAAGGGATAATTTTAACCAGTTTTAATGATCGGGGGCTCCACTTAACATTTCTAAAAGGAGCCAAGAGTTGCTGTGGGTGGAACGGTACATATACAGGCAGGATAAAGATGCTGGTTCTCTCCTTCCTCCAGAGTTTCTTTACTTTTAAAATGTGAATTAAAGCTCAGTCTTTGTGTTTCTCCTCTCAGATTTTCAGTCATTGCGTTCAGTGACTGAGCATGACCTTTAGAGCCACAAAAATGTGGATTAGGAACCACGCCATATGTGTCCCTGGGATTTATAGGTTGGTAACCAAGAGCTAAAATAACATATAGCTTTTCCCCTTTTTGAGATCTTCCTTTGTGGAGGTAACATTGGATTCAGTCACCAGCCTTGTCTCTAATGACTTGGAACAACTTGCCTCTAGAAGTTGTGAATGCTCCAACACTGGAAGATTTCAAGAAGAGATTGGACAACCATGTGTCTGAATTGGTACAGGGTTTCCTGCTTGAACAGGGGGTTGGACTAGAAGACCTCCAAGGTCCCTTTGATTTCTATTCTATTCTATTCTATTCTATTCTATTCTATTCTATTCTATTCTATTCTATTCTATTCTATTCTATTCTATTCTATTCTATTCCTCACCCAACTGAAAGAACATTTGCATGCAGTATTTTCTGAAAAGGGTACAATGTTTCAGTAAAGCTGACTGTATCTTTAAGATGTGTTTAATTTACAGGAATTAATAATGACTTTTTGTGTGTGTTTTTAAAAAAAGCTTCTGTTGGGTTGCATAGCTTTGAGTTTATGGATAAAACTTGTTTCCTTCTTTCCTTTCTTTTTGGCCTCCTAACTTAGGAGGTCCTTATTTAACTATTTTAATAAGCAAAGCTTGGTTACTCTGTTTGGAACACGCCAACAATTTCAACAGAGTTTAAAGACCAGTTTAAAAATCTGGTTTGTTAATTGCAGGAAAGTAGTCTTTTGAAGATTTTCTGCCTTGTTGTGGAGAAGAGAGGAGAAAAACACATTAGGATATTGTTTATTTTATTTGTTTGTCAAACATGTACAAGATAATAGATATTGGTATAAACATAAACATTAGCAAAGTAGGTACAGGTAAATTAGGCAATAGGACAGTAGGACAGGGACGGTAGGCACAATGGTGCGCTTATGCACGCCCCTTACAGACCTCTTAGGAATGGGGAGAGGTCGACTGTAGACAGTCTAAGGTTAAAGTTTTTGGGGTTTGGGGAAGAAACCACAGAGTCAGGTAGTGCATTCCAGGCATTGATCACTCTGTTGCTGAAATCGTATTTTCTGCAGTCGAGTTTGGAGCGGTTTACATTAAGTTTGAATCTATTGTGTGCTCGTGTATTGTTGCGGTTGAAGCTGAAGTAATAATCGACAGGTAGGATATTGTGGTAGATGATTTTATGAACTACTGTACATTTAGGTCAGATTGAAGGCGACGAAGTTCTAAGCTGTGTGCACACCTATTTGATTTTGTAGTGATGTGCATGTCTTTGTGGTGACTATCAATATATTTTGAGAGAAGACAATAACAACAAAAGTACAGAGGGTACACAGTACACAGTATGCTTAATATTTTAGATATTGTTTGGCTTTCATGTAGTGTGTTATATGGTCTCAACCAATGCAAATTTGTAAACTATGGTTTGGGGTTGAGATGTGCAAGCCCATCCAATTATGATTTACTCAATAAATCATGGTTGGGAAAAGCATTGCTTAGGACAGGGGTGGCCAAACTATGGTTCTTTGAGGAACCGTGGACTTCAACTCCCAGAATTCCTGAGCTAGCCATGCATGCATGGCTCTCTCAGGAATTCTGGGAGTTGAAGTCCACAGGTCCTCAAAGAACCACAGTTTGGCCACCCCTGGCTTAGGATAATGTGCAAATCCAATTGGAAATTCAGTTTGTCCTTGGTTCAGTTTGTTCTGTATCATGGAATTATCCATATTAGCTTCTTGGCTCTGACCAGGCCTCCTCCCATTCCAGCTTTGTGATATGATCAGCAAAATTAAATTCTTAAGCACATAAACAAGATTAGATCTAAAATTCTGATGGGAGTTTCATTTGATTTTCCTGATTCTGACCTACGCTGACTTTTATGTTTATTGTAACAAAGACAAAGCTCTCCTGTTTCCATCAAAAACTGCAGTCCTAATCTTGAAAAGCATGGGGCAATCAAGTTCCAACAAAGTTTAAGTTAAGAGGATGTAGTGAAAATTACCACCAAGAAAGCAGGCTTCATGCTTTCAGCATATTAGTAGAACTAGCAAACAGCACATTTTTCAACCCTAGGAATATTCTATAGCAGATGAAAATCTCTAGCATAATTAGGCTATAGAATTCAGGAATGAAGATGAATATACATGTCCCAGGATAATGTTGCGTGAGCCAATCAAAGTGGATGTGTTATTTCTTTGTCTTCTTTCTCCCACCATATGGAAAGCTTAAAAGTGCTGGCTTTTAACTATACTTTTTAATTATAATTTTACTTATCCTTATGGACATAAACGTCTCCCTCTAAATACCTAGATTTGGCTTGATTACCGTATTTTTGGAGTATAAGATGCACCTTTTTCCTCCCTAAAAGTGGCTGAAAATTTGGGTGCGTCTTATACTTCGAATGTAGCTTTTTTCCCAGCCCTAACTAGGTGCTAACAGATCTTCCCAGCTCTTACCTTGCAGGCTTTTTCATTGTTACTCTCTCCAAATAATGTTTTTCCAGCCCTAAGTCTGTGCAGGGTTTTTTTCATTGCTCTACTTGCTCCGAATAAGTTTTTTTCTAGCCTTAACCAGGTGCTATCTATTTTCCCAGCTCTTACTGGCTTGCAGGCTTTTTCATTGTTACTCTCTCTGAAGAATGTTTTTCCAGCCCTAAGTCTTTGCAGGTTTTTTTTCATTGCTCTACTTGCTCCGAATAAATTTTTTTCTAGCCCTAACCAGGTGCTAATGATCTTCCCAGCTCTTACTGGCTTGCAGGCTCTTTCCGAAGAAGTTTTTTAAAGTCCTAACCAGGGGATAAAATACTGTGCTGAAGCTGACCAGACTAAGGACGCTAGCCAGATGAATACCTGATAGGCAGATTTCCCCCCCCCCATTTTCCTCCCCCAAAACTAAGGTGCATCTTATACTCCGGTGTGTCTTATACTCCGAAAAATACGGTATATTATAGATGTATGCACGGCTAAATATGGATCCCAATGGATTCCAATTCGGATAACCTTATTTCCCCCCACTCCCCACAGTCTGCATTCTCACAAACTTAGAATGGTTTGTGATACATTTTCTAGGTTGAGACAGAATTTAAACCAAGGAAATGGAATAGGACAGCAGAAGATGCTAAACTGTTCAAACAGTGACCAAGCTAAGCAAGTTGTATGGACATCTTTGTCGGGTCTTTTCAAGTGTTTCGCGTGAACATAGCCAGTTAGTAGCCTGCCCGCAAAACAGACATTGTGTCATTGCATGATATTTTCTTCCTTGCTTGCAGGCTTTGTGTTGTTTTGGGGCTGGCTGCATTGGGCAACAATGTCCAGAATTAGCTGTATTTTCATCTGGACCAGCAGAAGGTCTCCTTGTGGTTTCAATGATAAATTCCTCAATGGGAGTCCAACTCTGAGAATGGGGAATGCAGTTGTTTATCCACTAGTGAACACAGTTCCAGCCGGGACTGATGACTGGATGTGCCTATGTGCAAACATCTGACCCATTTTATTGTCTGCTTTATAGGGCAGGTTTCTGCTCTGAGTGTTTTCCACTCGGATTTTGAGTTAAACTAATTTCCTGGGTATTTTAAGGGCCAAAGAAGGACATAGCAATAGCAATAGCACTTAGACTTACCATATATACCACTTCACAGTGCCTTTACAGCCCTCTCTAAGCAGTTTACAGAGTCAGCATATGGCCCCCAACACTCTGGGTCCTCATTTTATCGACTTCGGAAGGATGGAAGGCTGAGTCAACCTTGAGCCTGGTGAGATTTGAACTGCCAAATTGCAGTCAGCCGGCAGTCAGCAGAAGTAGCCTGCAGCACTGCACTCTAACCACTGTGCCACCACAGCTCATTTTGGATATGATTGGAAACTCCTATCAGTCTGATTTACTTGTTGGATATTGGGAACTTATGTTGTCCTTAGGGTGAACCTGCCCACCTGAAAAGTCATAATCAGCAGATATATTCTCAGAGTCAGAGTTACAGAGGCAGGAAACTACAGTATAACTTCTCCATATTTAATTAAATTTAATTAAATTTAATTAAATTTATTGTATTTCTATGCCTCCCAACTCCCAAAGGACTCTGGGCGGCTTACAACAGGATATAGAAAATATATTTAAATACATTTACACCTCTACTTCACTTTCTTCTGCCACTGTATTTGTAGGGGATGCATTGCAGTCCCTTAAACTGGCTCTGAATCTCCTTCATGGTTTAGTGAGTATTGCACACTCCAAATTTCTAACCATTGATAATATTATGGGTTCTTAGCAACAATTGCTCTTTGGTATGGCTCTGGGATGACACTGAAAAGCAGCTTGTGAGTATGGGGGACAGTTTTTTCTTCTTTTGAACAATAACAACAACAAAGAACCTTAATGCCCTCAAGCCCTTTCAGAAGTTAATTGGAGCCTTTGATTTTCCTCCCAAGAACAAGTAATCTTATGTAGATGTGTTTCCTACTACATTTGTCCTATCTTGGATCGTCACACTCCACCATGCCCCAAAATTGACTTGCAAGAGACCCATGGCTTTTACATCCCTGCACTCTGTTAGATTATTGTGTCCCTCTTCTTGTTACTGTATTGCATCACATATGCGATAGAACACTAGCTGGGAAAATTGTAATTTAGTCTTTCACAGTAGAACAAAGACATCTAGCAATGGCCATAAAAATAGTGGCCTGAATCCAGGCCACTTCATACGCTTTGGCAGAATGTTATGCTCAAGATTTCAGAGTCCCAGTACATATTCCTAAGGACCAGAAAACAAAAAATACAATTCTAACTTCCTTCCTTCCTTTGTCCTCCAAACCAATTCCAAAAGGACTGAAAAACAGCATGCTTACCAGTTCTGCATCTGGTTGGCTGATATCCTGGAGGTAAGGGATAGTGGCAAGCTCAGCCATAGCTTGATTGATCACTTGAGATTGTTCCTTGATGCGCTGCAGGCGTCCAAGGAGGCTTGCATATTGCAGCTTTTCTATCACACCTGAACATGCACAGAAGGACTCCTGGGCTCACAAGGAAAAGAAAAGTGCTTAGAGGTCGAAGCTGTGCAAGTGGTCTCATTTCGTCCCTTAACAACTGACATTGCCTCTTATTATAATCACACAGTTGACTTTCAAATAAACAGGCCAATGCAATATTTTTGATCTATAATGGTTAACTAGGGGTGAACAAGTATCGCTCCAATACATATGCTCCCAGATGCTATAGGTATACTTTTCCTCTGTCAGTGAGTTGATAGGGAACTGCAATTATAATGTGACAAGAATGGAGAACATTATTATATTCATCGATACATTACCAGTTTATATTATAGAATACGGAAGAACAGAGTTGGAGGGGACCTTGGAGATCTTCTAGTCCAACCCCCTGCTCAAGCAGAAGACCCTATACCCAGTGGTGGGTTCCTACTAGTGCGGTCCACTCTATAGCACCGGTAGCAGCCCGCTGGTGATGTCACAGTACCTGTGCGGTCGGTTGCCAGTGCCTGGGCGCCGCCATTTAAAAATTTTTTTTTTAAATTTTTTAAAAATGTTCTTCTGCGCATGCCCAGAAGCCGAGCTTCCGGCACTACGCATGCGCTGCCTTCCTACCCCACAGTGAGTCCAAGCTGGGGAGGATGGCTGAGGGAGTGCGTGAGACGCTGAAAGAACGGGCGGCAGGAGCTATCTCCATTCCCCTCCCTTCAGCAGTCCAAGAAGCCACGAATGCGTGGTGATGATCCTAGGCATTTTTGCACGTTTGAGGGTTCTCGAGCTGCTGAGGGGAGGGGGAATGGGCGGCAGGACCTATATCGGTCCCCCTCCCTTCAGCAGTCCGAGAAGCCACGTCCACCCGGTCACATGGCCAGCAAGCCATGCCCACCCGGTCACATGGCTGGCAAACCACACCCACAAAATAAGCCATGCCCACAGAGTGGTAGTAAAAAAATTAGGAACCCGCCCCTGCCTATACCATTTCAGACAAATCATCGCTCAGTCTCTTTTAAAAAGCCACCAGTGTTGGAGCACCCACACCTTCTGAAGGCAAACTGTTCCACTGGTTAATTGTTCTCACTGTCAGGAAATTTCTTCTCAGTTCTAAGTTGCTTCTCTTTTTGTTCAGTTTCCATCCATTGCTTCAGTTTTGATTGAAATCCTAATTTATTGAACGAAAGTTTAATTAACATGGCTTTTTATTTGGGTCCCACCTCTTTCCTTGTCCTCCCATGCTAATTTTATTTTATAATCTAGTCCTCGGCGTACTAGTTCAAGGTCATTTGCAGTCCATAGGCCTCCAACATGAAGGTTGTAGATGAAGTGGCAGAGATCTTCTATAAGAGATCACACTTCAGCCTGTATCTCCCAGCAGCCACACATGGAATCTATTAGCAGAACTATATTTTATGCCCAGATTTACTGCTTCTCCAGAAAATTGCTAGGCACATGCTTAAGCAAACAAGTTCAGCACTTTGTAGAAGATTTCTAAACCATGTTAGACCACATCAGTCATTAGGGGAACTTGAAAAATAGCTAAAACTCTCAACCAAGGCACTTGCCCATAGTACCTAGGTTTACTGCTAAGTCCATGCTACAGACAATGATCGATCGTTTTTCCTGCTGGCAAATGACACTAAATCAGAGAGGAAACACAGCCAGGGGAATCCATAGATTGGTTCCTAAAAACTGTTGCATATTTAATATGCAACCAAAGTAAGCAGTCTCATCACCAAAGCTGAATAAGGATCCTATACTTTAAAAGGGATATGGAGAAACTGGAGCAGGTTGAAACTGGAGAGCTGCCAGAATGATAAGGGACGTAGAAACCAAAACCTAGGGGGAATGGTTAAAGGAGACAGGGATTTTTAGCTTGCAAAAAAAAGAAAAGAAAAGAAAGCAGAGGGGAGACATGATAGCTGCTACAAAGATATAAAAGGGCTTCTCAAGCACAAGAAAGGACATAGATGTTCTTTGTTGAAACTGAGGGCAGGACAAAGATCAACGGATTAAAAAGGAATTTTTTTTAGAGTGGAATCTTAGGAGGAATTGGGTTATGGTAAAAGGTAATAGCTAAAGGAACTGTTAGTTTAGAACAGTGGTGGGCAACTATAGCAATTTGACAACCTGTGGACTTCAACTCCCAGAATTCCATGCTGGCTCAGGAATTCTGGGAGTTGAAGTCCACAGGTCATCAAATTGCCATAGTGGCCCATCCCTGGTTTACAACGATGGTGGATTTTTCTCTCCCACTGAAGTTTGCAAATGGAGAATGAATAGATACCTTCTGATGTAGTTCAGTGCATTTCTGCACTGAGCGGGAAGTTGGACTAAGTGCCAGAGCTCACTGTTAACAGCATTGCCAAAAAGGCATTAAGAGTTCTTAATCTGATCTTGCGTAGCGATAATATTGAACTGCTAACCAGGGCATACAAAACTTTTGCTAGACCAATTCTTGAATATAGCTCATCTGTCTGGAACCCGCACTGCATATCAGACATTAATACAATCGAACGAGTCCAGAGATATTTCACGAGAAGAGTCCTCCACTCCTCTGCTCGCAGCAGAATACCTTATGCCACCAGACTTGAAATTTTGGGCCTAGACAACTTAGAACTTCACCATCTTCGATCCGACCTAAGCGTAGTACATAAAATTATCTGCTACAATGTCCTACCTGTCAATGAATACTTCAGCTTCAACCACAACAATACATGAGCACACAATAGATACAAACTTATGGTAAACCTCTCCAAACCTGATTGCAGAAAATACGACTTCAGTAACAGAGTTGTCAATGCCTGGAATGCACTACCTGACTCTGTGGTTTCTTCCCCAAACCCCAAAAACTTTAACCTTAGATTGTCTACTGTCGACCTCATCTCATTCCTAAGAGGTCTTTAAGGGGCGTACATAAGCGCACCAGTGTGCCTACTGTCCCTGTCCTAATATTCCCTTTTATTCATATCCATTTCATGTATTCATAACCATGTTTATACTTATATCTGTTATCTAATACATGCTTGACGAAATTAAAAATAAAGATTACATATAAGATCCCTTCCAATTCACACAATCCGTGATTCTTCACATGAATTGCACTCGATTGGCCAATAATCATTCTTAAACTGGTTACTGAATTAAAACAGGCTTGGCCCTATGCTTAAATATTGTGTCTGTTTTCAGGACTCGCACAGTAGCAACAATAACAATAATGTATTCATGCTTTTACCAAGGTACATTGCAATTTGGAAAAGCTACAGTACAGGTTGTCCTTGACTTATGACTGGTGACTTAGTGATCATTTGATGTTATGATGGCTGAATTTCCCTCCCCGTCCTCCCTCCCTCCCTCCTGGTGGTTACATTATCACATTTTTAGCGCTTAGCAAACAAGTCACTTTTATGGTCGTTTGCAGCATCTCTCAGTCATGTGACCATGCTTTTCAATGTTTTTTTGCTGGTTTCTGCTAGTCAGATAAAAAGGCATAGCAATAGCAATAGCACTTAGACTTATATACCGCTTCATAGTGCTTTACAGCCCTCTCTAAATGGTTTACAGAGTCAGCATATGGCCCCCAACAATCTGGGTCCTCATTTTACCAACCTCAGAAGAATGGAAGGCTGAGTCAACCTTGAGCCGATGAGATTTGAACAGCTGAACTGCTGAACTGCAGTGCTGCACTTTAAGCACTGCGCCACCTTGGCTCTTATTTTTATTTAAATATTAAATTATGAGTTACCAATAAAGAAAAATATTTGTAGCTCAGGGTTGAAATGATGGGTCCTTGGTGCTCTCTGAGTTTGATTGTTCTCTTCTTTTGGTAATGAAACATCTGCAAGAAAGCAACCAAGCTCAGAGAGCACCAAAGACCCCTCAAATTATGAATTAACTGAACAGGTTGAGTTCACACTACGCCACAAAAAAGCCAATCAGGATTAAAACTAACCAAACATGGCACATTGTACAAATGCACCTGCTAAATCTGGTTAAATGTATTCTATACAAAGGCAGCAAGGATCTTTTAACAGATGAACTGAAAAGTGATAAGAATATGATTCCCCCCACCCCACTTAATATCGTGGCTCATAAGCTTTCTTCATTTTTCCCTTTAAAACTATTTGGGTTCCTTCACTAACATGTTAGAATTGGAAAGACATGTGGTGATAGGTACATCTCTCCTGTCAGTCCTTTGCAGTCAACTTTTAAGCAAAACCCTGAGGCATTGCTTCTGGCAGGATTTGAGATGCTGTATGCCAACATCTCAGACTGGATATTTTTTTTGTGAGAAAAGAAAGTGTTATCCAAAGGTGGCCTTGAAATAACTAGGTCAAGTCATGCAGTGGAAAAAAAAGAGAGAGGCAGAGAGGAAATCAAGAATGCTTAATATCTGAGAACTCAAGTTAGAAAGCATTCTGCTTTCCAGTCCTCTTTTATACAAGCATTTAATCCCCTGTGACACCAATGGGAGTAAGAGGTTTCCAAGAAGGGAAAACTCAAATGGATTAATCAGAATCTTGAATGACTTCACTAGGTATCTTCCAGATGACTCCTTGCATCCCCTAACCAAAGTACAAATACATTTTGCCGCCATGTTGCTTTGCTTTCATCCCTGGCCTACAGTCGAGGCAGCTGAAGTTTGTGCTTGGTTTTTCCACTTCTAAAAACAGAAGGAACCAAATAAAAGGCAACAGCCCAGGAACCAAATTAAAGGCAAACTAAATGATGATAAAGAGACACCAGAAAACAGGCAGCATCTGAGAAAAACTGGGGAAAGAGAGGTGTTTCTTTTCCCCTTCCCTCAGACGGGCATGAGGGAAAAAACACTTCGAGTCATTTCCCTCAGATGGAACCAAGATTGAGAAAAAAAGAGAAAAGTCAAGAAGAGCAGCCAGGAACAAACAAGATGAAAAGGGGAAGAAGAAGCCAAGACTTGTACAGGAAAAAAATAGAAAATAGAAACTGAAAAAGAGAAAAGTCATGTTGAACTCTGATGAAAAAGGAGTACAGTTCTAGAGAGTGACAATACAGGAATTAAGATGTAAGAATATAGACATCAGCAAGAAAGAAGCGTATTAGTAATGTAGAAGAGAAAAATGTGAGAATGTGGTGAAATTGGGCTTTAAAGAATATGTAGATTAAGAGCCTATTGCCCTAAAAAGAGGACAACCAGCAGCAGGTGAAAGAACTCAGTTATAATGAAGATAGTTACACCTTTGGAAGAGCTGAAGAATCAGGTTAGGGACAGACTGTTACGGAGAAAATCTGACTGCAGCTAATCCTCGCTTAGTGACCACAATTGAGACCAGCCACTGCTATGTGCCATGGTCATTAAGTGAAACATCATGTGACAGTGACTTACAATTTTACATCCACTTACTCAATTAACACTGCTTGTCATAAGCCAGTTGTAAAGTATATAAATGGTGATCATATGACTGGAGCCGCTATGATAGTTATAAATATACATTGGTTGCAAAGTACCCGAATGGTGATCACATGATCACAGGACACTGTGATGGTCATAAATGTGAAGATTGGTCTCAAAGTGGTTTTTGTACACACTCATAACTTAAAACAGTCATTAAACAAGGCAGGCACTAAGTGAGGACTACCTGCACATGGTTGCTAAGACTGACAATGACTTGATGGCATATAAAAAAAATACTGGGGATAGTTAAAATAAAAAAACAGTTCTATTATAAGATTGATTTCTGCACTAGTTGAAGGCAGTTATAACTGACAATGCCTTTTTTCAATTTGTAAAAGAAAAATATCCCCCAGTCCACTGAAGGGAGAATATAGAAAACTCCACCCAATTGTCCTAGTTTTTAGTGTTTGGTGTGTATTGACTTGGGTCAGTATGGTTATTGGTGGTTTGAAGAAATAGCCTGCAATAGGAAGTAAGTCCTGGGGGAAATCCGCCACTTCCTTTCCTAAACATGGCTTGGAACAGGTGCTGATGGACAGCACCTTTACTAGCTCAAATTAGCCTTGGATTTTTGGGATAAGCAATGGGACAGAATTTATGACAATATGCTTTTTCTGCTTGTTGAAGGACTAGTGAAAAAGCCACCACAGGTTCTGTTTTGCATGAGATTGAGTAATAGAGAAACTTCCTGGATTTGGATTCATGTCGGTTTTGCTTAGCTGTCCCTGGCCATTTTGGTTGAGGAAACCATGATTTATAGCAGGCATGTCCAACCCATGGCCCCCATGGTTCGCATGTGGCCCTGGACAGCTAGTAATGTGGCTGCAGAAGATTGCAAACTTTTAACATTATTATAAGATTTTTTAATGATAGTTATTATATATATATTTATGCAGCCCGAGACAATTCCTCTTCACTCAATGTGGCCCAGGTAAGCCAAAAGTTGGACATGTCTGGTCTATAGGCTACATGTGCCTACAGGGTCAAAGTTTTTCCTCTGAAATTTCTTAGCAACAAGCCAATTTTTGACAGGGCAAGCATATATCATTTTTTTAACCTTTTAAAAAGCAAACTGGGAGGGAAGCATATCAATGTCTACAGTTCACCACTACGCAACCCCATGAAAAAGACCTGAAATTGCCCCTTTTCTATTGATTTTGCTAACTGGTTTTTAGCAGCACAATTACAGGCTATTTTAGCTGACTTGGGCCTCTTCCTTTTAAGAGTAGAAATGTGAGTGTTTTATTTCTCTCTCTCATCCCCACCCATAAAACATTTGCTGTGTCCAGTTGGTCAGGAGAGTGAATTGCAATCGTTGACATATCCCTGGTTTAAATAAATGGTCCAAGGAAGAGATAGGGTGCTGCATCCATCATGCTCCTTAGCACAGACGTGTCAAGATTGTGGCAAAGCACATGGTTTCATCCCAGCTTTTTCTAAATGACTCTTGTTTGGCTCTCGAGCACTGTTAAAACTTTTCTTTAACACCAGAATGTTTAAGAACATGCAGTAATGTCATGATGATGCATACTATACATCGTGCAAATGGCTCAATTATATCATTTATATATAAATTATGTCACTCAATTATATCACTATGTCATTAAGACCACACTTGGTCAAACACAGCCTATGGGCTGACCTAAGCTTAGTGCACAAAATTGTCTGCTACAACGTCCTACCCGTTAATGACTACTTCAGCTTCAGCCACAATAATACATGGGCAAACAATAGATACAAACTCAAAGTAAACTGCTCCAAACTCGATTGCAGAAAATACGACTTCAGCAACAGAGTGGTCTATGCCTGGAATACACTACCTGACTCTGTTGTTACATCCTCAAAGCCCCAAAAACTTTAACCTAAAACTGTCTACTGTGGACCTCACCCCATTCCTAAGAGGTCTGTAAGGGGGCGTGCATAAGCGCACCAGCGTGCCTACCATCCCTGTCCTACTGTTCCCATTATTCGTACTCATTACGTATGCATATATTTTACCTGTTTATACTTACATGTCGATATGTTCATACTTATAATTGTTTTCACATACATGCCTGACAAACTAAATGAATAAAATAAAAAAATAAAAAATATTGCATCCAGTTTTGGTTGCCAATATATAAAAAAGATGTTGAGATTCTAGAAAGAGTGCAGAGAAGAGCAACAAAAATGATTAGGGGACTGAAGTCTAAAACATATGAAGAATGGTTGCAGGAATTGGGTATGTCTAGTCTAGTGAAAGGAAGGACTAGGGATGACAAGATAGCAGTGTTTCAATATTTGAGGGGCTTCCAGAAAGAAAATGGGGTCAACTTATTCTCCAAAGTACATGAGGGCAGAACAAGAAGCAATGGATGGAAACTTATCAAGGAAAGATTCAACCTTGAACTAAGGAGAAATTTCCTGACAGAACAATTAATCTAGGGGTCCCCCACTTTCAGGCCATGGTCCATTTGGAAGCAGGCCACAGAAGTGGCAGGAGGGCATATGCACACAAGCAGTTCCCCCCCCCCCCCGCTGGTCCGCAAAGCTGGAAAGGTTGGGGACCGCTGAATTAATCAGTGGAACAACATGCCTCCAGGAGTCGTGGGTGCTCCAACACTGGAGGTTTTTAAGAAGACATTGGACAATCATTTGTCTCAAAGGATAGGATAGGATAGGATAGGATAGGATAGGATAGGATAGGATAGGATAGAATAGAATAGAATAGAATAGAATAGAATAGAATAGAATAGAATAGAATAGAATAACAGCGTTGGAGGGGACCTTGGAGGTCTTCTAGTCCAACCCCGTGCTTAGGCAGAAAACCCTATACCATTTCAGACAAATGGTTATCCAACATCTTCTTAAAAACTTCCGGTATTGGAGCATTCACAACTTCTGGAGGCAAGCTGTTCCACTGATCAATTGTTCTAACTGTAGGAAATTTCTTCTTAGTTCTAGGTTGCTTCTGTCCTTGATCAGTTTCCATCCAGTGCTTTGGAGAATAGCTTGACCCCCTCTTCTTTGTGACAACCCCTGAGATATTGGAATACTGCTATCATTTCTCCCCTGGTCCTTCTTTTTATTAAACTACTAGACATACCCAGTTTCTGCAACTGTTCTTCATATGTTTTAGCCTCTGGTCCTTTAACCATCTTTGTTGCTCTTCTCTGCACTCTTTCTAGAGTCTCAACATCTTTTTTTGGGTGACCAAAACTAGATGCAGTATTCCAAGTGTGGCCTTACCAAGGCATTATAAAGTGGTATTAACACTTCACGTCATCTTGATTCTATCCCTCTGTTTATGCAGCCTAGAACTGTGTTGGCTTTTTTGGCAGCTGCTGCACACTGCTGGCTCATATTTAAGTGATTGTCCACTAGGACTTCAAGATCCCTCTCACATGGTAAATGGTATAGGGTAGTGATGATGAACCTTTTTTTGCTGGGGTGCCAAAAGGGCGCACACCCGATAGCGTGCGTGTGCCCACACCCATAATGCAATGCCCTCCCCCTGCACATGCAGGTACAACCCTCCCGCGCATGCATGCAGGCCTCACTGAAACCTCTGTACTTCCAGTAGGCCTGTTGGGCCGTTTTTCATCTCCCTAGGCCTCCGGAGCCTGTGGATGGCGAAAAACGGGCCCAACGGGCCTATCGGAAGTTTGAAAATGAACTTCCGGGAGGCCCGTTGGGCCATTTTTCTCCCTGCCCAGGTTTCAGGAGGCTTTCCTGAAGCCTGGGGAGGGAGAAAAATGGCCTCTCCCTCCCTCCGGAAGGCCAAAAATCTGCTGGCCAGCGCGCACATGCGCGCTGGATCTGACATAGGGCAACGCCTCATGTGGCCTCAAATATGGCTCAGCGTGCCACCTGTGGCATGCGTGCCATAGGTTCACCATCACGGGTATAGGGTTTCCTGCTTGAGCAAGGGGTTGGACTAGAAGACCTCCAAGGTCCCTTCCAACTGTGTTATTCTGTTATTTTGTCAGCCTTGTATGTAATTGTCCTGTCATTGCCTGTCAATGGCTGTAATCAGGTTGATAGGAGATTCCCATTGGGAGATATGATACAGGAGAGGTGTTCCTTTCCCTAACTGTGGTTCCAGGATGAATCAGTATCCCCAACCTCAGTTTTATTAGCATTTAAAGAGATGGGTGATGCAGCTGCGAATCATCTTATCTACCTTGAATCCCAGGAGCGTGATACAAGTCAGGGCTACATCATATCAGCCTGCAGTGGGAATACAATATTTGTTATGGATTGGCCGGGACCCAAGTGCCTTGTAAGTGGTAAATGAGCAGATCAGGATGAAAGCTATAATAAATCTTTGCTGCACATTTACTGAATGCAGGGCATTCTGGCTTCCCTTGCCTTGCAAATCCATACATTTGGGCTAAAAGAAAAATCAAATTGAAGAGCTAATCTGGCTACTGCTGAATAAACAAGGCAATTTTCCCTAAGCCCATGGTGGAAGAAATAACCCCCAAGCCTCATTCTCCTATTTAAGAGGGGTGGGTGGGGGAAAAGAGAGGATTATAGCAGGTTGAATGCTGTCAGGGGTTGTATTTCAGCGGTAAGGGAAAAATGCTGAAAGAGAGTGTAAATAACTCCCTTTGGCAGCAATAAGAGCCCACGGGGATATGAAGCGCTTGATGAAAATTACCTGAGTGATGGTGGAGTTCAAGAGACAACTAAGAAGCAGCAAATAAAATAAGAAAGTGGCCAAGGAGAAGCTAAAAATACCTTGTCCCAGGACTGCAAAGGTTAAGTAAAGAGGAAGCTGAAATGCAGGCTTCAGGCACACTGAACTGGATGATTTAGCAGAGGAGAAAAGCCTTGACAAATGGGCTGAGGGCAGGGGTGGGTTCCTAATGTTTTTACTACCACTCTGTGGGTGTGGCCCCACTCCCGAGGGAATGGCGGCACCCAGGCACCGGCAACCGACCGCACCGGTACTGTGATGTCACCAGCGGGCCGCTACCGGTGCTATAGAGTGGACCGCACTGGTAGGAACCCACCACTGGCTGAGGGTTGAGGAAGAGGCTTGGCACAAGGCATTTGAAAATGAGCTTTTAAAAGGAATGAAGTCAGCAAACAGAAAAGGATTTCCAGCCAGGTCCTGTTGAGCAAAAAAAACAAAAACAAAACCATACAAACAACCCCTCCCCCACTGCCACTCAAAATTTTTAAAAGTCAAAAATAAGCAGTAATCAAAACCAGAAGGCCTTTTTGGTCAACCTGGGAATCATCCAGGAAAAGGAAAATTGTTCAAGTGATCTTCCTATGAGCCCTGGTGGGGCAGTGGTTAAAGTGCAGTGCAAATAGTCCTTGATTTTACAACAGTTCATTTAATGACTGTTCAAAGTTACAAAGGCGCTGGAAAAAGTAACTTATGACCGTTTTTCACACTTATGATCGTTGCAGCATCCTCGTGGTCATATGATTTACATTTGGATGCTTGACAACTGATTCATATTTGTGATGGCTGCAGTGTCCCCGGGTTATGTAGTCCCCTTTTGCAACCTTCTGACAAGTGAAGTCAATGGGGAAACCAGATTAATTTCACAATTCACTTAATTCGTGTTACTCATTTAAGAACTGCAGTGGTTCACTTAACAAATGTGACGGGAAAAGTCATAAAATGGGGCAAAACTCACTTAACAAATTTCTCACTTAGCAAAATAAATTTAGGGCTCAATTGTGGTGATAAGTTGAGGACTACCTGTATTGCATGCAAACTCTGCCCACAGTCTGAAGTTCGATCCTGACGAGGCTCAAGGTTGACTCAGCCTTCCATCCTTCCGAGGTCAGTGAAATGAGGACCCAGATTGTTGGGAGAAATATGCAAATAATACTTCTACATTGTAAATTAAAATCCTATGGCATCTCTGGACCCTTACATAACTGTATAGCTGCGTTCCTGTCAAACAGACAACAAGTGGTCAAAATAGGGAGCACCTTATCAAATCCCGCACCTGTTAACAGCGGGGTCCCCAACTAGGACCAACATGCTTTATACTTTACATAAATGACCTTTGCGATCACATTATAAGCAACTGCGTTCTCTTCGCCGATGATGTAAAACTATTTAACACCACCGACAACACTGCTACCCTTCAAAAAGATCTTGACTTTGTGTCAGAATGGTCGAACAACTGGCAACTCCAAATCTCAACCAACAAATGCTCTACATATTGGGAAAAAGAATCAGAACACTAAATACAAGCTGAATGGACACGACCTTACAGTTCACCCTCACTTTGTCAGAGACCTTGGAGTACTCATATCTAATAATCTAAGTGCCAGAGCGCATTGTAACAACATCGCCAAAAAGAGTTGTAAACCTAATCTTGCGTAGCTTCTTCTCTGGTAATATTACACTACTAACCAGAGCATACAAAACATTTGCTAGACCAATTCTTGAATACAGCTCATCTGTCTGAAACCCGCACTGCATATTGGACATTAACAAAATTGAACGTGTCCAGAGATATTTTATGAGAAGAATTCTCCACTCCTCTGCTCGAAACAGACTACCTTTTGCCACCAGACTTGAAATTCTGGGCTTAGAAAACTTAGAACTATGCTGCCTTCGGCATGACCTAAACTTAGTTCATAAAATTATCTGCTACAACGTCCTACCTGTCAATGACTACTTCAGCTTCAACCACAACAATACATGAGCACACAACAGATACAAACTCAAAGTGATCCGCTCCGAACTCAATTACAGAAAATACGACTTCAGCAACAGAGTGGTCAATGCCTGGAACTCACTACCTGGTTTCATCCCCAAATCCCCAAAATTTTAACCTTAAACTATCTACTCTTGACCTCACCCCATTCCTAAGAGGTCTGTAAGGGGCGTGCATAAGCACACCAGCGTGTCTACCGTCCCTGTCCAAATGTTCCCTTTTATTTGTACCCATTTTATGTATTCAAATAATGTTATACTTATGTATATTATCAAATGCATACTTGACAAAATAAATACATAAATAAATAAAAATAAAAAATAAACTGCCCAAAGAGTACTTGTAAAGCACTATGGGGCGATATATAAGCCCAAATAGCAACAGCACCTAGACTTATATACCACTTCACAGTGCTTTACAGCCCTCTCTAAGCAGTTTACAGAGTCAGCATATTGTCCCCAACAATCTGGGTCCTCATTTTACCGACCTTGGAAGGATGGAAGGCTGAGTCAACCTTGAGCCATTCAGAATCGAACTGCCAAACTGCTGAACTGCAGCCAACAGTCAACAGAAATAGCCTGCAGTACTGCATTCTAACCACTGTGCCGCCACGGCTATTGCTATTGCTATTTTCTCTCCCTTGGTGTAGGGAATCTTCTATTGGTTGGTTTCCATCAATTAACAAGGATTCAAAAGAGTTACTCCAAAGTGTAGGCCAGCTTTTTCTAACCTATTTTAGCTGTGCTTTGAGGGCGGCTAACATAGTCAAAGGTCACATTGCCAATATGACATCAGTTATTAAACTCATCTGGAGGGTACCACGTGGTCAAAGACTCATTGATGAAATGTTGATGAGGCAAAATGGTCAAAGTTGTTGTTGTTGTTGTTATTATTGTTATTGTTATTGTTATTATTATTATTATTTATTCACAAAAAATGTAATACACAGCAAACGAGATTTATATGCTGGATTTCGTATCACTATATCACAAGTCGAACACTTCCCAAGCGTCTAGGACTGTGTGATGTATTTTCGTATGATGCGCGCAGATCCAAGTACGGTGGCCTTTTGCAACTGACAGATCGTGATTTTGTCAATGTTTATTGTTTTCAAATGCCGGTTAAGGTCTTTTGGCACAGCACCCAGTGTGCCGATTACCACTGGGACCACCTGTACTGGTTTATGCCAGAGTCGTTGTAATTCGATTTTAAGGTCCTGATATCGGTTAAGTTTTTCTTGTTGTTTTTCATCAATTCGACTGTCACCTGGTATGGCGACATCAATGATCCACACTTTTTTATTTTCCACAATCGTGAGGTCTGGCGTATTATGTTCCAAAACCTTGTCAGTCTGAATTCGAAAGTCCCAAAGTATTTTGGCATGTTTGTTTTCAACTACTTTCTCAGGTTTATGATCCCACCAGTTCTTTACCACTGGTAGGTGGTAGTTGTGGCACAGGTTCCAATGAAGCATCTGGGCCACGTAGTTGTGCCTCTGTTTGTAGTCCGTCTGTGCGATTTTCTTGCAGCCGCTGAGGATATGATCAATTGTTTCATCAGCTTCCTTGCAAAGTCTGCATTTTGGGTCATCAGCTGATTTTTCAATCTTGGCTTTGATTGCATTTGTTCTAATTGCTTGCTCCTGGGCTGCAAGAATCAAGCCTTCTGTCTCCTTCAGTGTTCCATTAGTGAGCCATAACCAGATCTTCTCCTTATCAACCTTTCCTTCAATCTTGTTGAGGAATTGCCCATGCAAGGCTTTATTGCACCAACTGTCGGCTCTAGTTTGCATTGCAGTTTTCCTATACTGATGCTTGGTCTGCTGCACTTTCAGAAGCTTCCGGTTGTTTACTTCAATCAATGCAGGTTCTTTACTTTCTTTGATGTATTCTGCCAATGCATGTTTTTCTTCTTCTACTGTTTGTTTTACTTGTAAAAGTCCTCTGCCACCAGTTTTTCTGGGCAGATATAGTCTGTCGACATCACTACGAGAATGAAGTGAATGGTGAATGGTCATGAGTTTTCTTGTTTTTCTATCCAAATTGTCCAGTTCAGCCTGTGTCCAGTTTATTATGCCAGCAGTATATCTTATAACAGGTATAGCCCAGTTGTTTATGGCCTTGATGGTGTTGCCCCTTGAGCTTGCTTTTGAGAATTTTTCTGACTCTTTGTGTGTATTCTTTACTGACCACATTCTTCACATGATCATGTTTGATATTATCCAGTTGTAGTATGCCCAGGTATTTATAGGCCTCTGGCTGATGACACTTTATGGCTTGACCATTAGGCATGTTTATGCCCACACTTTCAGTGATTTTGCCCTTCTTCAATGCTACTGTGGCACATTTGTCCAAACCAAACTCCATGCTGATATCATTGCTAAAGATTCGGACAGTGTTGGTCAGAGACTGAATTTCAGTTTCAGTTTTTCCATACAACTTCAGATCATCCATGTACAACAGGTGTGAAATTTTATTAGATTTTTTGGATGTTTGATAGCCAAGGTTTGTTTTTTGTAAGATTGTTGACAGCGGGATCATGGCAATGATAAAAAGTAATGGTGACAATGAGTCTCCCTGGAAAATTCCTCTTTTGATGTTGACAAATCCGTAATTTTCATTTCCCACAAACAGTTCAGTTTTCCAGTGCTTCATCATGTTTTCAATAAAACTGCCAACATTTTTACAAATCCCAATGGTGTCTAGGCACTTGATGATCCAACTGTGTGGGAGTGAATCAAAAGCTTTTTTATAGTCAATCCATGTTGCGTGAAGATTAGTTTTTCGGCTTTTGCAATTCTCCAGAATCATTTTATCAATCAAAAGCTGATCTTTTGTGCCCCTGCTTTTTCGTTTGTTGCCTTTCTGTTCATCTGGTAAGATGTCATTCTCTTCAAGATAATCTTGAATTCTGTCAGCCATAATGCCAGTCAATAGTTTAAACATAGTGGGTAGACAAGTTATTGGCCTATAATTTCCTGGTGCTGCTCCTTTTGCTGGGTCTTTTTGTATCAGATATGTTCTCCCAGTTGTCAACCATTCACTGATACTTCCTTTTTGCAGCATCTCATTGAATTTTTGGGCCATTTTTTCATGCAGACTGGTCAGATGTTTGAGCCAAAATCCATGCAGTTGTTCACTGCCAGGTGATGTCCAGTTCTTTACTTTCTTCACACGTTTGCTGATCATTTCAGTTGTTATTTGCATCTTTTCCATTTTCTTGTGTGAGAATTTTTTTTCAAACTCTTTTATCCACCCAGCATTTTTGTTATAGTCCTTCTCATTTTCCCAGAGCTCTTTCCAAAATGCAGTTGTTTCAGTTTTCTCAGGCTTTTCAACTACTATGTCTGTTGATTGATTCAAGGTCTGGTAGAACCGCCTTTGGTCTAATTGAAACAGTTGGTTTTGTTTGTACTGGGTGATTCTGGCTTCATATCTTTCAATTTTTCTGGCTGTTGCTGTAATTTGTTTTGTTGTTATTATTATTATTATTATTATTATTATTATTATTATTATTATTATTATTATTATTATTATTATTATTATTATTATTATTATTATTATTATTATTATTATTATTATTATTATTATTATTATTATTAAAATGTAGTGAATCTCTTGCACAATGGCAGCCTCAAACAACCCACTTGACTTGGTTCCTGTATTTACCTACCATATTTTTTGGAGTGTAAGACACACCTTTTTCCTCCCTAAAAGTGGCTGAAAATTTGGGTGCGTCTTATACGTCGAATAAGCCCTAACTAGGTGCTAACAGATCTTCCCAGCTCTTACCTTGCAGGTCTTTTTATTGTTACTCTCTCCAAAGAATGTTTTTCCAGCCCTAAGTCTTTGCAGAATTTTTTTTCATTGCTCTACTTGCTCTGAATAAGTTTTTTTCTAGCCCTAACCAGGTGCTAACTATCTTCCCAGCTCTTACTGGCTTGCAGGCTCTTTCATTGTTACTCTCTCCGAAGAAGGTTTTTTTAAGTCCTAACCAGGGGATAAAATAATGTGCTGAAGCTGCTCCGAATAAGTTTTTTTCTAGCCCTAACCAGGTGCTAACTATCTTCCCAGCTCTTACTGGCTTGCAGGCTCTTTCATTGTTACTCTCTCAGAAGAAGGTTTTTTTAAGTCCTAACCAGGAGATAAAATAATGTGCTGAAGCTGACCAGACTAAGGACGCTAGCCAGATGAATACCTGGTAGGCAGATTGTTTTCCCCTATTTTCCTCCCCAAAAACTAAGGTGCGTCTTATACTCCGGTGCGTCTTATACTCTGAAAAATATGGTATTTTCTGGGTGTGTATAAACATTAATAAATTAATTCAGTGGGCTGGGATGCTAGATGATAAGGATATAATTGTTTTGCAGTGCAATTGTACCCAGGTCTGCTAAGAAATGCCTCTCAGTTTCTCATAGGCAGGTGTAAGAATGTGGTCTTAAAAGATAATGTGATTGTGAACCAAAGCAAACCATCACTTTGAAGCCTTCGGAAAGGGTCTCAATCTAAAGTTCTTTGTGGTCTTCTTGCTTTTGAAAAATTAGAAGTTTCTTTTCATCAGAAACTTGGGGAAATCATCAAACAGCCACATGCTTTTCACCCCCCTCCCAATTCTTTTGATGGGATTGGACAGAACGTACAAAAACAGCAGCTCCCTCTGAGTGGAGAACAGCGAACAGGTTTCAGTAAATAGGATAGCCTTACTTATTCCTTTAAAAAAAACATTCTTTAAACTTTAAAAAAAAATTCTAGCAGATTTGGATGAAAGTTGCAGCTATAATTGCCTTTTCTGAAATCTGAAAACTCCCTAAGTTGCAAAAGCGGCACAAGAGATTTATGTAAGGAAGGGATATACTAGTTCATCATACACTTGGAAGACATTAGGCTGAAATTTTACTTCCCTTTAAGTTATAAGCCCAAAGATTTACTTCCGTTTAAGCCTACTTGCTCTAAATCCAATTCACTAACTCATTTAAGCTAAAATATGGAAATTCAATTCAAAGGACACTAACTATTACCAAACGGACTACGTCTTTCGATACTTTGACATAGCTGAGTTGCAGATTTAAGCTAAGTAGTTCTTTTCCTCATTAACTGGATAAGCTGTTTGACTGTAGGTAACAGCGGACTGAGGCAAGGGTCTCAGGCAGGGGTGGGTTCTAACTTTCCTCGCTGCCTGTTCGCTTCCTCCCACGCCACGTGGCCGCGCCTCATGGGCACATGCGTGCTTTGCGTGTGCGAGCATGTGCACTGCTGAAAAATCCGGGAAAAAAAGCCAAAAACAAGATGGCGACCGCATGCACAGTGCCGGAAACTCAGCTTCTGCACATGCTCAGAAGAAAAAAATAAAAATAAAAATAAAATAAAAATAAAAATAAGCCAAAAACAAGATGGCGACCGCATGCACAGTACTGGAAACTCAGCTTCTGCACATGCTCAGAAGAAAAAAAATTCAAAAAAGTTGAAAAAATAAAAATTAATTTAAAAAAATTTAAAAAATGAGATGGCAGCACCCATGGACTGGCACCGACTGAACCGGTTCCGTGACATCATCAGCGGGTCACTACTGGTTTGGGTGAACCAGTCCAAACCGGGAAGGTCTCCGGGTACAATTGAAGGTGTTGATCATCATCTTTAAAGCCCTACATGGCTTAGGACCAGGTTACCTCCGGGACTGCATTCTACCTCATACTTCCCTTCAACCGGTCAGGTCCCACAGAGTGGGTCTCCTCCAAGTCCTGTCAACCAAATAATGTTGGCTGGCGGGGCCTAGGGGGAGGGCCTTCTCTGTGGGGGCCCCTGCTCTCTGGAACCAACTCCCCCCAGAGATACGAATCATCCCCACCTTGCTGGCCTTCCGAAAAGCCATTAAGACATGGCTCTTCCTGCAGGCAGGGTTCTGAGACAATTCTACATCTGAGGTCTCCCCCGTGTATGCATGGTGGTGTATGTCTTTTTTAAAAAAACTTTTTAAAAATTGTTTTTAATGATTTTATTGCTTGGTGTTCTTTAAAATGCTGTACGCTGTCCTGAGTCCTTAGGGAGTAGGGCAGCATAGAAGAATTCCCAAATAAATAAATAAATAAATAAATAAATAAATAAATAAATAAATAAATAAATAAATAAACAAATAAATAAATAAATAAACCCACCTCTCATCTCAGGGGAACATAACCTTACTCACTGTTAATTTGGTGCCTCTAATAAAATCCATTATTGGTAAGATCCTTTTTCCAATGGTCTCTAGGTGTCTCTCGGCCTCATCTTTTGTGATAGGGCTGAAGGGAGCTTTGTGCTCTAGTGAGGAGGCAAAAAAAGTTACATTGAATATATATATTTAAAGCAGTGGTGGGATTCAATTTTTTTTACTACCGTTTCTGTGGGTGTGGCTTGGTGGGCATGGCTGGATGGTCATGTGACTGGGTGGGCGTGGCTGGGTGGTCATGTGACTTGGTGAGCATGGCTGGGTGGTCATGTGTCTGGGTGGGTGTAGCTGGGTGGTCAAGTGATTGGGTGGGCGTGGCCAACTTTCCGTCCCTCACGTCAAGGGGCGCCTTGCCTGGCCTCTCCTTGCCTCAAAGGCCTCAACGAGATACAATTTCCTTGTCTATTTATTTACTACTACTGAACATCCAAAATGCACTATTTAAAGGCATTATTATGATTTGTTATGTGTAGGTGAAAGACAGCTCTCAAATGATCACCAAAATAATTACTGATTGGTCTCTCAACAGAAGAAGAAAAAACTTTTGCTCCTACCAAAGGAAAATGGCTTCTAATCAATTAGAACATAAAGGTGAGAGAAAGAGGTATAAGCACCTTGATCCCACTTTATCTGAATCGGGCTGTTGCGTGATTGGTATCAATTATTCTATTTGAAAATAAATTAAGGCAGTAAACATGACCCTACTCAAATATGCCCATACATTTATCTTCATGGTTATATCATGGGGATAGGAATAGTTAAGGAAACACTAAAAACATTTGTAAACTTCAAGATGTGTATGTGTGTGTTTGTGTGGAGGTGTTTGTGTGCGTACATCGATGCACACGTTTTGCTACTTGTGCAAAACTCTACATCAGTAAGAACTGACCTGCTCAGAGGGAGGGTGAAGGGATGAGGGAGGGAGAGGGAGAGAGAGAGAGAGGGAGGGAGGGAGGGAGGGAGGGAGGGAGGGAGAGCTTTTACAACCTGAAAACGTTGGCAGTTTTCTACAAGACATTTTTTCTAAAAATTTTCCAACTTCTTTGTTTTTCAGGCCCAGGGTCAGCAAATAGGATTGAGGAGATGGACAAGACCAATCAGCTGTTTGTGGCAAACTGTGTAATCCATGAGGGTCTGAAAGAAAGAAAGAAAGAAAGAAAGAAAGAAAGAAAGAAAGAAAGAAAGAAAGAAAGAAAGAAAGAAAGAAAGAAAAGAAAGAAAGAAAGAAAGAAAGAAAGAAAGAAAGAAAGAAAGGTAAAGGAGAACATCTACTACGGTGAGACAGCCATTGATATTTGTTATTCCAATTTACCAAATTTCCATAAAATGTAAGCATCACAGAAGACAAGTATGCATTGTAATAAATAAAATTATTTTTCTTGAAAGGAAGGAGTAAGGAATTCAATTTTTCAGTGCAAGAAATCTTATCTCTGCTTGGGCTGAAAAATCCTTAGCTGCTTCTTTTTTATCACTGTGTCTTCAGATGGCTACCTGGTCATTGAGTGAGTATATTATGTAATCTACATGTCCTTCCTTCTATGAATATTCAACAGTCCTTATATTTATTCAGCAGTGATTTCTCTAATTTTATGGGGCCTATAAGGGAATACCTTGTCAAGAAAATCCTCCTTTTTTTTGCAAGATATGCTTTTTGAAAGGTTGTGTACCTGTCCACTATAGGTAGTCTTCGACCTACAATCGACCATTTGAAGTTACAATTGCACTAAAAAAAGTAACTTAAGTAAGTTATTACAATGCGGCTGCATTGAGCTGGATTAAGGAATGGATTTTATTACGTAACAGAAGGATCTTAACTCTGGAAGGTTTTAATCTTCAAGTAGGCTGGCATGCATTCCTGTGGGGAGGGAAACATAAGGCACATGCATACTTTCAGAGACATTATATACGGGGTCCCTTACTAGAAACCTGGCTTAATATAAAAAATGATTACTATAAAAAAATTCCTAAATGGCTATCAACATCTGAAGCCATTATACATCCAAATTTTATAAACAAGAACAAAACTATTACCTATCAACAGCTTTTAGATGAACAAAATAACCTTAGGTCAAGACAAGAACTTAGTACAAAGGGCATAGATTTAGAATGGTGGCACTATCTTCAGATTCAAACCCGATATAAGAAAGATCTCTCCCAATTCGGCTTCCAAAACAGTAACGAATTAGACAAAATATTTATGGGGCCAGATGAAAAAATGATCTCCAAATTTTATAATCTGCAGTTGAAAACTAAATTAAAAGAGAACGAAGTTAAAGGCTATATGATCGCTTGGGCTCAAAATTTGGGATATGAAATAAATTTGAATGAATGGAAGGTTATTTGGAAAATCAATTATAAATTGACACTAGCTGCATCCTATAAAGAGAATATCTATAAAATGGTATACCGTTGGCACCTTTCCCCAGATCGCTTGGCAAAGATGTTTCCATCGCTATCACCTAAATGTTGGAAGTGTAAAAAGGAAACAGGGAGCTACTACCACATGTGGTGGTCGTGCCCCAAGGTTCAAGTATTTTGGAAAAAGATTAGATCTTGGTTGGAACAGATTTTAAATGTGAAAATGGAATTAAAACCAGAAATGTTCTTACTGGGGATCTTCCAGAGCAAATTTACTAAAGAAGAAAGATATTTAATTTTGCAAATAACAACCGCAGCTAGACTATTATATGCCCAAAATTGGAAATCTGATATTATTCCCTCCTCAAATATGATAATTAGGAAAATTTTAGAATGCTCAGAAATGAGCAAGTTAACGATGGACATTCATCAAAAAGACAACTCTGATTTCTATGAAATATGGGCAAAATGGTATTCCTGGTTACAATCAAATAAAAATTTAAAATTATGGACACAGAAGAAGACTTGATCCGAAAAATCTTTCCTTACCATCTCCTTCATAACAATAAAAATGATTATTATCAATGCACATAATCCGAGGATATAAATATGAAAAATAATGTAAATATGTATAAATACGTTTTAGATTAGTTTGAACTAAATAGTAAAAGGGATAAAGGTTAAAAGCAACCAATGTAGTAAGATTGCAAAACTGGATTTAGTTACACAAAGGTATAGCTGTTAAAATGAAATGCCGTTTTTTGTGTATTAGTGTTTGTATTTTTTTTCTTCTTTTTTCCTTTTCCCCCCTTTTCTTAATGTTTTCTTTTTTCTTTTTTCTCTTTGATGTTGTGTGTTATTATGTATGTTTTTTTTAAAGTTTAAAAACCGAATAAAGATTATTTTAACAAAAAAAAGTAACTTATGATTGTTTTTCACATTTTTCACTGTTTTTCTTTTTTGCATTCCCCATAGTCATGTGATCAAAATTTAGCCGCTTGGCAACTGGTTCATATTTATGACGGTTGAAATGTCCCAGGGTTATATGGTCACCTTTTGTGACCTTCTGACAAACAAAGTCAATGAGGAAGCTGGATTCAGTCAATCTCTATTTACTAATTTCACAACTGCAGCGATTTACTTAACAATGGTGGCAAGAAAGATGAGGTAAAATGAGGCAAAAGTCACTTAACAACTGTCTTGCTTAATAACATAACTTTTGGGCCTAATTGTGGTTGTAAGTCGAAGACTATCTGTAATGAGGTAGTGTAGGGGGAAACCACTTGCCGATAGCAAACAAGATGGGTGTCAGGGTTCCAAATAACATCCAAAATTAAATCAGAGTCCGAGGCAAAGTATTCCTCAAAGTTCCAATTTATTAAAAGAGCCATGTTGGCACATTTGTGAGAAACCCGAATCTAAAGCTACGAGGGTTTCTCCACCCAGTTGAAAGTTCATTCCCTTGCCCCCACACCCACAAGTTCATCACGTTCATCTTTTGCCAACGTGTCCATTACTCCCATCAGCTTCCAGCCAGGTGCTGAACAAAGGATGACCTTGAAAACCTAAAAGGAATTTGTTATGGCTACATGTCTACCTCGCTCATGCAACAGCCCCTCCCAAATTCCCACAGCAAGAATACATTCTATAGCATCAAGTGTGGCAGGCCAAAGTCTCTAATAAAATATGGCTTTGGCCTGACAATGGGCTTGTGTGAAGTCAAATGTCATCTGGGTCAGACAGAGGTGGTACTGGTTTGGACTGGTTCAGGCGAACTGGTAGCGGCGACTGTGGGTGCGCCCACCCGCCCGGACGTAATGCTGTCCTATTTAGCCGGGCGCATGAGTGGAAAGTGCATGTGCGATTAAAGCACATGTGCAGGTGGCCGTGCGCATGTGCGGAGGAGGCGCACGCTCACATTTGCGAACCAGTAGGGAAGGTAAGTGAATAAATACCACCTCTGGTGTCAGAGTGATAATAGTTCACTATTATTTTCACAGTCTCACCCAAACTTATCGATCAATGGTAGCATGCTTAATTTTGAAGGACTGTGCCATTTTGTCACCTGTATATATGTATTCCACATAGTCAGGATGCTTTGTGATAAAAACGTCCTTTAGTTTGTCTGTGTTTTCAACCTTTATTTTTATGGCAAAGGGAGTATACATCACTGAAAAATATTCTGCCCTTGTGATAGCTTCTTCAATCATAGCCTAAGAAAAAAAAAGGAAAAAAGAAGGAAGGGGGAAAAAGACAGATGATAAGGCCTATTTTTTTTTAAACTTGAGCTACTATTTAAAAAGTACAAAAAGATGAGGAAAAAAAATGAAAAATAATTACCTTCATGGATGATATTTTCCCCCTTAATAATTGCACAGTCATGCAAAGATAACATATTTCGGGATTGAATATTAATTTGAAAAAAAATAGATGAGTTCCAGAAAGCATTGTCTGTATCACCCTGAGAGAATAAATTTTAATGTAGGAAAAGAACATTTGTAAACATTTCCCACTGCAGCAGGTCTATGCCTTTGGTGGGAGGAAGATAGACATTAGTGAATTATCTGAAAGATAATAAGAAAATGAATTTTATCTTCTCTCAAGGTCATATTCGTACCATTCAAGATTTTGTTCAAAGCCAAGGAAACTGATAGAACTTTTATTTTGTTTTAAATATGGGCACTCCAGAGATAAAGTAGCACATGCAGAATAAAATGAAGGAATAAAGAATTTGTGATTCGCATCCTAAATTTATAGGAGTCAACAACTCCCATAGGGAAAGGGCTCAGAGAAAATCAGACTGGAACAACTTAAGTAATTCTTGATTTGGGACACGCATCCATTCAGTAACTTGCTTTGCTTTGCCCCCCCCTTAATAATATAATCTTACTAAGATTTTAATTACAATAGTAAAAACTAATACAAACGAAACGTAGAGAAAAAGAAGAGAATGGAAAGAAAGAAGAAAAAAAGAAAAAGAAATGAGAATAAAAAAGGACTATATAAATAAGTAATTTCCAACCTTCACAACAATTACAAACCAATTTAATAATTCTTCTCCCCCTGTGAGGTTAAATATCTCTTCATCTCAAATCCCACTCCTTATCTATAGGCAAATCTCTAAAATATCAGTTCTGCTGTCAGCAAAAGTCCATAAAGAGTTGTTAGAACATTGGGGAGGGGGAAGTCTTATTTTAACCTTAATCACATAAACCAACTTTCTTCGTTTACTTCTGTCTTAAGAAGACAGAAATCAAATATTGTTGTAGGATTTGGTTTCTCTGCAATCCTTTAACCCAGTGCAAAAATTTCTTTAAGCATTTAACTTTTGTAGATCTGATAAGAAAGTATTTTCCAGATCATTCTCTTGGGTTCATCATTCGTATTTCCCTTTCACTTTTGAAACTTCAACCAATTAATATCCAGTAAACAGTCCTTTTCCAAACCACACTTTCAAATGAGGAATACCAAGGCTGCTTCTATTTAAGAACACCCCCTCATTGGCAAGAACCAGTTTAGATTTATTATTAGAGTTGGAAGGGACCTTGTAGGTCATCTAGTCCAACCCCCTGCTCAAGCAGGAGTTCCTACACCATTTGAGACAGATGGCAGTCCAGTTTCCCCTTGAAGGTCGCAAGTGTTGGGGCTCTCACAACCTCTGCTGGCAAGCTGTTCCACTGGTTGATCACTCTCACCATCAGAAAGTTTCTCCTCACTTCCAGGTTGAATCTCTCCTTGGTCAGCTTCCATCCATTATTCCTTGTTTGGCTTTCTGGTGCCATAGAGAACAGCCTGACCCCCTCCTCTCTGTGGCATCCCCTCAAGTATTGTTGTTTACCTACGGTCCATGTTTCTTCACTCCTGATTTGACACATCATGACTTTGAGTCTGGACCTCAACTGGCTGAACAATTCTTTTATAATGTTTGGACATTTGGACTTTTCTTTTCTTTTTTTTTTGGTCAAGTTTTTATTTATTTATATATAAGTATTTTGAATACAGTGTATTGTCCGAGCATACCATTTTACAAAAGGAAAAAGAAAAAGAAAAAGTAACATATATACTGATAGTACCGTAATAGTAATAATACAACAGAATAATTGTAACCATATTTATAATTATATTATCTTATTTATAATCCTATTGATATAATCCTATTAGCATACTTATAGTTATAAACAACATTCATATTTTAGTTGAACATATCAATGCTCTTTCTTCATTTAATTTCTACCTCTTATCTCTAACCATTGATAAAACCTATTCCACATAAAATAATACTCTGTATCTCCTTTATCTTTTATTTTCAATGTCAATCTATCCATCTCTGCACAATCCAAGATTTTCCGAATTATATTTTCATCTGATGGGGTGTTCTAGTTTTTCCAATATTGTACAAATATAATTCTCGCTGCTATCAATACATGTAGCATTAAATATATAGTCCCTTTGTCATAGCTTTCTGGTATTATACCTAACAAAAATATTTGTGGTTTTAAATCTATATGCTGCTTAATCATCTTTTCCAACCATGTATGTATTTTCGTCCAAAAGTTTCTTGCTTTCATACATGCCCACCACATATGATAATAAGTACCTGGAGTCTGATTGCATTTCCAACATTTGGAGGACGTTTGGACTTTTCTTGATCACTCTTGTGCTCACTGTTTTGGATTTGGAACTCTTAAAGCAAGCTTGCAGAATGTTGGGGATTTGTTTCTGTACTGTGTATGCATAAGTGTTTGTACTCACATTTCCCTTCTCAGTAAGGTTTGCAGCCACCTCTCTGTGTGTGCGTGAGTGAGCTTCACCTGGGACAAGACAGGCTTACCAGCATTTTTCTCAAGGATTTCTTTTTTTTTCAACTGCCCAGTCTAGTGGTGGGTAAATGGCCTGAAGTAACCCAGCTAGTTTTGTGCTTGTGGTAGAACTAGAACAGCGGTGCGTTGCTCCCGGTTCGCCCGGTTCTGTGAACCGGTAGCGGCGGTGGTGGGAAGCGGCATGCGCAAAGTGTCACGAGCTTGCGCGCGAACCGGTAGCAACGGGTTTTAGAACCCACTACTGAACTTGAACTCAGTTCTCCTAGTCAAATATCTTTAAACACTACATCAAACCTACTCACAATCTCCTCATCCTCTTATTTAGGATGATGTTGGAAAGAGTGGTCTGAAATTGGGCAAAACAGGAAATATGGAGATACCAGTTGGGTTGCAAGCCATAAGCGTGCAACATCTGCCAATCAAGGCTGATGACATTCCTAGAGGAGTTTAGCTTACCTATTTAAAGGCTTTCTTACAAAATAGATAAATAAATAAGCAATAACTAGATAAATAATAAAAATAGATAAATAAATAAACAAATAAGCAAAAAATAGATGAATAAATAAGCAAGCAAACAAATAACATTAGTATTGTTTCTCTTCAAACACTGACATGGAGTAGATTCTAAGTACTGATAGTTGGGTCTGGAGAGCATCAGAGGATGGCCACTCCTATGGATTAGTTTAATTGTAGCACAGTTTATCTATTAAACCACAGTGGCCTAGTTTGCACATAATGATTGCTAGAAATGATAAACCCAATCCATATATGAACCCAGTATTTGTGGCTTATTCAGCAAATCATGGTTATATTAACCATGTCCTGCCATTATGTATCAGCTCACTGCATTTTTTCTGTTTGTCAGATGAGCTTCCACTCTGTGTGTTAGTAACCAGAGAATCCTTATCTCTAACTGTCTTGTGAGGTGCTGATTTACTGCGCATGTGTAGTTTCTGTTTCTTTGTTCTTCTCTTTGCTTTCATTCCATCCGACAGGACGTATTTTCTACTGGTGAGCATGTAGTCGGATATATATTTTGTTTCTTTTATAATTAAAGCATTTATTAGAATTTAAGTTTTGGTTTTTTTTATTTGAGTTAGCAGTCATGGAGAGGCTCGGTCTATTCTCTGACTTACGGCTTCTCAGAAAGGAGGGCTACGGAACTTTGTTTTTTTGTTCCAACATAGCCCTTCTTCACAAAGTGGCTCATATCAGTTAACAATCTATCTTGGGACACCTTGCCTGAATCCAAACTTAGAATGTACGCATATTTGTCTTTCATTTTCGATATAAGTTTCCCCCCCAACTAATGATATGTCACAATTCAAATGAGATAGATCTCATTTAATGCGCTATTTTTCATAGAGATTGCCTTTCATGAGGACAAATTGACCAAAACAAAGAAGGAATAACGAAGGCTTTCCACAAAGAAAAAAAAATCTCTGTGGAACTGAAAAATTATTGCATTCAGGTTTATTGGCAGATGGACTGCCAGCATTTTGGCACTCAAGGTCACTTTTTGGTGATGCAAAATTGCTCACAAAACCATGTGCAAATCTGAGCAATGTTTCCAAAAGGTAGAGACTGCTTGCCTGGAAAGGAAAGGCTGAGGCAATTCAAAATTTATCTTTTCTTTCAGAATAAACAGATACTTTGGTTTACAATACACCATGTCATTAAATGCTGATTCTAATAAAAACAACTTTTTGATCAGTTTGCCTCAATGCTACATGCCCAGAAATAAAATACATGAAGAGGCCATTGTAAAGCAGAAACTCTGCTTTGCCAACCATCCAACAATAGATGCCATTGAGAAACATGGCTTTATTTGCTAACAGCGAAGATATACTGTATATTAAATCCGTGGATACATTTAAGGGAATTCAGAATTGCCTGTGCTGTTAAACAGAGTCAGGCATTCACCTCAGGCAGCTGGGAGAAAAGCAACAAAGTACTGCTGAAGAAAGCTGTATGTCAAGGGGCCTGCCCTGGATCTGCCCTCTTACTGACAATGTCTAAGCAATCAGCTATCAGGTCACTCAGCCTTTGGATAAGGAGTAGGAGAAACACTTTCTTATTTTCTTGACTGAGACAAGAAATACCATACATCAATTCTGAGAGGACTTCTGAGCCTTACTAGACCTACTGAGGCAACTACAGTCAGACCAGAGGACCATAGCTCAGTGTCTGAAGGATCTCTGAAGTGCCTACTTAAGGAAGGGCTGCTAATAAGGACAAGAACCAACTAATAGGCTAGATATCAGCGTTTGGTCAAGGGTGAGCATCCTACGGGCTCACCAGATGTCCCTTTCTTCTCATCCTAATAGATAAATACAGAGAGACAATAGTTGCAGGGATTGGGTTCTAGTGAAAAACAGCACTAGGGGAGACATGACAGCAGCGTTCCAATATTTGAGGGGCTCCTACAAAGATGAAGAGGTCAAACTATTTTCCAAAGCACCAGAATGCAAGACAAGAAACAATGGATGGAAACAAATCAAGGAGACAAGCAACCTAGAACTAAAGAGAAATTTCCTAACAGTGAGAACAATTACCGTATTTTTCAGACTATAAGACATACCGGTGTATAAGACGCACCAAGATTTCGAAGAGGTAAGTAAGAAAAAAAAGTTTTTGCCCTCCCCCAGCCCCCAGGAGCACTCTGCAGACCTCCCAAACCCTCTGCGCACCCTGTTTTCACGCAGGGCAAGGCTTGGGGAGGCCAAAAGTGGCTGTATTCGGTGTATGAGACGCACCAACATTTCCACCCTCTTTGGGGGGGGGGAGTGTGTCTTATACTCCAAAAATATGGTAACCAGTGGAACAGCTTGCCTTCAGAAATTGTGGATGCTCCATTACTGGAGGTTTTTAAGAAGAGTCTGGTAGTCACTTGTCTGGAATGGTATAGGGTCTCCTGCTTGAGCAGGGGGTTGGACTAGAAGACCTCCAAGGTCCCTTCCAACTCTGTTATTCTGTTACAGAGAGATGAACAATTGGGGTTAGCATATTTGTTGCTCATTTAATTATTTTAATCTTCTGTGCATTTGCTAAGATACAGTATTACTTATTATGCCTATGGGGATCAATGAAGCTCGATTTTAATAGGGGTTTTATTTTTGAAAAGGTGTGACAATCTGCCTGAATACAGAGAAAGCCTTTATGGAGGCACAATGCTTTGGCTTGATGAAGAAAGAAAAAATCTTGATCTTTCTTAAGAAGGCACTTTGGTTTCACGTCAGGGTCTCTTGCTTGTCTGCTGGTTTGCCATTTAGAAGGAGTTGAGAGCCATTAGATGGCAGCAAAAAGATTCAGAGAAGAATGGCACTTTGCCTCCAAGTAGTGGAGTTATCTGGATGTTGGCTGGTGAAATCTGGTAAGGTATAAATGCATGAAGCCCCATCAAAGAACACAAGGGAAATATATCTATTTATGCACAGTTCACCTAATGGGGGAAAACAGAAGAAAGATAAGGAAGTGGCAAGAAGAGGGAATGATGGAGTGAATGGCAACATGCAACTGTCAGGGTTCCAAGTAATATACCCATAATAAGCAGAACTCTGAGGCAAGCAGTTTCCTCGAAGAACAAGTTTGTTGGATATATCATATTGGCACAGGCTGGTGAAAACTGACTCTAAAGGTTCCCATGGTTTTCACCTAATTAAAAGTAAAAGCTATTTAGGGAAACTATTCTGTTTTGGCTACAAAACCCCAGCTATCTCTATTCCCCCCTCCCTATCCCTCAGCATCATTATGGCTAACTTCAGCCATAATGTTGACAGCAACATTAGTTGTCTGAAAGTGTGTGCGTGAAAACTTGTGTGTAGTGCTTCGAGGAAAAGATGGGCTTGGGGAATGGATTTAAAAGAGGTATATCCAGCATCATCAAAGGAAGAAGGATGGAATCCTCTGACAAATTGTATGGAGGATGTTATGCATGATGGTCAATTAGATAGATAGATAGATAGATAGATAGATAGATAGATAGATAGATAGATAGATAGATAGATAGATAGATAGATAGATAGATAGTATTTTCTCTCTGGCTTTAGAATGACACCATTCTTGCAGAACTGCCTTTCCAATGTTAGCAGGGTACAGGGAAGTGGGAGCCACAGGGGCTTCTGAACCGAGCTTCCCCTACTGTACAATATTCTCTCTGCTCCTTTCCCCACCCTTTGCAAGCTTCAGAAAGTGCAGAAATCAGATTTTTGAAGTTTCTAAGCTTTGCCTGGATCCAAAGGACACAATCAGTTGACTTATCACTGGCAAATGAGCTGTGGTGGCGCAGAGGTTAGAGTGCAGTACTGCAGGCTACTTCTGCTGACTGCTGGCTGGCTGCCTGCAATTTGGCAGATCAAATCACACCAGGCTCAAGGTTGACTTAGCCTTCCATCCTTCCGAGGTGGGTAAAATGAGGACCCAAAGTGTCGGGGGCAATATGCTGATGCTGTAAAACCGCTTAGAGAGAGCTGCAAAGCACTGTGAAGCGGTATATGCAATAAGTCTAAGTGCTATTGCTATTGCTGCCAACAATGCCAGAGCATCCATCCTGGCATTTGACTGAGAAAAAAAATACATAAACAGGCAGATGGAAGGATGGAAAGGAGTACAGGTGATGCTCAATTTACAACAATTCATTTAAAACCGTTCAAAGTTATAATGGTGCTTGAAAACAGTATCTCACGGCTGTTGTCTTTCCAGTCTGGTCTACAGCCAAGACTGGCCTTATAGATAGCGCATTTTATTTGGGCTAGTTGTGTAACTTTTCTACCTCTACCTCTTAGTTTTAAATCATTGAATTGTATCTTGGGTTTTTGATATTATCTTATATTTATTATCTTCTTTTCTCATTATGCATTTAGAATGCTTTCAGGGAAGTAAAGTTATTGATGGTCACTTGTCATGATGGATATGTATTATTTTCAGCATTAGGATTACAGTAGTGCATCTCTTAGTACCAATTGGTAAGGAATGTGAATAGGAAGATACAATTACTGCTTAGTATATACTTCCCAAAGGTAACGAACTCATCCCTCCAAGAAAAATATGGTGGAGTAGAGAAGTCTTAATTTTGGACTATATGTTGAATATCCTTGTTACAACCTTCTTCTTTTTATTTACTAAGGGCAGAAAATGTACTCTTCTCCATTTCCCATTTAATAATAATTAATCTATAAATAAAACATAATACTATCAACAGTGGAAAACACCTATCTTACCTGCCAGGCTTTGCCAATAATGTTGACCACATCATGTAGTAGCTTATTTTTTGGCTCTTAAATGCATTTATTAATTTAAGCCAGCCTTGTCTGTGCTTCTAAAAATGCCCTTGCAGAACAGCTAAAAATTATATGTTTCTATTGAGCAGCATAAGGCAAAAGAAGGAAGGCTTAAGAGAGATTTATTCTAAAGTTCAGGAAGTGTTAGATGCTACAACACAGTATAAGTCAGGGGTCAGCAACCTGCGGCTCTGGAGCCGCATGTGGCTCTTTCATCCCTCTGCTGTGGCTCCATATTGCCAGTCAACTCCACAATTGATAGGGCTTTCGGTTAGGACAGGTAGAGAAAAAAGGGTGCCGCGTAAGGAGGAGATTCTATGGTGGGGGAACTGGACTTCCGGTTGGCAGAGGAAAAAGGATGCCACGCTAGGAGGAGACTCTATGGCAGGGGAACTGGACTTCCCGTTGGCTCCAGAATTGAACAGGGGGCTTCCAGCTAGGACCTTGGTGGCTCTTTGAGTGTTTAAGGTTGCCGACCCCTGGTATAGGTGAATGATTTGGCAGGAAAGAAAAACTAGATTTAGTGTCCCTTTAAGAGATAGGAGCATGAAAGTTATTTTTTGATGTGATTTCAATCAACATCTCAGGAACAGTCGGAGTACTTCGTGGATACCCATCCAAAGGAGCCTATCCAGGGGTATCAAACTTGCGGTCCATGGGCTGGATGTGTCATGTGCAGGCCACACCCATCCTAGCTCCGCGGATGGAGAAAACATTGCAAAACATGACGTGACGGCAACGTGACGCCATCAGTTTGACACCCATGCCCTATGCATTGTGATCTGCTTTTAAATCTGAGGTATCTGATGTAATAAGATACATATCTTGTATGAGTCACAGTGGCACAATGGTTAGAGTACAGTACTGCAGGCTACTTCTGCTGCCTGTAATTTGGCAGTTCTAATCTCACCGGCTCAAGGTTGACTCATCCTTCCATCCTTCTGAGGTGGGTAAAATGAGGACTGTTTGTTTGAGGGGGGCCAATAGTCTGACTCTGTAAACTGCTTAGAGAGGGCTGTAAAGCACTGTAAAGCGGTATATAAATCTAAGTGCTATTGCTATTGCTATATCTTAATATGTATGTAACAATATCTTAATTATAATATCTTAACAGGGATCTCCTATTGATATCTTATGATTTATTACTTGTTGTTTGTATCTTGTGATTTATGATCTATGACTTACCACTTTGTTGTTTGCATGTAAATTTAAAAGCTTATGTACCAGAGACAAATTCCTTGTGTCAAATCACACTTGGCCAATGAAGAATATGCCTGTATTTATATTCCTATTCCTAATCTCCATGCATATGTCTTAGGGCATTTTTAGGTCACTTTTTTCATTAAAGGTGTATTCACTAATCCTTGAGCCAGCTGCTGGCTTGATCCCATGGACACACTTTATTCTATCAAATAATGAGGCCGAGAGATGGTGTTAGCCTTACTAATTTAACCCAGGATAAGTTAAGGAAAGTGATTAGTGGATGCCCAGGGTTTAATTTCTTCTCCCATCAACTATCACCTACAAGTGGAAAAAATATTTAGCAATTGCTATGCTTAACATATGGGGACAAACAATGACTGGTTATTGGAAGATCAGGATTAGCTACTGATCAAGTTGCCTGACTAACAGGTAGCTGGCACTAAGGGAGACCCAAAGGTGCTTCCCCCCCCCCAAGGGGCAGGTGGACTTTCCATTTCCCACCATCCAGTCAGAGCTGAAGAAGCTTCTTGGATGAGAAGTGAAACATCTTCAAAGAAAAAGAAGAAAGTCCAGTTGCCTCTTGAAAAAAAGCACCTTTGGGACAACTATGACCTGGATGACTGAGAATCTCCATAGACGTTTACTAAAGGAGACAGGGAGTAATTTCAAGGTGACTTCTGCTAATGTACTGCTTAGCGCAATCCTTCCTCTATGCTTTGACCTCATAATTGAGCAATTTTGGAAGTGGGGGCATCCACCACACTTGTGAAAGATTATTGATCGAATATTTGACAATAGCTTGGCTGAAACATCACATTCTTGGAGGGAATTATGAGCTGAGGCGGGAGAGAGCAATTGAAAAGTGATTGAACAGTGCAGTTGAACAAACTTCTTCCTCAACTATTGTGGTAGTGCAACAGGGGCGGGTTGCTCTCTTACCTCGCTGCCGGAGCCATGCGCACGCATCTCCATGCTTGGGGGGTGCGCTCGCTATGCACGTGCGCCCCCTTGCACAATTTTGCTTCTGCGCATGCACGGAAGCAAAATCGCGCCGAAATCTTGTGAGGGGGCGTGCGTGCTCGTGAGATTTTGTCAAGATTTTGCTTCCCCGCATGCGCAGAGGCAAAATCTCACTGAAATCTCACGCACGCAGGCATCCCCTCGTGAGATTTCGGTGAGATTTTGCTTCTGCCCATGTGCAGAAGCAAAATCGACCCAAAATCACCGGAAAAAAAATGGCTTCGCGCGCGGTGGACCAGCAGAGAGGGCTCCGGAGCGATTGTGCAATCGGCCGCCCCCTACCGGAGCTGCGCACCGGGCAGCTCCAGCAGGAACCCACCTCTGTAGTGCAAGGACATGTCAGTAATGCCAGTAATGAACAAAGATTTCCAGTTCTGATGTCGTGGTTGGCAGCACATGAAGGTATGAAATGGATGAACATAGAGAAGATACATTTGTAATAATTGTGGGCATAACAACAACAGTTATCATGTGAGAACCTGTATAGGGTAAAGCTGGAATGGAATAGGCAAAGTTCTGCCCACATCAAAGATGACATATTCATAATTCATAACTTTATAATTTATAATAAGTAACTGCACTGTGTTGCACAAAAAGCCATGGGATATCAGGTATATCAAAGTGATTCCAGCCACATTGACATTGTAGGAGTTTTCAGAAATAATTCACGCTACGAAAACAGTAAAATATATGACCACACGAAATATCTCCTTAACAGAAATCGCAGAGTATATGTAAGGTACCCATTGATTAAAGAACTAGCACAATTTAAACACAGTTGGCAGAACATGGGTTTTATTCCATGTTTAAGCTGACTTTCTGTGCAACACAGGATTGATCTCAGAAGAGAGGATTAAGGTTTTTTAAAAAATAAGTTGAACATTGATTCAAAAGAGTCTAAGGCAGCGGTGGGTTGTTCCCGGTTCGGCCCGGTTCTGCGAACCGGTAATGGCTGTGGTGAGATGCTCCGCCCACCTGCCCAGGAGGCTTCTGCGCATGCGCAGAAGCGTCGCGCGTGTGCAAATTGGTAGCAACGGGTTTTAGAACCCATTACTGGTCTAAAGCCTAAGATTAAAAGATAGGTCTAACATGCTTTTCAAAATGACTAATGCTATGGAAAGCACCAGTTCTGCATTATACAGATCCTGAAGTTGCCTTTGTAGAAGTATGGTCAAAATAATCAGGTAGGATAGTTCCCAGCAAGTGTGAGAAAGAGCATACTCACAACAGCCTAAAGTGACCAAAAGGATGTGGGCTGATTGTAATTCATAACCATGTTAGCAATCACATCATTGGTAAACTGTGCCAAATACAGTATATCCATGGCAGGAGGAGGAGGAGGAGGAGGAGGAGGTGGAGGAGGAGGAGGAGGAGGAGGAGGAGGAGGAGGAGGAGGAGGAGGAGGAGGAGGCGGTGGAGGAGGAGGAGGTGGAGGAGGACGACGACGATGAAGAGGAGGAGAAAACTTTAAAATGGGAACACTAAAATATGATCTTAATTTGCTTCATCCATGGGCTGGAGACGTTAAGAGGACATGGCAGAAAAATTGGTTAACAGGGCACGTTCATCCACAGTTAGTAGAAATGAAGAGCATCAGTTTGTTTACAGGGGATATTAGTTCCATCACAAATGAGAATAGCTTCTGTAATCACACCTTTAATGTGATGTGGATAACTATAGATAAGAGGTAAGTAAGATGCTGCTTGCTTGTGCCAACATGCTCCTAGCCAATACCTGCCAGGCATTCCTTCCTTGCCTCCCCAATCCCCCTTTTACTATCCAATAACACCTGCCAGGCTTCCTTTTCCCACCTGAGTTTTAAAGATTCTTTAGATTAAAAATGAACAAATAGAAATTTGGAGCACCCTAAAGTACCAGATTTCCTTTCATGTATTTGCAGTTGTGCCTTCGGATTGCACTGTGATGGTGAAGAGTACAGATAGTCCTTGACTCACAACCACAACTGAGCCCAAAATTTCCATCGCTAAGCAAGACAGTTGTTAAGTAAATTTTGTCCCATTTTATGACCTTTCTTGTCTCAGGTGTTAAGTGAATTGCTGCAGTTGTTAATAACACAGTTGTTAAGTGAATTCCTCATTGACTCTGCTTGTCAGAAGGTCACAAATGGTGATCCCATGACTGAAGGACATGGCAACCATCCTAAACACATGCCAGTGTCCAAATTTTGATCACATGACCATGGGGTGCTGCAATAGTTGTAAGTGTGAAAAGCAGTCATAAGTCACTGTTTCAGTGTTGTAACTTTGAATGGTCACTAAATGAATGGTGGCAAGTTGGCCAAACTTCCGGTAGGCCCGCTTTTCTCCCTCCCTGAGCCTCCGCGCACGCCCTGCACTTACCTGCATCCAAAACAGGCCATGTGGGGACTCCTGGGAGGGGAGGGGTGAGCGGGGCCAGCCAGGAATGGGATTTGGGGGTTCTCCAAAGTGCACAGAATCTTAGCTAGAGGTTCTCCCTGTCAGATAGGAATTTTCCTACCAAGAGGCGATCTTAGGATCTTGCTACCTTGAAGTCATTCGTACTTAGAAAATAAAACCGAGATTCAAATCTAATTAACAAAATATTTATTTCGGTACAAAAGTAACAAAAATAAACCCTTAATGAGCTACATCTTCTCAGCTAATGAATTCACGTCTGCCTTCGGCCAGGCATCGAAGAAGAAGGGAAGTGGGAGTAGACAAAACTCCTGGAATGCACGCATGCGTAGTAAAACATATCACATGTCTGCTTGATTAGAAATTACAGTAAACCTAGAAAACAGTAGAGTTGCACAACTGGCAACTATTCACATCGTGACACTCCCAAACTCCTGAGAACCCCCAGCAGCCCACCCCAGGTTACAACATTCATGGAATGGGTACTTTATGGCCTGTAAACCATTTCTAATCATCATCAAATATTGTGCTTACCCCATCTCCCTGGTCACGTCATGGTCTTTATAGTTGGGCGCTTGGCAACTGGTCCCCATTTCCGACCAGATTGCAGCATCTCATGGTCATGTGACTTTGATTTGTGATATTTCTGGCAAAATTGCCCATTTAGAAAAAAGGATTAAGCAAATGACCCTGCCATTCCATTAACAACTGTGTGATTCACTTAACTGGTACAGAGATTTGCTTAAACTATTATTGTGAAACATGTTGGCACATGAGTGCCTTGCCTTGCCACCACATCTACTTATAACCGGACTTCCTATCCCAATTGTGGTCATAAGTTAAGGACTACTTGCACAGTTTGTTGGTGCTATACATTTAGCAGAATTGCGGATTTTCTCCGTAATGAGAGCAGCATTGCAAGATGGGGGAAAATCAGTGGTGGGATTCATTTTTTTTACTACCGGTTCTGTGGGCGTTGCTTGGTGGGCATGGCATGGCTTGGTAGGTGTGGCAGGGGAAGGATACTGCAAAATCCCCATTTCCTCCCAATCAGTTGGGACTCGGGAGGCAGATAATAGATGGGGGTGGGGCCAATCAGAGGTGGTATTTACTGGTTCTCCGAACTACTCCAAATTTCCGCTACTGGTTCTCCAGAACTGGTCAGAACCTGCTGAAACCCACCTCTAGGGGAAATGCTGATTTTGGTGGGGGAATGTATCTTTGTTCAGATAAAATTGAAACGTACAATGTGGGGTAAACTTGTGTTCAGGCATGAAAAAAAATCTGTTTATCTGCTGTTTCTGATTATCCTATTGCCGGTGCTGAATTAAGACACACCTGTCCACCCCATCAGCATCTATATATGGAAAGGAGTAGGTGGTTGAGGAGGTGGTACCATCTTGTCTTTTGTCTCAAAAAACAGCAACATATTTTAGATTGACCCCAGTAAGGTATTTTGGATTGAAGAAAGGGTGGGGGGGGGGAACAGTAAGCAGAAGGCATGGTGTGGAAAGAAGTATGCATTTATTCACATGCAGCTAGAAGGAATCTAGATTGCAATGGTAGCCAATGGCCCTCTTCTTTCAACCTAAACCAGAGGTCTTCAAAATTGGCAACTTTAAGACTTGTGGACGTCAACTCCCAGAATTCTGGGAGTTGACGTCCACAAGTCTTAAAGTTGCCAAGTTTGGGGACCCCTGACCTAAACCAACTTAATCTGGGATACGAGCAAGAAATCAGATTGATGTCTGTGGAGATTCTCAGTCATCCAGGTCATGATTGCCCCAAAGGTGCTTTTTCATGAGGCAACTGGATTTTCGGGTTTTTCTTTGAAGATGTTTCACTTCTCATCCAAGAAGAGCTGAAGAAGCTTCTTGGATGAGAAGTGAAACGTCTTCAAAGAAAAACCAGAAAGTCCAGTTGAAAAAAACACCTTTGGGAGAAATCAGATTGCTCTGTTATCCGTCTGAACTTACTGATTTGGGAAAAGACCTATTAGCAGATGGACCTTTTTATGATGTAGAACAGTGTTTCCCAACCTTGGCAACTTGAAGATATCTGGACTTCAACTCCCAGAATTCCCCAGCCAGCATTCGCTGGCTGGGGAATTCTGGGAGTTGAAGTCCAGATATCTTCAAGTTGCCAAGGTTGGGAAACACTGATGTAGAATATGCCGAAATATAAATCTGACCTGCAGAAAGAGAAATCTAGGCAAAGGTGATAAGGAAACAGCGCAGTTCGAAAAATAACCAAACTGGTAATTAATCAACCAGGCAATTTGAAAAGGAACATGATGGATCCCCTATCACAAAAAAAAAAAAACCTTGGAAGAACGAGGACAAGTCAGTATTGTGGCTGGAAAGGGAGACAGAAAGAAATAAAGAATATGCCATAATACAGGTAACCCTCAATTTACAACAGTTCATTTAGTGACTGTTCAAAGTGACACCATCACTGAAAAATGTGATCAAAATTCACTTGGCAACTGACACCTATTTATGATGGTTGCAGTGTCCCCGGGTCATGTGATCCCTTTTATTTATTTATTTATTTTATTTTGTGATATTTATATACCGCCTCACAGTGCAAGCACTCTCTAAGCGGTTTACATCAGTAAGCAATGTATATATTTTACATTGCCCCCAACAATCTGGGTCCTCATTTTACCTACCTCGGAAGGATGGAAGTCTGAGTCAACCTTGAGCCGGTGAGATTTGAACCGCTGACCTGCGGATCGCAGTCAGCTAAAGTGACCTGCAGTACTGCCTCTAACAGCTGCACCACCTCGATGGTGGCGACCTTCACCTTTTTGCGACCTTCTGATAAACAAAGTCAATGGGTGAAGGCCAGATTCACTGAACAACCGTGTTCCTAACTTAGCAGCTGCAATGATTCACTTAACACCTGTGGCAGAAAAGGTCGTAACATGGGACAAAAATTCACTGAAGAAATGTCTCGCTTAACAACATACATTTTGGGCTCAATGGTAGTCATAAGTCGAGGACTACCTGTACCACAGAGATTTGGTGACCATCTGGCAAATTCACCCTTTCTTCTATCATGTTTAGTGCCAGTGCTTTTCCTGGTTTAGAACCACTTTACCTGCAACAGCAGATTGAAAGCAACCGATGGATGATCTCACTGGATCAAGGATCCGGCGGCAAATGAAGTGGCTTTACAATTCTATGTGCTCAATTAGCTAGGATTAAATAGCAAAACCAACTGTCTTTATTTGACAGTAGTGTAAACCAATTACCATGTTTTTCGGAGTATAAGACGCACCTTAGTTTTTGGGGAGGAAAATAGAGGAAAAAAATCTGCCTACCAGGTATTCATATGCCTAGTGTCCTTAGTCTGGTCAGCTTCAGCACATTATTTTATCCCCTGGTTAAGGCTTAAAAAAACCTTATTTGGAGCAAGTAGCAATGAAAAAAAGCCTGCAAAGACTTAGAGCTGGAAAAAACCTCCTTCGGAGAGAGTAGCAATGAAAAAAAGCCTGCAAGCTGGGAAGAGCCGGGAAGATCTTTAGTGCCTCATTAGGGCTGAAAAAAAAGCTTCGAAAAAGCTACATTCAGAGTATAAGACGCACCCAAATTTTCAGCCTCTTTTAGGGGGGGAAAAGTTGCATCTTATACTCCGAAACATACGGTACGTTACAGACTTAAATATCCATTCTTCAGACTAACACATTACAGGTAGTCCTCAGCGTACGGCCACAATGGAGCCCCAAATTTCTGTTGTTAAGTGAGTTATTTATTAAGTGAGTGAACTTGGGACACAGCAGCAGTCATATATATGAACCACCTGTCAAGTATCTGAGTTTTGATCACATGATCATGGGCAGGGGCGGGTTCCTAATTTTTTACTACCACTCTGTGGGCGTGGCTTATTTTGTGGGTGTGGTTTGCCAGCCATGTAACTGGGTGGGCGTGGCTTCTCGGACTGCTGAAGGGAGGGGACTGAGATAGGTCATGCTGCCCATTCCCCCTCCCCTCAGCAGCTCAAGAAGCCTTAAATGTGTGAAAATGCCTGGGATCATCACCGCGCGTTCGTGGCTTCTCGGACTGCTGAAGGGAGGGGAATGGAGATAGCTCTTGCCGCCCGTTCTTTCAGCATCTCACGTGCTCCCTCAGCCATCCTCCCCTGCTTGGACTCACTGTGGGGTAGGAAGGCAGCGCATGAGCAGTGCTGGAAACTCGGCTTCTGGGCATGAGCAGAAGAAAATTTTAAAAATTAAATTAAATTTTTTTTAAAAAAATGGTGGCGCCCAGGCACCGGCAACCGACCGCACCGGTACTGTGACATCACCCGCGGGCCGCTACCGGTGCTATAGAGTGGACCACACTGGTAGGAACCCACCATTGATCATGGGGGTGCTGCAAAGGTTGTATCTTTGAAAAATGGCCACAAGTCACATTTTTCAGTGCCGTTGTAACTTTGAATGGGCACTAAGTGAGCTGTTGTAAGTCGAGGACTACTTGTACTGATTCCACTATAAAGAAAGCACACTAACAACAGTCCAAAAGAAGTATTTTTTTCAATGTTTTTCGGCAAAAAATTTACTGTTTTCGTTCTATTAAAAACACGTGCATGTGACATGTGACAATGAAACATAAATTTTCTTAGTGTTAAGGTCATATTCCATGTCCTTTCTCAAGTCTGCCTTATTTTTCTCAGTAGCTAAGTACAATTTTTTAATAAAAGAATTCTGAAGTAAGAGGTTTGCTAGCATAAAAGAGTCTATAATCAGCGCTGTTGCTTTGGTTACACAGAATCACAAGCACGCACAGATATGACATCTTATTTTTGGCATTACCTTAACGTTGAGATCGTATATTAATAAATGCTTTCAGACCCTGAAATACTGTTTACTTTGAACGAAATGGCAGGTCTCCAAATGTAATAATGCAAATAGAACTTGGTCTTTATCGACTTCTACACGGGTATCACATAAAAATTGAAGCTGGCCACAGTACTTTTGAACCAACCCAGCTTTTATTGGGATTAAAGCAAAAATTAAAATAGAATACCAGTTCATTTCCTTCTTTTTCCAATTTTACCTTGGCTTAGCCTTAGAATAGGGGTATGCAAACTACAGCTCTTTGAGGAACTGTGGACTTCAACTCCCAGAATTCTCCCATGCATGGCTGGCTCAGGAATTCTGGGAGTTGAAGTGCACAGGTCCTCAAAGAGCTGTAGTTTGCCCACCCCTGGTTTAGAAGATGTTATTTGGCCTGGAAATGTTACCTAACATAGTGCTTCTCAACCTTGGCAGCTTTAAGATGTGTGAATTTCAATTCAGGCTGGCTGGAGAATTTGGGGAGTTTGAGGTTTACATATCTTAAAGCCACCAAGGAACTTCAGCAATCCTTGTGGACCAATGTTTCCAGGTTCAGTTGGGAAAATTGGTCCCATTTTCTTTACACTCTCTCTGTACAACTTCCATATCTCATTCAAGGCAATACTTATCAACTGATTCTCAGTGAGGGTGGAGGTTCGTTCTTCGAGTTTGTGGGTTGGTTTCCGAATGTTTTGTTACCAGGCTAAGTAACATCTTCAGCAGAATTTAGGGGATGACATTGTCAGTGGTCTTCTGCTTATATGGGCTTCGTGTGGTCAGTAGGTCTTGTGATGGAGACGTCACATCAGACGAGGATCATGTCAGGTGAGGGACTTGTGATGGGTCAGGAGTGGGTCACCTCAAGTGTTCCTCAGTTGTCTGAGTTTTAATTTATACTATGTTTATTTGGTACTGACAATTGCAGACTTGTCCAGATGCTAAATGTTAACTTCTGTCTTTTGGGCAACTAAAAAATCTTATTTATTGCCGTCCTAGCCTTTTCCTAGTTGTGTCTTTTTAACATTATATAACTGGATCTGGCCCTTTAAATTCAGACAGATATCACTACATCCCATGAAATATTTAATCTTGTTGAATGATACAGATAGCCCTTGACTTACCACAGTTCATTTAGTGACCGTTTGAAGTTACAATATCACTGAAAAAAGCGATGTATGACCATTTTTCACACTTATGACCATTGCAGCATCCCCATGGTCACATGGATCAAAATTCAGGTGCTTGGCAACTGCCTCATATCTATGACGGTTGCAAAGTTTCAGGGTCATGTGATCACCTTTTGCGACTTTCTGACAAGCAGAGCCAACGGGGAAGCTGATTCGCTTAACAACTGTGTTACTCACTTAACAACTGCAGTTGGTTCACTTAATAGCGGTGGCAAAAAAAGTCACAAAATGAGGCAAAACTCACTTAACAACCATTTCGCTTAGCAACAGAAACAGGAAGTTGAGGACTACCTGCATTTACCATACTTGATGCATGGAGCTTCCAACTTTGAATGCATGCTTTACTTTCTCTCTTATCCAGCAAGCCTTACCTTGATGGGTATGAATCAGTGGTGAGTTCCTACTGGTGCGGTCCACTCTATAGCACCGGTAGCGGCCCGCTGGTGATGTCACAGTACCGGTGCGGTCGGTTGCCAATGCCTGGGCGCCGCCATTTTAAAAAAAAATTTTTTTTAAAAAAATTTCTTCTGCGCATGCCCAGAAGCCGAGCTTCTGGCACTGCGCATGCACTGCCTTCCTACCCCACAGTGAGTCCAAGCAGGGGAGGATGGCTGAGGGAGTGCGTGAGACTCTGAAAGAATGGGCGGCAGGACCTATCTCAGTTCCCCTCCCTTCAGCAGTCCGAGAAGCCACGAACGCGCGGTGATGATCCTAGGCATTTTCGCATGTTCGAGGCTTCTCGAGCTGCTGAGGGGAGGGGGAACGGGCAGCAGGAGCCTAGGATCATCGAATGGGGAGAAGCATTCAGGCCGGACGGAGCCTCCTAGAAGAACCGCTGCCGCGGTCTTGCTGCTCCTGCTGCGGGGGGCTGCGTTGCAGGTGGGCAATGCCACCCCAGCTTCTCCGGCCGCTGCCAAGCTCCCGAGGCCCACACCAACCTGGTCACATGGCTGGCAAGCCACACCCACAAAATAAGCCACACCCACAGAGTAAGAGAATTAGGAACCCGCCCCTGGTATGAATAGGGCTTGATCTTTTGAGAGCTATGATTGAGTTTGAATTTATATTTCTAAATTTGAGGAAAAACTGATTCAGTTTGACTTCAACAGAGATTGAATTTGGAAAAAAAAATGGCCGTAAGATATAATGGGAAACCATCAAAACCCCTAAAGCTGCTTTGGTGTTTTTTTGTTTGCTTGCTTGTTTGTTTTTGGCAGAATAAGATGATGAAAACAGTAGGGATAGTAGATTTTACAAATGTTCTTTTATGTTCTTTTTCATTTTTTTCCTGCATTTTTCCGATTGTTACTAGCTGCCCAGAATTGCTTGCAAGCGGGTGGCCATATAAACTGAAATAAATAATTTAATTTAAAATGCATAAATAAATACATAAACAAATCTTTAGAGACTGTTTTCCTGACAGCTTTCAGCTGGATATCCTCAACGGTTTCATCACAACAGAGTCTTAAGCTTTTTGTTCCAACTGAAAGAAAATAACATTATCAAAAACACTATAGAAAATAAGATCCTTCTGCCCTTCTCCTTATTTTTCTGAATGCTAGGCTTGGCATGCTACATGAAGAATGCCAGCTAATGTGCCCTAGTGGAGTAGGGTAGTCTTGCTGGCTCCGATCACTATTTTTCTGTGATGTGCCAAGGTTGACATAGACACTTTGCAACTTTGGCCTGTGCTGGGGCAGAATCAGCGCATGACTAGCCTCGGTGGAGTGCTGGTGTAATGGTTCATGAGAATGACCTTGAAGGACATAATGAAAAGAAGCAATGGGAGATTTGCACCTTCAGACATGAAAGATTCTGTTAATGTACGCTGGCAACGAAGTAGAATGAGCTCATCTAGTTGTGTTTCATGTCTGGTTGACCTGGAAGGACTGACAGCTCACTTGGGAAAAAGCACATTGGCAAATCAAAGCAGGATTCTATTATATCAAAGTTGTGTCTTCGTGGCAATAACCAGAAGAAGGTTGGCACAGTGGACTATAGTGCCACAAAAATAGAAAAGCTTTAGGAATGGAGGGTGGTATAATGAACATGGTCTTTGTGGTGTTCAGTTGTGGTGAAGAGCCATGGTGGCACAGTGGTTAGAATGCAGTATTTCAGGCTAATTCTGCCAACTACCAGTAGGTCAATCCTGACCGGTTCATCCTTCCATCCTTATGAAGTTGGTAAAATGAGGACCCAGATTGTTGGGGGCAATATGCTGACTCTATAAACCACTTAGAGCAGTGTTTCCCAACCTTGGCAAGTTGAAGATGTCTGGACTTCAACTCCCAGAATTCCCCAGCCAGCATTTGCTGGCTGGGGAATTCTGGGAGTTCAAGTCCAGACATCTTCAACTTGCCAAGGTTGGGAAACACTGACTTAGAGAGTGCTATAAAGCACTATGAAATGGTATTTAAGTCTAAGTGCTATTGCTATTTATTTATTTATTTATTTATTTATTTATTTATTTATTTATTTATTTATTTATTTATTTATTTATTTATTTATTTATTTATTTATTTATTTATTTATTTATTTATTTATTTATTTATTTTGTCAAGTACATGTTGGTAATATACATAGATAAAACATTGTTTGTATACATAAGATGGGTACTGATAAGCGGGAACATTAGGACAGGGACGGTAGGCACGCTGGTGCACTTATGCACGCCCCTTACTGACCTCTTAGGAATCGGGTGAGGTCAACAGTGGACAGTCTAAGGGTAAAGTTTTGGGGGTTTGGTGACGAAACCACAGAGTCAGGTAGTGAGTTCCAGGCATTTACCACTCTGTTGCTAAAGTCGTATTTTCTACAGTCAAGTTTGGAGCGGTTCACTTTGAGTTTGTATCTGTTATGTGCTCGTGTATTGTTGTGGTTGAAGCTGAAGTAGTCATTGATTTTTATTGCTTGCTTTTGCTATTCCTACCTGTTTTCTTACAAGTAGTAAATGTTTGCAACACAACCGCTTTAGCCTGGCACCCATTCACTCCCTGCTGAGAAACTTAAACTTGCTCCAGATAATGCAGAACTTTTAAGACTGAGTCCAGGAGTGTATTCTGGGACTGGTCAACTGTTAGTGATATATGGAGCTTCCAACTTTGAATTCCCAGTTTTGTGGGCAGGACCAGCATAGAATACACCATTAGCATTAGAGCAAGAAAAGCAAAGGTTTATGTTGCCCCTGTTCAGAAAGTGAAAGAAGCCTACATCAGTATTAGCCATCACACCCCAGAAAAACTCAGATAGGCTCCAATTTTAATGAGATGATAAAAGTAAATGGCACAGCATTCATGTCCATGTCAAAGTAGATGAGCTCCATCCAACTGTTTAAGCTCCTTAGCTTTTTCTATACACAGAAGTGAACTTGCATCTGTCAACTTCGAACTGAATCTGGCAGAAGCCATTTTCCTGTTCCTCAGTTGCCACACAGAGAGGGAAGGAGGTTGGAATGCTTTATTAGACACAACAGAGATCTTTCTTGTGGGAACCAAGCTCACCTCTACTGGTAATAGATAACACCGGGGAAGGAGTGCCTGGAGAGTCCGCCAATTGACCTAATTGGCCAACATGACCTGTGACACTTGGGGATGGGGTTATTTCCTATTTTAATTATACTGAAACTGCGGGAATTATTTAGAGTTGGTTTTCCTTTAAGCAGTGCCGATATAATGTACTCAATAAAGAAGTACTTTGGGGAGGAATCTAGTATCAGATTTCTGATTTGCTTGGGTTCATTAGTTGGAGCCTTGACAGGCTTATCATTGCTGATAAGAATCCCAGAAGCATCAGAAAAGTCAGTGAATTTGCAGCGAATTTCACTGCAGCATCCTGATTTGTTTTACTGCATTGGTCTTTGCTATGACACACACATTGGCTTCAATGGGTTTACTCAGCAGACATTTCATTGGGCCTCAAAGTTTTGCACAACCGATTTTTTCACTGCCTTGCTGCTGCACAAGCATTTTCCCCACTTCCTGCTATCTTTTGGATTCATCCTGACACCAACCATATTAAAAACCTTCCCTCTTCCTTTTGACAAATGTTCAGGCAGGGCATAAGGAATAGAGTATAATGAACTCTCTTCTATTCCACTCGCTCTTTTGTCAGTTCTCTGAATTTCATTTATAAGCTTCCCTCTTCTTCCCTCTAATGGTATAAATTATAGCTATGACTCACTCTTGGCTCTTTCTCGCTCTGCCCCTCCCCTCCTCAGAAAACTCTTTAACAATTAACAATGAAATTTCCTTGCATTTGATACTATAAATAAAATCTCCTTTGCCTAGAAAAAAGAAATCTTCTGAAAACAGAAAATAGTTTACTGTGTTCATAGCCTTGAAATGATAACTGGACTAACAGCATGACTCAGTGAAAGATAGCCTCATGAAATCACAGTGATATCAATTTCATAATTGCTGGCATAGCATTTTTAACCAAAAATATTCAGTTGTATACAATGCTAACTTTTGTTAATACTGACCTCTGTTAAGATTGTTATTATTTTCCATACTGTGTGAATCAGGGGCAGTTTCTTCTTACCTGCCTACTGGTGCGCTGCACGCGCATCATCATGTTTTGCACGCGTGCACGCTTGCTACGCGTGTGCATCCCCTCGCACAATTTTGCTTCTGCGCATGCGCAGGAAGCAAAAAATCACTGAAATCTTGCGAGGGGACGCGTGTGCATGCGTGGAAGCAAAAAATCGCCGAAATCTCGCACGTGCGTGTGTCCCCTCGTGAGATTTTGCTTCCGCACATGCGCAGGAAGCAAAAAAAGCCCAAAAATTTGGAAAAAAGATGGCGCCGCACGATGGACCAGTGAAGACGGTACTGGAGCCGTTGCGCGCAAATTGCGCAATCGGCGGACCGCTACCGGAACGGCAGAGTTGACTGCACCGGTAGGAACCCACCCCTGGTGTGAACCCACTCCAGTAGGAGCCGAGGTGGTGCAGTGGTTAAAAGCAGCACTGTGACCTTCAGCTGATTGCTAGTTCAGCAGTTCAGCTGTTCAAATCTCACCAGGCTCAAGGTTGACTCAGCCTTCCATCCTTCCGAGGTGGGTAAAATGAGGACCCAGATTGTTGGGGGCAATATGCTGAACTCTGTAAACCGCTTAGAGAGGGCTGTAAAGCACTATGAAGCGGTATATAAGTCTAAGTGCTATTGCTATTGCTATTGAATCCAAAAAAGCCCTTGAAGACCTAGATCAGTGTGCTTCAACCTTGGCAGCTTTAAGATATATGGATTTCAACTTTGAGAATTCCATGGCCAACATGTTGGCTGATAAATTCTGGGAATTGAAGTCCATAGGTCTTAAAGTTATCAAGGTTGAGAAACATGGATTTAGATGTTTCTTCAGGTATGGGGCCTATAGGCTAGCATATTGATAGCAATATGCTTTTTTTCCTTGACATGACTGTGGATGTATGGATTGAGATAGTTGTCCTTGGGCCACCATTGTCTCTGTCATTACTTTGTATTGTTATTTATTATTATCTTGTTGCTTTGTTTTCTTCTGTTTTAATCATATGTTTGCTACCCAGAGTCACGATTATGAGATGGCTATACAAAACAGACCAATTTGGAGAACAGTCAGGTTACCCATCATAAGAAAACCAATCAAACAACAAAATAACCCATACAGCAGCTGAAAAATATGCCATAGGACACCAGCCCCCTTATGCAACTGCAGAGTATGCCTTCTATTATCTGACTGTCTCCTAGGCAGCATCTCTTCATCCCAGGATCATTCCTACATACCATTACAAGATCAGTTTGATAGCTGGGAGCAAGGAATACTTTGTTCATTGTTGATGAAATAAGTAAGGGCAAACCAATCTGCTGCTTAACATTAAAACAATCACAATAACATTATGTCAACAGACATTGCCAATCCAGTACAAATAGGAGAAAAAGAAAGCTTGCCTTCAGAAGTTGTGGGTGCTCCATCACTCGAGGTTTTTAAGAAGAGATTGTACAACCACTTGTCTGAAATGGTATAGTGTAGTGATGGCGAACCTTTTTTGGTTCGCGTGCCAAAAGGGGGGGTGCGCGCGCTAGCACGCGCGCATGTGCCCACACCCATTCCCTCCCCCCACGCATGCGCACAAACCCCCCATGCTGCCCCCTGCGCATGTGCACACCCACCCACCCCCGTGCAAAGGCCTTACCGGAGCCTGGGACGGTAAAAAACAACGAAACGGGCAAACCGGAAGTTCGGAAAACGCACTTCCGGTTTGTCCGTTTCGTCATTTTTTGCTTCCGGGGCTTCAGGAAGCTTCCCTGAACCCTCCCGAGTGCGAAAAACAGCACAATGGCAAACCGGAAGTGCGTTTTTCCAAACTTCCGGTTTGCCATGGAGCTGACAGGGCAACGCCTCGCGTGCCCTCCGATATGGCTCCGCGTGCCATAGATTCACCATCCCTGGTATAGTGATTTCCCCTTGAGCAGGAGGTTAGAAGACCTCCAAGGTCTCCTCCAGCTCTGTTATTTTGCTATTCTGTTACGTTGAAGGAGCAATTGAGTTTATCTTCCTAAACTCAAAAATTCACAGGAATGGTGAAGGTGGCCGTGAAATAAAAAAAATATGTTCTGCAACTTGGGAGAATGATAATAACACAAACAGAGAGATATCACATTGACCAAAAAGAATTATAGTCCAGACCAGGGTATTTTCAGTGTGACATAGGGCTATCAAAACTGGGTCATCGGAGAGGCTGAGTGAAGAAGAATGGATGCCTTTGGATTGTGGTGCTGGGAAAAAAAATTGCTCAGAGGATCTTGTGCCACAAAAAGAACAAATCATTCAATACTAGAGAAAGTAAACACAGACTGCTGACTGAAATCAGTAATAAGGAACCTGGAACCTAAACAATTTAGATAAATAATGTGAATTGAAAGAGTCACTGGACAGAAAAACTTGAAGGCCATTGTAAAAAAAGGCCAACAGAATAAAAGATGGTTAAATACTACCATTGGTATGATGGCTCACAATAGTTGTGGCTTTGGTCAGAATCATGAAAATAGCATCACAGGGTCATAGTGCAAACTCCACCTTTTCCTGCATGCATTGAATGTTCTGACACAAGTTCAAAATGGGTTTTGTTATTCTTCCTCTTTCCTCCCATTCCTGCTGAGGTGTGGTGGGAACTGGACTGAGTTGAGGGGAGGATGGAAAAAGCTAGCTAGCCCTGAAGCTCATGGGAATGAAGAGGCTAAAAGGAGACCCTCCCTAAACTTCATAGTGCTAATGATATATAGGCTGCTGCTTGAGCACTGTGTTGGAGTAGAAGACCTCCAAGATCCCTTCCAACTCTGTTATTTTAGCAGTTCCATACTGAGTACTTTAGTCTGGCAAGATTCCTGTCCATAGGCAAGTAACAATAAACATACACTCTGATTAGCTCCTTGTGTTGGAACCTTGTGGTTCCTAGCACATGACATGAGATGGATGAGGTGAGCATGAGCCTATGAAAACTCAAACAGTTTTGAGTTATTCACTGACAATCCTGGTAAATGATATGGTTTGAGTTAAGAGAAGTTGGAAGCAACTGAATGACTGAATAACAATGGTTGTATTCTGGTTCAAAACACATGTTGAAAACTACCTTTGGATATATTGAAACTACCATATTTTTCAGAGTATAAGATGCACCTTTTTACCCCCCAAAAGAGGGTAAAAACTTGGGTGCGTCTTATACACCGAATGTAGCCCCACCCACCTACCCACCCCCACCCTTTGGCCTCTGTCTTCCAGCAATTTACCTGTTTTCAGCAAAGAGGGAAGAGCCTGTAAAGCCAAGCAAGTCACTAGCACTTCCCAATCTACAGCTGATTTGCCACGTGGGAAAATGAAAGTGAAACTGAAACTGCAAAGAGGCAAATAGCTGGGAGAGACACTGCTGAACTGGATGGAAGGGGGTAAGTGAATAACTATAAATGTCTGTAGAATGTTCAAATTATTAGATTTATTTTTTAAAGACTGCTTTATTATTGTTCTAGAGCCAGGGGCAATTTTAAGACTTGTGGACTTCAAGTCCCAGAATTCCACAGCCAGCTTTGTTAGCTTTGCTGGCTGTGGAATTCTGGGACTTGAAGTCCACAAGTCTTAAAGTTGCCAAGGTTGGAGATCCCTGTAAATCTAGACAACTTAACAAAATATAGAAGCTTTTTAAAATAAATGCTTGCTCTGAAGAGGCCCAGTGCTATTGTATCTTCTTTTAAATAATAGAGAATAATGTATACTTCCAGAAATTTTAATTAATTTTAACAGCTCTGTACAAATATAGTCTGAAATGTAACAGTGTCCTGTTTAGTATTAGAGTTTAGTTACCTTGGAGTAGATCTATTTAAATAATTGGGAGGAGTTAGTGTGACTACATTTAAGAAAACTTTCTGGCATAATGTACATTTCTCCAATTCTTTGCTATTTCTATGGGTCAGGCACATATGCACAGAAATACACAGCAAACAGTATATATCATCTGTGCTGTTTGCTGTTTGCTGTTTGGCAAATTGCTTGGAGGCAGAGGCCTTTTTCCCTTGTTTTCCTCCCCCAAAACTAAGGTGCGTCTTATACTTCGGTGCGTCTTATACTCTGAAAAATATGATACAACCAATGATGTCACTTAATTCAGAGGTGTGTGAAATCTACTCGATGACTGGTCCCATATAATGGTTTGGAAAAGGCAAAATAAACCATTGGTTGCAAAATTCAACTTCCTGCAAACTATTTTCTTGATGAAGCAGAATGCTTGACTTGCTATATGAATAGCTCTTTGGCTAGCAAAAGTGCAGGAGGGAACTTCAGAAAAATTGAGCTGAAGCTACTATAACTGAATTTTATCTATGTGTGTGCATGCCTGTACGTGTTTTTATCAATGTTGAAATTTTATTACACTCAGTAGAACTGAATTATGTGTCACAGCTAACAACCTTGATTTCCACCCCCCTTAAAATTAGTTTTAGGGGAAAAAAATCTCCTTCATTATAAATACGTTGCTGCCATATATAATGGCTTTGTGATTGATAAGTCCCACAGCTATCTTAGCTGGCAGTCTTTTAAACACCAATCCTTCATCTGGGCTTGAAGAGCAATGGGGGCACCTCTCCTCTTAGTTAGGCCATCCATTTTTACCTGCCAATACAGTTTGATGAGCTTGCTGGTATGCTGGTCTCTTCCTCCAGATAGCCAGTACGTGTAGTCAGCAATCATGGTGCTTCTGGTGACACAAGAGAATTAAAAAATGGAACATATATTAAAGGGTAGAAAGAAGGGAAACAGGAATACACAAATGTAATGTTTATGACACAAAGGCTCACAGTACTGTATATACCGTATTTTTTGGAGTATAAGACGCACCGGAGTATAAGACGCACCTTAGTTTTTGGGGAGGAAAATAGGGGAAAACAATCTGCCTACCAGGTATTCATCTGGCTAGCATCCTTAGTCTGGTCAGCTGCAGCACATTATTTTATCTCCTGGTTAGGACTTAAAAAAACCTTCTGAGAGAATAACAATGAAAGAGCCTGCAAGCCAGTAAGAGCTGGGAAGATCGTTAGCACCTGGTTAGGGCTAGAAAACAACTTCTTTGGAGCAAGTAGAGCGATGAAAAAAAAACCTGACTTAGGGCTGGAAAACATTCTTCTGAGAGAGTAACAATGAAAGAGCCTGCAAGCCGGTAAGAGCTGGGAAGATAGTTAGCACCTGGTTAGGGCTAGAAAACAACTTCTTTGGAGCAAGTAGAGCAATGAAAAAAAAACCCTGCAAAGACTTAGGGCTGGAAAAACATTCTTTGGAGAGAGTAACAATGAAAAAGCCTGCAAGGTAAGAGCTGGGAAGATCTGTTAGCACCTAGTTAGGGCTGGAAAAAAGCTACATTCGAAGTATAAGACGCACCTGAATTTTCAGCCACTTTTAGGGAGGAAAAAGGTGCGTCTTATACTCCAAAAAGTACGGTAAACTATGGAACTACCAGAGCAGGAGATAGAAGACCTCCTGTGCAAAATCTGATCCATTGACCCCACAGTCACTCATGCCCTTGTCACCTCACGGCTAGACTACTGTAACACGCTCTACATGGGTCTACCCTCAAAGAGCATCCGGAGACTGCAATTAGTACAGAATGCAGCTGCGCGAGCTGTGGTGGGTGTGCCGAGATACACCCACGTAACACCTATTCTCCGCCAGCTGCATTGGTTGCCTATTAGTCTCCGGTCACAATTTAAGGTGTTGGTTTTGACCTTTAAAGCCCTACATGGCTCAGGGCCAGGCTACCTTCGGGACCGCATCCTACCACACACCTCCCTACGGTCAGTTAGGTCCCACAGAGTGGGCCTCCTCCAGGTCCCATTGGCCAAACAATGTTGGTTGGTGGGGCCATGAGGGAGAGCCTTCTCTGTGGGAGCCCCGTCCCTCTGGAACCAACTCCCACCAGAGATCCGGACTATCCTCACTCTACTGGCCTTCCGTAAAGCCGTAAAAACATGGCTCTTCCGGCAGGTGGGGTGAAAAAGAAGATCAGATTCCCCCATGAATGAATGTTTTTAAAATAATGCTCTGTTTTTTTAAATTGTTATTATTGTTTTTATTGTACTGTTCTTATCTATGTTGTACGCTGCCCTGAGTCCTACGGGATTGGGCGGCTTATAAGAAAGTTTATTAAATTAAATTTATTGAAATTGAATTGGCTCTTTTGCCCTGTCCTATTGTCAATGGAGAAAGTGTAGCAATAAGACATAACTGAAAGGGTATCCACCATTCATGCGGACTTAATGGACAGCTTTTGTCTCACCCCCCCTCCCGCTAAACTAGAGAAACATTTCTGGCTGTGTTTGGACAACATGGCTAACTTAGTCAGAAGCTATTCTGGGAAAATCTCTGTGTGTTGGTGGCACACAACCACAGGTGACCTGCTCAAATGGGGAACAGCTTTCTTTGATGGCTTCCTAGTAGTTGTGAAGGTGACTGGGAGGTTGTCATTTCCTGCTGTTCTTTAATTGAACCACTGGATTTTTCTATGATGATCTGAATAGAGTAGAGTAGAGCAGAGCAGAGCAGAGCAGAGCAGAGCAGAGCAGAACAGAACAGAACAGAACAGAACAGAACAGAACAGAACAGAACAGAACAGAACAGAATGAATTCAAAGAAAGAAAACCCATTTCTATAACTCATGATTCCATCAGGACACAGTTAAATATATCATGTGAATATGGTAACTGAAAAACAGGAAGGTTCCTTTCTTTAACATTTAGCAAAATCTGGCCGTGAGATCTTACGCTTGGGACATCTAACTTAAGAGAGGGTTGACGGTTGATTATCTCAGGGTTGATTATAGGATCCAAGATTGTGTTTTGCACTTTATTTTATTTATTGTTGTATTTATAAAAATATTGTTTTTGGGCCTATTCTGTATCAATCTAACAAAACACACACACACACACACACACACACACACACACACACACACACACACACACACACACACACACTCACTCACTCCAAAAAACACTTTGGATGATGGTAAGTGTGAACATGGAGCAAAAATAGGAATGTGAAGTGTTAACTATGGATGCAGGCTTCCTGATTGCACTCTAAGTTATACAATTTTCCACAAGTGTTCAATGGGACCACAATAAACCTCTCAAATCCAAAATAGCCCTTTTCCCAAGATAATTCCTTCTTCCCAAAAAGATCCTGTCCTGGTCCACTTGAGAACATTTTTCTGTTCATTTTTGACAACCTAGGTGCTCCCTCCCTCCCTCCCTCCCACTCACCTCTTTTGCTCATCTCTATAAAAAGGATCTGTTTATAATAGCGTGTCTTCATAGCTGTGCTTATCATAATCAATAACCTCTATGGAAACACAGTTTTATGAGATAGCAAAGATGTGAGTCATTCTCTTAGAAGTTGATACCTGTTTCTACATGCATTGTGAATATGCAAGTATTTTATCTGCCCTCTCCAAATGTTTTATTTTGCTTCACTTTAAAGTATTATGGGACCCATTGCATTGCATACAGGCGGAATTTATGCACACACAGATTCACAGTGTTGATGATGGTGTCAGAGAAGATCTCAACCTTGTGGCAAAGTCAAATGTAGTTCCCCTTTGATTACGTTACAGTAGCAGTTATGGAATGGACCGATGGGAGGAAGGGAGAGAGATTGCAAATGTTGCAACTAATTAAATATGCTTTAGTATCCCAAGTGTTGTAACAACAGCCAGTTCCTCTTATTAGGCTGGGAGGATATTAAAAACTATTGTGCAGTGGATATTAATGCAAGCTTTAACAGACTTCAGAAAATCACTTTGCTTTTTATGGTAACTCCTCCAATACTCCTCTCAGTTTCTTTCTCTCTGGAGGTTCCAAATCCAATTAAATGCAACTAGATGTAATTCCAAATTGTCACTTTAGTCAATTAAACATATAATAATCTTGTGTGTCTAATTACTAGCACAAAAAGTTTATTTGTTGATGTTTTCCTATCAGCATGTACTTCCCCATCCCTCTCCAGCCCATCCTGTTCCATCACCAATGTATTTATTGCTCCTTGACATTACTGTAAATTGACTCTGGAAGTCTCTCTCTAGTTAAAAAAACCCTAATCCCAAACCAGTAGTAATCCTACTCCAGGACATGTTTTCACGAGCTGCATTATGTTCTTAATGAGATATGGCCAATTGAAAATAAAAGAAATGGAGGATTTAAATCACAAACAGTTCAAAGTCATTTGGGTGTCATGGAAGTGGAATGCTACAGTGATACTCTGGATAGTCATTCCCACCATGGTGACTCTAAGAAGTGCTTCATCTCCCAGTCAACATCTCCAAAAGAAAATTTGGGGAAGTTGAAGTGATTTTTTTTAACATTCTGGATTTTGAGGAAGATAGATGTGTAATAATTTTTTTCCAATTGCTACTTATGGCTGTGAAATGTGGACTCTGAAAAAGGCAGATAGGAGAAGGGTAGATATCTCTAAATTGTGGTGCTGGAGGCAACTATTACAAGTCCCATGGACTGCAAAAATAGTACTTAGCAACAGCACTTAGACTTATATACCACTTCATAGTGCTTTACAGCCCTCTCTAAGTGGTTTACAGAATCAGCATATTGCCCCCAACAATCTGGGCAGAGGTGGGTTCCTATCGGTTCTGACCGGTTCTATAGAACAATTAGTAACTTGGCAGCCTGGGTCGCTGGAACCGGCAGTGACCCAGACCTGTCACGCCCCCGAGCCAGTTCTCTCGGCGGCACCATGGGCGCCACCATCTTGTTTTTTGCTTCTGCGCATGCACAGAAGCTTTTTTTTAGTACTGTGCATGCACGCTGGCCACGTGGCGCATCCCTGAGCAAACCAGCAGGAGCAGAATCCGGAACTCAGCCCTGAATCTGGGTCCTTAATTTACCTTGGAAGGATGAAAGGCTGGTCAGGATTGAACTACTGACACTTGGCAGAGTTAGCCTGTAATACTGCATTCTAACCACTGTGCCACCACGGCTCATAACATAAAATAACAAAGAAAGAAATCCTAGACTGAACTTCACCAAAGATCACTTCACTTGAAGCCAAGATCTCCAAACAAAGGTTGTCATACTTTGGTCAAGCCTTGCAAGCTGACTCACTCAAAATGTCAATCATGCTGGAAGTGATCAGTGGAAAAAGGAGAAGGGGCATGACTGAATGGCTGATGATGAACGATGAGCTCTGTAATAGAATGGGGAAATAGATCCTGCTACCAGAACATTTAGCAGCTTTAACTATTTTGGCGAATGGTGGGGATGCTGATGCTTATACATAAATCAGCAACTTCGAGAGATCCATGGTTCCCCCTGTCTACTCTACCTATGATTGATGTAGGTACAGCACCACTTTGTTAGGAATCTTAACTATTTTACGTCTCATGTGTGCCCTGGCAAAACCATTTAATGAATTTTGGTTGGCAGAGATGAATTAGAAATAGAATATACTGTAGCCCTAATGCCAACCCAAAAAGTTTTGCGCACAGCTGGGGCAGTGGTTCGTTGCTGCCAGTTCGGACCGGTTTGCCCGAACCGGTGGTGGAAATTTGCCCCCGCTTGCCGAACCGGCAGCGATGACTGGCTGTCCACGCCCCTGAACCGGTCCTCCGGTCGCCGCTTCTGGAAAGCAAAGAACCCTCTGCGCATGCGCAAAGTCTTCTGCGCATGTGCCGAGGGTCATTTCCCCAACGTGATGTAGGCACAATGTGCACTTCCATCACGATGCGAACCGGTAGGGAAGGTAAGTGGAACCCACCCCTGAGCTGGTGTGTGTGTGTGTGTGTGTGTGTGTGTGTGTGTGTGTGTGTGTGTCTAGGAAGGTATTAAAGTTTGTTGCAAAAATCAAAACCAGAAGCACACACAGATGACTGATTCAGCTGGATTCATACACTTCTTTATAAACATAGTAATATATATATATATATATACATTTACAATACCACAAGTAGAATTCTTCTTCAATCAGTTACAGGCAGCAAAGAACAGTTAGTTTCATTTCAGCAGAGTTCAGAGTGGAAGAGTACAGAGTGGAGATTGGAGCCACACCCAGCCTTAAGCTTAAGTATTCAGTTTCGATTCTCTGCACAGACTCAGAAATGGTAAGCTCCCATTGGCTGATTCAGTTGCTATGCCTATTCATTGGCTAACCTTGTTAACATGGCTCTCCCAGTTCATGAATATTCTAACAGAAGGCTCAATATTCTAACCATCAAACAAAGGAGGAATGATCCATAAATGGTATGGTTGGGACCCATACATTACATCCCATGCTTCTGGTACACACGTTAGGAATGGGCTGTTGATCCTCAAGTGTGATGTTAGCAATAAGCTCTTGACAATGCTGCCACCATCTATGCCATGGTTTGCCTAAGATAGCAACATCTGCGGTTTAGTATTTATGAATCTCCATACTCAGAACAGTATTCATTGCATCATGCTTTTAGTTGCATGTCAAGGGCTGCTCTCTAAAGTAGGCAGAAACAGATTCATTTGGGGGGGGGGGAAAGAGTTCAGGAGTTCTAAGGATTGAAACGGGGGACTTAAACATCTGCAATGCTAAACCACCACAATTGTTCGGTCTCATCCAGAAGTGATTAATGTCATGGGCCCCCAATGTGCCAGAAGCCTCATGAAGACATTTGACAGTACAGAGACAGATTGCAGTGCAGTATTAAATTCCAAACAATTGGAACTTGAATAACTGGATAACCTTGAACTACGCCGTCTACGTTCCGACCTAAGCTTAGTACTCAAGATCATCTACCTTAATGTCCTACTTGTTAACGACTACTTTAATTTCAACCGCAATAACACTAGGGCTATCAATAGATACAAACTAATTGTATCCACTCTAATCTTGATTGCAGAAAATACGACTTCTGCAATAGAGTAGTAAATGCCTGGAACACTTTACCTGATCCTGTTGTTAGTTTCTCTAACCCCCATACCTTTTACCTTAAACTGTCTACCATGGACCTTACACGTTTCTTAAGAGGTCCCTAAGGGGGCGTGCATAAGCATACCAACGTGCCTACCGTCCCTGTCCTACTGTACCCATTTGTATGTACTCATTTTGTGTGTTTATGGCTATGTTTTGCTTCTTTATATCCATTTATTTGTGCCATTTTTTCCATGTGTCCTGTTTCCTTGCACTTGTTGACAAATAAAATAAAATAAATAAATAAATAAATAAAATAAACTTACAGTACTTGAAGGGGCTCTCATGGAGAAGAAGGGTTGACTTATTCTCCAAGGTAGGGCAAGAACCAAGGATGAAAGCTCGTCAAAGAGAGATCTGACTTGGAACTAAGGATAAATTTCCTGATAGTCAGAACAATTAATCAATGGAACAACTTGCCTCCTGGAGTTGGGTGTGCACCATCACTGGAGGTTTTCATTTAAAGATTGTGCAACCATTTGTCAGGGTGGTATAAAGTCTCACCATCAGGAGAGGAGACTAGAAGAACTTCAAGGTCACTTCCAGCCCTATAATTCTATATCTATGTCTAAGGAACCACATGGCTAGTTTTGTTGACCCCTGAAATACACATGCACAATAATAGATAAGAGAATTCTCTTTAAAATCCACTCATAACACCAATTCTGATGATGTAATATTTATCATCCTATCATAATACCAAGGAAGACTAGAGGTGGCGCAGCGGTTAGAGGCAGGTACTGCAGGTCACTTTAGCTGACTGTGATCCGCAGGTCAGCGGTTCAAATCTCACCGGCTCAAGGTTGACTCAGCCTTCCATCCTTCCGAGGTAGGTAAAATGAGGACCCAGATTGTTGGGGGCAATATAAATATACATTGCTTACTGGTGTAAACCGCTTAGAGAGTGCTTGCACTGTGAGGCAGTATATAAATCTCACTAAATAAATAAATAAATAAATAAATAAATAAATAAATAAATAAATAAATAAATAAATAAATAAATAAATAAATAAGACTAGTAGAGAGTACTTGGTATTGTAGACCTGAAATCATAGACTTTGACATTTGGCATCCAAGGATGATAAATATTACATCATCAGAATATGTCTTGGTTCATATTTTGGGATATTGTATTAGTATAATTAAGCTCTATGTCAGGGTTCCAGGAAACACCCCCAACGAAATAAAACTCCGAGGCTAGAAGTTCTTCAAAGTTCCGATTTATTAGAGATGTCATGTTGGCAACATCTGGGGAAACCCGAATCTGAAAGCTTCCAGGGTTTCCCCACCCAATTGAAAGTATTGGAAATAATGGCTTCCAAAACTGACACTCTAGTTTGGATGATCTAGAACAGTGGTTCCCAAACTTTTTCAGTCCACCGCCCCCTTGGTGCTATAAACTCATCCTCACCGCCCCCCACCCCACCCCCTCAGGTGGGCGTGGCTTAGTGGTCAGGTGACCGGGTGGGCATGGCCAACTTGTAAAATGTGGTGAAACTCACTTAACAACGCTCTTGCTTAGCAACCAAAATGTTATGCTCAATTGTGGTCATAATTCTTTCTTTCTTTCTTTCTTTCTTTCTTTCTTTCTTTCTTTCTTTCTTTCTTTCTTTCTTTCTTTCTTTCTTTCTTTCTTTTTCTCTTTCTTTCTTTCTTTCTTTCTTTTTCTCTTTCTTTCTTTCTTTCTTTCTTTCTTTCTTTCTTTCTTTCTTTCTTTCTTTCTTTCTTTCTTTCTTTCCTTCCTCCCTTCCCCTTCTTTCTTTCTTTTTCTTTCTTTCTGTCTTCCTTCCTTCCTACCATCTTTCTTTCTTTCTTTCTTCCATCTCTTTCTTTCTTTTCTTTCTTCTTTCTTTCTTTCTTCTTTCTTTCTTTCTTCCTTCCTTCCTTCCTTCCTTCCTTCCTCCCTCCCTCTTTCTTTCCTTCTTCTCTCTTTTCCCTTCCCTTCCCTCTTTTCTTTTTGACAGTCATCCTTCCTTCCTACCATCTTTTTCTTTCTGTCTACATTCCTACCTACCATCTTTCTTTCTTTCGTTTCTTTCTTTCTTTCTTTTTCTTTCTCTCTTTCTTTTTTTCTTTCTTTCTTTCTTTCTTCCTTCCTTTCTTCCTTTTCTTCCTTCCTTTTTCTTTCCTTATTCTCTCTCTCTCTCTCTCTCTCTCTCTCTATATATATATATATATATGTGTGTGTGTGTGTGTGTGTGTGTGTGTGTGTGTGTGTGTGTGTGTGTGTGTGTGTCGCACACACCGCAGGACTACATTGCCTCCTCTGGACTCTGCCTATGGCAATTTAAAATGTGCTTCTGTCTGCGAGGAAGAGGGGCGTGTTTGAAAAGAGGGGCTGGAGGTGGGTGGGAAATCTATCCCACATTGAGCCACTGGGTGTGTGAGAGTGTGTGTGTGCGTCCGTGGCCGAAAACGTCCAGGTTTGGGAAACTGGGAGGTTTTGAAACCGGTTCCCCCAAACATGGTTTGTATTTGGTTGCAAAAACAAACAAACACACAAGCCATTTTGGTTCCTCGCCAAGGCTGGCTCAACTGGATGACCAAACAGAGCCTGGAAAGGAAAGAAAACTGCAGAAGTGGTCAATGGAGGGGGTGGGTGGGACAGATGCACATGGGGGAGGGTCTTCTCCCCCTCCCCCTACACTGGCACATTCAAGGGGCTTCCTGGAAATACACCCCCTCCCCCGTAGGAAGTGCTGGCACCCTCCGAATTGCCTTCCTTGGCACAGAGGCCGGGTGGAGGGGGACTCATGTACCCAGCAGGCACAGCTAGAAAGCCCCCTCCTCACCTTGTGGTGTGTCGTGCCTGCCTACATTGCTATCCATCCCGGGGCAGGGGAAGATGGCATCACAGGGACAAACGAGAGCAGTGTGTTAGGTGGGCAGAGGAAGCAAGGCCGAAGGCCACATTGTGAGACGGGCATGCGGAGAGGTTCCGGGGGGGGGGGGGGCAGGAGGCTGGGCACCTGGGATCTTCAGTGGGATGGAGAAGGGGATGGTATTGGGTGTTTGGGGTGGGGTGGGGAGTTATGATTTTTAGAAGATGAGACACACATGCACGCACAATGGCCAAGAGGAGGATTTAACTTGGGGTTGTTTGGGAGAGAAAAATAGAGGGAGGGAGGGAAGAAAGGAAGGAAAAGAAAGGAAAGGAAAGGAAAGAGAAAGAAAAGGAAGGAACGAGAGGAAAGGAAACGGAAGGAGGTAGAAAGGAAGGGAGGGAGGGAGGAAAGGAGGGAGGGAGGAAAGAAAGTAGGAAGGAAAGAGGGAGGGAAATTAAAGGTGAAAATGAGAGGGAGGAAGGAAAAGGAAGGGAAGGAGGAAGGAAGGGAAGGAGGAAGGAAAAAAGGGGGGAAGGAAAGGGAAGGAAGGAAAGTAGGAAGGAAAAGGAGGGGGAAGGAGGGAAGGAAGGGAAAGGGACAGAAGGAAGGAAGGAAAGGGAAGGAACGGAGGAAGGAAAAAGAGGGAAGGAAGGGAAGGGAAGTAGGAAGGAAAAAGGGAAGGAAAGGGAGGAAGGAAGGAAAGGAAAGGAAGGAAGGAAGGAAGGAAGGAAGGAAGGAAGGAAGGAAGGAAGGAAAGAAAGGGAGGCAGGTGAAGGTGGCAGAAATTCTGGCAGGCAACTGTTCCCAATCTCCCCTGCCATCGCTGCCCTCTTTCTGGACCAACTTTCCGGCCGCGGTGCCTCTTGGCCGAAGGAGCGGAAAAGAGGCAGCTGCGATTTCCCCACAAGGTCTCCCTCCTCCTCCTCCTCCTCCCGCCCTCCCCAACCCACCCCCCAACCCAGACCCTGTCCGCCCCCCCACCCAATCCTGTGTCTTACTGGTTTAACTGCTCCATGTTTCTGTCAGCTAGTCTCTAGGGAAAAAAGCTTGCAAAATACAGAAACTCTTCTCGCTGCGAGTTGTTAATTGCTCACCCTCACGAGAAGAGTTTCTGTATTTTGCAAGCTTTCCAGGGGTCTCCAACCTTGGCAACTTTAAGACTTGTGGACTTCAACTCCCAGAATTCCTCAGCCAGCTTTGAACTCTGGGAGTTGAAGTCCACAAGTCTTAAAGTTGCCAAGGTTGGAGACCAGTGCAAAGAGACCAGACGACAGATACACGGAGCTGTTAAAAGTCCAGTAAGACGCCCATCTCGCGGCCCGCCCAGTCCCCGCCGGGAAAAGAATGGCGGGAAAAGCAGCGAGCGGGGATTGGGTGGACATGGGTGGCGGCATGGGGACAGGACAGGCGAACCACCTACTGCCCCCCTGGACCCTCTCACCGCCCCCAAGGGTTCCCACCGCCCCCTGGGGGGCGGTACCGCCCCCTTTGGGAACCACTGATCTAGAAGGAGTCCTTCAATTCTTGTGTTGCATAGTACGCACTAACCTATAATAGAGCTAGGTGGCTTATGGTTGAGCACGAAGCAATGAAACAACTTGGGTGTGACTCACATACCTTTTCTGTGCTCCATAGATGCCCCAAATTAGAACATGCAAAGAAGAAGGGAAGTTTCAAGATGTATTTTAACAGCACAAACACTTCCAGCTGGCATTATTTGGAAAAAGCTGTGAGTTATATAAATTGTTGTTAATTCATTACACAATCTGACACTTCCAAAGCAGCCATAGTTTTTAAGATATTAAATTCTACAGATCTGTAGTCTCAAATGTCATCTCTCTCTCTTCACTCATTGTGGAATGAATGTTATTCTGTTGCCTCTGCCAAGTCACTCTGCTGTTTGCCAAGTGAAATTAGTTGGGGCAGAATAAGCTAGTGGGCTTGCTTTCTCCATATTTGCTGTTGGCAGCGTAGACTGCATCTTCTCATCCATTTCATTGATTTGCAAATGTAACATTTCTCTCTCTGTGTCTTGCAATAAAGCCATCCCACTTCTATCATGTAGGGTGAAAATTTATGTTGTAAAACAAATGGATAAGCCTCAGAAGAGGCGGCTACAAGTGGGCTGTCATTTTTATGGACAGACCCCGGACCTCTTAACAGACATGGCTCTGTCCTTCTATCGCCCTCCAAGTCCTCTTAGAGAGACTGGATTACAGGTTGTAGCCTTTAACAAGAAGTCAGCAACATGGTTCTCCTGGAACCCAAGACCACCCTTCCTCCTTTCAAAATGGCGCTGTTAGTTTTATGCAATGAAATTACAGTTATAATGTTTTCCAGACTGTACATCTTAACCCACATCTCTTGTGAGAACCACAGGTAGGGAAATGTTATTCACTGCATTTATTTACTTGCCAAATGTATGCCCTGCCCCAACCAATTGACTGCTGCATGAAGTCATGTGGAAAGATGCCAAAAATCTAATGCAAGCTCTCACAAGGTTTTGACAAACTATGTCAGATTGTGTTAGAGCTTGGGATACGAGGGACGGAATCTTGTGAGAGCTTTATGATCTCACAAATTTCAGATAGTTTTGAAGAAGGCACCCTAAGATACCACATACATTTGTAAGATGATTTCTTTAACCTGGTCAAGTTAGTGTCATTTTGTAACAGTTTAGTGGAATCAAGAGTATGTGTGTGTGTGTGTGTGTGACATTTTTTGCTGATAAATGAAAATAAAGGGAGACTATTATAGATCTATTTTGAGCTATTTTGCTCTCGTCAGATAGCCATACCCTTAGTAGGAATTGAACCTGGGCAGTCTGCTTGTAAGGCAGCAGTTTTTAACCTCTAGGTCACAAGGTTCTCTTCCCTATCAGCTCGTCACCAGGAAAGGGTTATAAATGTTTCTGTCGAGTCATCCTGGTGTATGGAATATATATATAAATAATTTAAGTGGTTTCTCAATTACTTGCCTGAGATGGTGCTGGGTTCTTGTTTGTCAAGGAAATTACCATATTTTTCGGCGTATAAGATGCACCTTCCCCCCCAAAAAGAGGCTGAAAATTTGGTTGTGTCTTATACTCTGAATGTAGCTTTTTCGAAGCTTTTTTTCAGCCCTAATGAGGCGATAACGATCTTCCCGGCTCTTCCCAGCTTGCAGGATTTTTTTCATTGCTACTCTCTCCGAAAGAGGTTTTTTGCAGCCCTAAGTCTTTGTAGGCTTTTTTTCATTGCTACTCGCTCCAAAGAATGTTTTTTCCAGCCCTAACGAGGGGATAAAATAATGTGCTGAAGCTGACCAGACTAAGGACGCTAGCCAGATGAATACCTGTTAGGCAGATTTCCCCCCCTATTTTCCTCCCCAAAAACTAAGGTGGGTCTTATACTCCGGTGTGTCTTATACTCCGAAAAATACGGTGCTCTAGAGGTGCCAATTGTGTGGTCATAATTAAAGAGTGGAAAGGCATTACAGCAGGGGCAGTGAACATAAAATGTATTAGGGTGGAAAGAATGAAGACCAAGTGGCTGATTTCTCAGTTTTTCATGAGGAGGATGAAAAGTTGACGGGTCCTTGGTGCTCTCTAAGCTTGGCTGTTTTCTTGCAAACATTTCATTATCCAGACTAGGTAACATCATCATCAAGAACCCCTCATTTCAACACTGAACTACAAATATTTTCCTTTACTGGTAGAATGAAAAGTTCTACAGTTTTTGAAGGGTAGGACTACTAGCTGACGGTAATCATAGTACTGATAAGAAAAAGTATTGAAGATGGAAAGCTATGGAACTATTTCATGCAGAAGCTCATTACATTTTAGAACCACTGTAAATCTTATAGTCCATTGACCTAGGGGAGTGATTGGAAGTTTTGGGCCTTTTGGATATTATTGATCTTCTCAATGTCTTGACACAGAATGGATTTTAAAAATGATAGGAACCCTAGTCCAATACCATCTGGAGGGATAAAAGTTCAATTTTTGATTCAGTATACTGTGTAAACTCAGAAAATGGGTTAATTTAGTAGTTCAATTAACCTGTTGTATGAATCAACTTCAAACAATTTCCAAGTACCGGTAACTAAGATCAAGAAGATTCTAAAAATCTAAAACGAACTAAACGAACACACTCAACAGTTTGATACAAAGTACTCTGGAAGTTGATCTAGAAAAAAACTAACATCCTTTTTTTTTGTAGAAGCAACAACAATTTTGTGTGTTTTAATGAAGTTTGATCTGCATCATAGTTGAGCCTATGGGCTGCAGTTAATGAATATTATTTGCTCTATGTTGCCACTGGGTGGAGTCAAGACCTATGATAGAAACTAGAGGGCACAATTACAAAGTTGTATATTATCTTCTTCGGCTCCTTTGCAGATGTACATGGATAGTACATCTGCAAAGGAGATAATCAACAAAATTATATGTTGTGCTCCAGAGTGAAAGTTATAGCATGCAGATCAGGTTAGAGACATTACATCTATGGTGACTAAAACAAGCTGTGTTGCTCTGTAAAATAATGTTTTCATAATAATAATTCATCACATACCTTTACCTAGATACCATACAAACCTAAAGGAAACACAACAGTTCCAAAATTCCACCCAACCAATTTAGTTTGCAACTTACCAACCAACCCAATAAAACTTATATACAACTAAAACAAATTGAACCCAATAACTATACAAAGAAATGCCCCTTGTAGGCATACGTACATTCTTAATGTAAAACAAATGCAACCTGAAAACTATCGATATTAATGAGATTTTTTTTATGTACACTGAGGGCATATGCACCAAAGACAAATTCCTTGTGTGTCCAATCACACTTGGCCAATAAAGAATTCTATTCTATTCTTAAGGTAAAATAATCAGGTTATTAATCAGGTTGTGCAATAATATATTAGTCAAAGAGACTAATTAGAATTAAATCTAAAATAGATTTATTATTAGAATTGGAAGGGATCTTGTAGGTCATCTAGTCCAGCCCCTTCACAAGCAGGAATTCCTACACCATTTGAGACAGATGGCAGTCCAGTCTCCTCTTGAAGGTCGCAAGTGTTGGGACTCTCACGACCTCTGCTGGCAAGCTGTTCCACTGGTTGATCGCTCTCACCGTCAGAAAGTTTCTCCTCACTTCCAGGTTGAATCTCTCCTTGGTCAGCTTCCATCCGTTATTCCTTGTTTGGCTTTCTGGTGCCATAGAGAACAGCCTGACCTCCTCCTCTCTGTGGCAACCCCTCAAGTATTGGAACATTTGGAAATGATTTGGTAATGATTGATTATGTGCCGTCAAGTCATTTTGACTTCTTGCGACCACATGGACAGATTCTCTCCATGGTGATGTATCCCTAATTGGGTCTTTCAGGTTTTCCAACAGTGTACTCATCACCATTGTAACTGAGTCCATCCATCTTGCTGCTGGTCATCCTCTTCTTCTCTTTCCTCCCACCTTCTCCAGCATTGGATCCTTTTCCAGAGTAGGTAGATCTTTGCATAATCTGTCCAAAGCACAGGAGTATAATTTAAGTCTGGCCATTTGTGCCTTGAGTGTGAACTCTGACGATCCATTGGTTTGTTTTCTTGGATGTAGGAGATATTCTCAGGAGTGTTATCCAACACTAAACTTTAAAAAAATCAATGCTCTTCCTTAAAAGTCACCATCCTTTCATAGAAAACTGAACTGGGAGTCATGGACCCAAGGTCTACAACAGGGGTGTCAAAGTCAAGGCCCGCAGGCCGAATCTGGCCCGCGATGTCACAATGTGAATTATTGCCAGTTGTGCATCTCTATGTTTTTCTGTTTCTTGTATTTATGGTCAAGCAGACGTATGATATATTCTATTACGCATGTCTACATTCCAGAGGTCTCCTCCTTTCTTTCTCTTCGCCATTTCTACCAAGGTAGAAGTGATTTATTTCCTTAGCCGATACAATGTAGCCTAATAAGAATTCTTTATTATTTTTCTACTGAAATAAATATTTTGTTAATTAGATTTAAATCTCGGGTTTTATTTTCTAAGAAGTATGTTTTCAAAGGGAAGCGACGGTCCATCGACCTACGGAGTGATTTCTCCGCCATCACGCGATGTGGTCGAATCTGGCCCGTAGGGCCATCCTGGAAAATATAAGGTGCTGGTCCACATCGCTTTGGCCCAGTCTACCCAATGTAGACTGGGCCAAAGCGAATCAGAAATACTCGTCAGAAGACAATGGCAGCAAACCAAGAACAAAACAACCACAGCTTGCAATAAAGCCACAATTCCTTTCCTCAATGTTTTCAAATGTCATACATATTAATGCGAGGAACATTTGTGACCCTTGCAGCAAGATAAGTCAAAAAGGTCCCAAGTCAGTTGATTATCAGCCAAGATCCTGAGATCAGCAGCAGAAGAAATTGAGATAGTGCAGGACTCTGAAGATAAATGGGAGGAAGCATAAAAGAGAATGGGGAAGGACTATCAAGCCACAACACAACAATCTTCATTAGTAGACCATCTCAAGAGAGCTTGTATATATTCGAGCCAGTAATCAACACCTACCTACCTATTGATCTGTTCTTTTAATATTGTCTGCTATATTTTTGACGCAGTTTTCAGAGGTTTTCATTTCATGTTTTTAAAGCTATTTTCTTGGCGAAGAGCAGAATAAAAGTATTACATTTTAATACTTTTTATTAAAGTTAGAACTTGAGGTAACACTGGCTTGGATAAAGAAATGGAACTCTTTATCTCCTCACCCAGTCTTCTATTCACATCTAATGGATTCATTTTCACAGATCTTTGATTCCTTACCTGATGATGTGCCTCTAAGGATCTGAAGCTGCTATCAGTAATTGGATGACTGGACCAGAGTTATCTATTTCCTGATTACATTTAGGAAACACTGTTGGTTCATCCTTAGCTGTATCATGGCTACATCATTTAGTATTTAACACTGATCCTACCTTTCAAATAATCCTTCCTTGGCACAGTTGAAGGACTACTTTGTGCAGCAAGATATGTCTTGCAAGGTTCTAAGTTGCCTTATTTAATAATAATAACAGAGTTGGAAGGGACCTTGGAGGTCTTCTAGTCCAACCCCCTGCTTACGCAGGAAACCCTACACTATTTCAGACAAATGGCTATCCAACATCTTCTTAAAAACTTCCAGTGTTGGAGCATTCACAACTTCTGGAGGCAAACTATTCAACTGATTAATTGTTCTGTCAGGAAATTTCTCCTTAGTTCTAAGTTACTTCTCTCCTTGTTTAATTTCTACTCATTGCTTCTTGTTCTACCCTCAGGTGCTTTGGAGAATAGCTTGACTCCCTCTTCTTTGTGGCAGCCCCTGAGATATTGGAACACTGCTATCATGTCTCCCCTGGTCCTTCTTTTCATTAAACTAGACATAACCAGTTTCGGCAACCGTTCTTCATATGTTTTAGCCTCCAGTCCCCTAATCATTTTGTTGCTCTTCTCTGCATTCTTTCTAGAGTCTCAACATCCTTTTTACATCGTGGCAACCAAAACTGAATGTAGTATTCCAGTTGTGGCCTTACCAAGGCATTATAAAGTGGTATTAACACTTTGCGTCATCTTCATTCTATCCCTCTGTTTATGCAGCCTAGAACTGTGTTGGCTTTTTTGGCAGCTGCTGCATACTGCTGGCTCTCTGAAGAAAGAAGGAAAGCTTTGAACATGTTGGAACAAGTGCAAAAAAGGGCAATAAAGATGATCAGGGAGATGATAAGTCCTAGGACAGCGATGTGCCGAAAAAGGAGCATGTGCGTGCACACTCATCTGAGCCGCAACCTGGAAGATGAGCTACCCAGGGTTCATGCATGTGCCCGAAAATGAACTTCTGGTTTCTGATCAGCTAGTCTTCCGGGTTTCTGGCACGCATGCACACGTGACGATCAGCTGGCCAGTGCGCATGCTCATGCAGGAAAATGAAAGATCAGCTCTTCCAGTTTCTGGCACTGCTGCATGCACGAAGGCTAGCTGATCGCCATGCGCGCATGCATGTCAGAAACCTGGAAGAGGAACGGGCGACACCGCATGTGCCATGGCTCTGTGTGCCACTCTGTGGCGACACCGCAACATGGCTCTGTGTGCCACTTCGGGCACGTGTGCCATAGGTTCGCCATCACGGTCCTAGGAGGAAAAATGGAGGGATGTTTAGTCTGCCAGTCCTGAAGCATTTTGGAGCATCTTCAGGGCTGCCACAGAAAGGCCGGTTGGAGCTGTGGGAATGTGAGGGGGAAGGTAGAGATAGCTGGGGGAGATGTATAGCCAAAACAACATTCTTTCCCATGGGAGCCAAGGACGTTCTAGCCAGGTGTTTGAAAGGCGTGGACAAAAGCCAGCCAGAGTGGGGACTGTGACCTGATTGGACCACGTGATGGACATGTGACCTGAGGGCAAGAACTTTGGGTTTTGATTTGGGTGGGGAAAAACTTGAGTCCTTCAGAGTCGGGTTTTCACCAGCTGTGTCAATATCACATGCCTAATAAATTCCTACTTTGAGGAAATTCCAGGCCTCAGAGACTTGATTGTGTTGGGGATGGAACCCTGACATAGTCTTTAGACAAGACATCTGAAGAATAAATAAAATTTATTTATTTTATATAAAATAAAATACCTTATTCCACCAGACTTGAAATATTGGGATTAGACAATTTACAACTACGCCGCCTCCGATCTGATCTAAATGTAGTTCATAAAATCATATATCAAAAAGTCCTTCCTGTCAATGACTACTTCAGCTTCAACCGCAACAATACACGAGCACATAATAGATTCAAACTTAATGTAAATCGCTCGAAACTCGACTGCAGAAAATACGACTTCAGCAACAGAGTGATCAATGCCTGGAATGCACTACCTGACACTGTGGTTTCTTCCCCAAACCCCCAAAACTTTAACCTTAGACTGTCTACAGTTGACCTCTCCCTGTTTCTAAGAGGTCTGTAAGGGGCGTGCTTAAGCACACAACTGTGCCTACCGTCCCTGTCTACTGTCCTATTGTCCTCTTTTATCAGTACTTTTTACTTATGTTATGTTTATACCAACAACTACTATACTGTACATGTTTGACAAAATAAAATAAATAAAAAATAAATAAAATAAAAAGAAAGACAGGAGGAGTCACATAGAAGAAGAACACCCAACAAACATCACTTCTATTTTGACAGAATGCCGGACTTCCAGCAAGCAGGAAGTCAAACACTAGTTGAACGTAAAGAGAAAAAAAATATTTTTACTGGAAACAACAATTGGATCTTGACTCAATCACCCAGAGTGTTTATGGACTCTTCTTCATTGGATGTACGTCTCTAGACAATCATCTCGGTAATTTAACATGGGATTCAGGTATTGAGTAGAGGCATGATTGCAGAGGTTGAAATGGCCTCTTCCCAAAGTGGATGCAATTTTGTAAGGAATGATTGGGTTTGATGACTTCAATGACACTTTTAGTGCTATGTTTCTGGGAGTTAGGACTGACGGTAGGTCCTCACCATTGTTTAATTGAATGGAACCTAGAGTGTGCCAGTCCTGCCAGATCAAACTGGCCAGGCAGACACCACGAGAGACAACTTTAATAGCACGCAGCAGTGGGGAAAAATGCTCTGAGTGCAGATCATGATTTCTCTCGCCCTACTTGAGGCCTATTTTAACCTTAAACCTTTGATGGCAAAGCTAAATCAGGGGTGTCAAACTCGAGTTCATTGAGGGCTGCATCAGAGTTGTGTTTTGTTAAGGGAAGATAAACTTCGAGCCGTCCGATAGCTACCATGTTGAGATGAGAATAAAATCTCATAGAGGCGATTTAGATCTTTTCTTGGAATTCAGACAGTTAGAAATAAAACCGAGATTAAGAGTCTAATAGAAAATATTTATTTCAGTACAAAAACAATAAATCCTGAATAATTACATCTTTGCTAAGAAAACACGACCGTTCAGGTCAAGAGCTAAGGCAGAAGAAGAAGAATGGTGACTTAGGAATGCACACATGCGTACAACTCATATCACGTGTTCTGCCTGTATTGGAATGTACCATAATATTAAATAGGGGTGCATCACCCTGCATAGACATACAACTGACAATATTCACACCGTGACATGTTTGACCTCGGGGGTGGTGGTGGCCCGGGGGGGCATGACCAGAGTGGGTGTGGCCCTCCCAAGTTCCATTTTCACTGGCAAAAGCACCACGGGCCGGTCCTTCACTGTTTCCAGGGCGGCCCCGAGGACCAGATCTAAGTACCCCGCGGGCCGGATCTGGCCCCCAGGCCTTGAGTTTGACATTTCTGTTCTAAATCATACCTGCTTCTAAAAATAACTACTTAGGTTGCAGCAATCTTTTTCCCTTTCCCTTTCCCTTTCCCTTTCCCTTTCCCTTTCCCTTTCCCTTTCCCTTCCCCTCTTTCCTTTTCTCTTGTCTATGACTTAATGCTGCAGGGATATATTTCTGGCTGGTTTCAGCTCTCTTTGCAACCTGCCAGCACATGAAACTTCATCATATAAAATAGAAGCCATTGAGCAGTGGCATAAGGCCTTCAGCATGCTGTTTGGATTATGTATGTATTCCCAGGTGATTTGAGCAGGATATTGCAGGGACCAGTTGCAAAAAATAAATCTCCTGCAAGGCACTAAAATATTAAGTGCCAGTATAAATCTCTATGCTTCTTTCTCTGGTACGGCATTTGCCATTAAAACAGGAACTCATCCTGAGATAATAAGCCGTAATGTTTCTGTTCCCAAAGCAGAACAGTCCACCCTCAGTGGCCAAAAGGGTGAAACTGTCCTTCAAAAATAACAATCATTGTGACATGCAATAAAAGTATCACCTGCCCCAATGTTGGCCACAACTGATAGATTAGGAAGGCAGAACTAAACAGAGGCATTAAAATATATTAAATATAGTAGGGAAAAAGAGGTACAGTACATAAGACAGCATCATTGGCTTTGTAGAGCGTTCTTGGCAAGCCAGGCAGGGATCAACAAGATACTCTGTTAATTCTTTCTTTGCTTTAAAAATGCAAACATCTGCTGGGTTTATCCCCTTATATGTCTCAATCAATGAGATTGCAGCATACTGGAAGGTATTTTTAACCCCTTCCTATCTTGTTATTCTGAAGCTTCTGCTTGCTTGCTAGCTTGAGGAAGAGACATGGGCCTATGGATGAGAATGAGAATTTTCCAGTTCTATAAGTAACAGCTTTGGAACAGTATTTGTTGTCAAGACTGCTTAGGGGGTAGGGGGTGGGGGAAAACCCTCCTCTTCCCTGCCTACTGCAGTGCCTACAACTCTCAGTCCATACATACTATTGCATACTATTTGCATGTAAATATATCTACACGTTAACACCATATTGCATCAGGAGAGGTAGGCTTGAAGGGCCTTCAGTTTATGAGTTGGAAGGTACACAAACCCCTTTGAGTTTTG